>JBBMOC010000002.1:8608963-9349155 GCA_037975185.1 Centropyge bicolor
GACGGCGAGGGGGGGGGGGGGGGGGGGGGGGGGGCAGTGCTCAGAGAGAGTCCCTGATCAGACATATTTTAGAATAAGAGCACAAATGAAAGGCCAGAGATCAACATTAGGCTTCTGAATGCACTGTTGTAATTCGAATCTTTACATAATCGTCTACTGTAGTGTCATATCTGGCCATTGATGGCTGTTTTACTTTAAGTTAATGCTAGTGTTGAGTGATAGGACCTTACTGTAAAGTGAAGGTAAAGGTCCCAAATGGGTAGTAGGGTTTATTATCCACCTCTTGCATTGTGAAGTCACATAAGGGTACTACTTACATAAGTTCAGCAAATGTGATTAAACTGGTTATCATCCTTTTCATGATAATTTTATTCCAAGAAAATGCTGTACTATTAGGGCACTATCCCAAATTATTATTGGTGTGCTATTATTATTATTATTATTATTATTATTATTATTATTATTATTATTATGCACTATTTTATATCATATTGTGCCACAACGTCGACGTCTATTTTGGCTCTACTGTGAATGTAATAAGACTGGTGAAGCTAATTACATATAACTGACAGGGGAGAACGGAAGAAATGACTCTCGGAATTAAACACAGTCGCTACAAATAGGTCACACTTCTTCACTAAACACATGAGCTTTGAAAAAAATGAAGTTATACTTTGAACAATATCTAGTAATAATTATTTTAAAAATTGCACACGCGGTTGCAGGTGTTGATTTACTGCACATACTGCGTCTATAATGGGATGATGATGATGATAATAATAATAATGATAATATGGCCTGCATTTAAATAATATATGAGTTTTAAACATAAAACATAATGTAAGAATAATGTAATACTGCATTTAATAACATCGCGTGTAGAAAGCGCTTCCTACTTCCTGTGACGTAACTAAAGCGGAAGTTGATGCTGCATGACTGCTGTTGTTGACACTGCGTTCACATAGAAATACAGTGAAGCTATCATTTATTAGATGTTCATGTTTTAAACAACGTACGCTAATTACCTGATTATTCACTCATGCAGTAATAATAGTAATAATAATTGGCCATTTTGTTGTCTGGTTGTCAATTTCATTACCGCCGACGCTGCTAACTTTACGACCTAGCTAGCATAAGAGGCTAGCATGTAATGGAGGAAGTTAGCTAATTACGACGCCATGGGAAGAAAATTGATGCTCAGCCAATAGAAGTTAACGGTATCCTTTGCAAGGTGCTTTTATTGTAGCTTTGTCCTCGGAGCTGGTCAGGACAACACACTCAAAACAAGGTATAATGGCCGTGTCTGGCACTTTTAATGGCGCTGAGCTAATCTGACACTTGATTGTTGTTGGCTGCTTAAGATAAATGAAGGTTAAGCATCCCCTGATTCACTTTCTTTTGCTTCTTTGCCTCCACGCAGATGGCAGTGGAGCTTGATGTGTTCGTGGGTAACACCACGATCATGGATGAGGAAGTTTACCAGCTCTGGTTGGATGGATACACAGGTGTGGCTCCACTCCATGGATTCATAGATCACAATGTATTTCAGGAGACTGTGGATAAACTGATGACTAGGGGAACTTTGACAAAGTCCTGATTATTTTTTTATTTGTGTTTATTTATTTATTTTAAGTGTTATTTATGTTAAGGGAGTTTGGTTAAAGTTGGTTCTCAAATGGGGGTCAGGTCCACCCAATGGGTCACAAAATGAATGAAAAGATTGGAATTAAAGGAAAAAAAACTTGTCATATATTATTGATGATGCACAAGTTGATCTTTGAATTGTTGTTTCTGGTGTGTCTCTACTGGTACGAGCCAAAAAATCTTACAAGCCAAAAAGGGTAGGGAACTGCTAATGTGCTAAATATGTGACAGCACTGAAAATCACATAATGACACCTATAATGAGCAGCCCATGTACTGCAGCATTTGCATTCACAGCCTGCACATTTGTAGTAGTATAATGGAGTAGCAAATTAATGCTGTATGTATTCACACCACACCAGCTGTACTAGTTATTAAACATAATTTCGCCCATTATTTGATCACCAACCAAGCTTGTCTTATTTATCCAACAGTGAATGATGCAGTAAAGGTGCGAATGGAAGGAGGAGTGATGGAGGAGTGTGAGGCAAGCGCAGAGGTTCTGCTCAGTGACACCATGGACCAGTACAGGACTTTCCAGATGTGTGAGCGTCTGCTCCACAGTCCAGCAAAACTAGCCAACCAGCTGCTCTTCCAGATCCCACCTCATCGACAAGCCATCCTCATAGAGAGGTGTAGTCATGATGCTCTTGTTAATTCTCCTTCAATTATCTAATGTGTTTCCAGTGTCTGCTCTGAAGGTAGCTCAGTGTCAGCATTCAATCAATTTATCTTTTTATGTCTTTAAATTATGCCTTTTTCGTGAACTAGGTTATTCTCCTCTCAAGGCAGATGTTACTATGGAATGACATTGTACACAAGAATATGTTCTTAAAAGTTCTGTATTTCCTTGTTTAGATACTATGCCTTTGATGATGCGTTTGTCCGTGAGGTCCTGGGAAAGAAACTCTCAAAAGGAACCAAAAAAGACCTGGACGATATCGGTGCCAAGACAGGTGTAACACTGAAGAGCTGCAGACGGCAGGTAAGTACATTCTGAACACCACAATGACTGTTGTTGTGTCTGTATTAGTTGTAGTTTTAAATTGGTCAATGCTCACTTTTCAGAGAAGCAGCCTGCAGTGGTTTTAAAAGATAGTGCTCTTTTTTGTTGTATATTGTGTTTTGTAAGAATTGTTCCTGGCTCTAGTCGTAGGCAATAGTATGTGATGCCTTAATTAATGAACTTTCTTGTAGTTGCTTTGTTTGAAATTTGTTTGAGTTAAAGTGAAAAGCAGAATTGCTAATACTTTTAACATTTTAAATCAGCATCTTTTATTGTCTATTATTGTATTTTTTTTCTAGCAGTAGGTTCAGTGTATCAGTTGTGATGAGGCAGCAAAATGTCTGCAGAGCAAGCACTCGAGCAGGTTTTCCACAAGTCATGTTTTTTAGTATATTAGTAAAACTCCTGTGTCATGTTTTTAATTTCAGTTTGACAACTTCAAACGTGTTTTCAAAGTTGTTGAAGAGCTGAAGGGACCCCTGGTGGAGAACATACGTCAGCATTTTCTTCTCTCTGACAGGCTTGCAAGGTAATCAGGAGAAGCCTTTTTGCCTCAGGTTTATTTTGGAAAACATTGGCATTGCATTTATTTTGTTGTAGGTTTTATGATTGATTGCTGCATGGCTTTGTGTTGTTAGCAAACTCTAACAAACAGCATCTGAAAAGGTATTCAGGATGTTTACACTAGTGAAAACAACCAAGTATAGCTGATTGCCTCTGAGTTTTTTGTCAGTTCCTATAATATCTCCTCTGGTTATTTCAGGGATTATGCTGCCATTGTTTTCTTTGCCAACAATCGCTTTGAGACGGGGAAAAGAAAGCTGCAATATCTCACTTTCCAGGACTTTGCTTTCTGTGCTGGGCAGCTTATCAACAACTGGACTGTTGGGGCTGTTGGTGAGCCATTTTTCTTGTTTCCTTTGGCAGATTGCTGCCATTTTTATCTGAGATGTAAGGGACATGTGCAGCATTTTACATCAGTTACATAACTGATATATTAATCAGCTGAAACCATCTTAATTTGTTTTAGTTTGAAGCTTACTGGGTGATAAAACATTTGTGGTAGATCCAAGAAGAACAAAACTATAAAAAAAAATTGAAACTGTGAGACAAAATATAACAAGGGCTTTAAAGAAATGTCTTACATAAGAGCAAGAGGTATTCTGTCTAGGTTGGTTATTATGAAAAAGGAAGAATTTAGAGTGGTGCCTCTATCAGTGAGACCCACTGACCACCAGAGGTCCTTCAGGCTTTGCAGATCCTCATTAGAAAGAAGATGAGTTTTGAATTTCTAAGTTACCAATTAGCCCATTAAAAGTGAAAAATGTTAATTGGGTCAGGCAATTGAGTTATGTTGCAATAAGTGAAAAAAAATGTATGGAAAGAATCATCACTTATAATAGTAATTAGAAAAAAACATCCTTTAAACTGATTTGACAGTGTCTGACTTGAGCTTTCATTATAGATAACATGGTGGAAGACATGGATGTTGATCTTGATAAAGAGTTTTTACAAGAGCTGAAAGAACTGAAGATTTTAATCACTGACAAAGATCTGCTGGATCAACACAAAAGGTATCAGAACGACACATTTTTGCTGATAACTGAAAAATGAACTGGCTTTTCATTTTAATTTCATCATCACAATTTCTCTTTTTCCATTCTGTCCTCTCTGTTCAGTCTGGTCTGTACAGCTCTCAGAGGGAAGACTAAAGCTTTTAATGAGATGGAAGCTAATTTCAAGGTGAGAAAAATTACTTTATCGTCTAGATGTAATCAGTCAGTAATTTCTACCTTGAAAGGAAGTAATAGTTTTTGACTTTTTTGTAGAATCTTTCCAGAGGCCTTGTCAACATCGCAGCAAAGTTAACCAACACAAAAGATGTCAGGGATTTCTTCATCGATCTTGTTGAGAAGGTGTGTACTTTTAGTGTTTCAGCAGAGGCAGATCATTCAATTGGCTTTTCTGGGGCCAGTTCCAGCTTTGAGACGATGTGATGTAACATCTCCTCCCCTCCTGTTTCTCCCCCAGTTTATTGAGCCATGTCGCTCTGACCGATGGACAGCAGCAGATATGAAACTCTACCTCACTCACTACACCAACTCTGCACACATACTTGACACATTCAAGTAAGTTCAAGTGCTTTTATTCTGTGGAACTTATCAAGTAGACCGTGGCACCGACTCCCAAGTGGGAGCCTCATTCTGAAAATACACTCAAGATTTGTAGAGAGCTTTGGGAAAACGAACCAATAGTCAAATAATGATATATGCTTTGGCAGTCATTAAATGCTGCTAAAACATAAAAGTTGTTTGTTAAAATCCTCTTTAATTTGACATCCCTGTTCTGCCAGTGGGTGTCACCCTATCTTGGCCCTGATTTCTTAAACTGTAGTTACCTTGTTTCTCATGCAAACCCTCTGGAATGTAGTTAAGGGTTTACACAGCCCTGCACCACTACATGCTTAACAAAGAGATATTCATAAAAAGAAACATAGACCCCCCCTCCATTACACTGAGCGGACGAAGATTGCCTCATTTACTCTCTTCACCCAGATTTCACAACAACAGTTTGTCGTAAGACTTACAGTACCTCTTGGCTCCATTCACTTACAGTTTGCTCTCTTTCTGTCTCTCTGTTTTCTGCCCCTCAGACACCAGGTTGTGTGGGACAGATACATGGGCGTCATCAAAAGCTGCATCTTCAAAATGTATCACGACTGAAGCGTTTTCTTCTCGGCTAGTCCCCGCTTCTCCCCGCTCTTCCCTCGGTTGGTTTTCTGTCTCTTCCCCCCGCTGAAGCCGTTATCTTAGCCATTTGGTTTGTGCTCTCTCCGCTTCGTTTCGTCAGCGGTGATGAATTCTACTTCTCAAGCGCCATTATCGCTTTCAGCCTCCCTGCTCGCACTCCTAGTGTCTGTAAATTTGATTTGTAAATAAAATTAACACATTTCCATCAAAATGTCACTCTGTTTTATGTTATCGTTTTATCTGGTCTGTTAAATGGGAGAGATGTTATCATTAACCCATTCCAGGGACAAGATTTGTGAGTGCTGGATGAAGATTAGAGACAAAGAGAGAGGAGATTTAAAACATACTGCAAAAGTTAAGGGGGTAGATTTGAGAAGCCCTGCATCAGCAGTCTGCACTCAGTATGGAGCATAAACTGTATTTAGTGTTTAAGATTTTAAATATGATTACATGTGGAATGAATTGAGACCTCTGCTTGTCTGTGGGGCGTCTGTGTGTGGTCATGGGAATACGGGACCAACCAGGGGGGCACAGTTGGTCCAACCAGGGGGGGGCACAGTTGGTCCAGCTAGGGGGTTGTCGGTGTGACTTTTAACAACATCCCCCGTAATGACAGCTGCCATCTCTGTCACCACCCAGAAAGACAGATAAACAATTTGAGGTTAAGAAAAACTCTGGAGATTTACTTGGAAAAGAACAGGAGAAAAATACAGTAATTGCTCCCATGATTTTAAAAATGGCATGATTGCGCTCTTTAAAAATCTAAACATTAGTATGTCTATTAAAGAATATTCAGTTGTATGCCTTAATGCAGGCAATCATTTTGTTATGGGTGTTGCATTTCTTAAAGTATCCTGGAAGGAAGCCTGCAATTACAGTAATGTGACTGCTGCTCATTTCATTTTGAAGAGGCTTTTATTTTGTGAGAAGTACAAACTTGACCTTAAAGTCTGACTTTGAGTTGAGTCACACTTAAACTAATAAAGACGAATGGGGGTTAAGCAACATCTTAACCGGTTTGCAACATAACAGGCTGCAAATTTTGCAAGAAAAAATGGCACCGGAAATGATTCCACGTGCAGTAATGGATTAGTCATGCACAAACTGAGAGCAGCAAAGTTGGTGCATTGGTCAAGAATAATGATAGTAGTTTATTTTCTGTATTTTATCCTGGAAAGTGCCACTGCTTTATTTAGCAAAGCAAGATGACAAATTTTCCGAATAGGTCTCCACACGCTCTCTCTCTCTCTCTCTCTCTGTCTTCCACTCTCTAATTTTTGTCCACATTCCATTAACTTCTCTCTCTCTGGCTATAAATATCCTGCATGTCAGATTGGACGAGAGCTGGGGCTTTAGTCGCTTTATGGAAAAAAAAAAGGAAAAGATGGGGGAGGTAAGTATAGATAGATGGGGGGTAAATGGGAAAAGGGAGGGAGGAAAGGGTGGGAGAGCTTGGGGCTTTTGCGGGGGTTTAGTTTAAATGAAACCAGGTGTGTTTTGGGACCACTAAGAGGGGGCATTTTGTAAGAAGATGGGGGGGCAAGTGTGTGAATCTGTGAGTTGTTGTTCCGCCTGCGATTTGGACGGATTTGGAATTTTGGTATTTGGGCAGCAGACCAGGAATTTGCATCCTGGGGGTTCAGGGAGAGGGGGTTTGGAGAGTGGAGGATGGCAGTGCAGGGGGCCAAGGGGAGGAGAGGGGGGGTAAGAATGGGCTGTCCCTCTCTCCTCCCTCTCTCTCTCTTCTCTCCGTCTCTTGCTCCCTCCCTTTGCATGTGTTCAGCTGCTCCAGCTGTCGGTCTCCCCACTCACTCTCTCAGGGTCATACAGGCAGGAGTTTAAGGGACCACTTCTGCACGCCAGCTCAGCCGGGACGGCCACAGCCAGCAGGAAGACACACCGGTCAGAGGGAGACAGCGAGACAGAGGACCCATCCGAAAAGTTTCATCTGTGAGTTTCCCTCTGTTTCTTTAATGCCTGACATCCATCTTGGAAGACATCTGTGTCAAATAGAGAACTGGTGGCCGTCTTTATCATGTTTGTCATGGATGAGACTCTTAATGGAGGTGAGATGTGCCTCTTACCCACTTTTCTGGAACAGGCCATACACGTCAAAGTTGCACCGCTGCTCTGCTCTCCAAGCTACACTTGGCTCCTCACGAGAGCCAAGATAACGTGGCCCACAGTCTGTGTAGTTTGCTTCTTGGCTCTGCCTTTCAGAGACTGTAATAGGGGGGTAGACAGGAAGAGAGGCAATGAGTCACAGGGCATGTATTATTGTACAGTATGTTGCAAAATTCTTCCACCTCATCCCTCTTGTACAACATTTAAAGTCAAAGTGTCACAATCTCGGCTCGGTCTCCTGGGGAAGAAACCACAGCAAGATAATCTGGGTCAAGTCTAAGTAACAGAGAGAGAAACAGGTGCCAGCTACAGGATCATATACACACAAAACACCCTTCATAGCAGGACAACACTGCAGACAGTGTATGCTGCTGTCGTACTATTTGACAGTGTATTTTATCGCTGTTTACTCAGTGTACTGCTAATAGCTAACATGTGACAGCTCCACCGTCATTGTAATGACTCAGGTGGGAGCAGCACATCATCTTGTGCCACATTGCATGCATACAGTAATTCATCACAGCCCCTAAGCACCCTTTACACAGGGAGACAGCAGTACCACCACCGGGACAGCAGAGCAGCTCAGGAGGGACTTGGTACAGATACAGTGTGTGGATTTCTCCTGTTGGCCACTGTCCATCACTTACTGTGGCGTAAGAAAGGGACTTGGGCAGTGTGTGAGATGGTGACCCCCTGGTTGTGGATTTGCAGGTTCACTGCCACAATGGTAACAGAGCACAGCTGGGCCACCATGTTCTCAGGCTGCTCCACGCACAACTGAGCAGAACAACACAAAGCTTTCTATGTATACACTACAACACATGACCATCCTGCAGTTTACACTGTGTGTGCGTGTGCGTGTGCGTGTGTGTGTGTGTGGTCCAACTGTGTGTTTTTTCTGGTCCCCATGTGGTCACTTTTATAAGCTGCCTGACATCTTGCTTGTTAAATTGTGCTGACTGTGTGAATTTAAAAATGGGTCAGCCTGCTGTTACTAAGGCCAACTACAGCCCCAAATGGTTCTTATATTAGATTATTTATATAATTATTTTATTATGAGAGGTACTGTTAGTACTCAACACAACAGGTGCTGGGGCAGTAATGTTTTAGGGGTCAGCTATAGGGCTACAACTAAAGATTATTTTCCCTATCAGACAGAATAATTTTCTCTATTAATTATTCTGTCTACTAAATGTCAAAATAATAAAACAAGTAATAAAAATAAATAAATAATAATATAACAAGCTCCAAGGATTGTCTTTAAATTTCTTGTTTTTGTCAGTCCAAAAACAAAATATATTTACATTTACTATCATATACAACAAGGAAACACAGCAAATCCTTGTTCAGCATTTTGACTGAAAAATGACAGACATGATTCATTAGAATAGCTGCTGATTATCCTTCCTAGTGATGTGGTATAATGGTCAACCTGTGTTTCTCTACCCCAGTGGTAGTCAAAACCCCAGACCATGAATTCCTGCTCTTGGGCCACATTCTCTGACCTCCTCCTACACAGCCAGGAGAGATGAGGGGATAGGGGAGCAGTGGCTGGAGGTTTGGCACCAGCTATCCTCTTATGTGAATCCATGGGGGGGTTTCCCAGAACCTGATACTCTGGGAACTACTGCCGTGGCAGGGCATCCCAGCTGGGAACTGGCGCCCACATCCTTGCCACGGGCATTCCAGATGTCCACCGCATCTTGATCTCCAGCACCAGCAGGACAACACCCATGCATCCCTACTGCCCACACTCAGTAGCCAGTGAGTGACTGGACCCCGGACTGCCGGTCAGTTTGTTTTCGGGTGGTTTTGGGCCACATTCTTACTGGTTGTAAGTGGCTGCTTGGCCAATCCAGAGAGGTCACGTACTGCGGACGTCTGATTGCACGGTGGTATGTGTTATCGTCTGCACTCACAGAGCGAAAGCATGTTTTGTTGCTTTTCACCACGCAAAGGTCACGAATGGCCTGTGATGTCATCCATTGAGTATTTGAGGGTGTCAACGTCACCCTGAGGTCTTCTGTTTGTCTTAAGATGAAATATACCAATAAGCAATGCCTGCAAATGTGGCTTCTGGACTTGACATCAGAGCGTGAGTCTATGCACGTAGACAGGCAGTGATTATAACTTTCCTGTCATGTATTTTAACTGTAGCTCACTGACTCTACACAGCACTTGCTCAGATTTTTTTTTTAATTCCTTGAATTGGTCTGTCTTTTCTCAGTTTTTGGTCTGCGGGAGCTGGAATAGGTGATTTGTTTATGTTTAGAGTCAGCTTAAACTCTTATAACTTCTCTCCAGGAACATTAACTGAAGGGTGATTGTGTCTCTTCTGGGAGAAAAGCCCAGTCCATCAGAATACTCAGCAAACATAATTGACTATAAATCTACCTCAAAATTACACTACGCTGCACAGAACCAAACACGACCAGTGATGGAAGAAGTGCTCAGAAGTAAAAATAGCACCAACTCAGTATAAAAACACTCCAGTACAATTTAAAGTCCTGCATTCAAAACTCTACTAGAGTAAAAGTGCATACATTTTATGAGCAAATTTACTTAAAGTATTTAAGCAAAAGTAGTAAAAGTAAAACTCATTATGTCTAATGGCTCCTTTCAGACTGTTAAAATATGGGACCCCCTCAAAAAAAATTCTGCACACAATATTAATGTTTTGTCTTTCTTCAGGTTTAGTGGTGGCTCAGGCAGTTTGCTGCTGCCCTCCTACAGTATATTTCAACAACACGACACAACATCTGCACAGAAGATTCCAGGTCAAAGAGACAATTAAGTTTATCTCAGAAACCGAAGCAGCTGAGCAGGAGATGCTGTTGTAAAATATGCAAGTAATGGCCAGGATTTATGTGCTCCCACTGACTCTGGTACACAGTAAAGCGAAACCTCTGGAGGCAGCGCTCAGCGAGACTATCATTCCAGTGAGTTGTAGTCTGCCAGTCTGCAGACACAGAGGACTTTCTGTGAGCAGCTAATATGAGAGTATTTCTGTGATGTTGACTTTGTTATTTTCAGCAGAAGGATGGAGTACGTCACACTGTTGATGTTTTTACCTGGCACAGTGATTCATTCCATTTATTCCTGCTGCAATCAAGGGGGAACTGTTTGGTTGACAAACAGTGAACCAAGTCCAAGACGCTGACTGTTTGTGTTCTTACTGACTACTTAAAAATTGGCTCCAGTGCTTTTGCTCCGAGTAGATTTGCAGTGCAGGAACAGCTCACAGCACCAGTGTGTTGTGAGACTGAATTGAACCATTTTGTGTTTTCTAATGTTGCTCTTTTTTCTGTTTTTCCTTCTGTCTCTCTCTGAAATACAGATACCACTTCTTGGCTGCTCTGTACACCCCGAAGTCCGCCGCCTCTCTCAGAGCTACCTGTCTGACAGCTGTGTGCCTGTTTGTTTGCATGTGTTTTGCGTGTTCCCGTCCCGTCTCCCACAAATTAGTCCATTAGCATGCAGGGCACTTGTGTGTCAATCTTGTGCGTGTGCATATGTGTGTCTGTGCTCCTCCGCAGCGCTATTTCACAGCCACCCACAGAAAGTGACACCTACACGGTAAGGATGGACGAATCCATCTCTCTCTTTTTCTTCTTCTCTCCTTTCTTTTTTCATTTGCATCTTCTCTTCCTTTCTTCCACATTACATATTTCACACTTCACAGTTGATATTACTGCTTCGTGTGGAAATGTTGGCCTCGGATACTTTCTCTTCTCTCTCTTTCTTATTTCCTCATTTTCTTCTTGTTTAATATTCCACAGCCGTTTTCCCTTCCAACATTTTATAGTAGTCATAACTGGGGGTAATTTTAGTTTTAATTCCATGTTTCTTTAGGCCTGGCTTTTTTTTTTCCATGTAGGGATATATTTTTTTTCCAGAATGATAATGACCCTTTTTCCAAACGGTGGCTTTAAATTCTTTGTTCTTGAAGTGACATTTGGCTTAAGGAGAGTAGTTTAAAATGTCACAAATCCTTTAACAGCAGCAGACTTCTTGTCTTTTTGGCCCAGCACTCCTGCATGCACGCAGAGGAGACAAATCTCTCTATCCTCTGCGTCTTTTTTCATATCCCACTACTGGGGATTTATTATGTATTATGAATATATTATGCAACTACTTGGCTCAGAGGGACTGTTCACATCTTTCCTTCCATCATTTTTCACACTTCCTTTCTCTCTCTGCTTCTCTTTGCAGGAATGCACAGATGGGTATCACTGGGATCCTCAGACCGAGCACTGCAAAGGTAGAGGCTCTCATTTACCTGTGTTGATTCATTCTCGTCACCTAATTCTTATGTACACCAACAGTTTTGATCACCCTGCAGCTGATTTGGTCCTGACATGTAATTGTAGTGTCTAAAACTCTTTCGTTGCATTTCCCATCAGACATAAACGAGTGTGAGACTATCCCAGATGCCTGCAAAGGGGAAATGAAGTGCTTCAACCACTATGGAGGGTACCTGTGCCTTCCCCGCTCTGCGTCAGTCATCCCAGCTCCAGAGCCCCCCATCACGCCCACTGTGACCAATCCCTGCCCTCTGGGATACGAGCCGCAGGGAGACAGCTGCGTGGGTGGGTGTCTGGTTTGTAGGTCTGGGGGGTTGGAGGTGGACAGGTGGCCACAGGATGACTGATCATTAAGCATGTTTGTGTGTGTGTGTGATTGTGTAAATTTATTGTCGGTGGCCACAGACTGTGAGGGACAGGTGGCCGTAGCAGGTGTTGGGACTGGAGGCAGCATGTTGGTGCAATCTGTGTGGGTGTGAGTGAGTATGAGTACACGGGGGGGCAGACAGACAGTGTAGGAATTTGGAAGATTTCACAAGAGAACAGCTGCTGTGTTTTAAGAACCGGACTTGCGGCGAGAAACCTCCTCGTGCTAGAGGACGGGGAGGTGTTCATCAGCCTGCATGAGACAGCAAACATGATTCAACATGATGTGATATTTTCAGCTGTTGGGTGCAAATGAGGGGAACGGCGTTGCCGTCGTCTGCCCTCCAACGGTCACACTGTATCTTCCTGTCATGCCGAATGATGCTGTGTTTGCTCACAATAACCGCATTTTGACATGTGTGTCCCTGTCTCACTGTCCCGTTTCCCACAATCACAGACATTGACGAGTGTGAGCGAGACGAACATGACTGCCAGCCCAGCCAGCAGTGTATCAACTCACTGGGTGCCTTCACCTGTCAGTGCCCGGATGGTTACCGCAAGGTCGGCACAGAGTGCATTGGTAAGATAATCTGAATTTATCCTTCCAATAGTGTAGCTAGGCAGACTTAAATATGGAAAGTTGAAAAAATGTCTGGCTGCAGTTTCCCAAGGTGGAGTTAATTATAGCAAGAGCAACCTTAATAAACTTTAAGAATGTGAATGTCCCTCTCCTGACTCTGTTTCTCTCGTTTAGACATCGATGAGTGCAGGTACAGGTACTGCCAACATCGCTGTGTCAATGTCCCTGGCTCTTTCGCTTGTCAGTGTGAACCTGGTTTCCAGCTGGCAGGAAACAACCGTTCTTGCATTGGTGAGTGACGCCCTCTGCAACCTATTATATGACTCGACTGTCGTGGCCACTGTCTCTGAAATCAGACACAAGCACTGTACTGACAGCTTCCAATAAATTTTCAATCTTATACAGATCTTACTCAGGCTTTGGCAAGTTCCTTAAAGAGTTCCATAATGTGGTTTCAAATCTTAAAGTCTGTTTACAGGTCTTGGGGAGAATTACTGCATGTGTGAAAAAGTTGTATAAAGCCCTTTGTGGCTCCTGAGGGGGCCACAAAGTTGGAGCTGAGGACTACAAGTTTGAAAATGAAAAAAATGTAGAGGTGTGGAGTTGCCAGACCTCTATAGCCTGCTCCTCATCCGTGCTCAAGCTAGCTGCCACCAATTTCTATTAGTATATAGTAAAATAGCATTATTTATATATATAATAGTAGTAATAACTGCATTATGGGTAAACTACGCCCCAGGTTTTGACAAAGAATAAGAACTTATGGCATAAAAAAGGATAAAAAAAAGACTCTCCAGTTCTTCTGCAGCAATTTTGATCCTTTCAAAAAACAAAACAAAAAACCCCCAAAAGCCTAAGTGAGTGGAGTACTGTCTCAGGCTTTTCCCTGTAACATGACATATTCATGACTACATAGGTAACATTTAAAAATAAGATTTAAGAGATAAGATGTATCTGTTAATTTTAAAATATTAATTAAATACTTATACAATGGTTTTCATTATATATTGATTTAGTATGGCTAAACTCTTTGTATGACAGAAGCCTTTAGAGCAGCAAAGAAAAAAAGATTTCTTGTGAAGAAATCAAAAACAGGCAGGAAATTGTGTGTTCCTGTTGGACTCCATCACTAACAGCAACAAGCTGCGTGAGAAAAAAAAATGTTTCACAGCCTTTACATTTATTGGGAACCATAATTCAGATGCAGATTATGGATCCAGCAGCTGTAAATGTTTTTTGAATGCCTGTGCTTTTTGGAGGTAGCCATACAGCATTTACACTACGGAATCTCCCTTCGCTCCTTTCAGATGTGAATGAATGTGACATGGGTGCCCCCTGCTCTCAGAGGTGTTACAACACGTACGGCACCTTCCTGTGTCGCTGTGACCAGGGCTATGAGCTGGGGCCTGATGGCTTTGCCTGTAATGGTAAGAGACCCACTGTATGTCTGTCTTCTATGAATGGTAGCACAAACAGTTTCTGTGGTGCCAATCTGCCCTGTTTTCTGTTCCTGTTCAACATTTTAATTGTGGACAATTAATAAACTGAACTTGTAACTTGACAGACATCGATGAGTGCAGCTATTCTAGTTACCTGTGCCAGTACCAGTGTGTCAACGAACCGGGGAAGTTCTCCTGCGTGTGCCCAGAAGGATACCAGCTGCAAGGCACCAGACTATGCCAGGGTAAGCACACCCGCCTCCATTTCCTCCCAAAATGAACACCTACCTCTCTGTGCTTTCAGAGTCACAAATGCTGCACTGAGTCAAGACTTAATCATTCTTTGACAGCAGCTCTATTCTTGTCCTCTTCCTGTCGGATCGAACATCATGAGCTCTCTCTCTCTCCTGCAGATATAAACGAATGTGAAACAGGTGAACACCAGTGTACTGAAACACAGACCTGTGTGAATATCCACGGACGATACCAGTGCGTGGACACGAACCGCTGCCAAGAGCCTTATGTACAAGTGTCTGAGAAGTGAGTGACACCTCATGAAAGCTTATGTGTGTTCATACACAAACACATACTTTCACACACCTTTTCCCAATTACTAAAATATGTGCTGGCCATCAACTCAGAATATAATCAGCCCCTGTACTGAGTATGGCTCAAACTGCGAGATTACCCTAATTACTTTTTCCATATTTGAGTTCCAAGTTGCAACCTTTTCTTTTGAGCATGCTCCAGTGCAATAAGAAAACTATTACAGAGTGAACAAGTGCTGGATTGGTAACAGGTGTGGGTCACTATTAACATATCCCAGATGATTTGGTATTATAAAATGCATTTTAAAAAAACATGGGAGAAAAAATGGCTACTGTTCAATATTTGTTAAGATTTCAGGAGAACTCTCCTCTTAGTCATATTACCCCCTCTGCTGGTAGAGTTATGAACTACTGTTTCTCTGCACCAATTATTACTCAAATCTTCTGTGCACTACTCAAAGTGGACTCTCACTCTGTTTACTCCTGTGTGTGTCCAGCCGCTGTGTGTGTCCTGTCAACAAACCCCTCTGTCGAGATCTGCCTTTCTCCATCGTCCACCGCTACATGAGCATCACCTCCGAGCGCTCAGTTCCCTCTGACATCTTCCAGATTCAGGCCACCAGCGTCTCTCCGGGGGCTTACAACACCTTCCGCATTCGCTCTGGTGATGAAAATGGAGACTTCTACATCAGGGTGAGAACTGTTGGAGAGCACACAGAGTGGAGAGGATGGATGTTTGTTGAAGTTATCTATGCAGCTGCTGACAAATCCTGTAATCAGAGTGAGGACTTATATCTTTCGAGTGCACTGACATTAAGAACCAGTTCTGTCACCCATCATATTTAATTTTTTCACATAAGTGCCTCTTGCATCTTCTCACTGTCAGTCATCTTTATAATTTTACTGATAAAAATAGGGTCACGGGCGTTCCCTTCATTTTTTAAAAAACTTCTTTACTTTCTTGCCAAACATCTTCAACATCTGTGCCTCTTCAGAATGAAACCAGTTACATCCCAATTTCCTATTTTTGAAAACTACATGTATCATGTTCCCAGTGACTGTGTTTAAGCTTACATTGAAAAGAGAGAACCTATAACATATAAAGATCACGTCTGCACAGTAATATGATGCTACAGCCATCGTAGCTTCCTGCAAAGACTTGAAGTTGTAATTTTTACAGGGGGTTATTTGCAGTACTAGATATAACTTGTTAATTAGTGAGCTTTAAAGATGCTGTTAGGTGGAGTTTTGTTGCTTTTGAGCCAAGCCAGTCAAGCTCTATTTTCAGTCTTTGTGCTAAGATAAAGTCAGGCAGGAAAGTCAGTAAGCATAAATATCAAACTATTCCTTCATGCGAAAACACCTGTGTCACGTCACTCACACACACCTGGTATTTCCCCTCTGCTGTAGAAATGCACTCAGTAATATTTTTTTTCATCTTCTCCAGCAAATCAATAATATCAGTGCCATGCTGGTGCTGGCCCGTGCTGTGTCGGGGCCCAGAGAGTACACGTTGGACCTGGAGATGGTGTCAGTCAACCCTCTGCTCAGCTACCAGGGCAGCTACCAGACCAGCTCTGCCCTCAGACTGTCCATCTACGTCGGGCCGTACACCTTTTAAAGAAGAAGAGTGGAGGGACACAGAGAAAGATGGAGAGAGAGAGAGAGAGAGAGAGAGATGGGGAGAAACACAGATGCAAAAAAGGAAAATGAAGCTGTAAAACAAAAGTGGTTCAACCAGTCACTGTGATGTTACACTCTTAGCTTTTTGTACTTCCAAAGAAAGCCACATGTTTCTGTCAGTTTCTGCCATGTAAGAATATACATTCATTACAGTATACAAATACATTTGTGTCTCACTGTTAAACAGCCTTAAAACAATTAGTCCAGACAAATTTGTTCCCTTCTGTTTAATGTATTCCTGTTTCTTAGGATATCATGTTTACTGTTATTTTGTACTTAACACCTATTTGACAGCATCATTTTGTGGTCAACATGTATGAAAAAAAAAGGGATTTTACTCTGAAGATTTCTTCCCCTCCCATCTGTTCAGGGTGATAACAAATCTGTGTGGCATATTTGGTGTCTGCCGTCAGGTGCAGTGATTCACACCCAGCGTTACTAGATTAATCTGTTTGCACCAGTGTACATCCTTATCTCTGGTTCCGCTCTGTTTGTCACTTTATTCTTGTCGGCCCTGTTTCCTGTTGACAGACGTGATTCAGTAACCACTCAGATCGGACCTCAGCATCCAGGCTCCTCCCTCATCCTCCACTGTTCATTCCTATGTTCAAGCTCTCCCTCACTGCCTTTTGTAGGTTTGTCACATTGCTGATCGTGTTGTACTTTTATTTTTTTTGTTTTTGTCTAAGATTTAAACCAAATAAAACAACATACCTTTTCAACTCTGTGTCACACTGAAAATAATTACGGTATCCATCTCTCTGGAAGCTCTAATGATCTTTAGAGCTCAAACAGTTTTCTGATTAATCCACTAATCGATTGACATAAAATTAATCACAGCTATTCTGATACTTGATCAATCAATCAGTCATTTTGCAAGCAAAAATGCCAAACACTTGCTGGTTCGAGCTTCTCCAGTGTGAGGATTTGTTGCTTTTCTCTGTTTTTATATCATTATAATCTGAATATCTTTAGACTGCTGACCTTTTAAATAGAGCTTCTTTATTACATCCTCTTGAACTAGATCTTTTTTTTGTTTACTATTTTCTAACAAGCTATAGACAAAATGTGACATAAAATGAGTATAGACATATACATATGACCTGCTCTTTCTTATTCCACCAGCTAATCATTTTTCTTTCCTTTTTTGGCTTAAAAAACAAGCGAGTGCTTTCAATAATATGAAGTCGTGTATGAGTTAAAAGAACAGGCGAGTCTGCAGGGTAACTGGTGTTTGTTTGAATCCCAGTCTCCCAGAACCTCCTCCCTCTTTACCTGCACCCACACACTCACCGCAGCCCTCCACAGCAAAATATATCTGCTTCTTTCTGTATCATCATTGGCTCACAGCAGCCAGCCAACATCGTGATTTCTGTCCTAAAATGCTCTCTGTTGCAGCCTGAGCTAAACACCACATCAGCAACACTGAAAGACACTAAGATCAACGCCCCATTCTGGTTTCTGTCTTCTTCACTAATAACATATAAATGCTTCATTTCTGCTACGGGAACAGGCAGATTAAATCTTCCTAACATCCTTAAATTAGAGAGGAAAGGCAGCAAATGCCTGCAGTTTAAACGAAGCGAGACTGAAGCTCTGCAGCCTTCTGTTCTATTTTTACTGTCCCAGCACTTCACTTGTGTGTTAACTGATTCTCCTGACCCACAAAAAAAAAGAAAAAACTAAGGAAAAAGAGAGAGAGGGAGAAAAAGAGAGAGGGGAAAGCCCTTATTTCACAGTCCACTGCTGTTTGCTCCGCCCAGTCCTACACACAAACACACACCACACACACCTCCCATCTGTCCTCACTTGGGGGGGTGATGACTCACACACAGCACTGGTTTATGTAATCGGAGGAGACGCCTTCAGCCGCCAGGAGGCAGCAGATCATACAGATCTCCTGTCACAGCAGCAGTCCAGGAATAGCAACAACCTGAGGAGAGATTGTTGGTTTTATAACCTAATTGACTAGTGAGCCTACATTTGCTCCTGTTTTCCATGAACTCATACACCTGTGGGAGGAAAAAGTGATGGCAACTTTGTCTACTTTTCACAAATAATGTACAATACAGCGACTACAGCATAGAGATACTTTCCGAGCTCTGAGAGATGTTGTGGCACAGACTTTTTCTTGCATAACTTGGCATCCTGTGAAGATGGAGAACAAAGATGACAGAGCCTGGTGATGGCGTTAAAGAGTGCAGTAGGGTAGGAGGTGTGTGTGTGTATGTGTGTGTTCACAATTGAGGAGTGTAGTGGTCCCTTGGCATTTCCTGTTGGCATTCAGACAGAAAGAAAACCTGACTAAAACAGGATGGCACTGTCATGGATGGATCATCGAACGGGCCTAACGGGAGCAGGCCCAGGGGTCCAATGGACTTCACCTGCAAAATGTCAGAAATACCAACTGACCATGAAGAGACACAAAATGTCCATTAAGATATACAAAATGATCACAAAGAAACACAGAATACCCCAAACAGATCCAGCATTACTAAGAATAGATGCAAACCAACCAGAATGAGACACAAAACACCTAAATGAGGCACATAATTGACCACCAAGAGACATAAAGGGACCACAGAGACACGCAAAACGGCCACAAAGGACACAAAATACCACAAGAGATGCAACATAACTAAAATAGATGCAAACCAAAAAGACACATCACTGACCACAAAGAGATGCGACTTGAGTAAAAACAGACAGAAAACACCACAATGAAATGCAAAATGTACAAAAAAGATGAAAACGTGACCACAAAGAGATGCAAAATGACTAAAAATAGATGCAGAACAACCATAATGATTCACAAAATTACTAAAAATAGAAGCAAAAAGAAAATAAAGAAACGCAAATTGACTAAAAATAAAAACAAAACTACTAAATATAGATGCAAGACAACCAGAGGAGACACAAAAGGTTTGTAGTCATTTTGTTTGTGTTTCAGTCTTGCTCTCATGTAGGAAGGATGGGGGGCTGTTACATGTCTGTGCCCAGGTTGTTGTTGTCTCATAATCCGTCCATGGAGTGTATTAACGCAGTGGGCAGAGTTTGTGTGAGTGTAGTAAGGGAATCTACATACTTGTGCTTGTAACTGTGTCAGTGTTTGTTTGTGTGTCTCTGTGTTTGTGTGTCTCTCTGTGTGTGTGCAAGGGTGTGGGTGTTTGCTTAGGAGAGCATGTGTTTGAGAGTGGCATTGCCCACACAGACGAGTGGGTGGAGTGTTTGGGGTGGCAGAGGGGAGTGCTGGAGCGCCTGGGCCTCTTTTTTTTTTTTTGGCACCTTTGCTGGGTTATGATCTCATTTCTGGGCAAGCCGTGCCCTGTAGGCTGCAGTGGGGGGATGGCGTGGGACCGGAAGAGGAGAAACGAAGGCCCATACGGGGCAGAGTGCACCAACCAGGCCTGTAAAATAGAACTAACATGGCGGGCAGAAAGGACACCTTCCCATGTTACACAGTCCTGCTCTGTCCCTCAGTTTGAGACATGCTTCCATGATCTGTTCCCCTAGTCTAACGCTTTGATCTCCTCCTATTGCATTACAAAAAGCTCTCAATGCCTCCCCCCTCCACTACACCACAATGCAGGTATTATATTTATGAATGGAAGAGCGAGGTGGAGTGTCATTTCCCTCCACCCACAAGCCCCCGAGCACTGAGATTAGTTCATTAATGAAGAGAGCGGCCAGTGGAATCTGTAGGACATCAAAAACAGGCTGCACAATGCAAAGAGGGCCAGGTGATTAGGGAGTGTAAATTAGTGAGGGCATGAGGCAGGAAATGGGCTCTCTCTTCTGGATATACAGTATGTAGATATATGGAGAGAGGGAGATCAGAGGGGGAGGACAGTTACACAATACTACATAAACAATCACATCAGTGGCTAATTTTAAAAGCGAGACAGCCAGCAGCCATGATACATCCGAGTTGTTAGTTAACGTCCACTTTTACAGACACAATATTACAATGACAATTTGTGCAGCAAATAATGTTTTAAACTCTATTTTGTCTCTGGAAACATTATGAAATACAGAAAAATCAATATGTAAATACATGCATGTAAACTACAGATAGACTCTAACTCTCTCCATAAAAAATGAAACATACAGAGAGTCTACCTTTAATAAAAATGTCATATATGATATATTACATTAGCACTGCTTCTGCTTCTGCTTCATGTCATGAAATCCACTCGGACTGTGTTTCCCAAACAGTTCCTTGCACCACAACATGTCTTGTATGAAACATTACTGCAGCAAAATCCTCTTATATATCATTAATTGGATTAATTCATACAGTTTAAAATCAGTTGAAACGGACACATTTACACAAACATACAGCTGGTTGGTTTTGATGAGGTAAAGTCAGTCAATCTGATTCATCCTCTGATGAGCATGAATGTCTGTGCAAAATGTCATGCTAATTCATTCAATCATCATTAAAACCAACGCTACCGGCAAAGCTAAAAATTAGAGGGCTTCGAAATGTAAATCTACTGGGACATAATGAGTTTTGATTGGATTTTCTATTGTTTGGACATAAATCCTGCGGGATTTCCTTCTTATTATTTTTAATGTGAACATTTGTCAGACCACAAGTGACCTCCACATATCATACAGGAGCTTACATGTGATACGCTCTAAATCGTCCCCCCCCCCTGCAATACAACAAGACTCATTTCTTGTTAGCTCTGGAAATAATTAGCTTATCAGTCTGGTGCAATTACAGGTTCAATTGCTGGGCATGTTCATTACCTCGGGTCAGTGTAATCTCCTGCCAACACTCTGGGAATTTAGTGCAGGGTATCGCGGCGAGCAGGATACCGAGTCACATGTCAGTGATTAACAACAGTGCAATTAAAAATATGACTGCACAGGTGTCTGAGAGGATGAGTGCACATACAGCATGTGCTCTGTTCCCTATGTTGGCGCACTTGAACAACATCTTTATCCATCATTCAAACAAACAGAACTTCAGCTGACATCCTGGATGGCATGAGAGCCTTGGATAGATTTATATAATGCTCTAAGCTAGACCATATTCATGCCTGCTCTACCTTCAATTTCTTTACTCATTGCGTAAATGTGGTTACCAAGAAACGACAACGTGTTGCTATGGCTGTGTGGGTGTATAGCAGCAAAAGGGACCTATGCTGGAAAGACATTCAGCCCTGAGAAAAATAACAGAAATGAAAAAAGGTATGCCGGTGGTAGGGAGCAGAAGCTAGAGAGGAATTTTTGTGAATCACAAAATACAAGCTGATTGTGAAACAGATATTTGAGCTGTGACTTTTAGTTGAAATACGGGCTAAAATTCAGATGAAAAGAAATAAAAGCTCGCTGTGGATTCACCAGGCCGTCTGCAGAACAATTTCATCTTGGTAAATATGTCAGCGGTGGAAGGAAAATGTCAGTACAACACTGTAAAAATACTCTGTGTTTTGGCCTCTTTTTAACAGATCAAAAAACACACGGAACATTATCTTAAGCATGCTACGACTACTCAGAGACCCTATCTGTAAAATATGGTCTAATACAATACAATGCAATGGTTGGTGCGTTGACAGAACCTATTCTACATTACTACCCCTCCCAAATATCAAATAAGTCTGTTAGGATTTATCTTATCTTTTGTTAAAAGTTTGACCACAATGTTTATATTTGTTGAAGCATAGCTGACATAACTTAATAAATTTCCCTATTTGGTGTAGCAGCAATATTTTATGGTCTTGTCTTGTTTTTTGTCACCTTCATCAAATGTGTAAGATTAGTTTGTGGCAAAAGTTATCACTTCAATACATTTTGGCACATTTGGTTTCAATGAGGTGAGAAGAAAAATCACTCTAGAAAAAAATTTGTTGGACAAATTTCAACTAAAACACAAGTCAGTAAAAATAGTCTCCGTCACAGTTATGTACAAAACATGAAAAGGAGCATTTTAAGGTTATATCTGTTTAAAGTTGAGCGTATTTGAAAAATGTTACATACTATTAGGCAGTTTAATCTGTCACATTGAAGTATATTTTATAACTTGTTTATATTATTTGTCTGTAAAGTATTGACCTGCAAAGTGACTACAGCTGCCTGATGACTGTTGCGGCGTAAACAGAACAATGTTCCCTCTGAAATCTAGTGTAGCATCATATAGTATCAGAAAATGGAACCACTCAAGTACAGTGCAGGAGTACTACAGTAAATGTACTTACATACATTCCACCTCTGACCACAGGACAACTCATATCTACCCAATAATCTCTCCTAAAAAAAATGCAACAACGATCAGGCTTCTCAACAATATTACAGCTCGGGAATATATCCAGTTTATTATGGATGTTTTTAATTTAGTGTTTTATTAACAAACCCATATAATAATAATATCCCCCCAAAAAATGCTGATTTCTTGAAAAAAAAAGAGGCTTGTCCATAAACTATTACCTGCTTTCCAACACCATACAAGTCTTGTTTGTGTTTCAATGTATTTTTGGAGCACTATATATAGAAAGCAGGCCTCAATGGGAAGAAATGAACAAGCCTCAGCTGACAAGTAATTGACCCCATCCATTCATGAATCAGCCCAGACAGAGTGAATCAGTAAATTACTCTGGACCTCGGGTAACAGGAGGGGAGAACATGATGAAGTAAATGGTCGTTATGTGAGGGGAGTCACATGATGGGTATCAAAACCTCAGGTCAATAGAGATGTATTTTAAGAGAGGACACCAAGGGAAAAGAGGACAAGTGGACGGAGTCTAAGAAAAGGCACAAATGTGGTTTATTGGCTGATACGAAGCCCATTCAGCACATCTGTTCCTCCCTCACCCTCATCAACCCACTCCTTTGTTATGCAACACCTCACTCTATCGGCTCATCTTAAACATATGTCTGGGTGATACACATTCAAATTAACACTTACGCCAAATGTGAATCCACATATCGGGTCCAACGTCTTTGTCTTTTGATCTATGCTTGACCTTTTGTCTGACAACAAGGCTGAGAGTTAATCGAGTGGAGCCAGGGAGAAATGGGGTGGGGGGGAGAAAAGGAGAGGGAGTCTCAATGAAAGATCTGGTGCTAGGAGGTCTCTCGTGATGTAACACATCTACATCACATCACCATGGCAACCCCGCATCAGCACCAACTTACTGTGGGGAGAAAGAGTCAGTGTCTGTGCTGGTATGTCACAGTACAGTGGGAGAAAAAGTCTCTGCATGGGTCCACAACAGTTTAAAAAAAGGGACACAAATTACTTGATAAGGATTCAAATTTTTATAAGATATATATGATTAGAAATATTAACTAGTTTCCAAAATAAAACAAGAGTGCTTACAGGTTTTTCTTCTCCTCAACTAATGTTTTTTTTTTTTGCCTTAAAACTGCATCTGAAATGTGTTCTGATACAGATCTTATCCTTGAGCACAGATACACATTCAACCTCATCCAGTATAATAAAGCCTCTTGTGGCGGACTCCAATCTCAATAGAAATATCTCGGCTATTTACTGAGTTATTGTCCCCATGTTCTCCTGCGAATCTAAGTATAATCCAGGGACCTTGGGGAGACATAGCACTCTGAACACAACTAAAGAGCTCGAGTGAAAAACTTCTGGCCCCTGTTCTGTGCCCTGGCTGCTAAAAATAAACTGGATATTGAAAAGCGAATAGAAAAGGTACAAGGCTACCGGCTCACAAAGCCACAACGAGAGAAGGAGGCAGGGAGTGATGGATAAACGCGGGAGGTGAGGAGCAGGAGTGTGGGTGGAGCTGTGTGTGTGTGTGTGTGTGTGTGGGTGTTTGTATGGTTCGTATTCACATGTTTGCATCTGACTGTTGACACATCTGACAGGCTTCACTTCAGATGGAGTGACATGTCCGTGAACTGAGTGGCAGATAACATGCATGTTCAAATATCTCAATAAAAAATATTGTAGGTATTATGGTTACACATGGGTGAGTTCGCTCTGGTTCTCTATATGTGAAACTGACTGATATGTATGGTAGATACTTTATACTGTATTCATCCCCTTGGGGAAATATATTTGCTCTACATTCAAAGCCTTAGTTCACAGTTGTTGCCATTAAAATACTTTTTTCTGCAATGAATCTTTGATTTTCTATCCCATTTATCCTGCTCCTGAGTCATTAGGGTACTGGAGAATGTCCCAGCATGCATTAGGTAAGAGATGGGATTCACCTAGAGCAGGTTGGGAAAAAAGATAAATAAAGAATAAAAGCTGTTGCAAAATGATTGAAGAAAGGCAGAAAAAACTTCTGATATACAAAGTTATTTTTTCATAGTTTCCTTAAGTCGTTGTTTTTCTTGCTTTTCGTATGAGTCATTGGATACATTTATTTCTCCAGGACTGTAAAAAGTATTAAAATAAAATAAGGGGGAAAATCACTGTTTGCTCCTCCGTTTTAAGGAGTCACAAGTCAAAGGTGTTGGAAACTACTGACCTCGGCCTAAAAATGCACCTGAATCAAATGTCTCCAGAGTGTGTGAAGAGCACCCAGAGGTCCACCTGCTGTTTCATTTACAACAAAGTTCTCAGTCCCATACAAATATTGTCAAAATGATTTTAGTCTCCCTAAAGATGTTCTGGAAATAGACAGAAGAGCTGGGACATCATGGCGGTCGGCAGCTCGAAGAGACGCACCATGTAACTACAACTGGATGTTTGTGGCTTTCTGTTCCTCGTTATCATGTCTCATTGCACACTATAAGGAATAAAGGCAACATACTCGGTGCCACTGTCATGTTCAGAAGGGTTTATATGAGAAAATATTGTAAATCTCTATTACATAAAAGTACATC
Organism: Centropyge bicolor; assembly: GCA_037975185.1. Taxonomy (NCBI): domain Eukaryota; kingdom Metazoa; phylum Chordata; class Actinopteri; family Pomacanthidae; genus Centropyge; species Centropyge bicolor. Next base: position 8,634,218 of record JBBMOC010000002.1, read on the forward strand.
AACTTTCAATCAATCCTCACCTGTGTGGCACACTGTACGTCATAATGTTTAATGTTGTTTCTTGATTTTAGATATACGTAGCTCTTTAATGTACTGATGTAAAAATACAATACAGCAGCGTATATTACATAATAATCAGTTTATATGGGGGTGCTATGGGGCTATCATCTGTGGTTCAGATCCAGTCTGGGATCATCCCAACAATCAAACCCCCATTTTTTTCTCCTTGTATTTGGATACTGGATTCTTGAATTGTTTAGTAATCTCACGTGTTTCCACTCCAATTAATGTTTTTGTTAGTTGTATCTCACAGGAACAATCCAGATTAACTCTGTTGCTGGGAGACAAACTGCAGGAGATGTAATGTATAGTAAATACACCAACATATAAATACAGGCGTGTGTATATGTAAGCAATAAACACTGGATGATTATTCAGATTTTACACACTAACATCCAGCGTTCATCTCCCCAGTTGTCCCACTCTACCTTTCTCTGTCCCTAAATTTCTGTCTTTTTCCTCCTCATCTATCCTCTTTACTCCACATCCTCTTTGCTCGCTCCCGCTTCGATGCAGGAGTGGGAGGTGTTGCTAGGCGACAGATTAGCTCCTTCCTTTCAAGAAGCGGAGCGCAGACCTTGACTCTCTGGGTGTAAAAATAAACAGAAAAAAAGAGAAAAGGCAGTCTTGGAGGGAAAAGGGACGAGCATCTTTCACCTCTGGCATGAGAACCACGCTCAGCCTCTTTTACCCCCTCATCTCCTGCACTCTTCACCCTGAAGTGGTCCAAAAATAATTCACTTCTTATTTATAGTCTCACATTTACAATCGAGGTATACACAATCTAGTTCTCATCATCAATAAAAGTGTTGACGATTTATCTGTCATAAACCTTCGGACGACGATGGAGCTGCTGCACAGTGCAAATGATCTATCCTCTCTGTTCCCTGTGATGTGATGACTAAGGTTGTGGAGGAACATGCTGCTCGTTCCTCATCCGCACTTTCAGTCTGCCAACGACTGAAGCCGTGAAAGTCACACCTGTTGGCCACCGCGGCTGAAAAATGTGTGTGTACAGAAAGAGCCAGAACACTCCTGCGCTTTGTCCATCTGCTCAGTGTGTGTGTGTGTGTGTGTGTGTGTGGAGGATAGTGACAGAGAGTAAGTGTCGGTGAATGAGTGTGTAATTGTGTGAATAAGTGAGTAAGTTACTGAGTGAGGGGGGCAGAGGGAGCTCAGATGAGTGAAAAGTGATTGAGTGACTGATGAGTCTGTGAGGTTGAACAAGGTAATATGTAGATGAGTGTGTGAGAGGCTGAAGGTGCAAGTGAGTGACGATGTGAATGTATGGATAACAGAGAAAGATTATGTGTCCATTTTGTTATGAGTGAGCGACTGAACCGTTGAGCATTTGGGTTTTCTTGATCGCTAAAACACACTTAGTAAAACAGGGATCCTCTTGATCGTCACCTTCTCTCGTAAATGTGTTCACACTTTTTCCACTGGTTTCTCTCATTTTTCTCACCCTTTTTGGAAACACTTAACACAGATTTCATAGAAAGAAAACCCCAAACTGCCTTGGATTAAGTGTGTTAGGCAAAAGGAAAATACCTATTCACACCTGATAGAAATCTCTCGCATATGTAAATATGAATCTCTAATGCACCACTGTGAACCTCCTCTGCTCAACTCTTCAATCAGCAATCAGTCCTCATCCATCTATGAAAGATGGCACCTCTGTGCTGCTATTTGCAGGCATGGATTAAAAAAGCTAAAGGCACATAAGGAGAGTTAGCGTGGCTGAGAGGAAGAGGAGTTTAGATGTGTGGTGAAGGAGCCACAGCTAGAAGAGAAGAAAGAGCTCAAGTGTCAAATGAAATTCAGGCAGCAATTATTGACCATCCAGTCCGTCCTTCAGAGAGGCTGGACAAAGTTGGTCCTGAGTCGGGGCACTGTGGCAGTTATTGTCAGACCGTTTCAGAATGAGAACAGGAGGTCCCAATGTTACTGTAAGCCACTGTGTATTTCAGCTATACTGCATTGTAGCATCTTGGCAGAGCCGTGTCTACAGCTGTGCAGCGGCTTCATCACTCCTATTTATGTGATTGTCATAATATCAATTTCAACATTTACATTACAGCAGCAGTTTTCAAAGTCTGGGACTGTGGGCGTCCCCTCAGACAAAGCTTAGAAAAGGACAGGCCCTCAAGCTGTTTGACATAAAATGGGCAGCTATAGCTGTATAGGAAGTAGAATGGTAGAATGGTTGTCCACCAATCAGAAGGTTGGTGGTTCAATCCCTGGCAGTCTATGTGTCAAAGTGTCCTTGGGCAAGATACTGAGCCCCGATGGCTGTTCCATCAGTATGTGAACGTACATCGCTTTGGATAAAAGCATCTGCTAGATGGAATTGTAGAATTGTAGAATAAATTCTGACTACACCAAAGACACAAAAAGGTCTGTCCTATAGGGCATTAATTGGTTTCTGACTTTGGGAAATGACAGTAAAATTCTCCAAAACTCTCTGAACTATCTCTTTAACCAGATCACAGACACTTAGCCCATGCTCTGTGATCTCCTTTTGATAACTAATGTAATAACTAATGTCATAATTTTTCACCTCCATTTACTGAGCCTCCCTGCAAACTGTTTGGAGCCACCCTGAGGAGCCCAACCTCTCACTTTGAAAACCTCTGTATATCCTGTGTATCTTCTTTATGGAATCCACAGATAGCACAAATTAACTGGTTCACAATTATGGCTGGATTTTGTATTTTCATGTTCACTGTGTAATGATTGATTGAGAGAATATATTAATTTGACCACAAGTTGTGTTGCTTGATGGAAATATTTGCTTCGGTCGCATGTTTGTAATGTTTAGCTTGTTCAAGCAATATGTGGGTGATCGAATGAATCTGAGTGAACGAATGAGCAAGTAAATGCAAGAATGACTGTGTAAGAAACCTGTGAGAATGCATGGATACCAGAGAAGAGGATTTTAGGAGAAATTCAAGTGAGTGAGTGAGTTTAGGTGTCAATGAATGAGTGAAAGAATGAATGCAAGACAAAGTCCATGATTGAGTAAGCAAATGAATCTGAGAGAGTGAGTGAGTGAGTTAGTGGTTGATGTTGCAGCAGCTATATTTTTGCTTTTCTAAGAAGGGGTTGGCAATGTTGGTCAATGAGTGACACCACTTTCATCCACACTTTTCCTCTTGCACCATCTTTGAGTCAAAATTTCTGTTTGACTTGACCTACTGTTTTTTTATGGGCAAATACCTGCAAAACAAATTAGTGTTTAACTAATAATCATGCTGACACATGAAACTATTACACTGAGGAGTTTTAATATAGTCTATAATATCAGCACGTTAGCATTGTCACTGTGAGCCTTAGCACAGCCTCACAGATCTACTGTGGACTCTTCAGTTTCATCCATTACTGATCACTGCTCGCCAGGCTAATTACACTGTCTGTCTAAAATTTCTTAATAAACAATATTTGAAAAAAAAAAAAAAAAAAAACCAGAGCAGACAGCTCTCCCCTCAATCAAAATGTACCAGACATGCCCCTGTGAACCAGTGACTGCGTGAACAAATTAATGAGTGAGTGAGAGTGAGAAATTGAAAAAATGAGTCACTGAGTGGAAAAATGAATGAATGGATGAGTAAGTGAGTGTCTGACTTAATGTGCCTGGATGAGTGAAGCATAAAGAGGGTTATAAGACTAAATGAGCCTTCACATGAATATTGAGACAAACAGGAGTTTCTGGCACAAATACGGCCGACTAATTGGATTCATTTGAGTCCATTTGCTGTCAGGGAGACGAGGCACTCATCCCTCCAGCCCCTCGCTCTTCACCCATCCGCCTCTCCACAGCCGTGTTCCTCTCCGCCACCCACCTGATACCAACACAACCCCGTCTCATAATGGCAGGGATTATTATCATGACAACCACAACAATGGCAGCGCTTGAGACAAGAGAGTGTGTGGGACACTGGGACAGCTTAAGTACCTACGAGACTGCTGGGCGGAAAAAAAACAAACAACTTTGAGTGTTTTTGTTCCGGGAGCTCCTGCATAAAGATGCATGCTATTTTTGCCCAGAGAAAGTCTGTGCAACGCTCTGTGTTTTTTTAAGGCAATCTCTGAAAACTCTTGAAGAAAGTGATGTGTGCTTAGTCATAAATCCAGAGAAAATGAGATTCACGTGTGTGGCAACAGATTGAGAGTCGTGCTCTATTCAAACAACAGGGATTCAGTTACTCCTGCTTTACCCTGAAAACCATTGATCGACTTGGAAATCTCATATTATTTATTAGGTTAGAGTGCAGAGGAATGCTGTTGTTGTGTTATTCAGTGAATCATGGTGCATATCCTGGATTTCATAATGTATGAAAAAAATGATTCATAGCTCTATGAATTTTATCTATAAAATTTTGCTACTTTACATAATTTTCTTTAGAAGACTGGTGCTGTTCTGTGGCTTCTAATTCAAAGTTATCCATCCATCCTTCCATCCTTCTATCTATCCTTCTATCTATCCTTCTATCTATCTATCCTTCTATCCTTCTATCCTTCTATCTATCTATCTATCTATCTATCTATCTATCTATCTATCTATCCATCCATCCATCCATCCATCCATCCATCCATCCATCGTCAGGTATTTGGTCATAAACCATATTACAGTTAATCCTGAGGAAGGCATGAATATCTGTACCAAATTTCATGGCAATCCATCCAATAGGAGACTCAAAACCATAAATGTAAATGTAAGGTCAGAGCATCTCTAAAGTCATTTGGTTGCATCATCTGGGAACCTTTACCACAAAATGTTATGTCAATTCAATAAGTAGTAAAACTGGACCAAAATGGAGGACTGATGGACTGAAACCCCATAAATGATGTCAATCGCAATTTGAATATTGTGATGCACTATATTTTTGTTTAAGCCACGAAGCAGTAGCACATCTACAATTAGTTCAAAAATTCTGCTGATGCAATTACAGTTTTAAATCTCATCTCAAAACCTATGTATCACGGTTGACACCTGCCCCCTTCATCATCCCAAGCATCTCATGTTAAAATGTGCAGGACAAAATAAACCAAAACGTAATAACAAAGCAATAAGGAGCACACATACAAAGATGATACTATAACAAATTGCCAGAATAGAATGGTTTCCTCCCTGGCACCAGGCGTCCTTGTGTCCAAGATCCAAATTAATTATCAAGGTACGTGTTATTCCACTGGGCTTTGTTAATGGTATGCAGATATTTTCCTACATTAAGTGAACAATTTTTGGCAGATTTAATGCCCATTAGGAAAACAGGTCTTTTCCAAGATGATAATTTAAGAGCTGAAGCATCATTTGAGAGCACCATAGTGGGAGAACAAGTACAACAAAACCCTGCACACATGATTGAGAGTCTGAAAGTTGGGGAAAAAAAAAAAAAAAGCATGTTCATAAATCAGAAAAAAGGCCTTTAGTAAATGGTCAGTAATAATGAATATGTAGTTTAGTAAATGAAACAAATCATGTACAAACACTGGCACACGCCTTTAAGTATAAAGTGGACTCTGAATAATTTACTATTAAATGAATTTGCGGTGGATGGTGACAGCCTGCAAGGTCGGACACGAGATGAAAGTAATTTTGTAGTCAGTCATCTTTAAAAAATAAAACTTTTTCGCCATTAGTTACTTTAACGACGACCAATATGAGACAAGGCCACAGACTTGCTCATAGGCTAGTTAATGATGCAGCAGACTTAAATATGTCCATTCAATTGTATTCTTATAACGACAATGCAGTTATGTTGAAAAATCATTCTCATTCAACATTATACGATCGCTAATGACACCAAGACGCAGAGGACCATATTTGGGATGTTATCAACCAGAGTACAACTCGGGGAGAATAGTTTGTTACTCTGTGACAGCCGACATAGAAACTTGAAGATTTTGAGCACGAATACTTTGAGTATCTTTCAGTCAAACTACTGGTGATGGGTGGAAGATTTTTGTAAACAAGAGAAAACGTGGGAAGGAAAAGCCATAGTGTAGTGTGAGGTTGTTCCTGAGGAGAAATGCAGGAACCTGAGAGTTTGGTGCTTTACTGAATAAGACTGACAGACACAACTGGTTTTACAGTGGCATCTATAATTATTGTATGTGTATAAATGTGACACCAGACCAAGACATTGGACTGTATAAATAAGGTCAGAGACCATCACAGCGACATCATAAATGTTTCCTGAATTTGCAGGAAACAAAAACTGCCAAGAAAAAAAATGGATTATCACAAGACAATGAGAGATTCACTCAGTGTTCAAAAGCAACGTAACATGAAAGGAAACACAAGCACATTGTGTGAAATTTCGGGCAGAAACATCCAAACCTGTAACTACCAAAAGACTTAAACAAAAAGGTTTTAGTGTAACTGATATATGTTTTTAAATTTACTATCAGTTTAACCACTTCCCTAATCAGGACAATAACACAGCCGTCACTACATCAACCAGAGAACTGTGTTCCTGTTTGAGGTTCATAGTTCTCCAAAAGGTAGAACACACACACTCATATATAGACATCATATTGTCATGATCAAACAACACAAACACCTTCTTGATGTAACTGAAAACCATTTGATGAGAAGACATTGTCATTGCCAACCAGTTACAAAATGTTTCAGATTTGTCCACATGGAGCTGCCAAAGTTGGATTGTATGGAGATAAAGGCTACAACTAACTGAACTAATTTCATTATCTTTTAATCTACAAATTATTTTCTCAATTAGTTGATTGTGTTCTCTAAAATGTCAGGAAATTGTCCAAGGTGATGTCTTCAAATTGGTTTTCTCAGACAAACACTCCTAAACCTAAAGAAATCAAGTTTACAGTCACAATAATTGATTAATCAATAGTTTAATCTCTAATGGAGATTTAAGTGATTCATGAAGAAATATTTTTGGTGCCTTTTACAAATAATCACTTTGTTTTCTTGTTTTGACCTGAAGCAGACCTGTTCTCATTTCTGCGGCATTATATCTTAGTTGAACTTAAAAATCAGATAGCAGATAGAACCTTACAACTCCAAATTTGTGATATCTGACAGTCACACACGCTCTTCCAGCTTTACTCTTCAGACATCCTCACCTGTGGGCACTCACCTGTAGCACCTCAACGCTGAACTTCACTCCTCAAATTGTGTTTTCACTGTGTCCAGAAGGAGGGATAATATCCGGATGACCTTTGACATCGAACAAAAGCAACAGGGCCACATCAAACCAGGCAAAAGGTTATTAGATGCACCTGAAGCAAAGAGCATGATTCAACTTTAGTCCTTTAAGAGTCTTAAAATGATTTTCACCTCTGCAGAATTATGTCTTCTCTGAGTGAACTGCACCAGTGAATGAGTGTGACGCTGCATCCAGAATAGCCAAAAGGAAAACTGATGTCACTGTGCTGACACATTAACGTCCGTGTGTGATGTACGTCTCTCTGCTCTGGTGGCGCTGCTCACCCGTGTGATGTGCAGCAGAGATGTAAAACTCATATCTCTTATTTTCACAGATCTCAAGTGAAGCTAATTTAAACTGCACAGACGGAAAGTGACGACAAGAAGTCACATAATCAATATCTCTACGTGAAAATCTGTCATTCTACTGTGGTGACAATCTGGCACCTCTGTGTCATTACCAAACATGAACCTGTGGTGAAAATACAACTATAGGAGAGGAAGCAGAGCTGGCTGAGTCATCCAGTAAGGAAACCAAAGAAATATGAGACAAAGCCACACAGACGCACAAACGCCTGAGCAAGAAATACAGGACCAAACCCAGACAAACAGAGGGACTGAAACACAAAAAACTGAAGGTCCCCGACAAGATGCAGGATGATTCATCAACGAATTATACTCTCTGTGCATATTGAAAAATATTAAAGTAGGTAAACAGTGAGCCAAAGTGATCAATACTTTTAACAAATGGGCCTTGGACTGTTGACTCTACATCCATCTTCATTCATCTAGTTGAAGTAGATAATGCACCAGGCTTTGTATTCCCTGAGAAATAAAAACACACACTTGCATTTCTATATTTGCAAGGACCCTCATTGACCAAATGCATTCGCCGGCCCTTTACATTAACAATCCCATCGAAATGCAAAACCCTAACTTAAACCTAATTCTAACCTAAACCTTAAAAAAGAACAAGTCCAATAGCCCCTTGAAGTTTTGGAAAGTGGGGACCAAAATGTCCTCACCTTCCAAAAATATCCTCACATTGTTGCTTAACAACCTGTTCTGGTCCTCATAATGTGCGAGTACAAGTACACATATCAAAAGAGATTTTAGATCACCTTGTGACTGCAAATCAAGTCCTGCTGCTGCTGCTGGGAGAGAAAATGTGCCAGAACATTTTCTCCATTTATTTTTCAAAGGAACAAATTTACCACCATCTCAAACCCCTCCTGTCTCTTCGCACACAAAACACACCGAAAATAATGAAAGGAATGAAAACGGTGCGACAAATGTTCATAATTTGACCGGATGAAACATGAGCGCGTGCGTGTCTATGTCTGTCTGTGTGTGTGTGTGTGTGTGTGTGTGTGTGTGTGTGTGTGTGTGTGTGTGTGCTGCTGTGCTCCACATGTGGACCACATACTCCAGATCTATTTCGGGGGTCTAAGAGTGAGATCTCCTCTCTATAAATAGGACGATGGGAGCTGGATGCGGGGGCGCGCCTGCAGTCCTTGTGTCGTCCACCTGTCAGATCTATTTTTAGAAGCCTCACGTGAGACCGGTGACAGGTTTTGCAGGTTGCGCAATAATAATAATAATAATAATAATAATAATAATTATACTCTCGTCCAATTGGAGCTATTTCTGACTGCCATTCATTAAAATAACTTTCACTTTTCATTAAGCTTTTCGAGATCGTCCTTGCAAGTTTTAACAGACGGGGAACGCAGCGCAGAGCCTGACGCACACACACGTCATTAAACAGTTAAATTATAAGAGAGTCATTATGAAAAATATAATCTGATATCTGCTGCTGTTTGATGCTCATATGCTGGATCATATACTGGTGTCTCTCGGTGTAGATGGGCATGCTTTGATTGTTTCCTCTGATCATGAGCCCATGTTTTATTCTACAGTGCGATCAAAATGAAAACCACTCAGATTTGGTCGATTATCGTCTGTTAATTATTACATCAGAATCACATTAGAAAAACTGTCCTGTCCATCTCCAGGCAAAAAGAATATATATTTGACTCACGCAGTAGATGCATGAAAAACACACATACGAGACTGCAGTGAAGACACGGATCATTTATCCATAACAGACATAATAAATGGATGCTATCGACAAATTCTGTTCAGATGTTTGCATTATCGCTGTTTTCATCTGATCAAGGCTGGATGTCCATTCATAAAAGGTGGAGGAGAGAGAGGGAGCGATGTGCAGCAGCCTCAGCATCCATGTCCGCCTCCTGCAACAGCAGCCCGGAGACTGAGCAGCGAAAACCACCATCAATCTGCACATGATTCGAGTGTTGACAGTACAAATGTGCTCGGAATGAATCGGTGAGTCGCACCTTAACAAGCACCTGCCGTGTTTACTGACAGGTCCGAGCCGAGTGACGGGTAGCCTGCCTTCGGGTGCCAGACGCAACCCAGTCTCCCCCCTTCCCCCCACCCCCTCCTCCACCTCCTCCTCCCCCAATACACCGGAGTCCGGTGACTCCGTTTACGTTTTACTCTAGCCCCGCCCCTTACTCGGTTTTGTCCAAATCGGGCTTTTTGCGTCGCCGGAGCTCCCGATTTCAGGCCGACGTCATCACTGAGTAGAGGGAAGAGCTGACGTCGAGCGAGAGTCACCGAGAGGAGAGGGCACGGGGGAGGGAGGGGGGAGAGTCTCAGCACTGCGAGCACTGATGTGAGGCATATCTCTCCCCCTCGGCCCCCCCTTCTCCTTCACCCCCCTCCCTCCGTTTTACGTCGGTGTTGGTGCGTTGGGAGCCCCCCTGCTCCGGCGGAGTCCCAGGCTATATAAGTGACCTGCGAGCAGAGTCCCTCAACCAGATTTACGGGTTCCGGACTTCTGTGCGAGAGACGGCGACCACAGCCGCCGATTCACCTGCACTCCGAGAGGGGGGACCGACATCCAGCCGCCGGCCAGTCATCCGAGCCGGACGCTGTGGCGGAGATACAGCGGACAGGGGACAGGACGGGAGAAGGTTTTTTTTAAACCTGTCTCTGGACGAAACAACAACAACAAACACAGCTGAGATGAAAGTCCAATAACACACCTCAGAGCTCTGTCCAACCTGTCTCTCAACACACCTCGGAGACTTCACGGCGTTTCAACAACACTCTGCTCGCAAGTCTCCGACCAACATCTGGAGGAATTTCGAGAGTTCACAACAGCAACAACCGGCCAACATGTACCGCTCAACCAAAGGAGCATCCAAGGCTCGACGGGACCAGATCAACGCCGAGATCCGGAACCTGAAGGACTTGTTGCCTATATCCGACGCAGATAAAGCTCGGCTCTCGTACCTGCACATCATGTCGCTGGCCTGCATGTACACCAGGAAATCCGTCTTCTTCACTCAAGGTAAGAGAAGTGAGTGTGAATGAAACGACCTGTTGATGGTGTGTCGGTGCTGCATAGACTCACTGCGCAGAGTGGAGGGATCAACAAGTGTTTTACTGCCACTGCAGGAGATTGTGTTGATATAAAGCTAATCATATGGGATGAAATGTGGAGATGTGGGTCATTAACTGTTGGGAAATAATCGATGATGAAGCTTATAAACTGAATGAAGTAGCAGAGTGTTGCTGTCCGTGGTGCTGAAATGTCTGAGCTCCCTGAACGCGGCCGCGCTGCTGTCCATGGTGCTGAAACCCTGCGGCCACTCTCTCTCTTTCTCTCTCTCTCTCTCTCATTGCGGACATCACATACATTCCTATAGCTTCAGGTTTAACCATAAACCTTGTTTGTCCCCTTTTCCATCACGTCTCTCCAGGAGCGGGCTCTGCTGCTGGTCTGGAGGAGAGTGCAGGGTTTCTGTCCTTCCACGAGCTGTCGGAGTTGATGCAGGCGCTGCCCGGGTTTCTCATGCTGCTGACCGGGGAGGGGAAGCTCCTGTACCTGTCAGACAGCGTGTCGGAGCACCTCGGACACTCCATGGTGAGTCCATGCGGAGCAGCTTCGGTCGTGGTTTAAGTGGCTGAATATTCAAAGCTCGTCTTGAGGATTCGTGATTAATGTTTGTGTTTGTGATTTTGCAGGTGGATCTCGTGGCGCAGGGGGACAGCGTGTATGATATCATCGACGCCTCAGACCACTTCATCATGAGGAGCAACCTGTCGACCTCCACCTCCCTTGAGATGGGTAAGATCATTGCGCACATTCATTTCACACGTTTTGTTTTTATCCAACTATAATGCAAATGTGATGTTTACTGAACCTCCCGTCATCCTCTCCTCCACAGATCGCCTCTTTCGCTGTCGTTTCAACACCTCCAAGTCCGTGAGGAGGCAGAGTGCTGGGAACAAGCTGGTCCTGATCCGAGCTCGCTGCCTCTCTCCCCCCTCCACCTCTCCTGCCACCGGCTCCTACTGGACCTCCAACCCCGTCTGGGTGTGTTTCTGCTCCCCTCTGGAGCCCCACCCGAGCCGCTCCGGCCCCGGGGCAGAGAGAGAGTCCACCTCAGCCCCTCCCCTGGCTGACACCAACTTGTTCCTGGCCTGCTTCCACTCGCAGCACGGCCGGGACATGAGGCTGCAGAGCGCGCAGGACAGGTGAGCTCAAACCCTCAACCTCCACCTGTTGCTTTGATATAAACTGGTGCATTCATCTGTTTCTGAGATAACTTCAAGGGGTGAAGCATTATCCTCCTAACCTCTCACCACCCACTCTCCCCTGCAGTGTGAGCGCCTATCTGGGCTTTGATGTGACAGCTTTACGCTCTCGCTCCTGGTACAGCCTCCTCCACCCACAGGATTTGTCACATGCCTCCGCTCAGCACCGCAGCCTATGTAAGTATACTCTTCACACATATCTAACAGTTACAACTGTCCGTGCCCACACAATTACACACACATTGCGCCCACTGCCACATCCACGCAGTGAAAAAACACTATGATGATTAATAGGATTACAAACCCATGCCAACTTGTGCTGTGACTGTTGTTCCACAGTGAGAGAAGGAGGAGAGGGCAGAGCTGAAATGGTGGTTCGTGTGCAAGCCCAGGACCAGTCGTGGGTTTGGCTCTACATGGTGCTTCAACTGCAGCCTGGAGAAATCCCCATCAGCAGCAACAACTACATCATCAGGTATTTACTGCCTTTAAAGAAAAACCTGCACTTGTCAATTTGGAGACAAAAGGCTGATTCATATAAGTGAAACCACCTTCCTAACCTGTTTCTCCTTCTCTCTCTCAGTGAACCTGAGGCCCTGTCAGTGCGACAGCAGCTCAGCTCAGAGCAGACCCAGCTCACCCTGGTTCTGAGTGCTGGCACCTCTCAGCAGGAGGGTCTGAGCCTCCAGTCCCCAGAAACCCTGTCCAGCCCAGACCAGGTCTTCACCCCAGGCAGCAGCGGCCTGTCTGCCCAGTCCTTCGACTTCAGCACTGCCGGCTGCAGCGTGGGCTCCTCTGATGAACCGGGGAGCTCTGCTGCTGAGGCCATGCAGCTGGAGGGTGACCCTCGCTCCAGTATCTCCTCCCTGGAGGAAGAAAGCTTCTTTCAGCAGCATCCCACTGAAAGCCCCTCAGCTGCCTCCTCTCCCACTCCAGTCACTGTTGAAACAGTAGCAGACTTAGACTTTTTAACCCAGAACATTCTCCTGCCACCCTCCTTTCAGCTCGATCCTCCACTGCCAGCTCTCCCCCTGCCTCTCCCCCCTGTTCCCACCTCACAAGCTCAGCAGACCAAAGAGTTTGTGTGCACACCTCCCTACACTCCCCAGATTGGCGGGGCCAGCTTCCCGTTCGGCGAGCCCCTCTTCAGCTTCGACCCCACCGGCACCACCACACCACCGCCCTCTGCTACAACAGCCACTGCCACCACTTCACTGGCACCTGCAGCTTCCACCTCAGCCCCACCAACTACCGCCTCCAGCCCCGCTCCTCCCACCACCCTGTCAACCAAGCTCCCCCTCGCGCTGCCTTCTCCATCCACTGACTTCCTCTTCTCTGTCGACTCCTGCAGCGGCTCCCTTTATGAGAAACTGCCCCCCACACCCGACAGCCCCGGAGACGGCGACTGCACAGTGATGACCCTGCCCGAGGTTCGGGGTCCACTGTATGTAGATGTACCACTCGGGCCCCTGCAGTGTCCCCCTGAGGGCCTCCTCACACCTGAGGCGTCACCTGGTAAACAGCCCTGCCTCTCCTTCTTCTCCCTAGAGAGAGAGAGGGAGAAGGAGAGGGCAGAAATCTCCCTCTTAGCTCAGCATATCAGCTCACTGGCAGAGGGATTCTACCTGGATCCACTCTTGTCCAAACTCTCTCCCCCGTCCATGTCCCCCTCATCCTCCCCTCCCTCCCCCTTCATGTCTCCCGCCATAGAACCCGCTGATGTCGATTCAGTCCACATGCTGAGGGAGTTTTATCCCATTAAAGCATGGAGAGGCCTGGACATTCCCATCTTCCTCGACGACGATGATTCTCTGTTTGAAGAGAGCATCCTAGAAACCCTCCTCCAAGACGACTTGGCTCCTCCTCAGCCCACCGGCCTCTCCTCCCCCTCCCCCTCCACCTCCCCTATGCCCAATCCCTCCAGCCCGACCTCTCCTCAAACCCCAGTGTGCTGGCGCCAACCCTCCCAGTTTGAGGGAGTGGGCCACTTCTGTAGCGTCCAATCGGCGCAATGTAACTCCATGGCTGGGTGCGGGGCGACTGTGGCTGCTGAGGCCGGGGCAGAGGCGGAAGGGGAGGGGCTAATGGAGGAAGCAATGGAGATCGAGGTGGTGTCATCTCCTGTGTCCTCTTGCTCCTCCATCCCAGCTTCCCCTCCCCTCATTCTCACTGCCTCCCCCAGCCCCGCCACCTCCACGCCCATCGTCTCGCCCACGCCCGCTGTGTCTTGCACTCAGTCCCTCCTGGAGGAACTGGCCGTCCTGGAACCCATGTTTGGGGCAGGTGCCTCGATCGCCCCTGGCTTAGGGCAACAACCTGAGTTGTATCAACTCCAATGTCATCCATCGCCACAGTGCTTCCACAAAGGTAAGAATCTGTCTCTTTTTTCTTTTTTTACTTTTGTCTTCTTGAATGAGATGAAAAAGTGTTTCTGAAAATACACCACTAACGTCCTCTCTCTCTCTTTTTTTTTGTCTTTCAGATGGGAGTGGAAGTGTTCCTCCGTTCTAAAATAAGTCTGTGACTTACTTCATTAAGTATGGCATATTGTCATATTTTGTGGAGCCCCTTTTACTGAAAAGTAAAAAATTATTAAGTGTATAAATATACATAATGTATATACAACTTAAGGACTTTAACTCCTACATGTCTCCTAAGAACAAAGATTGGCTTTATATTTTTGTTCAGTCATTAATCTGTATACTACTACAAAACTGGTGCAACATTTACATGATGGTGCAACCGCATGGACCCATAACTGACTGGGTTTTGAGTCCATGTGGTGTCTTCAGCTTCTCTGTAACATGAGCTTCAGATATGATCAGACAGAGAAACCTCTCTGAACTTGTACGCGCTGTTTAACTTCCAGACGCGCATTTGTATTCACTCGTAGTGAAAAATCTGTTGTGAACAAAAAACATTTCTTGCTACTTCAATAGGGAGATGAATTATAGCACTTTTGCCTGACATGCAGCAACGCAAACTCAAACCTCAAATGTATTGGAAGTCAAATGTTTACAAATTTTTTATATCCTTGGGATGACCACTATCCGTACATCAAATTGAGAAAGATTTTCTTACCAAGAACTCCTCTATCCAGTCTTCAGAGCAAGTACAACTCTGATTTGATAGCACTCTTCCTCACAGCCTTGAAGGCGACATCAAGACTCATAAATAGTGATCACCTTTAAACCCTGAAATACTTTGAGCTTTGAGTTTGCGGCTTCAAACCTTTAACATTTCATATTTATCTCTCCATCTGAAATCTTGTGTATCAATGTGATGTGCAAACAAAAAAGAAAACGTGAAGAGATCCTGGCATGTGAAGATCTCAAGAATGTTGAAGGTGTCCATTGTTTTACGAGATGAAACACCAAACAAGAAGTTGTCTGGAAGTTTGCCGGAGCTCTGATCATGCCACAAATCCACTGCTACGTTGTACTGTACATTAGACTCTGAATGTGGGCTCTTCAGGTCCCTCCCGGCCTGAGGGCAGTCGGCTGGATATTGTTGCAGCATCAATATTTGCAATGCTGGCAGCTTATAGCGGCTTCTGCGTGCCTGAAACGGCCCTGACCTGCTGAACTCTGAACTCTTTATATTGTCCATTCATCATGGACATTTACATCGTTGCTCCACTGGAGTGCGGTGTAGTGAGGCACAATTGACTATGTGAATGAGCGATTCTTCTTTTTTGAGAGGGGTTAGAATACAAAAGTTTTGTTTTAAAAAATGAAAATAGGGATGGGGTGCTATTTCTATTCAGTTACCAAGCGACACGGGTTGAGAATGGTACTATTCCCATGGTGTCGACATGCTCACGTAGAGTTGTCTACGGTCAAGTAAAGGATTGATTCCTACGTTCTAGCTATTAAAGGCTAAGTTAATATACATGTGTAAAATTCCTATATTGTATGTGTGATATTTGAAAAAGATGTTTATGCATATGCATTATGTCTGTGGATATAGGCATATGTTCTTTTCAGAAAGGTTGTACACATTTGTACATTTGTATGAAACTGTTCTTGGTCTGTATATATAAGAAAGAGATTTTTATTGCATAAGATGGAATATATTCTAAACATCTTACTTACTGCAGAATGGACATTGTGGACCAGTGTTCTATTGTGTTGCTTATAAGTGTATTTGGTTGTCATACAAATGCATTTATATTAAAGTGCACTTAATGCGGCTGATGCATTTGTGTCGTCACAGTCAAGCCCCTTGTTCCTCCCTCAGCCTCATCATCATCATCATCCCACCATGCCTGCCTCTTTTCCTCTCCCTCCCGTACACCCTCCTCCATTTCTTCCCCTGGAGCGAGTTTCGCTCAGCAACAGTACTGACGCACACACATGACGAGACAGAATGAGACACTATCTGACTCAGACTGACGCACACACTTGGCATCGAGGTTTTTTGCGTGCGCATGTGCACACAGGCACACACAGTTGGCCTCCCACTTATGATGATGCACACACACACACATAATAGTAGGCATATGACCCCCCCACCACCCCTCTTTACAAATCACAGTAGCCCACATTCACTTGGTGTACCTGCGACTCTATCAGCTCTCGACGTGGTGTAAGACTCCATATATAGGCATTCCTGCTCAAGAGCTCTGACTGAAACAGCCTCACGTCTATTCTCAGCCTCCATTCAGAAGGACCGGAGTGGGGAGGGCTGGAGAGAGGGGAAAGACAAAGAAAGAGCGAGGGGAGGCTAAAATTAGAGGTACAGTAAAGAGGGATGCGGGACAAACTGGTGCTTTGTCGCCACAGGATGGAAAGGTGAACATCATCACAGTCACAGTAAATAAATACATGGATTACCCATGTTCTGCAGGCCATGGTAGATAAAAGATGGAAGATAGGTTTTATGGACTGAGGCCTAATAAGATATATTTTCCACCACATTTTTTCAGCTCATGTGTCACATAATAGTTAATAATAATAATAATAACCTATTATCTCTAATGAGGCAAAGCCAGAAACATTATACTGCTCTTCTGTAAGCGAACATTTTGTTCCATCACCGGCTGCTGCAGTGCCGGTGATGGAACAAAGATGAGCAGGGGAGAAAGCACTGCACAGCTGACTGCTGCTATCTTCTGGAAAACACAAGAACTGCAGAACAGGGGAGGACAGTGTATGTTGTGTAAGAAGCATGTTAGGAAAAGGTTGTGAAGAGGGCAGGTGTAAGGACATGGTTTTAGATTTCATGCTCACTGGACCACATAATATTACAGCTGTGATGATACTATGCAAAGCTTGCAGTCTGTGTAGGGTGATGTGACTGGATTCAAGATAATAATATTAAAGAGTAAGTTTAGTGTGATGAACAATACTCACATGCTCAGTTATTGGTCTGTGAAATTGTTCTTCCTATTCCACAGCTTTGCAGACATCATTCTCTCCTCCTTCTTTTTTTGCTGAGCTGCAGAGGAGTAACAGCTACACAATAATGGACAAACACACTGAACAAATAGCTTCTCTCTAAAGCACCTTTTGCTTCTTATACACTCGTTCAGACACCAGAGAGCTACCATGACCATCAGCAGGACACCTGGGTTCCCAAGGACACTTTGACAGGCTGGGAGGAGCTGGGGATCAACCCACCAGCCTTCTCGTGATTAATGGACAACCTCCTCTA
Organism: Centropyge bicolor; assembly: GCA_037975185.1. NCBI lineage: Eukaryota > Metazoa > Chordata > Actinopteri > Pomacanthidae > Centropyge > Centropyge bicolor. Next base: position 8,651,748 of record JBBMOC010000002.1, read on the forward strand.
CCTCCTGAGCCACAGCTGGCCCAGACTGCTATGTTGGAACATGAGCAGTTTCAGTTCAACCTTAGACGTTTGAACAGAAAGAGGACTGTGGATTTTGTCTCTCATTACTTACATTGATGTCGCTTTAGAAAGGGATTCCTTCAGTGTCTGTATGGAGAGAGGAAACAATGAAAGCAAACAACAAAACTTTGAATGTACATATGAGAGTGTGAGCTTTGTTTTAAAACAGATTTGAAACAATGAGAGCCAATCGTTAAATAAGGATATTACCTGATACACATACATTATGTCAACTGCAGGAAAACGTACATATCAAATAGTCAAACTGATGTAGGGCCGCAGCAAATGATGATTTTCATTATCGATTAATCAATTATTGTTCTCATTAACCAATGAATTTGATTTTATTTAAATGTCACAAAATAGTGAGGAATATCCCAAAAAAAGCTCCCAGAGTCCGAGGTGACATCTCCAAAATGCTTGTTTTATCTGACCAACAGTCCATAAACCAAACTCACAATGATGTTTTGTTTTTGTTTTTTTTAAAAAGGCAATTGTTGGTATTTTTGCTTGATAAATGACTTAACTGGTTCTAAAAGTGGTTGACAACTACTTTTCGGTCTAATGACTTATTGATTGTTTCAGCCCCAGTTTAATCTTTATGCATCACATGAGACCAAATCTTTATACCGGTAAAGCAAAACTTCACAAAACTTTAATTCTAGTCAAAATCAATAAATATTGAGTTATCGACCTGCCCTAAATCCATGTGATTTTTGCAAGAATTCGTGTGAAGAAGCCTTCAGATTACAGATTGATAAGTGTGTCAAGTGTGGAACAAACCATCTGCACAACCTGACAAAAAGCCAAAACGCTTCCAGAAGTTTAAATAATAGATAATAACATCAAAGAGACTGTATGTACAAATCCTTCCAAGACAGAGCAATTACAGTTTCATTAGCTTGACTCAGAGGAAATGAAACGCTCTGGGTCATAAATATTTTCAAATTGTGAGTGGAGGTTTTTGTTGCCAAACTGTGGGTGGAGCAAAGTCTCTCTAGCCATTCGAGGATATCAAAACCAAACATGTAGCTGTAAAGAAATATATTAATATCAATTGAGAAATAGGACACAGGGAAGGACAAAAAACGTATTCACATAACGACTGTTTATTTAGATTGAGAACACAAAAAATTAACAGTGTTTTTGTACGAATGTAGTTCATGTAGAGAGTCAATAAAAACAGGAATGGGAGGGTAAATATTAAATATTGCAGGTCTTCATTTCTTTTTGCTCAACATAGCTTCAGTTGCAGCAGCTGCGGCCGCAGCCGCATCAGCTTTCAACTTCTCCTCTCTCTGCTCCAAGAAGATTTTGTACTCATCAGCTGAGAGACTGAGGAGGAGGAGGGAGAAAGATAAGGAAAAAAATGATTCAGTTACACAAAACTTTGACTTTGTGTTACAGGAAAATCTAATCTACAGTAAAACATTAACACTGTTTAAAGGTTAAGGATGCTCCCTGCATTTCTACATCATTTTGTACTTTGGTGATTTAAAATGTGGAGGAAAAACACCACATTAAGATATTTCCAGTGGAGTTGGTGATATTCAAGAGCAGAAATTTAGTTCTGTTAGAAACTCCTTCAGCTATGTGCAACATTAACTTCATAGTTTTTGGCCTCAGTGCCCCAGAACCGAAGAGCAATGTCTTCTTTCTGGACTCACCACAGTGTAGCAATGTTCAACCACTATCCAGGGAGAGATCCATTGTAAAAGCGGCAGAGATACCAATTTCCTCACTGACAGTACTCTTAATAAATCATAATGCACTGCAGCCACAAAACATGGCAAGTTTTAAGTAAGGGGGAAGAAAGGGATTCTGGGAAAAGTACAATATAATTAACCATAAAAAAGAAGAAATAGATGTGGCAGGTTGAAGGAGTGTGATTGTGCAACAATACTGAACTAAAAGAGTTCAGGGCAAAGTAAACACTGTGCATTTAATGACTGATAAATATCTGAAAGTAAATGTGGATGTTAAGATGCAAAGCCACTCACAGGTAAGCAAGTAAGTCAGGGGTGAAATCTAAAACATCAAAAGCTAGTTTTTTTTTATATTTGTAAAGATTATAGCGCTCAGTTTGTTTGATTTTTGTGTCAAATCCACAAATCCAAACAACATACTGACTGTAAAAAATGTCTACTACATATTGAGTCTTAATATATTGTTTTTGCAATTTGTATACAAAGAAGTTTACATACTTAACTGTCTTGAATTGCAATTCAACAATAATAATAATTGTATTAAGAAGTGTTCATATTATTGTGGCCACTTTACAGTTATCTTATCCGGCATCTAGTGGCCATTAGGAGGCATAGCATATACAGCATTAACAGATGACACCTGAATCATTCACATCCTGATTCTTTGTGAAACTGCATCTGTTCATTAAAAGAATCAATTAAAGGACATGACCAGCTTCTGACAGCATTGTTTTTGCGCTTGGTAATCTGACGTCAAAATAATGAAATTACAACTCTGATTGTAAAAAAGAAATTGTGATGCTTTGAAGTGTGGACTCGTCAAACCTCAAAAAACACTTTTCTTTTTTGTAGATGCAGCGAGGAACTGTGTTTACTGGCAACAGTGTTACTGAGCCCATGTAGAAATATCCTTTATACACATATCGGCTTTAATGTAGTGCTGCCTGAGGGATCAATAAATATGGTCTATATGTCTATGTATAGCAAATGATCAATTTCTGTTTTATATCTGTTTTGCTTTTTTGGAATCAGGGTTGTGTTGTTGTGAGTGCGCTGAGCACAAATCGGTACTTACTCGTTGACAACCTTGATGCCCAGTGAACGGGCTGAGCCGACAATGCTTTTGACGACGTTTTCAAGGGAGGTGTTCCTCATTTTGAAGGACTCATCCTGGGCCTTCACCTGGGCAATCTCATACACTGTCCTCACAGACACCATCCCAGCTATCTCGTGGCCTTCACACACGAAAGAGATTTCAAAATGTGAACATAGGATACAAAGAATGAAAAATTCAATAAACGTACAAGTAACAATTTGGCACAAAAGAGGACAAAGAGGGCGGTATGTATGTGTGTGTTGGAGACGGTGTGGAGGTATTGGAAGTCAACCGTTGAAACGGGGCTGGAGATAGCTTGAAGCATAAAAGGTAGAAATACATAATTCTCTTTTCTTAACACACCACCTTTGCCACTTCCTTCCTCTGCTGCAGTTCCTCCACATCATGAATATAACATCAATCATAGCAAAGCTCAAAACCGAGCTCAGGGATGAGACGTGTGTCCGTTACAGGATTGGCTCAGAGGCTTGAATATTGGAGTGAGAGTAGATGCATCAGCGTAGCAGCACATCTCACCCGTCTTTCCGGCGCCTTTTGCGATGCCCGCTGCTTGCTTGAGGAAGTAAGACACCGTGGGCTGACCGATCTTCAGGTCATAGGTTCTGTCAGGCTGAGGAGACAGAGGACTTAAAGTTAAAACTGTGATCAAAGATGAGCATGTCAGAATGAGATTATAATCTCAGTCAGAATCGGGCTGCAGACAGGAATTTAAAATTACTGAGGTCAGGATTCCCACAGTGCAACAGCACACACACTACCACCTTAGACATCAGCACAAGTTTAAAATGCTCTTTTTTTCCCCCACATTTAACCTTCCTAGAAAAAAGGCTTTGTGAACTCGCCAGTGTGATGGTAAAACGTAAAGTTATCTCAGGCAACACTGGCCAAGGTTGCTAAGTTTACAGGACGTACGGAGGTGTCAGCATGAGCTCTAACATCCCAACAACCTCTGGCTCAGGTTACTGCTGTAGGTAGTAAGATAGTTAGCCAGTTATAGTAGGCAAAAATGATGTATAAAAATTTCCATTTCCAAATGTCCAAAATTTTGTTTTTTTTTTAGTTTTTTGGGGGAAAAAACCCTATATAAAAGAACTATATTTGTGTATTTGGTTTAAGTTTCATGAATGCATTACTTTGAGTTTGGACATAAACGGTAAATGTTGAATGTAAAACTCAGTAGAATCAACCTTCAAAACCCATCGTGAGTCAGTTGATTCCCACCTAAGAACAAAACATGGGATTAAAATGAGAATACAATCGAATCTTGCATTCACTGTAGTCTCGCAAAGCACTCACATAATAAATCATGACACTGATTTATTATCACCTTTTAAAGATGTTTTAAAGTTGTCTAATTACATATTCAGTAAATACAAAGCAACACTATCAGTTATTTGTAGTCATGTTTCTGCTCACCTGATTAAAGCAAGTCCAATATTCACTCTTCTTTTAGCTCTATTTTAGCTCCATTCCTGACAGAAATATCTGGCTCTTTAGCCGCAAATGCTTGACTAAGTTCACCAGCTAGTTGCTAACTTTGCCTGTTTGCTGTTTGGTGCTGGACAGGTGGCACAGAGTTTATTGATGAGAGCTTTGAAAGTGAACCAAGAACAGTAATTTTGAGTCATAAAAGTGAAACAATGAGCTGAAAGAGGCTTTAAAGCCCTATGGAGGAGCTGAGGAGAACTATGGAGCTGTTTATTGATTCTGACAATTGATTTGTGCAGCGTTAAAGAAAACAAAATAATGTGAATAAATGTAACGAACACCGAACTAATCTAAGCTGTCTGCATGAGGCGTTCACATTATTTTGTCTACCCTCTGTGTCTTCAACTGTATGCTGCTGCACATCTGCTCTCCGACCTCACTCGCTCGCCCTTTCCATCCTCCCCTCAGGACCAAAGTAAAAATAATCTCTTCAGCCCCACTGTGTTATTCTGACCCTTTACTCTTAAATTAGATTCATTCGTTGGCCTAAGACATTTATTTATTAAAATCTGACATACGGAGCCAATCAATAAATCATCTGAGCAAAGTTTACTTTGGATTATCTGTTATCTGTCACACAGAAAAATAAATAAATAAAAAACAAACAGTGGGCAATAAACCCTAGGCTGAACTGAGAAGATACCACAGAGCAGGTGATTTGTCATCGGAGTCCTGTTATCTAACAGTGCTGACCTTTCGACAGAGGGGACAGAATTTTTCTCTATGGAAAAGCTATCGGTTTGCAAAGGTCCAATGAGCTGCTATTGTTTCCTACTTCGTTTGATGAAACACAAGCATTTACTGAACCACCTTTTCTGACGGGCAAAGTGAAAAACTGAGCAATGCAAAGACAGAGAGAAATGGAGTAATAGTGTTGCAACAGGTAAAACCCTCTTTAAGGAATAGTGCAGCATTTTGAATGTTCATGCTGAGCGACAGATGAGAGGTGATTAGCTTCGTTTAGCGCAAAGACTGGGAAATGTCTTTCTTACTTTGTCCACAGTTAATAAAAATCTGCCTGCCCAAAGCTCTAAGACTCATTACTATTTACTGGCTACAGCATCTTTGTGTAAAGACACCAGGAGGTCACTGCTCCACGACTCTGAAATAGTTCCAGTGCGTAACTCCACAACTTGTCATTTTTATGGATGACACTGTTAATGTGTCACCTGGTCTGTTGGTCCACCGCTTCTGTCCAGAATGAAATGTCTCAACAACTATTGGATGGATGACCGTGAGATGTGGAGCACACATCTCCTTCAGGATGATTTGTAACTGTGGAGACCCTATGGCTTTGAGTGCCGGTCAAATTTTTTATTTGTTCAATATCTGGTTTATGATCAAACACCTATAAAATTAATGGTGTTCTCATCAGCCTCAGCTGTGCTTTAGTGTTAATTAAAACATCCGCATGCTAGCAGGCTGATGCTGAAAGTGCTGCTGTGACTAAGTACAGCCTCACAGAGCTGCGAGCATGGCTATATACTTTTAATCTTGTTACAACGTTAATTCCAAAAAAGTTGGGATGCTGCACAAAATGCGAAAAAATGTACATGAATTTCTGAATATCTTTGCTTTAATGACAACATGCACAGTAGCTGGCAGGGACTCCACAGGTTTATGCAAAACCTGATGATCCACGTTATCCCAGTAGGATCTGACAATGTTCAAAAGAGCTTCTTGTGATGTCGCAAAATGCTTGACTTTCTCAGGATTCTCAGTCAAACCATAATATTTCACATTCAATCATGATGCTATTACCTGTTACCAATGAACCTGTGTCAACCTGTTTGAAACATGTTGCTGGCATCCAATTCAGAATAAGCAGATATTTACGAGAATGAAGTTGCACAGGTAAAACATTAAATAATTTGTCTTTGCTTCTGATTGAATAAAGTTTGAAAATGATATGCAAATCTTGCATTCTGTTATTTACACAGCATCCCAATTTTTTGGAATCAGGCTTGTTCCTGACCGTTGTGTATGGATTAAACAAATGAGATACATAATGTTAATTAGTGCTTTTTACTCGGACAGAGCCAGGCTAGCTGTTTCCTAGCTTCCAGTCTTTATGTTAAGCTAATTGCTTCCCGGCTCAAGCGGCTTACTTAAAACACAGACATGAGAGTGGTATCGATCTTCTCATCTAACGCTCTGCAAGAAAGTGAATAAGTGGATTTCCCAAAATGTCAAACTGTTCCTCTAAAGTAATCTAAAAGGCACTGTGAGATGTGCTCCAAACTACCGATAACCTTGAGGTTAAAGTTAAACTGAGAAACAATCTCAGAGACTGAAACATGTTGCATGAACACATTAAACATGGCATATAAAGTATACACAGTGCGAATAGACAGCACTAAGCACCACCAGCAGATGGCAACGACGGACAGCAGCGAGGCCCCAGATGTGACGGCAGAGCTGCTGCTGGATATTGCTTGTCAAAATAAATTCAAGCCTTTTAAAGGATTAGGCTTCCCCTCGTTACATCACGAACCTCATTACAATAGACAGTTATTCAGCAGAGAGGGTGCAACTCCTGATTTGAAACAACACACAAAGAGGTGGGAGGGGGGTGTGACGAGTCAGACAATATGTGGTTGTAAAATCAAAAATACAAGCTCATAACACCTCTTTTCTGAGCAATTCACATTTCTTGTATGCACTTAATGCTTCTTGACTCCAACTTCCTCTGGGTATTGCTTCATTAATGAATGCAAATGGAAAAGGCTTACTTCAGTGGAAGAGTATGAATAATGGAAGTGCTCTGGTAATGTTATGCAGCTAGTGGAATTAACCACAATCGTGGGAGGGAGGGTTGCTAAAGTGTAGCGGGTCACGGGTGGGTTAGCAAGACTCGCAACGAGCATCGTAGACGCACCTTCACATGGATCTTGATTGGGAGAGGGATGCCCTCCTTCAGCTCCTTGGTTTTCTCATTGAAGTCCTTGCAGAACTGCCCAATGGGAATTCCTCTCTGGATGGGAAAAGAGGGAAATAAACATGGAAAAATGATGGAGGATCATTTTAAAATGTATGAGAAGTCTGAGCTCGCAAACATTCAAACACCATTCATGTCACACTGGGCTGCCAGAATACAGATGCCTGGTCTGCTGTCAGTCAATCGCAAAACTTCAGAGAGCTCTGACTATATTTGCACACATGAATGGTTCAGAGAACAGGCATGTCACAGTATAGACATACATGATGAGTGTGAGTGTTCATGTGCCCCAGCATTCTGAGACATTCTCACACTTCATACTAGTTATTCTTGTTATATTCACACTGAGATGCATCTGCGAGTGTGCATGTGTGTGTGCAGCCCTCTGTTGCACCAGACGGAGTGTTTGTGTGTGCGTATGTCTGTCACTCGAGCTATGACTGAATGCATGTTGGTGCCCAGAGCCAGAGAAACCCAGTGATGAATGAGCCTCCCATTTTCCAGCTCCTGCAAGGCCAACCAGAGCGAAAGCAAAATGGATGGGTGACATTAAGTCAACACCCGGCCAACGCTGCTCCTTTGCACCATTCCTCTTTGGAACTGAATTCTGTGGCAAAGACTAATAAAGAATCTAATTATTACTGCTGAAATTTATACTGACCTTCACCCGCTATCCTTCCCAAAGGCAACACACTGATTGAAATGTTTATTTCAGAAACGAGGGGAAGGAAAAAAAAGTGTTTTTATACAATTTAATGGACTTGCGAGCTTCTGTCGCTCGATGACAAAACAGAGCACAGCTTTCAGATTCTAATAATGGATCTGATGAAAAGTCAGTCATCCTAAGACATTATCCAATGACAGAACGCGGAAGACATTTATTTGAACTTAACGGAGCAGAAAGTTCTCTGAGCATCATTTCCACTAAAGGCTTCAAAAGCACCTGATGAATGCTAATCCGTCGCTCAATCTACACGAGCCCATCACTTCATTTGTGCCCGAAATGCTGCTCATTACTCACTGGCCTTTTCTATGCATCTGCTGACACAACAACAACAAACTGGATATTTCAATACATTGCCTCACGAGTTGAGGCAGGTTATTGTTTCAGAGCTGATGGGTGCTATTTGAATTACAATATCCAATTAATGAAATGAAACACGGCTCCGTCCCCAGAGCCCTCACTAGGCTCTACCTTCCCTCCCCTCCAGTGCTTATTAATAGTAATCCCATGTCAACCTCGCTACCTTCTACTCGTGCCCTTCCCTCCCTCCGCATCCCATAAAACAACATAGCAAGGGTAAACAAGCGGGGAGGGAGCAATGAAGGAAAGTCTAATTAAATATGGATTAGTATAAAGGCTGTGATGTTTGGTATGAGTCAAAGGAAACCCTCGGGCTCTGCCTCACACATTCAGCTCCTGTTCCTTTCCTTCTGTTCAGCCCATGTCGGATAATGATCTCTCCCACCGACACAGATGGCCCTTTCATGCCACACAATGCCATGAAAGGGCCTCCCCGACCAGGCAGAGATAATGCCCGATGCTTCTGAAATGTGCTTAAGCATGGACGGCGAGACATTATGTAGACAGAGGAGAGACTGTTCTAAAGATAGACAGAGGCAAAGACTTCACACGGCCTCCCTGACCAGAAAGTCAGTGCTAAAAAGGGGCTTGAACAAACATAAAAAAAAGGGCTAACGAGTGGAAAATATGAGAAAAAGACCGGCCTGAGGACTAGAGACAAGGCCCGCATGGGGATAAGAGACAATTAAGAATGCACCAGAGACAGGTAATCATACTTTAATTGAGCTGTTCCACAAGAGTCCAAGCATCTCAGCTTCTGAAAATGACAGTGTGAGCAAGTTGTATTTTGGCCTTGGGCTATTTAATAGTTTAACTGCAGTAATTACCGCAAAACGAACCACGTCAGTAATTGCAATCACAGTCTTTAAATGGTGGTAGAGGGCTGGTGTGCCATGGAGGCAAGTTTCAAGGTTGGCTCCTCCAACTTCACATGACATTTATCAGAGAGAGAGAGAGAGAGAGAGAGAGAGAGAGAGAGAACTGGAACAGTAACATTCATGCCCTGGCCAAATCGCTAACCCCGCTCACTGCATCTGAGCATCTAATCATCCTCGAGTCCGAGCCGCTGGATAAATCCTCTCTCCTCCACCATGACTGATTAGAGCCGGGTGCTCTCCAGTATAAAATGGCTGCAGCCCATCACCCAAGGCGGGGCCTTCCACGCCGGCTGTGGACGGAGACATTCAGCCGCACATCTTCAAAGACTTCTGAGATCCTGGGCACCGGGATTAGACGCTAATCTACGAAGATATTTCTCGCCGTCAAATCCAGCTGCGACAGTGGTGAGTAATTGCTATATGATCCATTCAAGATCAACGCGGCAGAGTCTTATTACTCATAATTATGGGAGCAATTAGGCATTTGCAATTAAAATCTGAGAAGTGTCCATTTGATTTGACCCTTCCACCATATTCTCTGCAGTCTTTTTTGACACTCCCTCCGTGTTAATGTGATTGGCCTTTCAGCTTCACTAACTCTTTTTAACAAGATGTAGCACTGGTGTGGCAGGATGGTGTGTGTGAGTGTGTGTGAGTGAGAGTGTGTGTGTGTGTGGATGGAGAGGAGGGGAGACAGGAACGGGAAAGAGAGAGACAGCTGAGGTGTATTAAAGTTGTCAGAATGTGGCCAGTGATGGTGGTCAATATTTGAACAATGTGAGGAGGTTTGTTTGACGAGAGTGAAGTAAAAGCAAAAGGCCGCAGGAGGTCCTCATGAATATGGGTGAGTGCGTGTGTGTGTTTATGTTTATGTATGAATACTTCTGCCCCATTTCAATCTCACACAACTATCAGTTCAAGAGTGGATATGTGTGCATATTAAGCTGCCAGGGACTGCTGACGCTGAGGACGTGTTCACTGTATGTGGTCGCAGGTGTCTCAGCATCCGAGAGAACAGGGAGGGAAAAAAAGAAATGAGAGAAGAGAAAGGAAGTGGAGGGGGGGGCGGTGGAGGTAGATGAGAAAGAGAGGGAGAGTAGGTCAAGAGAAGTATTGTGCTTAGGGAAGCGTGGCAAACATGGAGATAAAGGACACAGACGCAGGATAAGGCCTTGGGGCAGGAGGCGGGATTAATTGCCCCTGGCACACAAGGCCACTCGATAAATGTACCCGGGCGGCCGACCCAGAGGAGGGCTGCGATACGGTGACGAAGGTGTTACAGTGCAGAGAGGCTGGTGGGAGGCAAGGTTAATTAAACTCTTCAGTGTGAAACACTCTCATTCATTACCTTCATTACCTTGTTCATTTAATCTGCTCCGCTGTTGGCATTTTATCACATTTAGCCCCATTGTGGCGTCATACAGCTGATTAGGTTTCATGTTGAACCCTGAGCTGCAGAGGGGGTAACTGAGAGCGAGAGGGTCTGAGCGGCAGGTCAGTTTAGCTCCAACACACACTGCTGTGCACAGGCAACAGCACAAAATAAATTGGGTTCACGCTGGACATGCATTTTACTTGATTTTCCACCCTGGAATCAGTGGATTAGTCTTAAAAGTGGAAAATGAAAACGATTTTCGCCCCCAGTCTCCAGTGAACTGTGCTGAGGCCAATATACAGCCCTGCATAAAAGAGGCGAGGAGCACCGCTCAAACGGGCGTGAGTGCAGAACTGACGGAGCGAACCAAATTCAGGGACTCATCTCTGTAACAACCAAAAACAAGCCAAAACTTCTCAGCGCCGTGTCTTCCGTCTGGATCGTTGCTTAAAATAGACACAGCCTTCACTTTTTCCAACCTGGCACCAGAAGAAGAATTTGCTGTTTGAGGGCATGGTGAAAGCAAGCCAGCAAGCGAGCGGGCGAAGGTGGAACAAAATGGATTGCATCGCGACAAAACATCCCCATTTTCAACTCCATTAGGTCTCCCTCACAGTCTTGACACTGTTGTGCTTTTTTGCCACTTCACATGATTAATCACGTGTGGAGGCTGCAGCAGAAACACAGGAGCCTGAACTGCAGGCAGCTGAGGCTCCACGCTGGAGATGCCTGAACAATCACATGATGTGCTGACAAATGGAGGAGAGAGACACACAAAGAAAAAGAGTCAGGGGCTGGGATAAAGTCAGACTTCAAAACCGACTCGTAGCAATGTTTCAACAAAGCCCATGTCGCATTTGTGGAGCGTTCAGGGAGATAAAAGTGAATTATGTACACTAAAAGGTGGCTTTTTTAAAGAGGAACTCCACCGATTCGACACATCAAAGTCTGTTGACAACTCCTGGGGAGCAAGACTGCATATGTGAAAGAAGTGTGATATCATTTGAGTCAGTGTTGGTTAAGGCTGAAGAAGATTGAAAACAAATAAAATCTGCTTGAGATTAACGCTTGAGGCTACATTAGAACCTAATCTTAGACCAAACTGTTGGTGGCTGAGTTGCATCATCGAGTGGGTAATGTAGGTGCCAGGTTTTGACAGGGAAGAAACCTGGAATAAAAGAGATATTTCTGGTTCTGCAGCACCAAATTTGATCTCATTTTTTGCTGCTATCCGTCATGAGTCATGTTACAGGAGTGCAATCCTAAATCATTTTTTAATTCATGCCTCACACTCTGAGATGACACAGAGTGGGAGCCAAGAGGAGGGAGGTGAAGGGAGCGAGTCCCTCCATGTTTGCCATGTTTGTGGAGGTCAGCCTCGGGTCTGATGTGGAGCATTGCTCACTGTTGACGCCTTTAGCATTCTTGGACAGTCTGTAACCCCATGTGTCCTTCCAAACTTTCCCAATCATGTCTGAAGCAAAAAGTGATGACTGCACAGTACTGTGGACAGCCTGTCCGCCTGGCTGCCCCTCGCCCTCCTCTGCTATTCTCACTGTTCTGTCCTGTCCTTTTTCCTGCCTCCCCCCCCCTTCCTCTCCTCTCTGAAAGTGAGCCAGTGTGCAGAATGACCTTCAACCACACCCACGGGGAACAAGAAAAAGAAAACATGGGCACAGTAGCAGGATGGAAGAGAGACTAGGATAAACAAGAGGAGAGAGGTGACAGAAAGAAAGCGGAGAGAAGAAGAGGGGTGAAGAAGAACTGAGAAAAAAAAAACCACGCTGAAGTGAGGAAAATGGAAAATCTCTCTTCTCTTAGAAGCCAGCAGAGCGCAGAGCTGAATCTGACAAGAAAGATGACTCTCCATCCCCTTTCTTACCAGTCTGATTAAAGCTCTCACTCTAAAATGAACCCGCCACATTGAGAGCCACAGAAACGAGTTGAGGACCTGAGCCTTTTCTCCAGGTGCAGAGTGGAAAACCCACCGACACAATTGAAGGAGCAAGACCTTGAAGACAAGGTGACGCCTGGAAATTCCTCTTTCAAAAAAAGAAGAGAAAAAAAATCACACCTGCGATTCGCAAAGGAAGCAAAATTAAATTCTCCAACGAGGAACGCGGAGAGAGCCTCCTTTTAAGACAGTTTCAAAAAGATCCATTTTCCAACCAGATCTGCCTCAGAAATTCCCAATCCTTCTGTTTAAGTATGCAGTAAGCTGGCTGTAATGAGTTAATCTACAACAGAGGAATGATTTCCTTGTGTGACTAAGACAGTAAGTAGACAGAGGGCGGACTAATTAAAGTTGTAACATCTGCCTTGTGAGCTCCAAATGAGTCTACAGGCTACAAACATCTCTCGCTCCACTTCCTTCGCTCCTATTTCCAGCCAGGAAGGGTAAATAAGGTATCGCCTGCTCCAGAACAATGCAACTAATCTTCTGCAAGTGGCATCATCACGATTACCATAACCAATGAGTATACTGTAACTGGGTGCTTTCAAGTATTCACAGCCTCCTTCAGCTCAACTTCCACAGCTGATGGAGGGAGAGGAGGAGGAGGAACGGAGGAGGGTGGGAGGTCTGGGGCTGGAGCACGTAACATGCTTACAAATTAACACCACAACCAAACTCGGACAGCGTGAGTGAGCGAGTGAGTTTCTCTCCCTCGTCCTCTCCTCTCTCCGTGTTGCATCGCTCTGCAGCCTCTCCCGCACGAGCCATCTTCCTGGATCCGGCCGCGCGTCGTCGCTCCACTTCTGACCGACTTCCAGCGGCCGAGCAGCGGCAGCGGCAGCCGCAGCGGCAGCAGCCCCCCTGCACGGCTCTCTGCCCCCGCTGCAGAAGCCGACACTGCGGGGAGGTGACAGATCCAGATCCGGGACTAGATCTGCATTTAAAAAAAAGGAGATCATCGGAGATATCGGCCACGTCAGATCTGCGCGAAAAAAGGAGGGAGATCTTGATAAGTGTGAGGCGTTTTTTTTTTTGTTGCTCATACAAACTCGGGTCTGCTCGGTTTTTCTGAGGCGATGACTTTCCTCCTCTTGCAGCCTCGAGATGAGCCTTTTCCCGGAGCCTGACTGTGCACAAAGAGCCGGGCTGCAAGAATAAGACCCCAACTCATCAACGACAATAAAAGAGACTTTATTGGTCGCAACCAGGAGGGAGGGGAAAAAACACAGTAGTTGCTGCAAATCAAGCCAGGAGGATCGAGTCCAAGTGCGAGACGAATGGTTTGGGTAACTAAAGCTTCACTTTCCTACCAGCCATGCACGGATAAAGCCACAATACCTGCTGTTAATAGGGCAGTTATGAAACAGGTGTTGCAGGGAAGAGCTTTAATAGAGACTGTTAAATTGCCCGAGGATGCACAACAGCAGTGCATGCTGGGGCTGCCAATGATTACCACGATCTTTCAAGAAACTCTGAAAAAAAAAAAAAAAACCAAACAAACAAACAGACACAAAAACAAGACCCACAGGCAACACTTTGGCTGCTACCTGACAAATCAACAGATGTTCCAGTCATGTGGCTTTAAGTCTGGGGAGGGGATTTATTCAGCAGTGCATTATCAGGGACTGCACACTGCCTGGCTCTCTTATTAATTAATTACTTTGCACATAATGGCATAGATGCTGTCCTGATGCCCTTGGTGCTCTGGTGGCACCTGCGCTAACTTGTGAGGGATTCCTGTCTTTGATGCAATTTGGAGCTCTATGAGGCGTGTTTATGGAGATAAACTGTGGGTGTAGACGAATTAATCTTTGGCTCTACGTGGATTTCTTTCCACCTGGAAATCACCCAGTTTTAACAGAAAACAAGTGCATGTGGAAAAACCCCACCCCTTGCTTTATCTCTGTCAGTGTGAGTGTGTGAAGAGAGCTTTTTTTTTTTGGATGGTTACTTAGACACTTGCAGATGGAGGGGGAGCCATGTGCACTAGTGTCACACATGATGAGCTTAGAGACAAGAAGTGGAAAAAAATGGGAGGGGGGGAAAAACGGATTTACAAGCACTCAAGGCTGGAAAAAACAAAAATGAACTAATCTTTTGCTGCACCATTACATGCCATTACTCATGCTTACAGCGAAATAGGTTACCTCACCTTGTCAACAGCAGTGTCACTTCCCCAGACAGGGGGATGATGAATTTAGTCATTATTGATGAGCTGAGTGGACACACAGGCTGTCATCCCGGTCCCTCACTCAGGACAGAATAAATTACACTGCGTTGACAGGGAGTCAAAACACAAACACAGGCTGACAGGGAGATTTCCAGGGTGAAATTTAAGGCGCAGGTGGAATAACTTAAGAGACACGACCTCGAGGAAAAGCCAGCTGCAACAGTGGCTCTAAACTTCTCCATCCCCTCCCCATCCCTCCCTGTAGGGTGGGTTTGTTCCCCGAGAAAGAAAAACCAAATTTAAATTCCAATATCCTCTCAATCTACGCCTTGGTGAAATTCATTCAATTTGTGGAGAATGATAATCAAGTTGCAGTGTGTGGAGAGACAAAAGGCTTCATAGACAATCAGATATTACAAATGCTGGCATGATCCACGCCTGTCCTCCCACCATGCCTCCGAGGGGATTAATCAGTCGAGATCGTTCCTTTCCTCATCTCTTTGATTCATCTGTTTCAGAACAAACCCTAATGTCGGTGATATTTCAATACCCCCGGTGATGAATACATTCGGATTCAACCAGGCCAAGCTGGCTCATGAAATGCATGTCTTCATATAAGTGGGTGGAAGTCACTTTGTATCTGCATTTGAGTCTTTTCCCTCTTCATCACTTTCACCCCTTCTCCCCGTGAGCTTATTTATGAACTATTACCATCATGCAGTAACACTTTATTAGGCATGTAGACAGCCAAGAGGCCTATTAATCTTTCACTTGCAGTCGTATGCTCATTCTGCTTCTCCACACACGCATTCGCAATCTCAAACCCCCTGTTTTTTTTACCCAGTGGAGTTCCTCAGCCCTTTTCAATGATTCAAACAGCACTGAGGAGATGGCAGAGCTCCTGTTAGTCTAACAGTGAGGGAAGTGATGCGTCTTCCATCGGAAAGATATCAATACACACTTTCCACTGGCAGACTTTTCTCAGAGGCCGCAATCATGCTGACAATCTCTCGCTCGATCACGCTCAACTGTTGCCATTACGACACATCTGAGCTGGTAATGATTTTATATTATAATGTCATCGATCCAGTTGAAGGGTTGACACCCCAGAGTGGTGCTGAGCAGATAACAGACAGTCCACTGGTCTGTGCTGTGCTTTACAGCCTAAATACGATAAAGAGATGTCGGTTCGATTACGCTGTAAAGTCAATGATCATTTCTCAAGCTGTGTCAATACTCAGGTTTATACTGTCCGTGACTGAGATATGAGCTGCAACACACACGCACACAAAAGAAAACAAGCTTTCATATTCAGCCGAATTAGCATTGCCTGCATGCACTCGCCCAGACGTACACAGTGTGTACACAAAGACACGAGTCAAACGCATCTCTGAACAAATAGCAAGTTATCAATATTCATCTGAAATGAGAGGGGAATTTGCGATGATTAAAGACTGCAGCACAGTGTGAGAATACACATGGCAGACTATAGAGGCAAAGAAAAGGCTTTGACAGGGCACCTAGCTGCGCCTGAACACAATTAATTAATAATGAATAAGATGAGTACAAAAAAAAAAGAACAGAAACAACAACAAAAAGAGGAAAAAGTAACAGCAGAGAACTTGGGGAAAATCAAAAAGAAGCAATGCAAAGACCTTTATGGAAAATGAAGACTATGTAATTCAAAGAGCTGCAGAGTAAAAAAATAAAAAACACAATTTAACAGGCTTCTCGGATTGAGCAGCAGGGTAGATGTAGCTCTGGCCAAAGATGAAGGGCGCTCACTGCTTACTAGGCAGCCAATGTCTTAAACCATAGCAACAAGCATAAAACTATTTTACATTTGGTTTGAATTAATGCTGGAAAAAACAAGCATGTTCTTATCCTGCAAATTTGTCAGTTTCACTGAGAACAGATGGCACCATGTAATGTGATGTGAGTGGAGTTTGAATTCTGTTGATGCAACAGATTTAACGCTGTGCTTGCGTGTGCGCCTCTTTCAGGCATGGTGCCCACGCCCCAGGTGTGCGTATCAACCCTGGTCACGGTGAGCACTATGGCAGTGGTGGACCTCTACCTGCTGGAGCAGAGCATGCTGGGAGCTCGCGGTCTTCCAGGGCCTAGTGTGTGGCAGTACGCGGCGGTGTTACTGGGCGATGTGGGCTTCCTGCTCGCGCTGCGCTTCGTGTCGGCCGGCGTGGTGTCAGAGGCACGGTCGCCACGTCGCGGTTTTGCCAACGCCCTCTGGTTCCTTTTCCTGTCCCTGCTCCAGCTCAAGCTCTTCTTTGTCTGCCATAACTACAGGCAGGAACGCCGGCCGCCAGACCCGCTGGCCAGGAAGACCCTGACACTACTGCTGTCCATCTGCCTGCCCTCTCTGTTTCTTATTCTGACGGGAGCTGACCACATGACCCCGCAGCGCAGGAAGCAGGAGGTGCGGGGCCGGCTCCTCTGGGTGGTGGTGGACCTGCTGGATGTGCTGGACCTGCAGGCGGGGCTGTGGGAAGCCCAAGGAGGGGCTGCAGCAGGAGGGACCGGAGGGGTCTCGGAGCAGAGGCTGCCCATCTGGGCCGAGGGCCTGGTCTTCTTTTACTGCTATGCCCTCCTGCTGCTGCTGCCATGTGTGGCCCTCACAGAGCTGGGGGCCACCAGCCTGCCAGGACAGAGGGGGCCCCGTAAGGAGGCTCTGTACCCTTGGCTCAGCCTGGTCACTATCAATATCTTCACCCTGGCCCTGAGGGGCACGGGCATGCTGTGGTACAGGGACTCTCGTGTGTCCACTGTGTTCCTGGGGAAGAACCTGCTGGCTCTGGCTGTGAAGCTGAGCTCAGCCTGGGAGAGACACAAGCAGGAGCGTGGTGCCGCGGGAACTGGGAATGTGGCTGGAGCAGAACCAGGAGACGCGACCCTGCCAAGCCAGAGCTCAGGGCAGGGAGAGGGCCAGGCCCAGGGGAAAGCCCCTCCCTCTCATTATCATACACTGACTCGCTCTCAAAGCCACACTCTGTCCCACGTCAGCCTGGAGCCCACAGAGACGCCCTTAGGACCCTCTTTCATCTCTCATGAACTCTAGAGAGTCACTCGCATGCACGAAAGCATGTACCCACACCCAGAACTCGGACGAGCCAAGCCAGTATCACATCCAGACAGATAACTTGTATTGAATTTCAGTACATCAGTGATGGGTATAATGCAAAACTATGGAAATGCATTTGGCAAGCTCGGCATTCTGCACATTTTGTTGTGCTAAGAATAACTCAAAATGCATTACTGTGATTTGTGGAAGTGTATTTTTAAATTAAACACTGTGAACACATCTATCAGACTGTAAAGAATATTCCAGAAATGTATGTTGAAGTCCAGTGGTGTTTGTTCCCTTCTCCTCGGGCACAACTGTCCAAACTGCCACAGGTGAATTTGTTCTTGAGACACTTTGAGGTTTTCTTCATAACTGTTGTAATTCTGATCTCTACTCCTGTGTACAGTATTTTTTTTTCATGTGAGGAACAGTCGTCTGTGATTTACTTGTTTGCTAAATTTCAGTTCAGTTCACGTGGTTTGTGGGAAAAAATAGATCAATGCTCTTCTGCCATTAGATGCCAAAATACAGACTGTGACCTTTAGTGTACATTTTCTCTGTCACTTTATGGGGAATCTTCACAGAGAAAAGTTTAATACAGAGGAGTGATGATTTATTTTTCCTTTCAGCACCACAGAGACATGATTCAAAAGCCATCTACCAGTAAAACTCACACTCTACACAGTGCTCCAGTATTTCAATAGAGTCTAACCCAGTGAATTCAAACGATTTTGGCATGTGGCCCTTTAAATCAAAGTCTACTCACAATCCCAAGTGATGTTCCCTTCTTAGACTTTTCTTATTTCACAGGCCTGAAGAGGTAACACTATCCACTTTTTCATATAAAAAAAAGGTGAGAGAAGAGTCAGAAAATCATAATAAACATAAGTATGTGTAGTGGATGTATTCTCCTCATATCATATCTTTC
This sequence comes from Centropyge bicolor, assembly GCA_037975185.1. Taxonomy (NCBI): domain Eukaryota; kingdom Metazoa; phylum Chordata; class Actinopteri; family Pomacanthidae; genus Centropyge; species Centropyge bicolor. Next base: position 8,670,525 of record JBBMOC010000002.1, read on the forward strand.
TATGTCACGACCTCACAGATTTATTATTGCAACCCCTTGGAGTTGTCTCCAAAGTCTCATGGTGCCAGATTTTCATTCAAACCAAGGAAGGAAAACATGAGCTGTTATTAGTTATTAGTTGTCTGGCAGGAAATATTAATCAGTGAAATCACCCACTGGGGTGTTTGGTTCGAGTGAAAACCTGCAGACTCAGGAGTCTCATGCTCGACCATCCCTGCCAAACTATTTTTTTTTTTGTCTTTTACTTGATTCAAAGTAGAATTTGAATCACCTTGAGATGATTTTAGTGTTACCTTCACATATTTTTGCTGTTGAACAACGATTTTAGCAAAACAAAATCTGCATAACTCAAGATGCCAACTAGTTATGAAAGACACGATTTCCATATGTAAAATCTTTTAATTCTCTGGCTTAAAGACGGTCAATAGGCATTTTGCATCATCTTAATCCTATTGCAACATGAACTACAGTGCAGGTCTATTTTAGTACATTGTTTACAAAGACAGAATACCAATGTAAGTAATCCCTTTACAGTTTCAGAACACATTCAAAATTCATGTTTTGCTGTCTTCTGTCGTCTGTACTTGTCTCAAAAGTCTCTATTCGTCATTTTCAGAAAGAAGAAGAAAAAAAACTGTCTAGCTGCCTGTTCAACCCTCAAATCCCCTTTTTCACTTTAGATGAAAGAGTTAAACTTTTAAATTCCATTTGAATTATGGATGGAGCTTTTCATCCCCTGATTTGTTAAGATGAGGGCGTTGTAGTATTTGGGCATCATGGGATTATGGGTCAGAGCAGCAGGTGTAGAGGATGTACAGTACAGTCAAAGTGCCTTGTTTCCTCATGGAGCTACGAGCCTCTGAGTCGTCTTGAGGCGGACACGTTATGTGGACCATGTGGGACTTGGACATACTATCATGTGTATACTGTTAAGTTATTCCACAGCTGTTATCAGCTACACCTCCAGGACAGAGTGCAAACTAATAAAGTGTTTCATACTCGACTGGTGTTGACAGTTCATTGGCTGTTATGTGGGAGTGATATTGGCAGCCTGTCATCCATATATAGGGAAAAAACAGGAGGAGTCAGTCCAAATTATTCAGGGCCAAGAGGCCTTAGGGACAAATAACTGCCTCATGCTTTCACAGGCTCCATTATATTAAAGTCAATCAACTCCCGTTCTGCAGTCACAGAAAATTGCATGTTTTTATATTTTGCTCATGCTGAACTGGTGAAGTGAATGGTGCCCCCCTCCTCCCCCCCTCCCTCATATATTCAAGCTGGAAAAAAGCGCGCTCTTTGCTTCACGAAGCAGCACCCGGACAAAAGGCCGTCATTTATCACAATTATGCCAGCGGCCCCATCAGCTTGGATCCTCTCGCAGTAATCCTTGAGTGTGCTGTCGTGTTGTCTGCCTTTAATGCTGAAAGAGAGAAGTCTTGATGTGATGGGGTGTGCATGTCAATAGTTGTAGTAAGTGTGTGCGATGTTTTTCAGAGAGAACCGGCTCTTTCGCTCTGTGAATGCACCCATCGGCCTCTCCTCGGAGCCTTAATGGCCCTATTAATTGAAATTGAGGCTATTTGTCAAAATGCAAGCGCTTATTCTCACTGCTTAATGCTTGATTTACAGCCTATATACACATGATGTATTAAGACTAATGTACACACTCAACCACAAAAAGAAATCCAGTTAAAGTTTCAGGGGGGAATTTCTCTCCGGTTCAGAGAGACTTTTAAGGAAAAACCACAGAGGGATAACCAGAGTAGTAGACAGCATCCAACTCTCACCTACCCTCTTTCTTTCATCTCCTCCTCCCTTTGCACTCTACATTTCAAACACACGCATTCTGGATGCACTCCCTGTTGGGCAACTTCTCATATTTCTATTATACTAAAAGCAGTGACTGCATAGGCAGCAGGCTCGGCAAATGACTACCTCCTTGAATTTGTTACACCTGTTAAGCCTTAGATACAATGCTCAGCATTTTCCCCCAGCTCCCACCGACTCTCATAACCTACTCCTGAAGAAAAGTGCATGAGCTGCTCTGCTATTTTCTTTCTTCTTTTTGCCGCTCTCTCCTCAGCTCTCCATTCTTCCCCTCCATTCGCCTGTGCTAATTTCACTCTAGCCTGTAATTATTCTCCTGTACCAAAGCTGTCAGTTTCCCTTTTTTGTCTGCCGTTCCTTCTTTTATTTCTCTCGTTTGTTTAAATTTGCCCCGCAGCCGACAGGCAGCCTACCTATCTGCACTTCCCCTGTCAAGGGTGGTTAGTCAGAGACTGGGGAAAAAACCGAGGAGGAGAGGCTGGCTAAGATTAAAGGGCCGGGGCCACTGCCTAAAGCAGAGCAGCTGCCGACTGCCATTTATTTACTGTTTGCTACACACAGTGTGAGCTCGATGAAACACGGGAGCCAAGAGAGACAAACGCACACAACACGCCGCCCCGACAACAGTGACATCCCAAACAGTCCAAAAGGAGGCACCTCTAGACAAACATATGGCTTTGTTTTGCTTGGTTGAGCACTTGGTTACAACCCATCTCACCTCATTACCCCTGACGCGGCGACAGCTACAGTATGCCTACGAGCTCGCACCCACCTTGTCTGGCAGAAAGAGCCACATTTAACAGACAGATGTCTAAATCATTCATCATAGCACACACCATCAGCACCAAAGCTTCTGGAGAGAACTTCAAAGTATATTCTAGGAGAAAGAAATGATGCAAAAGACTCTGAAGCTCTTATGATATGCAATGCAATCCTGGAGACAAGTGCATACTAATACTGGTCTCAGAGGCTGAGGTGACATCAGGTTAAAGGAGGAGAAAAGCACTGGTCAATTTACCCGATGTTCAAATGAAACTAAGAGTGATTGTTTAAACACTTTGTCATTTTATCAGTTAAGTGACAGACAAACAAATTAGTTATTGATTCATTTTCTATGGTTTAATTGTTAAAAGCTATTTGCCAGACCCAAATGCAAAACGTTTCTTGTTCCAGCTAACTGTGAGGATTTACTGCTTTTCTCATTATATCACTCTAAATCAGAGGTGTTTAGTAGACAAGCACATTTTTAACAACAAATCTTTAAACTGAACTGACTTAACTGAATCAACATTGTCACTGAATGAATCAGTAGCTTCTGGCAGCAGAGCTCCACTGTCAGCTCAGCTGTGATTCACAGTATGTTACTTCCTCGTTAAAAGCCAATTAAAAGACAACGAAAGCTGACAGATTTACCATACAGTCATGTGAAAAAGCAAGTGCACCCCATGAAACATTTTTCTTTTTGACATATGTGGACCCATAAATATTCATTGGTATTTTCTAAAAGATGACGTACTTTAACAAAAACAATGGGAATTTAATAATGGGAACATTTACTCAACAAAAACTTGCCCCCTTTGGTAGAAACAACTTCATGTATGGGGGTTTCCAGGGGATGCTTGATTATGGGAAAAAGTCATAATCCTGATTATTTTCAATAATATTGAGCTCACAATTGTTTAACATGATTACACTGACTTTGTGCATTTATTGAGCTTTAAAAAAACATGTCTTTTAAACAGTGGATTTCTATGAACTTTAATTATAATTAAACTAAAAACCTCATAAAATGTCCTATAATTACGTTGTTTTTATTTGGTTCATAAAATGTAAGAAAGGACTACTCAAATGTCTTTTTGGTCACTCCAAGCACCGGTGCATAAGAGCAAAGGTGGATGAACAGCTGCCTCGACCAGGTTTTCTCAAACGACAGCTCACTGACCGCAGTGAGCTGAGCTAAACATGCCACAGCCTGGCTGAGAGTGAGCTCGGGCTTTTCAGGGCGAAAGCACACAGCTGTAAAGGAAAGGGGTGTGTTGGATTTATAATGGAAAACAAATTGTGGCACAATAATCATTTAATCCCAATTATCTTGTTTTCATAATGGTTGGAAGCCAACACCGTAATTAAAAATAAAATTTGATTAATCACCCAGTCCTTTCCTATAATTGTGTACCAGCCTCTGACAGCGACTGGGAGAAATATTTGCCCGCTTTTCCTTGCAGAACCTTTTCAACTGTGTGCTATGTTTGAGGGTGTTTTTGCATGTACAGCCTGTTTCAAATCTCCCCACAGCATTTCAACAGGATTCAGATCTGAGCTTTGAGGCCATTCCTTAACCCTCCATTTCTTCTTTTTCAGCCGTTCCTTTGTGGATTTACTGGTGTGCTTCAGATCATTATCGTTTTGGAAGGTCCACTTCTTTAGATTTGACTTCTTTCCAGATAAACTCACATTCTCCTCAAACACTCTCTGGTATGACAGGGAATTCATTGTGGATTTGATGATCACAAGATGACAAGGCCCTGAGGCAGCAGAGCAGCCTCAAACCATTACATCTCCACCACCAGGCTTTACAGTAGGTATGAGGTTCTTCTGGTCAAGTGTGGTCAAACATGCCTCGTGGTGTTGTGGCTAAACAACTCTATCTTTGACTCATCTGCTCAGAGAATATAGCTACAGAAATCATGGTCCTTGCCTTGATAATCATAAGCAAACTTTATTCTTGCCATGATGTTCTTTGGATACAGCAAAGCTTCTTTTTTTTTCTCCTGACACCACTCCCACTCAGGTCAAATGCGTGCAGTGTCTGTGAGAGACTCGAACACTTCAACATCAACAGTGGCAAGGGCTACCTGCAGATCCTACAATTCCTGTTGTGTCTTACAGTCGGCTCCTGTGTTAATTTTGCAGGGACAGCCTGGTCTGGACAAGCTGGCAGTAGTTTGAAATCTTCTCCATTTGTATATCATCTTCGAACAGAGGAATGATTCATCTCCAAAAAAATTTGATATTTTCTTAAAGCTCTTGCCAGACTCAAACATATCTAGAAGCTTTTTATCTTAGGTCCTCAGAGAGCTCCTTGGATTTTGGCATTATGACAGCACTCGCTTTAAAAACAAAGAGCTAACTAGATGTCTGAGGTTGAAATAAGGCAGAATCCTCCAACATACTCTACAGCTATGATCTAATCATTTGCACTGATCTGGTGCACCGGATTCTAATTTCACCCATTTTAAGGAATGATACGTGTAGAGGTACACTTACTTTTAGTTTTTCTGTTTATTCAAACTGTAAAATTATGGCAAAGAATGACAAAAAGCACACTGCAAGTGACACTTGTTAGATTATATTACCTCTATGTATGTAGATTATTGAAATGAACCCTTTCCGTACCTTATACAAAATAGAAAAAATGTGAAAAATGTTACAACAGAAATAAAGTTTTGTTATGTCCTCCAATAACACTAAGGTTGAATTTTTGAATTTCAAAGTTTTTCAGTGAGTGCCCTGTAAATGGTTAAGGTGAAATATCGTCATATCAATTTTTTCCTGGACTGTACTTATTTTTTCACATGACTGAATAAATCTCAAATGTAGCAGAGTAAAAGTATAAAGCAGCATTAAAAGGCTACCTTCCACCACCGAAATAAAATATGTGTTTTATGGGACTGATGATCAGACAGAAAGTGCAATTTGAAGATTTCACATTGGGCTGTGGGAAACTGTGAGAATTTTCTGGCATTTTATAGTCTGAATGATTAATTGATCAATTGAAAAATAATCAGTTGATAATATGAGTTCCTTTGCAAAACAGATAACTTATTCTTAAAATGAATAAACCAAGACCAGTTTGACATTTCCTGAAGTGCACATTTAAAAAAAAAAAAAGGGGGGGGGGGATAAATCAAAACAGAAATATCCTGTTACTGCAAATGAACCCTTCCTATATTGCAAATATATCTTAGCTGAATTTATAAAATCAAAAACAAGAAATAGAAAAATAAAACTAAATGTGGCGTTTAAGAAAATCGAAAGGCTCCAAGTAGGAGAAATATAAACTAACGACAAATATAATCATTTCATTGGAGTCATCCATCCATAATTCAGCATGCATCTAGCTGAACAGAATATTTGGACCGGACATAATTAGGAACAAGTGTTCAAAGCTGAAATGGACCATACAAACAAAGAGAGGCAGTAAAGACCACACTGCATAATGCTGAAGTTGGTAAAGAAGCCGTCGTACTTTGAGTGTTATCTTGAGCTGTCACACGCTTCAGACTCCGCAGAATGATCAAATTCATAGCATCTTTGGGAAAGAAACTGGGTTTTTTGGGGGGAAAGAACACCTAAAAATACCACGCATACCCACTGATGCTGACACATCAGCACTCGTGTCACCGTGACAGCTTTTACATGATGTGAGAGACGAGCGGGATTGTTCAAAAATTCATGATTGCTGTTGTTTAGAGGTTTTATCTATGCCTATTGGAAGCTGCCATTAAAAATATGCCCTCTGTCTGTCAAGTCGTGCAAGTCTGATATAAAACATGTTTTTGCAGTGTACAGTATTTTCTGATATGCAAAATTAAGCAACAAGGTCAAAAAAAGAATACATTTTCAGGAATTTGCAGGCAGGATGTGCTACAAACTTGTCAAACAGAAAAACTCCATGACCTTTAGAGCTGAGAGTTGAGTGACAGATGGAGCTTCTTAATTCTCAGCTCAGAGGTTTTCAGTGCAATGTGAAGGGGAGAAAGGAAGGATTGATTTAGCTGAGCCTTAAATGTGATCAGTAAAAATCTTAAAATCAATTATACATCTAACTGGTAAACAGTGCAGAGAGGGTAGAATTGGGTTATTATATTCTCTTCATTTGGCAGCAGTTAAAATCCTGGCTGCTGTATTTTTGAGCAGGAATAAAAGCGGCTGAAATGGGATGAGATTATAGCATAGATCCTCCTCTTTGCCACTGGATAAAAATGTCTGGAGGTTTCCCAGCTGCAGGATTCATTACTGCACTCATTGTATCATTCCTTCAAAAGTGGAAGTCACTGTCAAACAGCGGTCCAAAGGCAGACTACTGCATGTGTGTCTCCAGGACTCTTTCTTCAACCTGTGTTAATACTGTGTCAATACAAAACAAATCAGATCATTGATTTTTTTTCCCACTTGGGAGCAGGAAAAACAGGTTGTAAACACAAGACCTGCCACATTATCACCTATTAAGTTGATAAAGTGAACAGTTGCCCTTACCAGTTGCCATTTACAGATTCAGCAGGTACAAAGAAAAATCATCATTAATTTGGAGTCGTGTTTTTTGGCCACCTGATGAATTTAAGTCCTTTTAGTTCCACTATGTTCACCAGCTGGTCGCCAACGGTGTCTGTCTGCTGTTAGATGCTGAGCAGGTAGTGTACAGTGAGTTTTTAACAGCTTCTTTTCTGCTGAAATCAGCTGCCTGCTGTGGCCGAAAACAACACTACGAGGGCAGTGAGGGAAAACCAAACAATGAGTTTAAAGACACTGAAATGCTCTGAGCTGCAGAGTTGGGTGACAGCTGGTTATGTGGGAGTTTGTCAGCATTTGGAAGGAAGGATGGACTGAGCTTAGAGCTGAGCTGGAGGGGTGGGAGAGGTTGAAATGCTTAATGATTAAAGCTAGATAGCAACAAACTATTGAACAGAGGTATTTGTAATAGAGCTGAAATAATTAGTACAATAATTGGAGAGTTGATCAACAAAAATCAGTTGGAAAAAATTTTGATAATTGTTTCGTGTTGTAAGCAAAAACACCAAATGTTCTAGCATCTCAAATGTGAAAAAAATGCTGCTTTTCCCTGTTTTATCTCATTTTAAAGAGAATATTTTGGGGTTCAGCAGCACTGCCCAGGCAAAAATACTTAAGGAAGACATGGGTACCGAGAAATTTGCAATTGACATTTCTCACTGTTTTCTGACCTGTTCTTAAATGAAAAATAATCAGTAAAACAGTTGTTAATTGCGACCCAATGAAGTGAATATAAAATGATAAGGTAGATCAATATAGAGAACTAAAATAAAACAGCAGAGAAACACGTTTGAAATTATTAATATTTACAAGCACTATATCCAAGTTCAGCAAGCTCAGGTTTCCAGTAATGAACAGATTTTATGTTAGTGTTCATGTTGTGCAGATGCCGACAGCAGACTGCATCATTTTGAACAGAACCATGAAGTAATGGCACGGTTACTGTCAATGGCAGATAAGAGAAATGTGATATTTTCACATCATTTAACTCCGGACATTTGCTTTTCCCCGATATTATTAATCATGTATAGCTCTTTTCCGCCAGTTTTGTTCACTTTTCCATTTTCTTCTCAGAGTGCCGCCATTAAGTCACAGAGATGGATGAACTGTGAGAATTGATCCAGTTTCCAAGCGTGCAACAGCATCCAAGGCTGATGAGCACTGTCCATTAAAGAGGCTAACTGGATCTCATTTGTATGTAGAGAACGAGGCACATGGTTGTTTTCATTCCATCTTGCAAAGGACAATCACATTTTTAAATAGCTGAAAGGCAGTTAAAGCAGGAACAGATTGTGCCTTTATGGCGTAAAATAAAATAATTTTTACAAGAAAGATTTAAAACAATACACTTGTGTGATCAGAAACAAAGACGAGGTTAATGAGCAGAGCATCAGCTTTGAATGGTTACGTTACAGATTCTAGTTATTGAGAAAAATAATTCAGCCTCAGATATTTTTATCCGCTTGCTCCGAACCTTCTTTGTTCATTGTTCAATGCTTGAGGACTGCTGACTTATTTTATTATTGCACCAGCCAATACATAAATTTTTCCAGTTGGAATTGGCATTGGTGAGGTAAGAAAGTTGTAATGGTGCATCCCTGAGCAATAAAAAAACCAACACAACCTCAGCTGTCTCTTTGGAGCAATTGAAGCAGAGAGAAGTATACAAGAATTTAAGAGAAAACTTTCACAGGTTCAATCCTATTTCATCCACTGGCTTGTAAAGAGTGAGGCTAATGTATATGGACAGCTGCTGTGGATGGAGGTGTTAGTGTCTTTGGCCTGGAAACTGTGAGAAAATAGTTGCAGACTGAGGCAGAGTGTGGCACCCACCTGCACAATGGGGCTGTGCGACTAGAATAAGAATGGGAATATGAATACGGCTGCGGGCGGAGATGGAGGTGATGGTGGGGATGTACGATGGGGCGACTGAGGAGAGAGAGGCAACTATGTGATTGGCAAAGAGAAAATGGGGAAGGATCAGGTTGTCTCACGGTTAATGAGAGCTGTGTGCAGAAGGTCAGTTGATAAAATGAAGCCCTGCTCCTGCAATTAAGTTAATACTCCCGATTACTCGGAGTGAACAGATGGAACAAGAAGTGGACTCGTAAGTAATTTTACCTGTCCCAAGATGGGGCCGAGTGGGGGTCCAGGGGCTGCTTGTCCTGACCTTACTATAGCCCGGATTACATTGCCAGCATCCACCTTCTTTACAGCCTTAGCTGCCTTGGAGATCTTTGACATCCTGGTCTGACTGGAAATCCTTAAATCTGCCTCCAAGTCAACTGAGAATCCATCCACTGAAAACGCAAGAAAAACAAACAAATTAGTCTTTCAAGAATACACAACTGCAACAAATCATTTACACGCCGGGCTCATTAAAACATCATACACCCAAATCAATACCGATACCCGCAAGCAAAACCTGCGCCTTTCCATTCTGCAGCGGGCGAGTAATTAAAGAAATCTTTGCCTTCGATCGGCTCAGCGAGAGCCACTTTCCTGGAGGTGTTTGCAGTGTGGATCAGCAGCCGAGTGAGATGCTCGCCATACTGAAGATCCTGAGGACTGGCAGGATTTAAACTTCTCCTCGAAAAATCATGGTGTGCATGCCAAAGCACCTCCATCGCTTCACCTTGGTTTCCCATGTGTCATCACTAAACTCCCTGTGCTGCAGCAGAGCCTCCTCTGCATCGGTAGAGGTCAAGTGTCAAGGGCGGAGGGATAAGTAACAATACAAATACATGGAGAAGTGTCATCACCATGTGTGAACTTGAAGACGGGTTGGCTTTTTTTCATACCACCTTAAAATGCATTTACCAAATTAGGAGTCAATTAGTGGAGTGAAGAGAATGGCCTGAACTCCTGGCCTTTCTCTGGGGAGGCAGAACACATAAAAGCAGGCCTATAATCCTCTGCTGGAATAAAAGTGATACTGACACAGCTGTAAAAAAGTAGGAAAAAAAGATCAATGACTGGAGCCAAGGGACAAATACAAGTTTTAAGGTTGAGCCTTGTGGTTCAGGGGAACCCTGCATTCAATAAAAATAAGTACTTGAGGGGAGAGAAGAGGTCCTGCAATGATTCATTGTAGGCAACAGAGGGTATCCAATTAGATCAACAGAAGAGACAGTACCAAAAAGATATATGGGACCTCACGCTGCTTTAGAGCAACAAACAGGGAGAAACTGCTCCCAAGAAAAGTTGTGATTCTATCTGGGCTGCTGATTATCCAGCAGCCGTTAAAGTGCAACCACCATGAGGCAATATTTGTAAGGGCATTAAGGTGATACGCATTCTGCAGAAAGAGTCCCAAATAGAATCTATTTAGTTTGAATTCCCTCAATAGCTGTCTTTACAATGTAACTCACATACACAGCTACTTTTCAGAGGTCAATTTCACGCTACTCACCTAATGTGCTCAGCCACTTCATTGTAGAAAAATGGTGTTGCAGTTCAGATCAATTTTGGAGCCAGTTAGAAAATGCAGAGTCCAGTATGCGTTTAATCTGAAGTGAGAAACCCTACTTCTGTTATCAAACAATGACAGAGAGAGTCATGAATCCTTAACTGGCAGGCGGCAGAAAAACAACTAAAACAGCAGTTTGAGGGGAAAAGGGCGATTCGCAAAATATCAACCAATAAAGAGACATCCTGTATGTCCAGAGAGATGAGGCTTAACTGGAGATTGGTGACTGTGAGAGAAAAACAATTAGGGCCAGCATCAAATGTTGGGTTAATTCCAATTTGGGGCAAAGGGAATAACAGCACTGAGAGTGGGGAAATGACAACGTCATGCTTTAATGCACCGCAACTCCAATCTCTGTTGGAGTATGAATAATAAAACTGCAGTTCCCTCGCAAAATGAAATCACTCATCACAAGGCCAAGCAGTTAACGCTGAGGAAGAATTGACCTACATAAGGCATCACAACGGCACTGACAGTACGTTTCACGTGGCTGAATTTACATTAGAATCAAGGGGGGAAAATAGCAGCATTAACTGTGGCAGTGGCAGGAAACATGGTTCAAGGCAGTACAATAAGCCTCAATCAGGGCTTGGTTAATGTTTTGCTGTGAAAAATCAAATCAAAGCCACAGTAATTTGAAAGGAACAGACACAATTTTGAGCTGCTCTTTAGGCCGAATATTACATTCCTACGGCAATTACTGGCAACAGCGTTGCCGATAACAAGGAGTACACAGAAAGAGCAATTTGTTTGCGCTGTGTAGAACTGCAGCGTAAAAGCACTTTGTTAAAACATGCTTGATAAATGACATGCCACAAAGCGGGCATTTAAATTACCACCTAATAAAAGGAAGGTGTGGCGAGCTATAACAGGGTGAAAAGCAACACAAATGTTCAACCGCTCTCCAAATCCTCCAAATTGCTGTTGCATTCAACAATGTCCTTCTTATTCCTGTCATTTCAAGATAAATGTATTTGTTGTCCTCACCATTATTCCTTTATGATTTGGCATCAAGTCCCTGGTTATCAACTCAAGTAGTTTTGGTTAATAAATCACCTGTCACTATCAAAATCCAAACTCTAAATCCAAACTGTGTTTCTTGGCCTGCCTGTCTGGGGAATCTGGACATTTTCATGCTCTCCTGCTGCCGGGGATGGAAATGCTGCCTCTTTGACAGAGGTAAACATGTCAATAAAACTGAGCTCACAGGAGAGAAAAGCAGGAGAGAAACCTCACTCGTCACGATAATGTGCAGGTCTGTATAAACTGTTGTGAATAGATAATCTGAAATTACACTGTCCATGTAAAACTCATTACATTTTTATCATCTATTCATTATAATGTGGCTGAAATTTTTGGCTATTTTCACAGACCAGTAACAGCAGCTATTGTGGTGTGTTTCAGCATAATTAAAACTGACTGCACTTTAAGGATACAGCTGACTTTGATTAAAGAAATTAATCAGTTTGCTATTAAAAATGTGGGTTTAATTGCACTTGTGAAGCCCACCGCTGTTTGTTGTTTAAGGATATTAGGCTCTCTTTAGTCTTCATTAAAGAGACAAGCCAAACATGAGCCGACATCAAGGAATCCTCTCAATCTGTTAGTTATCATCAAGGCAAGGTTACAGATATTGATTTTCTATAAAATGACTTTCTTGAAAAATGGAAGAAAGGGTCTCTCAAAGATGCCCAGAATCCTCCTCGATATAAATGATAGCAGCATTTTATCAGCCCGGAGGAAATCATGTCATCTTCTTTTTTATATCTATCACATCTTAAAACTGTAGTCTGATGGAAATTTAAAAAAAAAAAAAAAGAAGAAGAACACTAATTGATTTCTCAGTGGGATCAGGCTTTGTACCGGCAACAACACAGAAGCAAATCTGGTTCAATAATCTTCATATCTCTGCTAAATTAGAAGTGAATGAGTGAAGAAAATTAAGTCAAACCATTTCTAACAACACAGGTTCTGTGTTGCCACAAGAATCAAAGATGATTATCTTATCAAAGAAACACTGACAAAGATTAATTTGAGTGTAAATGTGCTAACCTGAAAACTGTGCTTCAGTAAAGGCTCTTTAACTTCTATCAGAGCACCTTTATGTGGGTGGTTTATGTTTCTCTACAGCCGTCCCCAATGTCCATCATAAACCATCTTTGTAGAATTGGGGAGGGACCTGTGCCTACCAGACTAGAGCCAGTACTGCTGACTGGTGTTTTCCAAGGCTTAATAACAGTTCCTTTAGGTTATGTCATGTCAGAATAGAGAAAAAAACAAGCAACAAAACGTAAAATAAGCAAAAACGCTTGGGGAAACTTGGATATAAGCTTATCATCTCTATGATAATAGATTGGTTAATCTGTCCACTGGTCTGGCCCAGAGTGAAATATCTCAACAGGATGGATTACTGGGATATTTTACACAGACATTCATGGTCCCCAGAAGACAAATCCCACTGACCCTGGTGAGCTGCTGACTTTTCTTCTAGCGCCACCATGAGGTGGACATTTGCGGTTTTGAAGTGAAACAATGAATTAATTTAACAGTTTGATTCATGATTAAATACCTGGAAAGTGATGATCCTCAGCCTCAGTCATACTCTGTTTCGTGCAAATGTTAGCATACTAATATGCTAATCTGCAATAGTGACCATGGCTGTATACCTGCTGAGCATCAGCATTTTAGCACGTTTATATTAGCATTTAGCTAAATCACCTCTGTGTTTGTGCTGTGGGTTGGGATAACAAAACAGGTCCTCCCAAAATCACGCTGTGGTTACAGATATGACACTGATCCTAACCAATACGCCACCAAGATGCCCTGTAATAGATAGATTTTGGACTTTATCAATGTCAACCTTCCTATTTTTGAACAAGTGCATCTTCCATTTCATTTACTTACTGTCCTCCTGTCCCTACAGCATTGCGATAGCATAGTAATTGCAACAAAGGTGATAGATGCCAGCCATAGTAAGGATGATTTTAGCTGATATAATACATTGACGCAACCAAGCTTCTATCTTAAATAATGTTTAAAACCTGTTATCCATTACTTGATACACATTTTTTTGTCCGGAGGGTCTAATTTTGTGATGCTCTGATAAGGACTGAAGTATTTTTATTCTGGTCTCATCACTCCGTCTCAACAGTAAAACCCATTCTGTTTCCATCTCTTTAAACAGATAAATCCTGCCACAGCCCATTTCCAAACAGAAACCATGATTAGTATTCTTTGAAATCACATGGAAAGGGATCCAATTCATCCTTATCTTCTCAGTGACACTAAAACCACCTCTGACAATTGGTTTTATTCAACTCTTAGTACGGCAGTCCATCTAGTGGTGGCATTCACCTTTACATTTGATCTAAGACATTTAGCTGAAAGACTAATACACAATGAGACAGTGGTAGTCACATGTGTGACTTCTGAGATAACTCGTGTCACCGCTACACAACCTTTCTGCCAAGCAAAAACCAAGGCCTTGCCTCCCTGGAGACAAGCTGGAGTCCCTGGATGCTGGAAAACGAGCACAGGCATATTAAAATTATAATAACAATTTCACGTTTTTGCCCATCTTTGCAGAAAAGTTTGAATACCATTAGTGGCACAATAAATGACTGGTGTCCTTGAATACATAAGACAAAATCTCCGTTAACAGCACAATAAAGCGAAGGACCTTCACTGGCAGCAGGGAACTCTGGGATGCAGTCTCTGTTTAGATGGCACCATGTTATGAATTAGGAGCTACAGATTAACTGTAATCAATGAGTCTAATGCAGTGACCAAACAGAACAAATGTACTGAGCTGTGATCATTAGGTGAGCCACGGAAGACGTTCTCGATAAGATTAAGAGATAACGTCAGATATAAAGTTATAGAGAGCCAGTCATATGCCAATGCTGTTCCACTGCATTAGTATTCATCCCATCACACTCCGGCCCTGGAGCTATTGATTGCTGAATGCCAAGTCCTAAAGGCCAGTCAAATAAAAAGAAGAACTCAAGAAGAGTCTGAATGATCCCACAAGACTGAAAAGGGGAACTTGCATGACCTGATTTAACCGAGGTCTGAACCTGCAGGTCTCATCTCTCCGAGTTCTGAGCTAATCTGTGCATTTCGGAAAGAAACAACTCATCATATCCACACATTCAGGAATAAACGAATTTTACATCAAATGGTCTGATGAAACACCAGATCTCATTAGTTTTAAACTACAAAATAAGCAGTAAGCGGCAAGAACTGCCTCATATCAAGTTTTCAGTGTGCAATTATCTGGGAAAAAAAATATACTCTGATGAAGGCATTACCACACTAAATTCATTTCTTACATTTATCCGATGTTCCTCTTGTGAAGAGAGACATTTAATTTGTGCCAAAATATTCGTCAGAACTGCATAGTGAACATTTTTAGTGTTCACAATGTTTTACGATCCAAAACAACATCATACAGAGCCTTGATTCAATTTACTGAACACTAAACTGACCCCTCTATCTGCCATTATTGTTGTCTAACATTACCTGGGCTATAATGGATCTTTGGGGCTGTGCTTTTAAACCAAACATATCAACATGAAGAAATGTTTTTTTAAAAGGATCTGTTGGATTTGGGACCAAAACATGTAATGCACAGGACATTTTAAATGTTCGAAAATAAACTTGTCAGTGTCATCTGGTAGACAAACTATGCAACTGCAAAACTGTTCCTAAACAACACCAAACACATCTTCATGTTAGAAAGTCAAAGAGGAGCTCTCGTCCTACACTCATGACCACCACTGGGGTGCCCTTGAGCAAGGCCCTTAATCCTCACCCCCTGAGTGGCCAGCAGGTCAGACTGTGTTTGTACAGCAGCTTCCAGGTTTGACTGTGTGTAACAGTGTGACTGCAAACATAGTGTTCCAGAAACAAGACAGCCTGGCTCTCAGCGATACTGCTCTGGATAAATAAAAGATATATTGGTCAGGCTTTACTATCTATCATAACGTATTTATACGTCCAAAAGTAGAGAGAATAGACACCCCTGCCAACCTTCTTTTGTGTACTTTTGCTCTTAGCCCCCTTAATTCCTTTTAAAAGAAATCCATGAGATACAAAATTAAGAGCTGCCTCTACTATTGCTTTCATTAGCAAATAATCCATCTATTCTGGGGATTTATAAATGAACGGTTTAGTCTATAAAACATTAAAAAATAGATGAACCTGCCTGATGATGAAGTTAAGTTGCTTCTTTTGTCTACTGTCTGGAACCCAAAAAATATTGAAATTGCTATAATGAAGGAAATGAAAAGCAGCACATTCTTACATTCCAAAAGCCGGAGCCATCAAATGTTTGGCCTTTTGCTTGAAAAATGAACAATCAATTACCAAAATAGTTAACAATTAATTTTGTCGATCAACTAATTTAATATACTGATCATTTTAGCTAATATTTTAGAACCTGGTTTTCTATTCCCAGAATGTTTTACGGCTCAAAACATATTTATTTCAATCCTCACAGACAGAACATTCAACCGGCTGCTATCTGCAATTCTCAGTGCCTAATGTAACATATTTACTTCTGTCGATATACTGATGTACTTTGGTGTACGGCTGTTTGTCATGGTGTGCTTAGGCTTCTTATTTTCACTTGAGGGAAATCTAAATGCTACAGCATACACTGATATTTGTGTACTTCCAGCAGTTTGGGGAAGGCCCTTATCGTCTTTCAACATGAAAATGCCCCTGTGCAAAAGCCGGATCCATAAAGAAACGTTTTTTCTGCACAGAGGCCTGACTTCAAAACACATCCCACACCTGTGATATGAACTTGAGCGCTGACTGTGAGCAAGGCCTCATCACTAAACATCAGTGCCCGACCTTACTAATGCTCTTGTGGCTGAATGGGAGCAAACCCCTGCAGACTTGTTCAAAATAAAGTAGAAAGACTTCCCGGCACAGTGGAGGCGGTTTATAGCAAAATATTAACCCCCCTAGTTTTGGAACGAGATGTTTGTCAGCCATCACATACGGGTGTAATGTTCAGTATGTCCATACTGGTGGCTGCACATTATATTGCATCAGTTCACTCGTCTTGCTGTTGCTAAGCAGTCACTGTAAAAATAAGACAGTTAATGAGGGCAGCAGCCATCCTCTGCTCCGTTTTAAAGCCGTTGTGTGAAAAGTTGACTACTGAAGCAGCACATACAGTGCATGCCCATCACTGCAGTCTGGGTTCAAACCAGGACCTTGTACTTGAATAGTGATGACTCTCAGTCTAAACTCCCTGCATGTATTATCTCTGCTTGCTCTGTATTAAAATCCCAGGGAGGCCGTTTTCTTTACTGGCGCTTCTGAATTACACTTCCCTCTCCCCATCATGTTTGAATGGCAAGACAGAATGTGTTACAAAACTGCCCGTACCATGAATAAATCTAAAAAAGCATCAAACAGCAACAATGAAGCATCAGCAGCAGAGATGGTGCCTGTGAAACATAAAAAGTGGAAACCAGCACTCAGTTCGTCTCATCTTCTGAAATATTTTTGCAGGCAGGTTGCATGTTTTATATGTTGTGGCTACATTCCTCTGAGTTTTTTCTAGTATCTGAGCACAAAGCACATGAAAACCACTGGCTGGTGTGTCAACAAAGATATATTAGAGGCTCAACAGCAAATTTTTATCTTCAGATTCATGGCAGGATGTATTACAATACTGTTGAAAAGCTTGGCATAGTCTGCCAGAAAAGCTTGATTCAGTACAGTTGGATGAGAGGACCAGTCCATATCTTTGAATGGTCTTTCATGCTTTTAGGTTGTAGAAGGTCCTCTTTACAAATAGGTGTTAGAATTTGCAAAAAAGGAATGCTTTGTACATGCAGGACAAAACATGATACAACTGTTCAACCAGACTGACAAATGCAAAAGCAGAAAGAGACAAAGATACCCCTGAGCAACAGTTCAATAAGAACATAAGAATTCACCAGTAAAAGAAACTGAAATCTTCGCATCACAATCTGTGTAGATTTAAATAGGAAAAGGTTCCTTTTTCAGGGTCAAGTACACAATCATAACAAGATGAAATTAACAGGCATGTTGCTTTAGCAAAGCTCTTCATAAAGCCTCAAAATAGAAAGTTGGTGTAGAGTTAGCACTGTTGGAAGTGGATCACAGAATATCAGATGAACATACTCTGAACTGACAAATCACAGTTTAAACCTATTCAATCGAAAACTGAGTTGACCACGGAGGGTCCAAAGAAAAACAGGTTCCAAAAATCTTTAGAGCCCAATTTTAAGCACTGGTGTGGTTCAGTAATGATCAAGGGTCACTTAAGTTTTTGGTAAACAAAGTCACACTAAAAGAGTATTTGGAGGCAAAATCAGTATTCTCCTTTGTCCTGCAACACTGTGGGACATCAAGGAAATGGAAGCTTTAATAATTTATATTTTTCTTCTTCTGGGGCCCAAACTATTCCAAATGTATATTAATACATTTGGTGTCTGAATTATACTGTTTTATCTATGTTAAAATAGGTATCACTGAAGGAAAGAAGAAATATATATATATAAAAACAACTTTTGAACAGTTCTGTATGTTTTATGTCTGGATCCATGATTTATATGGCCTTGATGTACAAAAAGAAACAAAAAAAAAGACATTTTGCTCACAGCATCATCCAGCGACAACACTTGAACAAGCAAGAAGAAGAGCAATGCAGTCATAGATTTGGATGATTACACACACAGGATGAGCATCACAGCCATCTCTAGGCAACATGTGGATATACAAGGCTCTGACATTATAAAATCCAGTCCTCAGATTTGCTGCCCAGAAACTGTAAGCCAAGTGTGACTGCAGCCAGAATGTAACAGAAAACCCTCTGAACTCTGGAGCATCTGCCCCCCTGGGTCTGAGCTGGATCTGCACATTCAGAATACTGGGGAAGTATGATTTATATAGAAAAATAAATATATAAACAGTGTGGGTGGGTGGTTAGTGAACTGGAGATGGACTCAGAATTAACAGGGGTCAAATTTATATCGCTCCAACTACGAGGAATCTGAATGAAGCTAAAATTAGATCTCGATTTTCCTGCAAAAGATGAGCAGCTAGGAAATGACTCCGTTTTTTAAACACTTTGATGTTCTCCCACATGTTTAAACTATTCAGGCATATATCATATAGAACAGTATACAATCTCCCACTCACAGGGCTTGTGAGTTGATCATGCAGGCAGGACGAACAATGAAAACATAGCTATACAAAATTGTTTATTTTCCTGACTGTTCTCCAGTGTTTGCTTTTCTTTGCAAAACACTAATTAACACAAAAAAGTGAGGGAGCACTGATATATGTATCATCTTAACTGCTGTCCGGCAGACCAGGTTTTGGTCTTGATTACATGGGAAATAATATGTCTTTATAAGCTTTTCGTGGGTTAGGTATGAGATATCTGACCAGTTGTGTCTTCCAGGATCGTACTGGGTGATGTAGGAGCCACAAACCACCTGACAGTATTTTTAAGTCCTCTCTCCTCCTCCTCCTGTTTATTAGACTGGACGTCCAGATTCATGTGAATATAAAACACATCTGAAATTAAATCTGTGTTGTTGTGACTGAGCATCTTTCTTTGGGTTGTTGTTGTGAGGACAAAAATAACCCAAGC
This sequence comes from Centropyge bicolor, assembly GCA_037975185.1. Taxonomy (NCBI): domain Eukaryota; kingdom Metazoa; phylum Chordata; class Actinopteri; family Pomacanthidae; genus Centropyge; species Centropyge bicolor. The sequence goes on from JBBMOC010000002.1 coordinate 8,689,760, forward strand.
TCCAAGCTTACTGCTGCAGACTTTATTACAGCTTGGCTTCATACGGCCCCATTAATTTAGACCTGCACACAAACACATACTTCACAGATGTCCAGTTATACCGTCAGGTTGCTAAAAGGATATCTACACCTTCCAACCGATTAGAATCGAGCATTTTCAGTGGCCATGGTATAAATTATCTTGGCTGACCAACAACACACATGGTCAACAGGACATTTGTTTCTCTGATGATCAGGAAAGAAGGAAATTATACTTATCAACTGGCAGGTTTTAGGTATGATTGATGAAATGTATGGGCAGGCAATAACATCATTCAGTAATAATTGCTGGAACAAAGCCATCGTTCATGCTGTTAGGTACACCTGTGCTTTTCTAGCAGTGATAAATCAAACTGTCTGCCATGAATATGATTCATTTGGGAACGATTAAGAAACAACAGCGCTTCCATGCAAGTCAATTCAGAAGCAAGATTCAGGTTAGTAAAACATTTAAACACAGGACGCAAGCTCAATATTGCAGAAGAGTGTTGTTGTGTATTTGTGTGTAAAAACTCTGTTGGGTAAAGGCTCTAAAATCTCGGTTTAGACTCCTGAAGACTTGGCCTGAGCAATTCATTGAAACGGCAATCTGGCCCAGGTAAAATGTGTCACAACATGCCATTACACATGAAGCATTGTGTTGCTTCTGAGATGCCCCAGCCTACAAATCATATTCTCCAGACTTGGGGGAACATGCTTGTTTGGTACAGACTCCAGCAAATATAACATCATCAGCATTTTTACGTTTGCATCAGTGAAAATGAAATGCAAAAATTATAATTTCCTCTAAAAGCATAACTCATACCAATAGCAATGAGTCATGTCACAGCAAGAGCTGTCAAAATAACCGCAATGTGATTTTTCTGCAAACGCTCAGCCCCACTGCATATGCAAAGCATTAAACATCCACGATAAAATAAGCAACAATGAAAATACAGGTTCCATAGGTCCTGTTTATTAAGATTAAAACTTTCAAAATCTCAGATAATAATGCCTCTTTGAGACTGTGTGGCTGCAATTTAATTAGGATTGATAGACAGAGGCCTGGCAACATAAGCGAACAACTGCCACCAGTTTCTGATTCAGATACTGCTTAATCCTCAATGGTGGATGCATGTGCACGACATGTCTTTCCAATTGAGCCTCATGCATTTCAAGCAGCAATCAAGTCAAAGGAATACTTACTGTGAACGTATGTGATTTGTATATATGTTACAGTTTTCTTTATTTACCTTTTGTATGATGTAGTCTAGATATATTAATCTGTGCGTATGCTTTATTTAGCAACCATCTGTATCTATTATAAGTCTGAGAAAGCACTACAAATTAAATCCCTCTAACAGAACTAACTGGTGTGTAAATTAATTGGTTTCAACTCTGCTATATATTTCTTTGATCCAGGACCCATCCTACTGGGCCCTGGGATGGGAGTTTTTCTTAACCCACTTCAAACCAATAAAAAAAAATAAAAAAAAAAACAAGAAAAACAAAAGGAAATTTTCTTAACTGTTCAAACTCACATGTTCACATAGGAGCCCTTTGCTCATAGTAAGAAGCAAATTGAGAAAAAAAAACATTTTCACGGACTTTAACTTTGATCTATATATTGCAAAACAGGAACTAATGTGTTATGTACTAATGCACTAATTAAAAGTACTAATTTTTGTAAATAGTTTCTCCAGCAGTGTTACCAAGAAGTAGTTAAAAAAATGAGTAATTGATTTATATCACAGAAAAAAGTTAGAGCCTTCACTCACCCACGCACATATTTCCAGATACACAAAACTTCCAGCTGTGACCTTAACAATCAAACTGACTTGGTTTTTCGGTCAGTCTTTGCTTCCAGTTTAAGTCCGGACATCGACAACACTATTTCCTTGAATTCCAGTTCAATTCAAACCACGGGACGAAGAACAAATGCAAGACTCATGTTCATACTGATAAATGTATCTTTAAAATACTAATCAAACACAGGCAGTTCCTTAAAAACAAGCGTGACGCACAGCAGAGACACATCATTACCACAGTCACATTGAACAGCAAGAAGCTACAAACACTTTACCTGCATTCACACTCGAGTAATCAAATGCACAGCTTCACAACTTTAGAACAGGTCAAAAAGGATCGTGTTTAATTCTAAAGAAACGACATAAACCCCGATGTTACCATACCTGTCACTTGTCTTGTACCTTCACGCCGTTAGCAGCATCCTTCAGGGCGCAGACATCTTGGATTAGTGAACACAGCGGGCGGTTTGCTGCTGTTTGTCACATAGCTGCCACCTGCTGGACCGGAGGAGCATCTGCAGCAATCATTACATTTATTTTATTGCATTTGTGTATCATTATCATTTATGTATCAGATTGTTAAAATCTTAACTAACAATAGACTACGGCATTGAACACATTGACACAAAAAAATCTCTCAACTCATGAACAGTCCTTGAGATATATGGTTCACAGGAAGGTGACACATCAAACATACATTTATCTCATAGAATATGATACATTACTGTAGATTAAACTACCCAACAGCTTTTAAAGGAGTTAAAATTAGCTCAGCCTGAACAATTACAGCAGTAAAATGCAACATAGATTTTAATGCAGTAATAATACTAATTCACAAACATCATATATTTAATGGTATAACACTGGAGGGACCACTTTGCTGCACAAAGAGTACTTTACATACACGTTACACTTTACTTTTATGTACTTACCTTACTGAAAACATAATCAATTTTGCTCATAATGCTTCAATTTTATTTTTATTTTTTACTTGTAATGGAGTATTTTCACGTTGTGGTATTAAGGATCTGACCAGCTCTTCCACTGTTGCTACTCTGGGACTTTCATGTGGTCTTCATCAGCAGTTCCCTCACAACTTCTGATGAGGCCTGTGTAGGTCTATGCTACGGAAAGCTCCAGGATGGATGAGCTTATTGTCCCAACTGTTTGACCCTCAGATTAAGAGGGTTTAAACTGTGTTTACACAACCAAAGTGTATGAGTAAAGACTGAAGCGGTGGTGGGCTTGGCACAGATTAAGATGTTATTAAAGCGCATCATGGATTCGTCATTTTGCATTCATATTAATAAAAAGTCATCAGCTCAGGCTGGTAATAGGATCAAGTAATCTGGACCAGTTTCCTTCTGTAAATTAAAGTGTTTGCTTCAGTGTGATGTTGTTACCTTGCTCTAGGGAACTTTTCTGCATAAAAAATGAATTCATGTTGTTACGCTGCCAGATAATCTCCCTCCTGTGACCTGGACCAGAATAATCCTGTAATTAATTCTGTTTCACTCCATAATGAGATAGCGTGAGCATTAGAGGCAGAATTTCCATTAAGGGTTACAGAAATATGGCCAGAGTTGTTGGCTGTATACAAAAATAGTTTTTCAGCTTTTCAGCATTTCAAGCTGATGCAAATGTTTTTCAAATCTCAGGAATGTTTGATTTTTAACTTCCAGTAGAAGAACTAGGAAGTGTCTGCATTTTACCAAGACATTTCAGTCTAGTGTTTTCGTTTAATTATTTCAATACATGTCACACTTCACCTAGTGGATTTCCCTAGAGAGGATTAACATCTCATACTCTAATATTGCCTCTGAGCAAGCAGCTGCCAGAATCGGCACCTAACTTACAATTTACAGTTACTGCCACATTTACTATATGTATCTTTAACAGACTCTAAACTCACTTTAATACACAAAGCCAAAAACATAACTGAACAAATCTTTTATTAAAATATTTTATTTGGAATAAATTCAAGTTATTCACATTAACACCATTTAAAGTTTCCTTTGATATTTGTACTGTCCATTAGACAGATGTAGGTGATTAGTCATTGTGAGACATTCAAATATATAAAACTTCAGGCCAAATTACCCAGTATACAAATACTCACCATACACAAGTGCTCAAAGTGACACAAAATATTTTAGAAAAACTAGATTCTTTTACACTAAAATGTGAGGGGTGAAATTCAAACTGTAAATATGAAATCTAGTTTAATTTCTCTTCAGAGTTTAACAATAAAGGTACAATATTCAAAGCCGGCTCCCACCAAGAATGTTTCGGATTTCACTTACAAACGTAGTTCAATTATACAAAGTAAAAACCAAAGGAAATTCACAAAATATTCACAGTATGTTTGAGGTAAAAAACATCATAAAGGAACGTCTGACATCAATACAGAAGTGGTCACAAATATTTTAAGGCATTTTAAGATGTTTAATAAATAATTTGATATTGTAAAATGTTTAAAAAAGTACCATTAAAAACACAATCAAGGATTCACAGATCAGTTGGTGGAGTTGGTCACTTTCTGTAGGGCAGCAGTGCTCACATTTAGGGAATGCTCACTGGGAAAAAATTCCCTCAATAGGAAGGACAGGAGCATCTGTTATGAAGGATAGGGCAACAAAATGAGAACAAGATTCTAGTGCAAATAAATTGTGAAAATTGGAATGGTAATAGAAAGAACAAATAGAGATACTTACATATACCAGCGTTTTGTTTTCTTCCCTGTCCTGGAAAAGATTAAACACAGACTCCATATCCGTCTTCTTCAGGACAAGATAGTTAGAATCTACAGAGACAGCGTAAAAATTAATTTTAGGTATATCGTCATCTGCCAAAAATAACTGGATATTTCCAAGTGCAGAAAGGTGTTGCCTACATCTGGCATTGATCAGGTTGTGCGCTCTATCCCGGGTGTCATTCTTCTCCTCGTCGGTGCGAGGAGGAGGAGGTGCTGCTGGTGGAAACTCTGGCCACACTTTGTCACGCAAAGTCTCGATGTATAAGGCCATTTGCACTTCTGTTGGGTTCATCTTGTTTAGGAAAGAGTTCACTTTTCTGGAGAAGAATAAAACACAACCACAAGTCATTCAAAGGCAAAGATCCATGTATTCTTAAAAAAAAAAAGTAGAAAGTCAGCACCAAACTTACTTTTTCAAGATGGGCATGACAGGTTTCAAAATGGCATCAAATATGTTTATGAGGATGGAGTTTCCTGTTAAGACAGACAGACTATTAGGTTCATCTTCAAGAACATCCTGAAAAGGCCATATCAGTGTTTTTGCATGTTTTACTCCATTTATCACAGATAATTTGCACTAATTTGTTTAGCTTAAAGGGGAAGATGAGAACAGCTGAGCTGAGAGTCAAACAGTACATGTGCAGACATAAAACTAAAGCTAAAACGGCTACAAAGCTCTGCACAGTTGGGTATTAATATGCTGTTCCATATCCAAATCAAGGGTCTGTGGATAGAAAGTGTTACAGTGTGTGTTGTATAGATTGTAAAGCCCTCTCCCGCTGTGGCAAATTTGTTGGCTATACAGATGAGATTGACGTGACCTGACTTGTTAATTCTCCATAATTTTGGCCGTATTAGAGACATAACAGAGTCATTGATTGAATGTCATTATTAAAAATACATTAACTTAAGTTTAAAATGACTTCCAATGATTTTCTAAAGGTTGCCAACTGTTCAGATTGTTAAAACAATCATCAAATCCAGTGGCCTTCACGACAGGATTTCCAGATGTGCCACAACAACGTGGTCTGTGACTACGATGCTGTTTTGGCCGCCAGCTGTCAAACCTGGACTGTCAGAGCTCGTCACAAGCACATGAATGCACCACCCAAAAGACTTGTCAAAACAGCCCATACTTTCACCTTCAAATACCACATGATGATTAACAAAGGAGACTAAATGTTGACTGTAAAGGATTAACTCAGGAGTGTCAAGTCCCTACAGGTTGATTTCTTGGTAATAATGAAATGTACTAAAACAATTGGCTTAATTTACCCAAAAAGGTACAGTGTGCATGAAAAATATTAGCAAAGAAGTACAAATGATTTCTAGTAAATGGACAACACACAAAAACACTGCTATGCTCCCGAGCCTCTCTACAAACAATGCTCTCTTGAGTTTGAACACTGCACAAACCAGAGATTTCCTTCAGCAGATCAAATATGGCTTTGGTCGCCTCCAGCTGCTCCCAGTTAACATGGCTCTTCTGACACTGGGAATCCTCCCCTCTTGGCAAAGTGCTTTGGTCCTTCCCTTTAGCCTTGTTCGCTCCACCAGACATCTTGAAGCAGATTTTCTCCTTTTTATTCGATCTCCCGCTGAAGTGCCAGGACGGGCCTTCTGAACTCTCTCCCTGCAAGCCTCCATTCGGGCTGTACTGCCGCGTGGAGACCGAATCATCATCATCACCGGTGCTTTTGTTTGAGGCCAGAGAGTCCTGCGACTTGGATCGGGTCAGTCCTTTGAAAATCATTTTAAAGTGAGACGTTAAGGGATTATTGGTGTCCTCCGTTTTGTCCGTGGAGCAGTTTTCGTTTGCAGACGGTGGCTCAGTTTCTACCTCCTCAGGTGGTACTGAAGGAGGATCGCATTGGGAGATAACAATCGTTGGGATTGTACAACCGGGAACATCATTGCCCTTCCCAGCAGACGCACCAGGGATTTGTAAAGGCAGAGGTGTGGCTTCTGCACGTAAAGATGCTGATATGGTTTCTTTCGGGGCTTCTGTCTGAGGGCTGCAGCTCTGCAGAGGAAAACAAAATAATCGGGCTGTGACAACTGACCCTGAGGCTGTGTGGACATTTTGTATATAGAGTGGCAGACACCAGCAACTACACAAATCCATACATATTGATTCAGGAGGACATTTTTAAAAAGGGGTGCTCATTAAGTTTAGTTTGCTTGTTCTATGCAGTATGTGAACATAGTTGTATAATGTCTTGTGTGGCTCTGAGGCAAGTTTTCTATAGTCTGAGAAAATAGCCCTGCCTGCAAGCAGACAGATGATCAGACAAGTTGTAAACAAGCAAAAAGTTTATGCAATTTATCCAAACCACTTTATCTCAAGTAAAAACCAATGATGCCTGACAATATCAATGCTACCATACTATTTAGCATGCCTGAGAAAGATTTACTATGCTTAAATACATAGTACGTTAAATGCAGTTTGCCAAAAATACCGGGATGTCCTACTGCATCCGGCCACATTTTACAGTATGTAAGTCAAGATACATCAAAGTGACTGAAGCATGGAAAGATGACAGCCAGATGACAGTGTACTCAACTACTAGTGTGTAATTAATACATTAAATCTTGCACTATGGACTGCGACAGATGTATGAGGAAGAGTGTTAAGGTTTGAGGCACAATGTTATGTTAGGATGAAGTAGTATGTCCCAATTCTATGCAAACTGCATGCAACAGTATATGAGGGTGGCTGCAGTACGTCCTAAAAGAGTAAACAGAAAAAGTACAAGATCTGTCTGTCTCCAATAATCTTACTGTACAGGAGAACTATGTGCACACAGCCATGGTAAGCAAGTCAAAGTTGAACCAGGAGTCTCTAAAAAGCGAAGGATGTTTACATAAGTCAAATAATTTTATAATAACTCAAACCCTGTGTGATCATCTCACTGTGCTCTTGCCCCATCAGAGAAAGTACACTCTTTCTGTTACAGTTAGGAATGACAGCCCTGGTTGTAATAAATTACAATCATTCTTTAAAATGTCAACTCGGACAAAAGCAGATATGTGATATGTGTAAACTTTACCTCTTCTTCCTCATGTCCTGGAGTCAGGAAGTAGGCCAAACCACTGAGAATGCCCCACACGCCTCCATAATGTTCCTCCTCATTCAGCAATTTGTCAAGTGGGCAGAGGAACTGAAAAACCGGTTGAGTGTGTCCGATCAGGTTATCAGAAACTAGTTCCTGGAAAAGAAAACAAAATGTTGGGTCATGAAGGTTTTCAAGTGTTTAATAGTTCACATATGTTTTTTCTGTCTTTCACCTGAAGGAAGTGCTCCACTGATACTCTGGCCTCTTCTTTGACCTCATCGCTGACCTCCGATGCCTCCAGCACCATTATCGTGGGCAGGCTGGTCGAGTCCTGAAAAAGGGCAAAAAGGCAAAACAAAAAAAAATCCCTTCAGGACAAGACAGTTTCAAAACTTCACAATACTCTTCCCACCCAAATTGATTTTGACTTCTGGTGAAAGTTTTACAACAGCATCCCATATGATAGCAATTAAATTATGTGGTGCACATAAGCTGAATTCCAGACTTGTGAAACAAAAGTCGTGGTTTGTTTTTACAGCAATGTTTCCCTCTGGCTCATCCTGAATAGACAATGAGCTGTAAACAACTAGTTTCTCTGAACTCAAAGGGAAAAATCCTTACAACCAGAAGATCAAACGTGTGAAACCATAAGTTAAAGGGGGAGCATACTCAGAGCGCCGGTATGGAAAACAGTCTGCAGTGTGTTTGCTACTCAAACCACTCTCATGCAGACTCCTATGCCTCCTCGGTTCTGGACTATATAAACACCAACATAAACAATGTCACCACCCTTAAATGGATGACATGAGTTTATCTTAGCATATTCATATATACTGGTCACTGTTATTTATTCACCTCCATATATGTACAGTAGATGCAGTTTATTGTTTCTTGCACTTCTGATTAGATGTTGAACTGCATTTTGTTCTCTGAGCAAAGACAATAAATTTGAATCTAATCTTCTTTCAGTCAACATTATAATAATCATGGAGGTTGGAAAAATAAAGATGGCCTTTACCTGCCATCTGTTGCGGAAGTATATAACATCCAGATAGGTCTTCCTGATGTCCCACTGCAGGTTCTCAGGGCTGTCCTTCTCCTCCAGGTGAAGCGTGAAGATCAGCTCCTCATCTTCCCAGTCAGCCTGCAACAACAGTTAACTCCTACTCAAACTCCAGCTCAAACATTAACATACCATCCAAGGACACGCTTTTACAGAGCCTCTGCAGACAGATAACAAGCCTGCAGCACATTCCACACTGTCACTGATATTTATAACTCACATGAGGGATGCTGACAGCCCAGCGGCCCACGCACCACATCTCATATGACAGCTTGAATTCCATCATGTCCTCCTGGACGCTTGTCAGGTAGCTCTCCAGATCACTGTCCTCCTGACAGTGTTTGGCCAAAAAAAAAAAAAAAAAAACAGCGACAATGAATCTGTCATGTTTCACAAATTGTCTTCTTCAGGTTAATATACTGTGTTATCCGCAGCAGTCTCACCCTGTCAGAGTCCTGCTGGCTGTGAATGGAGCCCTCCCTGCTGCTGATGTCATCCTCGTTGGACACGTCCCCCTGGATCGCCATGATCCTCATCATCAGCTCCTGCTCCATCTTCTTCATCTTCTTCTTCTTGGCCTTCTTGGACTTCATCTTGTCCACAAATTTTGACCATCCTTCTTTTATCTTGTTAGCTGAAAATGACAGCAAACACATTCAAATTCAGTTATTAGAAGAAACATCAGTAAATGTGCATTTGTTTTCCCATATTGTGAGGAAGCATAATAAGCTTTGAACATCACTATGCTCAGAATCTTTAGTAAAAAAGAAAAAAGAAAAAGGCTTACTAGATACAATCAACATTACATTAGGCATGTAAGTGCTGTAAGCATGATTAGTATTCAAACTTTCAAGGTTATAATTAATGTGACGGCCTCACAATTACCAAATATCCCATGAGCCTAAAATAATTCTTACTTATTATGACAAATGGCGGTGAAGAAATTCCAATGTGATAATTGCAGAAAATACAGATATTTATCATATCACAGAGTTCATTATCACGGCATAATCAATTCTTATTCAGTCACCATACTGTTTGCAATATAAAGAGATTGAGATTCCTTGAAGATAGCGCAGAAATTATTTTCCATTCAGCTTGCCTTTTGTGTAATTAGCCGTCTGGACCGACAAACAAAGGAAACAGGGGATTAATTATGCGCTAAAAGGCAAGCTGGTAAAGAAAATTATAATGTCACATAGCTGACAACACATTGCTATTCATCAACTGTCCAAGAAGTTATGTAAGCACAGTCTTCTATTCTCTTCACACCCACAAGCTATTCCCATCTGCCTCTCTCAAGTCTCCATCGTGCTCATCTGAAAGGCTTTCTCACTGCAAAGCTGAAATCCAGGTTAGGTTCACATGTACAATTCCTACAGCCTGAAGTCTTTTTTATTTCAAACAATCACAAAACACACCTTTTCTTTTAGCCTTGATCCTGGAGTTGGTCGAAATCCCTGCGCCCTCCAAGCTTCTAGAAATAAAAAAATAATAATAAATGAAAAGGAGGTCAGTTTCAATTTCAAACACAGAAGGTGGGCCGAGCAGTCATTGCTTTGAGGCTCGCTCTGACTGGGTCAAGCCAGCGGGGTGCGAAAGATGACAGCTACTCACACTTCACTGCCCTCGCCCTCCACATCGCCCTCCTGCGAAGCCAGAGAGGCTAGATCCAGGTCTGATCCACACAGCTCGTCCACAGAACCTTTGGGGGTCACGCTGTCGAGCTGGCTCACAACCAGCTGGTTCAGGTTGTCAGGGTCAGACAGCCATGTCACCAGCAGGCCCAAACCTGAGGAAAACAGTCATGATCCTACAACCTTTGATTCTCCCACAACGCAAACACTCTGAAATCAGGAGGCACAATATTCACATGTAACGATATAATTGATTGTACTGAGTCATGTTTTGAATCCACTTAGCACAGATGAGGTCTGTAATAATAGCTTCCATAATGTTAAGTGTCAAAAGGAATAGTCTGGCATTTTCCAAAATATGCTAATCTGCTTCTGAAACATTTGTATTGACCTCGAAATGTCTTGCGCAATTGATAAGAGCAATCACAATATGAGGCCAAATCAGAAGGATCAGTTTTACTGTAAAAGCAAGCCCTGCATAATTTGCCAACTGTTCCAAAATTATTGCAAGCGCTCAATTATGCATCTATGAATGAAATATTTCTGTCAGAAATGAGCCGCTTCTAGCTGCCAAGATGAAGAGAAATCTGGATATGCATATAATTTTTTAAGTACAGCTGTAAAAATCACTTATTGTTACAGAGCTACATAGTTAATTGCAAAAACCTACAGCTCAGCGAGACTCCCACTCGATAACACATTTTATCTGTAGCTAAAAATGACAAAAACCCTAAAGGGAATTGGCAAATCGCTGTGGAGGGCGCCTTCCTTTTATGTAACTCAAAATTCATGTCCTAAGCCCCACAATGCCACTGACAATAAGGGATTACATACAATTCACACTTGTAAAAGAAGTCATGGGAGGCTTAGCCCTTATGTAAGAGAGAGAATTTAAGGCTTTCTTACCCTTTAAGGCAACAATCTCATTTAAGGCACAGCGGTTGACTTCTTGGCCCCAGAGAGATTCGGGAAAAAGGTTACGTACCAGAGCATCAGAGAACTCTCGGAGAACTGCGATCTCCTCTGCTCTGGAGGTGAACAGGAGCTCTCTGAAAGCGAAAGAGAGGCGATTACCGGATCATGTTTATCATCACACATCCCTCATAATCGCTCGATCTAAATCTTAAATCTGATGAGATTTACTGGTCTTGAAACGTAATTTAGGTTTAGAACAGCCATTAGGTTGCCAATACAGGTGTGATCTCGTACAACTAAGGTAAATGATTCATAGGTGATAAAGAAATATGGAGGGATTTACTGCATTGAGACACGTTGCTGAGTGCAAAGAGTAACTGAAGGATGGAGTCAGAGCCCTTTAAAAAAGAAAGTAGGTGTAAAGTCTCACCTGTCAGACTGTTTCGCATTATGCAAGTGCTGGGTCAAGATTCGAATGGAGCCCACGACCGCCTGGCAAACATCAAAGTCTTTGGCTCGCTCAATGATCCGGTCGATTACGAAGTCGACTTCCCTGCTGAGCACCTGGTGCAGAGGCTGCTGCTCGCACGGCTCGGGAACGCTGTACCAAGGCAGGACCAGCTGAGCGTAGGCGCATTCGAACACTGTGGAGAGCAGTCACAAAGGAAATTCACAGTAACACACAGCTCCCACGCTCACCTCCTGAACATCAAACTCAAACACTGCAGTGGCTTTAAAGTTTGCTGAAAATTCAAGCACTCTTTTTTTTTTTTAAACTCCTGTCCAAATTATTCATTTCAAAACTGAGCCCTAATATCCATGACAGGATCTTCCTCTGAACATGAGGGGTTGATGGTGAGATGAAGACAGGTCTAGTCGTCTGTGAACACACACAGCATATTTTATTTACTGCAACTTAACTTCATTAATATCTCATGTGGAGACAAGCTGAGAGTGGAACGTGCTCATGTGGAGCTTTCACGCAGTTTCTCATTTATGTCTGTCGACCATGAAACATTTCTTTGAATAACATTTTTAAGACTTTAATATTTGACATTCAATGAAAAGGGCAGAGAAATGTTAGAGAGTTGAAATAAAACCACTTTATATGTAAACAACTTGTATTATAGTTTAAGGTCTTACTTTTTTTTTTTTTTACATTTACATTTTTTCCTCATGTATTTCTGTACATAAATACTCAATGTTTTTTTACAAGCAAAATCGTCCTACTGTAATATTTTGAGTAATGATGATTTAAGAGTTATACCTGTATTTTTGGGTTGTTGGCAGCTTTGTACTGTGTTAAATTGCTAAAATGAGAAGTCAGACTTATGGTGGAGTTTGTGCTGAAAAAGGACACCGTGCCTGTGGGGGAAAGCCAGTTTAAAAGGTGCTAAACAAGTTCAAAAACGAACCAAACTTGACCTGGAACACAGATGATTAACAGCTCATGCAATAGTGCTACATTAAGGACTGAGTGCTTTTAGGGATAAATCACTACAAAAAGCTTATTTTACCTTTCTCAAGTCCACAATTATGTCAGTGGTTTTCAAGGTCTGATTGGAACCTTGAGAAATTTGAATGTAAATAGCATAATATACATGTAAATAAATGAGCTTATTAAGAGCTGTGATGTCAATCTGTTAGCCCAATGCAAGCCAGCTTAATAAAGGCTACACAAATAGACACAAAGCAAACACAAATGATAATGAGGCTTGAAAAAGCAGATGTCTTATTTCCTGTTTTAACCTAACACGCTGCAGCCATACACAAGCCATCTATTGGGAGGGGGTGTTTTTCATATTCTTCTCTCCTTCCTCTAAGTCCCTCCTCGCTTCATGTAACATGAGCTCAGGCTGCAGCTGTGTCTACTCAAAGCTGTCCTTTTCAACTGTGTCGAGGCAAAACAGGGCTTACATTTGCTGACAAAACACTGTGAAGTCGGGAGTAAAAGGCTTGATTTGTCACCTTTGCTTTCAGAATCTCTAACCTGAAAACACAGAACGTGCAGGGTTAAAAAAACAAGCTTCACCTTGTTGCAGAGACCTCTTCACATGTGGATACTGAGACTCCAGGGGTCTGACAGGCTTGAGGCTTTCTCCATCAATGAAGTCGCCAAACGACTCTTCCTCAACAGTTTCCTGGAAAACACAAGTCAACTATCAGGGATTGAGGAGATGAGGAAGTAGTAAAAAAAAAAAAAAAGAGTTAGTGCTGAACTTTAGATGACAGAGAATTATGTGATGGGTGAAAACAAGCTCCTCATGCCTCAGTGAAGAAAAGAGCACCTCAGGCTACGAGAGGAAATATTTCAGTCTGGGACTTGTTATTCTAACATCTGAAGTATTAGAAACAGGGTAAACAAGTTAGATCACTGGCTCTGATTTGATAAGAGACAAGATAAAAGACATGAGCACTTCTTCTCATCTCACTTATTTAAACACATAATAGAGAAAGTGTTTGATATGACAAAACACAGATGCACTGTAACTCAATAAAGGATGACTCGGTTTTCAACGTGCAACAGTTTCCATAAAAGCAATAAAAGACAGTAATGCACTGATTCTGATTTGATACCTGAGCAGTGCTTTCCTGGGTCTCTTCTTCAGTTTGAGTGCTGCTCTCTCGGCCATTGTTTCCGAAGAGCAGCGGGGTGGAGAGACAGAACAGCAAACATATGAGGTACTGAGACAGAGTGCGGCCGCAGTCTGACAGATACCAGACCAGACCCAGAGTCAGGGCGATGCACAGGCGCCATGCACTCATCTTCTACTGCCTCTCCGAGCTCCTCACTCTCTCTCCGAGCCGACGAGGTTCGCTCACATGCAGCTCTACTCTGTTCGCCCACATCTTCAGCAACAGAGAGAAGAAGAAAGAGACGCTGCTTCCTCCAAAAGAACGCGAAGTGAAACCGGCGGAAAGAAGCCAACTTTAAGCTGATAGAAGCGCAGCTGTGATTGGCTGCAGGCGGCGAGTCTGCTGCTGACAGGAGGAGGCCACCTACAGGTCAGCTCAGGCTCTACCTGTGTGTGTGTGTGTGTGTGTGTGTGTGTGTGTGTGTGTGTCTGTCTGTCTGTCTGTCTGTCTGTGTATATTTCTGTATGTCTATATTTCTGTATGTCTGTTTATCTGTGTGTGTGTGTGTGTGTGTGTGTGTGTGTGTGTGTGTGTGTGTGTGTGTGTGTCTGTCTGTCTGTCTATATTTCTGTATGTCTGTTTATCTGTGTGTGTGTGTGTGTGTGTGTGTGTGTGTGTGTGTCTATCTATCTATCTATCTATCTATCTATCTATCTATCTATCTATCTATCTATATCTATCTGTCTGTCTGTCTGTATGACTGTTTATCTGTATGTGTGAGTGTGTGTGTGTGTGTGTGTGTGTATTTGTCTGTGCTTGTCTGTGCATATGCATGTGTGTTTGTCTGTCTATCTATCTATCTATCTATCTATCTATCTATCTATCTATCTATCTATCTATCTATCTATCTATCTATCTATCTATCTATCTATCTCCCCCTTTGACTTATATTATATTGTATATAAAGTATCCTACTGTTCTAACTGATTGGGTTTATGGTTTATGGATTAATGGGCTACAAGAGAAGAAAAAGCCAAATACTGCCACACAAATTTACATTAATGTTTTTGGGGCTGTTCTCTGATCTTTGCTTAGTTGTGAAATTATGGATAAATTGACCTCTAAGGGCCTCAAACAGTTATTTCAATTAAACCTGAGCAGGCAACAACTCCTACACATCTGAACTCACAGACAATGCTGGGGTCCCCTGGTTTCATCTGTAATATTCCAACTAATAAAATAAATTACTATTTGTGTTTTATAAGCTCATCAATGTTTTTTTTAATGTAACTTCTTAACTAACCACTAGTGTTAAATAATTGTATTAGATTATACATGAGTGTTGAGTGTTACATATGTTTTCCCTCTTCCAGCATGACTTACTAAAACGTCACTGACAATGGTAGCATTTATCATCATAAAGTTGTCCAGACTGAGATAATACCAACATGAATGTCATGAAGGTCTGTCTACTCCAGATTTACTTGTTAGGTTTCATTGTCAGATTGAAAAATTCAGCCAGAGCCATCATCACACTTGTCTACTAGACAAATAATAAAACTAAATATATAAATGCCTTAGTGCATTACATTAGATCAGCTTTAATGGCAATGACTTTGGTGCAGAATTGTTTTCTGCCCTCTTAACGACACAAACTGTGATGATGTAATAGTGATGAAAAATATAAAGTAGCTGCTGCAGGAATGAAAATGACTCTGAACCTTATCTACAGTGTCAAATGCTCTGAATTAATTTAAGGTAGCAGTAGCAACTTAAATACCACAAGGTGGCAATAACAATGCTCTTCAACTGCATACCGAACAACAGGACCAGTACAAGGACTAAGGTGATGTGGTTTGATCTGAATATCATTTATTCTTCACTATCAATGAAAACATGAATGATGAATAAGCCTCTTCCTCGCTGTTAAGTGTGAATTCAACAACAAACAGCGCAGCAAAGCCAAATGTCAAAAAATGCTCGACTGCAAAGGAGGAAGTGATGAATAAACACATTTATATTTGGAATGACTGGTATAGTAATAAATATATGATAACATCAGCACATATTCTGCGCAACAAGTATTTAATAGAGGGCTTGGTGTTATTTCATGACTATCATAAATCATGTTGCCTATAAACGGCATTATTTATTAATTTATTTATAAGTCATCTCACAGTGCAGTTTTTCCTCATGAGTGGGAAACACTAAGGTCATGACCCGGTGGAACCCTGATGTAATTCAGTCTAAGAGATGAAATTATGTAACAGGCTGCCTGACTGAAGGCTTTTAGTGGGGCAGCTTCAGTGATCCATATACCTCCATGTGGTTACACATATTGATTACCAAATCCCTTTAAGAGTAGGCCACAGCAGTAGCAGCAACAATATTTGTACTTAATTCAGTTTTATATTTCTACTTCAGTACTAACCAAAAGGTACATCTTTTTTTTTACTTCACTACTTTATTGCAAATTAAGAGTTTCCACTAAAAACACCAGATGAGCATTTGAAATATGTTGCATTGTTATAGATTAAACTACCCTGCAGTATATAAAATTGTAAAAACTAGCTCCACCCTGTCCAGCTGAAACTGTAAAATGCTACTTAAATATTCAGGCTTCAGGCTTCGCGTATTTCTACATTCTAGTGTTGCTACTTTTACTTTAGTAAAGGACACTTCACTAAAGAAATCTTAAATACAAACCAGTTCCATCAGATGTTTCTATTTGCAATACCAGGACATTTAATGTTGGGATACTTGCAGCAGAAGGGTTTTATGAAAAAGAAATTTGTTTTTCACTGTGTTGATATGTAAATAAAACTCTCTCTGACCTCTTTGAGACACGTGTGCTCTTTTCAACCACATTCTGGTTTGATCTGCAGTTATCTATAGGCTTTCATGAAGACATATTTATACATTTTAAAATTAAAAGTCACAATCTGTTAGAAGATCTTACAGGGGCAGAAAACTTTGCATAAACTTAACACGCTTTAAGGAGTCACTGTCCCACTGAAAACATTCAGACCACACTTGTCTGACTTGTTCCCCGTGTGACCTCGAGGAGGCACAGCGTATCTAAAGCCACACAGACAGACAGTGTGTAAATGGCTGTGAACCCTGTTGCTTCTGATTCACTAATCCCTGTTAAAGTTGTAATGGAGCAGCTTGCTGAATGGAAGATTAACCATGTGCTACCTGCTGAGAGGGGCTTTTTTGGACGGACTGGTCAAAACAGTATTAAAACTGATTCCCTTAGGTTGGCGCTTCCATCCAAGACTTTCTGAATCGCTGAAAGGAGATTAAACCATGTCCAGCTGAGTAAATCATGTAATCTGATAGTGTTGCTAAAATGAGGCTATGTCCTCCATTCAAAGTCCGTCTGGGTTCAGCGTCCAAGACAGTGACCGTCTCGACATACTTGCTAAGCAGGGTGCTTTTAGTTCACAGAGTGACCACATTCATCTCAATGTACAGACATGCACGTTATCTGTAGCAGGTTCAATTTTCTGACATTTTACTCTTATTAAACTCTATAAATTTTGGGAATTAATCATTTTATACGATCCGTTAGTGTGGAATCACATGGGAAAAATACTCGACAGAGACATCTCCAGTGACAGAATTAAACTTTTGATGAACTGCGAGAGTGAATAATGGCTCAAAGCTGGACTCATATTTTAGACTGTAATATAACTTTTTCTCCTAGACTCATTATGTAGACACACTTTCAATAAGAGTAATTACAGTGACTGAATTCTCATGGAGAATTTCTGTGATGTTAAAAGCAGACAGAGAACTTGACTGTGCTGCCATTTTTCCAAGTCACTGCTAATAAGAATTTCAGACCACACATGTCAAATAGCTTCTTAATTGAAACAGTGTCTTAATTTTTTATCCTGAAATGGATAATATTCCCATTAGCTGGTCAATGAAAATGGCTGAAGACTGATCAAAGCTGCCAAGTGGCTCTGTGACCTCATAGTCAGCATGCAGTCCATAATACAAAGTGACAGTGTACTGCTGGGATATCAGGGTGTCAGATAGTTTAAATACATGCCAATGTAAGGGATTGAAATGTCAAATACTGAAAATGCTTGAGAGTTGAGAGAGAGAGTTGTTTAGATACAATGGCAGGCAGCATGTCCTGTCCTGCATATGTTACAATCAGCAGGTAAATCATGTATCAGGAGAAATTCAATGCATGACGCCTCTTAAAATGCCCATCAACACCGGCTTAACACCTATCTATGAAACTGTCTTGGTGCCTCTTGCTTCTTTGCTGTAATAAATAGCTAGAATATGGAATACTGTTTTTACTCTTACTTCAGTTGGCAGAGATGGAGAGATCACTTGACCAAACTGTAAATAAGTGGAGCAGGTGTGTCAATACTGCGGTCAAACAGCTCAAGGTTAAAGTCCACCGTCACACCAGATGGACTTGCCAGGAGATGAAAGTATATTGAGAAGGTTGGAAGAATCCTCCTCACTATAGGTAACCATGATTGTTTCTTTGCAGGAAGCCACACAAATATCATTGAAGAACACTGTTAACCCCCCTGACTTCCTGCCTATCACTGTTCTCCAAGCATGCCTTGGTTGAAATATCGTCAGCAAATCAACTTTCTCAGTTGATTTTGGCTCAACCCCAACTACAACCTGGGAGGAGTCTGCAGCTCTAAGCTTACATTTGGCACAAGAGGCAGCCAAATGGCTTCCTGAAGCAACATGACTGAGGTCATGAGCCGCCAGGACACTCGGTCACACTCTGACTGTACTGATACCCTTCATTGTTGGCATGACATTTCAAAACCAGGCAGATTCACTCAGTAGGTTGCGTTTATTTCTCTCTTTTCCCGGTTCCTCTGTTCAGGGAATGACATTCTGGTGAGGGGCAATACAAAAAAATCACGGGCCAAAAGGAGAGTGCACAACTAGTAGAAAATACTTGTTGGTCCCTATAAATATAGTGCCATATTTAAGATCTTCCAAATATACAAGATATGTTACAATTTAACTTCACAACATGAACAGTGGACATACAACAACAACTTAGATGACTTTCTTAAGCTCATCATACAAGACAAGCACAAAGGCACCACCCATGCCTCTCAGCACATTAGACCAAGCTCCCTTGAAGAAGGCCTTGGGGCCCTCATCACGGGCGATCTTCCTCCAGCAGTCCAGGGCGCCAGTGTACATGATGTCAGCTGAGGGGAAGACAGAATAACAACAACATGACACCTTTATTCTACTAACACACTAGCAAATGCTGGAAGTTATACTTTGATATATTTTGTTCATTACCTCCTTTGCGTCCGGACTGCATCATCATACGACGACGGACAGTGTCCAGGGGGTAGGACACGAGGCCGGCCAATGCAGTCACAGTCTGAGCAATCATCCAGCTGATAAAAATGTGTGTGTTCTTGGGGTCTGGGAGCATGTCTGTCAGAGAAACGTCAACCAGGATTAACTAAAGTCTCAAAGGCAAGGAATTCCACTGAGACAGCATACATCAAGCTTGGCAACACCTGTTAGTTGAAACTCACCCTTTGCTGTGTCATAGACGCCAAAGTAAGCAGCTCTGTAGACGATGATTCCCTGTACTGAAACACTGAAGCCCTGGTACAGACCCCTGATGCCATCAGACCTGGTAATCTTCACCAAGCAGTCTCCAAGGCCTTTGAACTCACGATCCTGTGCGGCTTTGCCCACATCAGTAGCCAGACGTGTTCTGGCGAAGTCGAGGGGGTAGACGAAAAAGAGCGACGTGGCTCCGGCAGCGCCACCAGATGCCAAGTTACCTGCAAAGTATCTCCAGAACTGTGTGCGCTTGTCCACGCCGTCAAGGAAAATCTTCTTGTACTTATCCTTGAAAGCAAAGTTGAGGGCCTGAGTGGGGAAGTATCGGATGACGTTCACCAGGTTCCCCCTCCAGTACGAGAAGAAGCCCTGCTCTTTGGGGATACGGATGAAACAGTCGATGATGCCCTTGTACTGCTTGTCAACTGCAATCTGCTTGCTGGCATGTTGTAGCTGTAATTTAAACAAAGATGCACCAGCATATTACAGATTGTACAATAAAGACGAATGGCAGAAAAAGCAGATCAACTTTGGCATTACAAATTTGTTCGGTGTGAATGAGCATCAACCTTTAACCTGCTAAACTTTAATCAGTGAGGACACAGGATTCTCACGTGTTTCTCTGACAAACACATTTGTATCCATGTGCCAGAGTACTACTCTTATGGCATCTATTCAACAATTCCCAACCCCACCTCCTGCTTCTCCTGCTGGTCCCGCAGAGGAGTGCCTTGACACAAACTGTGTGTGACCTCGTCTGTTTGTTCTGAAGCCAAACTAAAGACCTGTCACAGACGTTGGGCACTTTTGAACACAATATTCATATATGGCCATGTCTACCTTTAATAATCCATTTTCCCTTGCTGGGCAGTCTATTACATAACAGGTCTGGTGAGCCTGGGTTATGCTTATTCATGTGCACCAGCAACAAACTCCAAAACTGAAGTTTCTAATCTAAACAATGCAGCATCTTTGCATTATTTCCTTTCATGCAACATCTGGTTAAAGTCATCGTCATCACTCATCAACAGATGTAAAAAAAAAAAAAAATAAATCTGCAGGCAGAATCAGGCGGCGACTAACAAAGAACCGATGAAAGTGTCAAAGATGATGTTGACACTGACCTGCAGGAGGAGCTTGACCCTCTCGATGGGGGCTACAGCTGTTTTGGAGATGGCAGCGGCAAGACCACCAGCCAAGAAGTCCTTGGCGAAGGAAACAACTGTCTCATTCATCCTCAGGTGTTATCAGTCCTTCGGTGGGTGATGTTTGCCAGTGGAGGTGAAGTGGTCAAGTGTAATTTGCAGGAGAGGCGATTAAAGAAGACTAAACGCGAGAAAAACCGTGAACTTCGAATCTCGCTCCTCATTGGTCGGCTGCAGGAATAATGGGCGGGGCTAACAGGCTTTTTTTTTTTTAATGCTCTGTCTTATCAGTCAAGTGTATATATGTCAACGCCAACCCTTGTCTGTCAAACAATAGAGAAAGTTTACTGGATAAATTGCTTTGATACTCTGAATCACATATTAACAGAAATTATGAGACACTGTCGTTAAAGGGAGTTTTGGGTCAGGGTCACATCTGAAGCAACTGAGGACTAAATGTTGGGTGGATACAGCTCATCCCATCTGATAATGTCCCTTGGCTGTCACTCAGTTTCCCACAGTACTGAAAAGGAAAAGGACATGTTTGAATCAGCTGACTGATTCCAGGTAAAACCTTGTGTCTGCACACTGATCAAACCTTATCAGCTAAACTCCAAGTCAGCCTGATTGACATTTGAGCAGAATTGTTGCCATTTATCATAAATTGTCCATAAGAATACAACAAGAATGTTCATTGGAAACAAATTGTACTATCAGCAGACATTGCATTTTCACTGCAGGGTAAAGAGTCACTGAAGTAAAAGTCAAAAATGAAGATGAAACAAAACCTGAAAATAGACAAAGTCGGCTTCAACAGTGGGGATGCAGTTTTAACTTGATTGGCTCAGTTTTATTAAGTGACTCAGATTTAATATGTAACTACTACGCCTCTACAATAAACACACACAGGGAACTATGAACTATTTAACCACTGAGAGGCACAGAGGGGCAAACTAATTTGATAGCATGTAGGACAGACTACATGGCACACTGAGGGAGATAAACAAGACAAAAACATACAAAAGATCATGTGTCAGTGAAACTGCAATGTTGTAAGCACACTTCATGCAACATAATCCATGTCAGCACTTGTACATGACTGCAATACTCAAACCTATCATAAATTGTCATTGGACACAATATTCATTAGAAACAAGTTATACTATTAGCGGACATTAAGTTGCAGTTTTACAGCAGGAGATTGAAGTAAATGTCAAAAATGAAATGATAAATGACAAAATAACACTTGTCACCCGGAAAATAGACAAAAGAGAAAGTCTGCTTCAGCAATGGGGAAGTAGTTTGAACTGGATTAAACACGGGTGGACTCTGCTCACCAAAAAATAAAAGGGCATCATAAACTGTGATGAAACAGGTCCAAACTCTGATTAAGATTAAACTCATTCTATTATTTGAGTCAGATTTAATATCTAACTACTACAGCTCTGTAATAAACTCACACAGGGAGCAATTAACTATTTAAATAGTAGATGGCACTTTATCAAATTTATTGCATATTGCCACAGTAGAGGGCACTTTCACATGTTTTATCTACCACTGGGGAATCCAAGAGGGAACTTTTGCTGTGTTTCTTTGTCAAACACAGGGGCAACAGGGAGATAATGAAGACAAAAACATACAAAATATCATGTGTCCGTGAAATTTTAATGTTCTAAGCACATTTCCTCCATCACAAACCATGTCAGCACTTGTACATGATTGTGATACTTAAACTTCTGAAACATTAAAATTTTACATTAAAATACAATCTATCAGACAAGCTGAATTTAAGAGCATTTTTTAAACTATTTGAATAGGCCATGGCACTATTTGATGTCAAAGACACAATAACTGAAATAAGCTTCAAAATAAATAGTTAATACTCAAGGCACATAATATTTGTTTTTAAAAAGTCATAGAAAGACATTAGGACTGAAGAAATCCTCAACAATCAATACTGTAAAATAAGAATATTTTGAAAGAGGTAGACCTTTGCTGACAGGACATGATGTAAATGAAAATTCATACCTCACATGAAGACATGAAACACAATGTTATGTAATTATTACAGACACAAGCCTCAAAAATATTCATAGTCCGCCTCAGTTTCCTGGTCAAGTGAGGTCAGCAGGCAATATTTCTCTTCTTCTTCTTGTGTGAACTTTCACCAGCGGTTTCCTAAAGACGACTGCCCTGACCCAAAGTTCCTGTTTTTCAAGTAACGCTTCACCTCTTCCAGCTCGTACGGCCCGAGGCTCTGATCGACCCCTGGTGCAAGTTTGTAGCTCAGGGGTGAGACAATGTACCCGTTGCGGTAAAGGCAAACCTGCTTACACATCTCAAAGCAGGTGAAAAGAAGGCCAAAGTAGGGAATAATCTGTAAATGACAGGAAGTTGGAAGATAGAGATGAGTGTATTTCAGTGCCTCAATCATCCTCAATCACGCTCCCACATTCTCCCTTCTGCGTAGGCTATGGATTACAATCCTTTCACTGTCGTAAAGTCACTCATGTTCATAAGCACATGCATTTATTTTTAGCAAAAGTAGACGAGTACTCTATCTCCATATTATTGATAAAAAGTATGATATGGCTGAGATAATGACAAATGAACATATCAGTGATATTATACCTTTATTGTGTTGGCAGTGAGGCCATTCCACAGTGAGAGGATGCCCTTGTTCCTAACAACCTGTATGAAACAGTCAATCATTCCAGTGAAATGGACGTCAGCTCCACCAAAATGGGGAAGACGAGCACTCTGCGCCTGAGGAAAGATTGATAGCAGAAATGAAACTCAGTGAATCAGTAACATGTCTGATTGTGTCTATAAAGTAATAACAAAAAAAAATTATGTAAATCTGAGGAAGTGTTTTGCTAATAAGTAACAAAGTGAAGGACAGTTATACTCCTGCTCTATTGAAGACTGTTCTGTAATTGGTGGGTGCTGATTTAATCAAGTTAATCAACCTCTCATTTGAACTTTTAGAGCAATTAGAAGTATAATAAGCAACAATATTACAAAATGAAATATGTATACATAATAAACACAATGCTGTCGTTTTGAGAGCAAAGTGAAGATGAGTTAGATGAGAACTTAACTCATCCAGTTAACAGAATCAGGAAGTTTTAAGTAGAGATATATAATGATGTTAGTTAACGGCATATTAAAGGTCATGAGACTCGTCCTGCATGAGACTATCACACTGTGTCCTGTGCTATGTCGTAACCACAGTGACAACTGCACAGGCTGACTGTCATGTGACAGGGGAAATGAATCTTTAGACGTTTCAAGGTTCCCAAAGGGATCACGCAGTCATGAGGGTGTTAGACTATTCAAACAGATCCATTTGTAGAGGAAACACCAAGCGAGCCAGTGAGTTAAACAATACTTAGATTAAATCATTGCCCTAAGCCTCCGCAAACATCTTCTGATGTTTTCCGATTATCTATTCTCCACTTGACTTTTACTGTTTAACTCAGACACACTGACTTAAGCTGAATCCCTAAATCAAATAATTATAGCATTGTTCTTTACTGTAGGGTGACATGGTTGTGAAGGTTTGAAGAACTGAACACACATTCTCTCTGCTTGCCTGCTGTCTGATTTAGAGAACTAACTATAGCTCATGCAGACAAGGGACCCATTCATATTCCCAGCTGCTATTGAATATTGTGGTCACCAATAATAGGCTGATAAAACCAGAAGTAGAACTTTGCAGCATATGTTCCCCATGTGTCCTTCCCACCATGCATCAGGCATCTCAAACAACATTTAAAATGGGCAAGGTGAAGACCAATGTGATTTTCTATGTTTCTATAATATCCTGACTCTATAAATAGAAACAATTTGAAGAAAAAAGAAAGAAAAACTTAAGACTAAGAGTATTTTGATTTAATTTTTACTCTCCATGTTCCCAAACATTGAGAGACCAAGTAAACATTATTTAGATAAACTCTCACTGTCCCCTAATGGACAGATGGTGGTAATGCAGCGAGTATACAGAGCATACTACACTGTAAACTTGTTTTGTTTAGTTATTTTGAAATATTTCAGACAAAATAATGACTAACAATGTATGAGAGATATGAATAATTATATAAATATGGAGTAAATTAGTTGATCTGTCTGACAGATTTATTAAACTTTTTAATTTCTGAAATTCTTTATTTATTTGTCAGTTTGCTTATGCCTCTTTAAAGATGACTTTGTGCCACTTCTCCCAAAGCTCATTACCTGCATGCAGAAGTGTTTGGGTGGTAAATTACCTGCATCTTCCTCTTTACAGTTTCAAAAGGGTAGGAGAAGGTTTGGGCCACTCCTGCCGCCAGACAGCCATTAATGAAGTTTTGGAGGGGAGTGAAGCGAAAGGGAGGCTCCTGCCACAGCTTGTCCAAGTTCATGTAGACCGCATAGCATCCGATAGAAAAGGGAAAAGCACCTGTAGACAAATGAGATGTAGTGCGAGTTACAGCTAAATCTATCTTTGATTAATTGTGTGTAACTAGTGCAAATGATGGGTAGGGCAGGCTATAGACAAAAGTAAGCGAATTTTCTTTGAATCAATCATATCAATACTAACTTTCACAGTTTAATAAGTGAAAAACAGAGTCATTTTGAAGGGATTAGTATCTGATATCTTAACACCACCCATAGGCAATGAACTAATAGGTATAAATATGCAAACACACCCAATAAAGTGAGGGAAAAGCCTCTGTAGAGAGCAAGCAGCCCTTCACTCCTGTAGACCTTTGAGAGAGTGTGAATGACACCAATGTATGTGGGCTGTCTACAGTTCTGAACGATGAGCCTGGTTTCTGCCACCTCCAGAGGGTACGTGACCAGGGCGGCAGCAACTCCGGCCAGTCCACCGGCCAATATGGCTCTCCACTGAGAGATGAAGCCCACTTCATCCATGTGAAGGTGGACTATCCTGGAGACACAGGAGAGCAAAATTAACAACACTTATTTGGTGTCAGTGCTTTCTTTTGTCTGGCTTAAAAACCTTTTGTGCACCTAAATGCGCAAAAAGCAGAACCCCTCTCTGAATCATGAAGCAGAAAAGGCAAACATTTCCTGGTTCAGCATTGATATCTTAAGATTTGCCTCTTTAATATGTTATATATCGACTGAATTCAAGGAGAAACAAACTATTATTTTCATAAATTACTTAAGATCTCTCAATAATGTTTGTGAATTACTTTTTAAATTACTGATGATTAATCAGTAATTTAAAAAGAAGAACACACAATTAGCTAATAATCAAACTAAAAGTTAATTCTAACCTTGGTTCAATTTCTAGATAAGCCCCTTCTTTATTTTTCTTATTTACTTTATTTTTCTTTATTACTGTTACCTTCCTTCTTTTCTTTCATGTCCATGTTTTCTCTTTTGTGTTTTATTGTTTTATATGTGCAAATAAATAAACATTTAATATAGCAGTATATTTTCAAGGACTCCTAAGGAGACAATTAATAACTCAAGTCACATGTGTGTGTGTGTGTGTGTGTGTGTGTGTGTGTGTGTGTGTGTGTGAGAGAGAGAGAGAGAGAGAGAGAGAGAGAGAGAGAGAGAGAGAGACATAAAGGAAATGGTTATCTTTTCCTGGAACATGGTGTCCAGGATAGTACAGTGGTTTCAGGTTGAAGTGGTGTTTATACACACACACACACACACGTGTCCTGAACATAAGCCCTGAGGCATGAGAGTGGGCCTACACACTGTTGTATATTTACTACAATGTACACACAGTAGATACTGTATTTATTACCCCGTCATGAGTCACAGAGGCTTCTCGCTGTCACGTGTGTTTATGTTTCAGTCAGGCTGCTTTTCTGTACATTTTGTCCTATAGTAACCCAACCAACATATAAGTAAGTAGCTGTGTGCCCTCAATATGTCTGACAGGCAACACTTCCTGCCATGAACTGCTGTCTTCCCCAGGACTGTCAAACCTCAGTCATTAGCCATTAATAATCCACTTTTTATCATACAGTGAATATGTTATACCGTCTATTAACACCTATTTTTATTATAACCTAATTTCTAATTTTTACAATTTAATCGAGAAATAATTTGTTTGATATAGTGTCAGAAAACTCATTGTTCACTCATCATCAACTCATTGTTTTAGCTTTTCTTTGTTTAACGTTAGATAGCTGGAGTAAGGTATATGAAAACAGACCACCTGTGAGACAAAACCGAAGGCTAAAACAACCCACGTATTTAAAAATCGGCTGAGCGAATGCAGCCTTCTGATTGGCTGAAAATAGAAGGTGCGCTTCATATGGTAAAATGGGAAGTACAGTTTTAGTAGAAGTAAACAAACGTTTAAAACAACCCTTTTTGTCAATGTATCGTGTCAAACAATCAACAGTTAACGTGATGACCACATTTTCTACTCATGAGGTTAATATGTGTTATCTGAATGACTCTTGTATACTGTTCACCATACAAACTTGCTAAGTCAACGTCAGCTGACCGAGTTGGCTAACAAGCTAATTTAGCTGTAGCATAAACACTGAGCAGATGCAAACAAAGAGATGAGATGTTTATAAGTAACCAGAGTACACAAAGCACCAGCTGTCAAATTTAGACTCAACTTCACTTACTTTTTGTATGTTGAGAGATGAACTGCTGTGTAGGGAAACAACCGGAGACAAGAGGCGAGGTTTCCTTTCCAAAAGCCTCGAAGTCCCTCATTTTGGTAGATGAGAAGAAAACTTTGCCAGAAACCTCTCTTACAGTGAAAAGTGCCCACCTGACTCTTTATTTTAACAACCTCCAGGGGAGAAGTGACGCTTTTGCTGAAAATCCCGGCGAAACCGACGCACATGAAGCTTTGAGACCTGGTCAGTCTGTCGTCTTTTTTAACCGAGGCCATCGCCGTCTGAGCCTCTTCCGGGGTCACTGTTTACTGAGGTGAAGTCTGGTTCTTTCCGAGGTGTAGGACTGGATCTGTTTATGCAGGTTACACATCCAAATATAGAGACCGAGGAGGAATCCGTCTACTGTCCTGACCAGGGGTGTTGTGTGACAGACTGGAGGTGTGCTGCATTGACGGCTCAGCAAGACTAGGGGGCGCTCTAAGACCTGGTGTCAAAACTCCTTCAAATCCTTTATTACACACAGCACAGTGTGATGTCTTTGGTCCAGGTGTGTCTTCATACTAATAAATAGTGTTGGAAGAAATCTCATATTCTGTGTTATATTACTGTATTATACTATATATTGTGTTAAACTATGTTACTACATTTTACCTGATATTATATTTGATATCTCATACAATTATATATGCTATTATATTGTACTATATCTCTTTCATAATCTATACTTTGCTCACTTTGAAGGTACTAATCACATCACTATGTCACTTCACTTGAGACTGTGCATGTGTTTGTACAACTAGTTCTTCAATACAACACTGTTCCTGAGTGCTGTATGTATATTGCTTGTCTTGTAATTTTGAGTTTATTAGCTCTTGTATAGTTTTTATTTTCATTTTATTCTTATCTTTTCAATGTGCATTAAATTTTTTTAAATAGACTTTTCTCTGTTTATTTCTTTATCTTTATTCTGCTCCAACACATCAACTTTCCCCGTGAAGATCAATAAAAGTTTATTTAATTGTATTACTATTTATTTTATTTATCAGTATATACTGTATTTTCTTCAAAAATATTGTACTTTTCACTTGAATATTTTCGATTACTTAGTCAGCACTATATGGAGTTGTTACAGCAGAAACAGAAAAACCTAAGTAGAAAAAGTTGTAAATTAAAGTCTTGAATGCATAAATGTATCTGTACTGTGCAGAGATAACAGTGGAGGAAGTGAAAGTTGTCATCAGTGCAGTCATTCTTTTACTGACTTTACTTCCAGTAAGTCAGTGAAGTAAATTAAATTGTTCAATTAAACCATTCTTCATATTTTCAGCGGACCTCTGAAGGTGACTCCCACACGGCCACTTGGGAACCAAATATTTTAGGGATTGGTGGAGTCACTTTGTCTCAGTAGGTGGCGCAATACTCCAACTTTTTGATTTGTCTCTTTGGCAACTGGGGTGAAATAACAGAAAATCCTACTTAGGTAGAGGATGGATTTTGGCTTTAAGCTGCTCAACTTAAAGCTGCACAAGTATGTTTTTTGGAGATTACTATAAGTAGTCTAAGTAGTATTATAAAAAGCCCTTTTAATATATATAAAAATATATTCAATATATCCTATTTAATATATATTTGTTTCTTTATTTTTGATGGTGTGTTGAGTAAACATCTCTTTTTCAAGAGTGTCTTGAGCCAAAACTGCATGATATTACTTCAGTATGAAAGTGCACTTTTAACCAACCTTCTGTTCAGTCGTGCTCTGAATGAAAGAAGGGCGAGGTTTTCTACGAAGGTTTGGTTTAAAGCAAACATGATGTAATATCCTCCTTGTTTTTTTAATTCAACATCTGCAAAGGCAATGTCAACATGTTTTCAGGTAAAATCTTTATTGTATTTCTTTATATTATATATTTCTTATTTCTTTAGTGTACTGAGAAGATCAATCAGGTCTGATTTACTGTATAACTGTATTCATCAGCAGGGGTTTGTTGTCGCTGTCTTGTTCCAGCAGCATGTTTGTTTTCTCCTTGTCTCTGCCTCCATCCCCTGCCGGGCTGACAACCTCAGATGCATGCAAGAAGCCCACGTTCTGTCTGGACCACTTTGGCTCCTTCACAAAGGCCTTCTGGAATAACAGAGCCGACCTATTTGAAAGTTCAGGGATGTTTGAACTGTGTAACTATCAAATCAGTACAATTCTGAGAGCCTGGGTGATTGGTTGGTAAGAGGAGCGAGAGTAATTTACTTCAAAACTGAGCTCCAATTGAAGAAACTTAAAAATACATTTCGTTTGCTCCCCAGAGCAATAAAAGAAACGATTTTGAAAATGCTTTGAAAATTCTTTGATCTCACTGTCATATGTGTGTGGTTTGTAATACACAGGATACTGTGGTGTCTCTCTTTAAAGATAAGTGGTGTGACGTGGACTCATGCTGTATCTTATCAATTAATGCTTCAGCAATCAGACAGGACACCACCAAGAATCTGCTGCCACTCTGTCTCCTCTGCTGTCCTTCCTCTGCCCCTCACATTGCCTTTACCCATCAGTGTTTGTATAGAATACACATAGAGCACTGCCCTCTTCCTGTATGTATATGCCCCTCCAGAATGAGCACTTCCTCCCTGCAGCATGTAGTGCGGGAGCAGCCTGCATGCCTTTGTGTCTCTGGGACTGGCACGTAGCAGTAGGTGTAGGCTGGCTGAGGCATTGTCATTCCCTGGGTGTCATGCGCAAGTCAACCCTTGATCTCCCACTTTGAAGTGCACTGCTGGAGGACCTGAGAGAGCAGTCAGTGTAACCGGCGTGGGCCCACAGGAGTCAGCAGAGGGCGCCCGATAACAAGGCAGGCAGCACCAGAGGCCTGAGTCTCTGTCCTCCTAAGAGACTGGTGCAATAAAATTCTCACCTCATTATCTGAGACAGTCACATCACAGGCTTGTGTTGGCAGGGGAGGGGAAAGGGAAGAAAGGGGTGGGGGTGGGGAACAGGCTAGGGTGGGTGACACCAAAGTCTGTCTGTATGTGTGTCTTTTTTTAAGGGGTGGGGGTGCACTGGTGAGAAAAATCAGGCTTAAGTACAATTCACTGTGGCACCGTGTTGACACTTCTCCCAACAAGGCTCAGGCCAAACTGCCGCACTCCCTGGCTCACTTAACAGGAATGGGAGACTTGTTATTCATGGGAGCCTAATTTTGAATTGATGGTTTCTGTGATGGGTTAAACTGTGAAAGGTTGTCAGGGTTTGTTAGGAATAGTAAATGCAATTTTGCACCTCATTACTGGGAACATTCTTTATTACAGCACACACAGAAACTGCTGTTATCTCAGTCCTGCAGACCACTAAATGTGCTTAAATACAGAGCTTTACTAGTAAAATCCGCCGTGAATGTGTGTCCTTAAGGAGTGAATTTGTGTAATTATGCATCCATATAATCATGGATTAATATTACACCATTTGCATTTTCAATTGAAAAGAACAGCTCTGGGGATTATCAAAAAAATTCCTCTGTGAGTTTGTCAGAAATGTTTTAAGACATTTAATTTGAAATGTGTGCAGAAATTTCATATTATTTTGTGTGATTTCTATTTGCCTTGTAAAAACCTAGCATGGACTGAAGCATTGCCTATTTAGTCAGGATGTAGATGACCAGGAGGCTCATTGTCTGTGAGGATGCAGAGGAGAACTTCTGGCAGCTGGTGCCCCCTTATCTTCCCATGTACAGCCAATAAATCAATATCAAATCTAAGGAACAGGAAGCCAGATGGCCTTCCCACAACCCACCATGGCTGGGGTGCTCTCAGGGCCTCCTCGGCTACTGTACCACCGGTGCATGCAGCAGTCCTTTGAAGACATACACATTCAACAAGCGGCTCAATGAATGACTAAAGGGAACAAATAAGCTGTTACGACTCTGCTCAAATCAGTGTTTGTGTTTCCATCCACATCAAAGCCTCCAGTCTGTTTGATATGCAGCCCCCACACCTTGATCCGAGCCATGTACAGGTAGAGGGGAGGAGCAGTCCATTGAGAAGAGAGAGGGTCATGTGGTCGCTTCTCTCAGCCCTGGCTCGAGGGTAGTTGACCCAGACGAAGGGTCTGGTGGTGTCTCTTGTTCCCCAGGGAGCTATTGCTCCTTACACCCATCAGCAGACACATTATTTATTGGGTGGCCTATTGATTACATGCTTTTAAGGAATATTCGCTGGAATTTGGAGCAGCAATTACAAAAATGGGAAACATCTTGTATTTAAAAATGAAAATAAAAGCGACATTAGGTGAAGCAGCAGAAGTTGTAACTGATGGTGGGCTCAGAGCAAAGCCAGTGAGGCCTGTTACCTAAATACATCCCGCCAGACTCATCTTGATTTCTGTGTAGGCCAGGGGTCAGGTTAAACAGTAGTTTGATTGAATGGCTGTTCACAGGCCAGTGTGAAATGCCAGCTCTATTGCAATGTGGGAGTGAGAAGGAGGGGGTTTCTCTGGCCTTTGTGTGGCCCGCAGTCTTAGAGCACGGAGCCCATTGTTAGAGGCTGACCAGCCAGCCCCTCAGACTCTCCTTTGCCCTGCTTTGTCTCGAGCAGCGTGATCACTTCCTTCATCCAGGTCAGGGCAGGGTCGTGACTTTGGACACCAGTCCTCTCTGTCTGTCTGCTCAGCCTGCATACTCATAAATGCATACAACACTGAGACAGATGCACTGTCGTCACGTGTCAGGGTTAAAAATGTAGCTATGTTGGAGTGGGTTTAAGCATTTTTGAAGAAGATTACAACAAAATCATCAGGTGTAAGTGTGATTCAAATTCATCAGAGCGTGAAGCCAAAATGGTACCTACCAGTATTAAAAATAAAATAATTAAGAGAGACTGACATGGGTTTTTTTGTATGTATAGACACTGTTGATCTACAATGTACTCATTTATGATCTGCATAATTTTCATGGTGAGAGATATTTCACTTGCGCCTTTTGTGAGTGTGTCAAACGCAGTACCACGTGCACACAAGATAACCTCTTCACTACCCTGAAGTGTCTGAGTTATGCAACCGTGGAGGTTTAGAAGAGTGGACAGCACCCTCCTCCTGTCCTGAGGCCGGACCTGCTTTATCATGGCCTGGCCATCACAGTGATAAGAAGAGGAAAGGCCAAAGGGCCATAAGGAGCAGTGTGCATGGTTCAGGTCAACAGTGTGAGGAGGCTGGACTCAAAGGGGAGGGAAGGCGGACAAGAATATTATCTGATAAGAATCACTAAGGTCTTTTGATCTCAGAGGGGCTGATCCTGGGCTACAGGGTGTCATGCTGGGTGGACGAGCAGAACGACACAGCAGGTACAAACAAGCGAGCCCTTGAAGATCATCTGGGGCTAAGCATATTTACACAGGGAAGACTGGGAAGACTCTTCTGCTGCATACACACAAACATACAAGTTTGCTGTCCTCAGATTTCACACCACAGAATAGCATTCTCAACATGCTTAGCTATCATTTGTTAACCAGAAAGCACAAAGCAATGCCTCATTTTTTGTTAAAATTAATAAACCAGCCAATTCCTTTTTTATCATGTTAATAATATAACAAAAAAGACACATTTTATGATGACTAGATCCGTTGTAAGCCATGATCCGGTCCCAAATGGCCGAGGTCACTGAAGGGAAGTTTGAATGTCACAGTGTGGTCTGGTGAGTTTTGTCTCATAAGTCACTGATTAAAAGCCGTCATGTGGAGGCCAGACAGGACCTGGGGCTGCAGCGCAAGCTGTGGCCCGAACCAAATGCCTCGCTGTCTCGCCCAGGGCAAGATGGAGGAGGGATTTTTTTTTTTGCCTGGAGTGGCCAGAGGGGGGGTTAGCAAGCTGCTGCAGAGTTAAAGTGTCCTTGATTTCTCCTTAGTTACAAACAAAGCGAGCAGACACTCATTTACTTGTAACTAAAGCATTATCCTGTTTAACAGAGCAAAGCCCAGTGAGGTGTAGGACTTAAGAGTTAAAGAATAAGTTTGGGTCTATTCTCTATATTCTTTAATTGTCAACAAATTCCATAAAAAGACTAAAATTAATAAGTATTGTCTGTGTAGCCAAAGTCTGATATGTCTCATCAATCTGTGTCAAAACACAATTAAGAACCATGAATGAACCACACCGTCGCACAGTGACATCATAATAAATATGGCACTGTAGTTAATTAGTTGTATTAATAAGCAGCTGAAAATAGTCCTGTTTGAGTAATGTTCACTATTTACAGTGCTCAGCTGTTTACAGAAAACATGTTGCCCTTTTTAAAAAATACACATATACATTTGTGACCAGTTTTAGAGATTTACTTTTTTTTAATAATAAACATAAAATATTTACTGGGGTTACTTTCAGACAAAGCCATCGAGCTCTGTTTTTATTTACACAGGCCTATATATTTATTGTGAGCCAACTGAAGGGGCATCATCCTTTATTTGGACAAACTGCACCAAACAAAATAAGGATTAGGATTTCTTTCAAATTTGTCCTTAGTTCACATTAAACCAAGTCAGTGACAACAAGGTTTCAGCAACCTGTTACATCCACGCTCCAATTAAAAGAATTAAGATGTAAGGGACCTTCATTATCAGCTCTGCTCTGAAGGACATCAAAGGCCACGGTGGAGTGAGAGTGCAGCTGCCCTGACGGTGTGAGTTTCTCCTCTCTCACTCCAGAGGAACTTGTTTGTGTTGAGGATGTTTACTGATCCCAGGAAAGACAAACAGCTTCTTTCTTGTTTGGAGGTACCACATCTCAAACAGAGAGGCTGTGGGCCAATTCTGCGTGTGTGTGTGTGTGCGAGAGCGAGACACAGCTTCAGGATGTATTGTATTGTTACGTCAGTGTTTATCTTTGTCTCCCCACTTCACCCCACTTCCAAGTTTCCCATCAGAAGGTTCAAAATTCAATGCTGGGAAATTGCCAAGAGAAAGGTAGCCGAGGTACACCAAAAGGCAGTTACACACACCACATGTCTGCAACATATCTTAAATCTGCACGGTCATTAGAAGCTCTGATGATATTTTAATAAGCAATACTTCAGTCTGATAATCGACTAATTCAAAACTCTGCCATGTGAAACTGCTTGACAACAAATAGCCATTAAACTCTATTTCTGAGCAATTTCAAGCAACTCAGTCACGATACCTCATCTAAACACATGGTGTCACTCTTTGTCATCTATGCTGATGGAGGAAGTCTTTAAACCTTTCCCCAAAGCTCTGCTTCTCAGTCCATATTCATCACATACCATCATACTGTCAAGATGTTGTAAGCAATGTTTTGTGCACGTCTAACTCTGACAGTCTTAAGTATTACCATGACATATAAGCACTTGATGCGATTTGTTTGGAGCAGTTGGAGTTCTACAGACTTTTTAGGTTTATAGCTAAACTACTACTTTTTGTATACTCTTTTAAAATGGTTAGATAAATAGCATCAGAATGATGTGAATTGGGCCAAAGTTGAATGATGTTGAGTTTTTCCTGAATCTGAAGGCAAATGAGGGAAATTTGTGATTTTAGGACGTATAAATCAAATTGTGTCTTAAATCTTTCCATGGCAATAATATTCAACCTTGTCCTGTTGTGTGATTCATTTGTAGGTAATTCTTTGGCACATATTGGCCAATAAACATGGTATTAACAAGGTAAGAAAGTGGGCTAAGATTTGAGGAAATTGTTTTTTAAAATAAATGATTAGACTTGCTTTGAATTCTGTAATTCAGTTAACACTGATGTCTAAACTTAGCTTCACTTCCTGTCTGTCTTATATATACAGACCAATTGACATCTGTACTGCCACAATGCAGTGTCTCATTCTGTCAGCTTGTATCAGCAAATGTCACTTTGTATTGAGGTTTCCTACCCCAGCTATAAATCCTGGGGGAAACAGGCTTTCACAGGCACGTTTTATGGCACAGAGACTTCCCTTCTATTCTGCAGG
The DNA here is from genome assembly GCA_037975185.1 of Centropyge bicolor. Taxonomy (NCBI): domain Eukaryota; kingdom Metazoa; phylum Chordata; class Actinopteri; family Pomacanthidae; genus Centropyge; species Centropyge bicolor. Next base: position 8,724,875 of record JBBMOC010000002.1, read on the forward strand.
GGGTATGCTGCTTTACACCGTGTTTCACCATGTTCTTTACACCGTGTGTTCATGTGTCACAGTCCTTTACACTGGCAAAGTAGCATTTTCCTATTCAGCAACATCCAGGTGTTCATGTACTTACTACAGATGTTTTGATTAGATAGGATGTTTGGAAATGTAGGCAAGTATTGAGCAAAGAGTGACAATATAAAGTAACTAGTATCAGCATCAAAATATACTCAAAGTACCAAAACTAAAAAAAAATGTTTTATTTCACTATAGTATTTATTGTACTATAATTAGTGGTATATCAGTGTTTATGTTAATGGTGCCACTGTTAAAGCTGGAGCTCATTCTAAATAATTGTATAACACCATTTAACATAACCTTATTAATGTAGCCCAATTTTTATCTAGTTTACATTATTATCAACAATATAAATCTGCAAAGTAACTAGTAACTAAACATGTCCAATAAATGTGGCACAGTAAAAGGATAAAGTAGAAAGAAATGGAAACACTCGAGTAAAGTACAAGTACTTCAAATTGAGGAATACAACACATTCATAAATATTCATATATACATACTGAACCCCCAGATTGCCCCCGATGGTTGTTCCATTGATATGTGAATGTACGCCGCTTTGGATAAAAGCATCTGCTAAATGAAATTGTAGAATTGTAGAATTGTAGAATACACCTATATGTCACCTACTTGTGTGTAACAATGGTTTTATATTTAGTTTTTACCTCTCTTTGTTCAGCTTTGTTGTCCTTGTTTTGATCTGGAGAGAAAGAAGGGAAATTATTACTATTATTGAACAAGGTGGAACATAAGGAAAGTCAGTTTTCCATTGTTCATTAGGTCGACTACAATCTCTGATTGCTTTTAATACTAAAGTATTACAAATAACACATTTTTCACCAGTATATAAAAAGAAGGATGTCCAAGTCCAATGTCCTTTCAGAAAATCATTCATTTTACATTTAAATCTCTACGTTAGATTAGATGACATTAACATGTCATTAAGGTATTGTTTTGACGTACTATTCTCTATGCAAGATGCAAGGTAGCACAGCATTTATGGATACACACTATCAGAACAGCATACAGTGTACCATAGCAGAAACACACTGTAACAGAGCACAAATACAAATGATACCAGAACATTAATGCACACTATCAGAGCACAGATTCACACTATAACAGAGGCAGATACACAAAACATGACAGATCATTAATACACACATTAACAGATCAGTGATGCACACTGCAACAAAGCATTAACTGTAACAGAGTATCAATACACACTGTAACAGATCATAAATACATACTATAACAGAGCAGATACACACATTAACAGATAATTGATACACATTATAACAGATCATTAATACACACACTCATAGATTATTGATGCACACACTAACAGACCACTGCTACACATGATAAATGAGCACGCACACACACACACACACACACACACACACACACACGCTGACAGATGATAGTTGTGTACACCTGCATGAACTTCTTCTTCTCCTTCCTGTTCGCCTCTTGTCGCTCAACTGTGTTTGCTCGAAACTGGGAAAGTCGCCCAGCCTCCGCCTGTAGGCTGAACCAGAGCTACACCTGGAGCCGGACCGAGCTCCACCACCGACAGCAATGCGGTAAAACCCCGCCACAGAGCCAGAGCTGTGTGGACGGTGTTCACACTTTGGGCTCTTTTAGTTCCCTTACCCGCCGATTTCACTGTGCTCTCTTTGTTTTTAGCTAGCGACACGTTAGCCGCTTCCGGAAAACAACCTTCACAGGTAAGACGAGTTTCGGTCTCGACTTGAGCTAATACACCTCGTTTATCTGAGCACACATTACGCAAAGCTGTTTCAGACTTTTAGTCGTGCATCAAGCTTGTGTTTAATGTTATAATATAGGTGTTTTGAAGCACATATTGACTGGTGAAAAAGTGAGTTTCCGTCCTCCAGGTGTGTAGCAGTTAGCTCTGTATCAGCAGGTTAGGAGCTGAAGGTGAAGTCGCTTTAAATGCTGTAAAAAGAAAAAAAAACACCATGATGCCGTCGATCTGACTGATTTACCTGTGAAGGCTAACTTTTATGACCTCTTCTGTCATTTGGATCTGTCACGTTGTTGAAGTGATTAGGAGCAAACCAACAGCCATGAGCTGACATGAGGGGGCAGTGAGTTATTTATGGTCCCAGTGACAGCACACACACATCAGGCAGGGCTGCAGTACACATGTCCTGCTGGACTTTTATATAGAAAGATTAAATTGATTTCTACCTGTGTGTGTCAATTTTTCCAAAAGGTCAACACCAGTGGTGGAAAGGAACTAAGTACATATACTCAAGCACTGTACTCAAGTACTTTGCTTGAGTATTTCTGTTTAATGCTGCCACCACATTTTACTTTTTACTCAGTTATTTGATTGTTTGGAAATTGTACATACAAATATTTACGTAATGATGCATCATATTCTCTAAAGATAAGATAAGATAAGATAACTTTTATTAAACTGATCATATGTAAGACATTTTCTCCACCTTGACCAGCTACAACCTCACAATACTGCTTACGTATTAGTGCTTCTTTTATTGAGTGGCTTTTTCATGTAGATTTGTTCCATTGATTTCCACCTGTGTATATTAATTTTTTAAGAAGTCAACATCAGTGGGGGAAAGGAACATGGAATCAAGTACTGTATTTAAGTACATTACAAATATACTTTGCTTGAGTGTTTCTGTTTAATGCTGCCACTACATTTCAGAGGGAAATATTTACGTTTTTACTCAGTAATTTTACATACAAACATACGTATGATCAGATTGTAAAACACGACGATGCATTATTACATGTAATACATTCTCTCCACCTTGACCAGCTACGACCTTGCAATGCAGCTTGCATATTAATGCTTCTGTTATTGAGTGGATTTTAAATGTAGAATTATTAAATTGATTTTTATCTGTTTACATAGATTGAAGAGATAAACATCAGTGGTAGAAAGGAACAAAGTACATACTGAAGCACTGTATTTAAGTACAATTTTGAGTGAACCTTACTTGAGTATTTCCGTTTAATGCTGCAACTACATTTCAGATGGAAATATCTTTACTCAGTTATTTGTGGTGGTAGTAAATTTGCAGTATGATCTATGTAATGTACAGTTGTCACTTCAAAGAGTAGTCTTCGACAAACTTCACTTTTAGTAATATCCAATCAGGTATCAGTACTTTTGTTTCTCTAAAGTATTCAAGTATTTGTGCGATGTCTGCCTTAGCTGTTGCAAGTTTGCAGACAACAGAGGAGGTTTTATGCTAAGTTATTGTGATCAGAAGAGAAAAACAACCATAGTTGTCACATTGAGACAATGAAGGTCTAAAAAGATTTCGTCAGCTTTTTAAAAATCCAGATCCCAACCAGCTGTATTTCAACTGTTATCTTCTTTGAGTAAAATCAATCCACTCTTTTCTGCTGTCACTGGCTGATTCAGTCACTAACACTGTAGGAAAATGTGAGCAGGACATTTGTTTACAAATTACTGTAGCCTTCTGCCCTTCAGGATGGCAACATCCTTGGCTGATGATAAGTTAATGCCATGGGTGGTGTTTATTTTGGTATGTGCAGGCAGACTGTTGTTCAGTGGGAGGCTCAGAGGCCCTGTGAATATAAGCTTAACCTCCATGTGTGACTTGTAGGTGAGACACTGGTTCTGCACCATGTATGAGTCTCTGCACTGAGGCTGATAATCCAACTGCTTTGGATGTATGAATATACAAAACGGGAAGAAGCTGGAGTGGAAAACACTTTGGGAAATGTTGGTTTTAACGTCATTTAGACATTTGTGGTTGGAGTTGTTGATTTTTTTTTTCTGCGTCTAGTTTTGAAATGCAAATGCTTGTCATTGTAGTTAAAGCAGGAGACTTTGCATGTTGTTGCCATAGCAGTTACATAATGTTCAAACGGTGCTCAAAATAGATGGCATTTTACTTCAAATACAAAGGAAATGATATTTTAAAAATAAGACAGACGCTGGTCATAGAATTGATCTGTCTTACTCTAAGGATGGGTGATGTGTAACCGCTGCAGCCACAGAAGTGTGTTAAACGTGTTAGGGCTTTTCACTTGATTATCTCATACTAAGACAAAGATGATTAAGAGTTATTAACTTCTGTGTAGCAATTCGATTCATTTTCCATCACACGTGCAGTATTTATGTGGTTTTTTTCATTGTTAATACCAGACATTGGTGTAAGATCGAGGTAGACGTGACACACATCCTGTCTGGTGGACTCGCATGAAGAAATGATTCGTCTAACATTGTCTCACCTGAGGGTGTGGTTGCACACGTGACTCTACATATCAACCATCAAAGCGAGTGATTTGGCTCAGCTTTGAAGGAAAGTCACCTCGGGTAATCCTCTGGGAGACCGGCGGACACTGTATGGCCGCAGACATTTCCCGCGAAAGCTTAGACTCTCACATGATGACAAGGAATTTGATTGGGATAAGGCGTTCCCTCGTTAAGGTCGGTTGTATTGACGCTCTGGTTCCCTCTGAACCTGTAAAAACATATTTCACCTCATCTATTGCAAAACTGTGTTGGTGTGTTCATTTCACAAACATGGGCTTGTGAAATATATTTTTTGCTCTAGTGTGGGATTAACATTAATCTTAATACATATCTGGGAAAAGTGTGATGTTGAGGTTGGTCTGTTAATGTCGATGTTGACACAAGAATCTCATGGCTAAAGGATTTCTTTTGAAACAGTAGATAACTGAAATGAAATTTACAGTTACACTTTCCTTGGGCTAAAACTAATGATTGTTTTCATTATTGCTTGTTTATCCAAAGATTTTCAGTTGAGATTAATTAATCTTTTTTTGCTGTTACTCAATTAATCTCTTGGCCAATACTTTTTCAAAAAATATTGACAAATGCCCTCACAATTTCCAAGAGTCTGAAGAATCTGATCAACAATCCTAAACCCAAAGATATTCACTTCACAATCACATAAAACAATAATGCAGGAAACTCAAAAAAGCTCACTTTTAAAAAGCTGCCAATAGTGAATCAACTCATCATCGATTCACTAACTAACCAATCAATCGACTCATCGTTTCTGCACTGCACGTTTTTTTTTTTTTCACAATATGCTTTTACACTTTGACCTGTCTCCATTTCACACGGATGATCCCGGGAAAGACGAGCACCTTTATTGATGTCTTGCTGCATCCTTGAGAAACATGGAGATAGACTGCTGTGTCACTGGTAATAGTGCACAGTGATGGATCGTGACAGAGCCAGCCAGCTTCAGAGACCATCACCAGGAGGGTCTCCTGGGTCGCTGACCGCTGTTCTAATGAAGGCATTCTCAGTGAGAGCCATTGGCTGCTCTCTGTGGTCAGCTGTGACTCCTTTGACTCGCTTTGTCACAAAGCAAATAGTACACCTTTAAAGGAGTGGACCTGTGAATGTGTTATTGTTAAGAGAACTGACTGTACAGGGCAGCTCTGTGTATTTAATGTAAGTTTATTGTTTATCTGTTGTTTCACATTCCTGCGCCAGGTCATGTGATTTCCAAATAAATGGAGCACAGCCTGTTTTCTCCTGTGCCTCCCTCTCTAAGCTACGGGATCCATGACCCCTATCCATTACAGGATGAGGTATCACTTGTACAAAGTAAAGACAAAGGGAGAAAGAAAGGCCTGTGTGACCTCAGCCAGTGTGCACACATGTGAGGAAGACATGTGCACACATATTTGTAATCACTCTGGTGTGTTTGCAATCAGTCATTCAGCCACTGAGAGTACTTCACCTGTGGTAGTGCAACATCAGCAGTCCAAGTCCCCAACCCCCAAACACACACACACACACACACACTTGCTGGCTTTGACGGAGGCAGACGGCTCCTTTACGCTCAACTCTGCCTGGCTACACCAATTCCCTACTGCATTCCTCACACCGGTGCAGTCGCAGCTCGTACACAACCTTGCCCATGCACACAAATATGCGTCCGCACGCTCACACAGACATTATTCTGACGATGTGCTTCAGGAGAGGCAGGGCTCTGGTTTCATTCAGGCTTCAGGCAGCTGCTAGGTTAGAGTCTCGTGTTTGCTTGCAGTGGCGACTGGGAGCTTGACAACAAAGATATCATCTCGGGTGAGTCGCTCCAAGGCAGTAACACTGAAGATAAAGCAGTCTTTTTGTGGCTGAAATCTGGTCACAAAGAGAAGAGAACTGAAGGTAGTGAGTTCACTGTGGTGGCTTGTTTTTTTTTTCTTTTGCAAGAGAACATTTTTTTGTAGTCTGTGCTAAAAATGATGCTTTTTTTTTGCACTTTTATGAAATTCTCTGCCACTTCAGCAGGGCTGCAACTAATGATTATTGTCAGTGTCGAGTAATCTGTCGCTCATTTGTTATCTCAGTCACTCGATTAATTGTTTGGGTTATAAAAGGAAATGGTGAAAAATGCTTTGAGTTTCCCAAAATGCAAGATGATTTCTTGTTTTGTCCACAACCCAAAGATACTTAGTTTAATGTCATCAAGGAGTAAAGACAACAAAAAATATTCACATTTAAGAATTTTGCCTTTTTTTTCTAGAACAAATAATCAAACCAGTTAATCAAGTATGAAAATAGTTGATGAAATTATCTGTCTGTGAAGCTTTTCTTCTCAAAACTCCCTGTTTATGTCCTACAAAAGCCATTTACTGCAAGTTCATAGCACATTTTGCTCTTTGCCATAATGAGCAGTTAATAAATGTTCATTTCATTTCAGTCATGGGATGCAATTCATCTCAGCTATCCAAGTCAATGTATTTGGTATAATTTATGATATGTGAGTTTATTTGATGTATTTGGTCATATCTGGAGTAAGTGGCCAAAAGTTTCTCAGAGGAATGCATTCCTAATCAGCACTCTCCTTATGAGAGGGAATTAAAGGAGATTAGGAGCCGCACAAAGGGATGGAGACCACTGCCGATTGGGTTCAAGGGGTCATTAGTGATGGGGGTTGTATTTCTGCCCAGTTCATTCAAAATTCCTACTCTCGTGTAGCGCAGAGCCTTTGTTCCTTCCCATTACCAGGGGTTTGACTTTAGTCCATTTTCTCTTGCCTCATTTCACAGAGTTTAGCCCTTTCAGGCTGGAGCACAGTGACTTTTAGCTGAGATGAGAATTCCTTTTGTCCCTCAGGAAACTAGCTGAGAGGAAGCAGCTGCGGCTTGCTGCCATATCGCTGCTGCTCTGTGGATTTGTCATTTCCTGTGGAGCTGGCCGATATGAGTAGGAATAGTCCAACTTCTGCACCAGACCTTAACTGTTGTTTCTCTCTCCACAGAAAATCAAGATGAAGACATGGAGATAACATTTTTGATTCTGGATCTTTGTTTCACAATTCCAATGGATTTTAGCTTTGGACGTGCTGGCATAGACTCGTGAAATATTCCAAACAATTTTTTAAAGGAGGTAAGAGGACACAGATCTTTTCCGGAGACAAAAAAGGTTTGGACTGATCTCCGTCACCCAATGGCTACAACTGAAACCAAAGTTGCCGGCAGCACTCCGGGTCTGTCGTGGGCACGGGTCTGTAAGGAGTGTGGCCAGCAGCATGATGGCATTGAAAGCCACCTGTACGAATACCAGGATGATGTGGACGATGAATTGGTTTGCCACATCTGCCTGCAGCCCCTCCTCAGACCTATGGACACCCCTTGTGGCCACACCTATTGCTTTCATTGCCTGAGCAACTTCTTGAAAGAGCAGGACTTCTGCCCTGTGGACCGCCAGCGGCTGCAGTTGCACCAGTGCCGTCCGTCCAGCCTGCTGGTCAGGAACCTGCTGGACAAGCTGACTGTCATGTGCCCCCACAGTACAGAGTGTCAGCAGCAGATGCAACGCTGTGAACTGCAGCCTCACCTGCACAACAGGTAAGACTCCGGATGGTATGCTAATAGCAGTGGAAATTGTTGGCCTCTACCAGGTTTAACTGGATTTGCCACAGTGTGTGTTACTTTAGACATCCATGCAAAAATATATCTCTCCTATATAAGGGGATGTACACAATATCATGAGTAGTCATATAATGTAACGTAATCCTGTATAGTGGTTTTGCTTTTAGCTGGGATTCATAGGATTCATAGCACGGGTTCAAATAAAGGAGCGAATATACTTGGAAAGTCGTATGTTATAGTACTGAACAAGGCGGTGGGCATATGAACACAGCTGTGCACACAGAGTAATGGTTCATATCAGGAGACGACTGTCTAAAGAAAACATTCTGTTCCTTCACTCACATTTTAGTTTGTGGTGATGATTCGATGTGTCATCATACAATGTTGATGTTTGTCTCTGGCGCTGTGATGTGTTGAACGGAGCCTTTCTACTGTCCACTGAAAACAAACCCTACTGACCAGCCATGTGGTCATTATAGGAATAGTTTGACATTTATGGAAACAGACTTTCTTTGGAAGTTAGATGAGAAGAATGATATCACTCTCATATCTGTCAGCCAGCAACCGGTTAGCTTATCTTAGCACGAAGACGGAAAGCAGGGCAAAACAACTAGTTGTGTTTGGCTTTTCCTAGGAAACAGAGTCCTCCTAACAGCACCTCTGAAGTTCACAAATTAACACGTCATATCTCGTTTGTCTAATTAAGTGTAATACTGACAAATTGCTGCTGTCTTGCATTTTCATATTTATCATGCAGACATGAGAGCAGTATCAATATTCTCACTTAACCCTCAGCAAAAAAAGGAAATAAATGTGAAACTATTTCTTGCAGTGAATTCATTATATTCTAAAGCATATCAGATGTCTGGTACCCTCATATACAGCTCTCATGTATCTCCAGTTGAAGATAAACAAAGGCTCTGAAGTTTGTATGGTCATGAAAAAAGAATCTGGACTACCGCTCAGGAATGTAGAATAACTGTCATCAAAATTGTTCTTCTCCTCTGCATGCTCTTTCAAACACTTTTCTCTCTTTGAAGCTGTACCATTTATTCCTGGTAGCACAATTCCTCTATGATCACACTAGTAATTACTGAGCTCAAGTCGAGCTGCAGGTCAGCACTCTTGCTTTCCACATGGCCACTGTGGTGCTTATCATCCTGGTGGCCGTCCGTGACGCAGTCAGTTGTGGGCGGCAGATTGTTCTGCTGCAGCCTCGCCGTGCAAACAATGAGGAGACAAAGTTCAGGCATGAGGAACCAGCAGCAGTCCCAGCACACTGACTGACTTAATCAGACTCAACCTATCTCACTCAGACACCCTGCAATGCAGTGAAATTGTCTACTCATCTGCATAGAGCCTCTCTTCTGAATCCTATATGTATTTATATACATACATACACTCTTCTCTCTACTTGTCTTCTTTTTACCCTCTTAAACACTTTTAACATCCATTTTCCTTCGTTTCATCCATGTATTGATCCATCCCTGGCACTCCTTGATACATTTAACATCCTTTTCCATTTCATTATAAAGGACCAGCAAATTTGACATTTTCCTTTGAAAATTTACAAATGCAATTAATTATCAAAATAATTGCCAACTCTTTTTCTGTCAGTTGACCAAGCAATTAATCGACTAATTGTTGCAGCTCTATTCTCGTGAGAGTAAAAGTCTTGTCAATCATCAGCCCTATCATTCTCTTGTTTCCTCCTGTCCTTCCCCAGATGTCCTGTTTTCAGAAGACTGAGGGAGGAGGCAGAGAAGAGGAAGAGGCCCTCGTGGAACGAGCTAAAGGGACGTAAGGGTGACGGGGAGTCATCTGGTGATGCTAAACATTCTGCAACTCTCTCCCGAAATCCAAACCGAGAGCATCCTGAGCCCGGGCTGATTAATCCTGCCTATGAAGAAAGCGAGGATGGTATGGAGTCATTCTATCGCACTAACAACCAGCATTATATCAGCCATTCAGTCTCACCAGTCTGTTTTCTGGCCAAACAAAGCACAGGTCCAGGGACTTTTCTGTTTTCACAGACACACAAACATGACAGCTACAATCACCACTTCTTTGGAAATGATTTGCAATAGGAGGTCTTTCATACCCTGTGGCAGTGACACTGCATAATGTTTATAGAAGCTTCTAGACTGGAGAGAATTAGTTTTCTTCCTGGGGTGATCACAGAAAACCTGAATCCTCGTGCCCGTCCCCTTCAGTGGGGGCGGTTGTCAAAGCACACAGACGGGAATCGCTGATGTTTTTAGCCTCGAGGTTTTGATTCTGTCACAAGTGAATCATCAGCCAAGTCGTAGGAACATGTACCAGCTCACAGGTGTTTTAACCAGACAGTCTCATTCTAGGGAAAATCCCAAAGGCAACTGGCAAGCCGAGTCCACTATTACACAGTTTCCCAGCTACAGAGAAGTTTGTTATCATCATAATCTCTAGTTTAATCAAATTATTGCTGTACTCTTTTAAAAATCTGTACAGAGCGATCAATGAGCTTATGCTTTTTAATTTACAGTTAAGTAGAAATAATATTTTATAAGCTTCAAAACGTCAGCGAGTTGACTCATCCAGGTTATGCTCTCTGAAGTCAGATGAACTCATTCCTCTGTAGTGCCTGTGTTACTTAAAAGAATGACAGCACTGCCGAGGAGTTATCTGTAGCATGTAAATACTTGTATGGTCTGTGTGTGCTCACAGATCAGTCCTCAGGTTCAGACACTCTGTTCAGTGTGCTAGAACTTGTGCTATTTCATTGGGATGATTTCAGGTCAAGTTCCACTCTCAGTTTATGATATAGAATTTGGTTGATACAGCATTGTGTAGTTCTATTCATACCTCTACCTGGGGCTGGGCAATATTGACCATATTGATCAATATGGAAAAACGATCATATGTTTTTCCATATTGATCAATATCAATATTTATTATGATATTTAATTTATAATGTGTAATGACTGAAGCCTGAAGAAACTAGAGGGTTCATTAGTTGAACCTCAGGATATAGTTTATCAACATTAAAATAGAATAACATGAATAAATAAAGTAACACCTAAATATAAACATTTGACTTTACAAACATGCTTAATCAGCCTCACCAAAACAATACAAGCTAGTGTAGTTTGTAATGTATTAGAATAATGGTGTGGTCACAGGGAGGGAATATCTTTCTGCTGATGCTTAAGATTTGTTGTTTCCCATCTTGATGGACTCTGACTGACATCTTATTTTACACATTATCTTAATTTGCGCCTTATAGCTTTTGAGATATCAAAACCAGGTGTGAATCAAGAGTGGCCGACATCACATTTCTGCAAGTTTGTGTTCCGCTTGTTCAATAGATATTTGATAAATGACTCCAGTAAAATATATGCTAAAGTATGTTATATCTCACTGACTGACTGGCTATTGTCATCTTTATTTCTGCTATGTAATAGGATGTTAGATCGGTTCACAATGCGTAAAAAAAAATCCAGAAGCTTATCATTCTTATGGACACAACTGTCATCACAATCCCACATCAAGATCATTTTATCGCCCACCCCTATCTCTGCCAGTGACAGCTTACTGCAGAATTTTGGTAAAAAAAAAGACTGTTTTCTTGAAGATCAGTATCTATCTCTACGCATTCAGTGAGGAGAATGGTACAAGATATGCTCCGTTTATCTTAGTACAAACAACATGAGAGAAATGCCAGAGTATTTTCACAAGGCAACATATGTACAGTTTGTATTTCTGTGAGGTTTGCAGCTCTAATTATCTGTCATCCCACTCAATATTAACGTAAGTTCTGTAGTTCTGGTTGTCATTTCTGTAAGCCATAGTAACATTGTACTCACTGAAGTCATTGCTGAGATCTGGGACGTGTCTGGTGACGTCACAACAGAGAAGTCAGATGGTTCGACACACGCAAGCGTCAGATGATTAGACAAGTTTTAAAGAGTGTCTAGATGATCTCAACTACTTTATTTGGTTGGAGGCCAGCTGAAATGAAATGATCCCTCACTGCACAACAAAACTGTGAGTGTTAACATTAAGTATGTTCGGACAAAACTGAATCTACAGTGTTTTAACTTATGACAGTGATGATGACAGCCATGTTGGTATTTCAACATTATTATCAAATACTGTATGTTTATCAGGTTTTTTTCAAGGTGCAACTCAGCTAATGAGTATTTGCTCCATAAACAGGAAATGCAGCCATATTTATTCCCCTTGGTTCTCTGTTCCTCTTCCCTGCAGACAACACCCCCCTGCGGTCCAGTCTGGTGGCCGAGGCCAATGTGGTGGAGCTGTTCAGAGAGGAGCCGGAGGAGGAGCTGGGCCTTCGCATTGTGGGGGGGAAAGACACACCGCTGGGGAACATAGTCATCCAGGAGATTGTCAGGGACTCGCTAGCAGCTCGTGATGGCAGACTTGCCCCAGGGGACCATATCTTAGAGGTGAGAGAGAGACTCTTAAATCAAATGAGGAAGGAGTCATGTAGCCCATGATGTCAAGTACTCATCTCTTCTTCAGCATGGGAGTTCAGAAGTATGCTGGTGGCATAGCGTGACACAGTTCACATATTTTTCTATAAACACTTTTGTCGTTGCACAAGTGTTTTGCAGCAGGGTTAGTGGATATTCAAGATGAACGAGTTTTGGCTCCGCGGTAACAGGGCGTGGTTAAAAGTGCCGGGATAAACACGTCATGTTAGTGAAAGTAGCTTCGCCTGCTTGTTGTCACTGATTGACACTTTGAGAGGGTCAATGTTCAAACATGAAGTGTACTAAATTATAATCTGTTCTTTCTGAAAGCATTATATAACCAGAGTTATTATGAAACAATGTGATGAGTTTTCTAGTGGTAATCATTCATTGTGCCACTTAGGGCTGCATTTAATCATTAATCTGCCAATTAGTTTCTGGGTTTAAAATAAAAACAGCAGTCCAAACGTTCGAAATCTTCCATTTTCTACAATGTAAAACTGAGAAAAGCAACAAATTCTTACATTTGAGAAGCTGGAAGCATCAAATGTTAGACATAGGGTATATATAGAGATTTTAATAAGCTGTGGTTTCCCCTCTTCTAACAATGTCCTCCTCCTTGGATTTCTCTCCTCCAGTCCTCCTGGAATGTGGCACCTCTGTAAACCGAGCTTATAGACTATTTCAGCCTCAGCTCTGGCACCACTGCTACAATGTGTCCTCCAAAATGCAGCTTTTTCTCTACAGCCAACCAATCCCAGACCTGGAAATAAAAACCTGTCAGGCAACAGGCTGCGTTCAGGATGTGAAATATTAGCTGCATTTTTTTTTGGCTTTTGTTTGAAAGCTGGTGGATGTAAAGAGATACGGTGAAGACGAGCGAAAACGACATCGCTGAGATGTTGAAGCTCAACCTTTTCTTCCCCTTGAATCAATGCATTGATTTTTTTGAAGGCAAATATCACTTTGTCAGGCCGGAAGAGGCAAGCTGATGATAGCTTGGGACGTTCATTTGTTTTGGTTCTGATCATACTAATGCAGGAAAGGACAAAAAAAGTCAGACATGCATGTTTCTCTTACAGGAAAAGTAAACTAATTCCCTCCTTGTTGTCGTGTCTTCAGGTGAATGACATAAGTTTGGCCTCCGTGCCTCATGCCCGGGCCATTGCAGTGCTGCAGCAGCCTTCCCTCCTCAGGCTCACCGTTATGCAGGAGAAAGGTTTCAAATCAAGGGATCTACGGTCTGATCATCACTCCTCCTCTAGCACCACTTCCACTGCCTCCCAGTCCTCTCACAGCCCCCATGGCAACGCTACCTCTAATCCCAACCCCGGCACAGTCCTGCAGGTGACGTTGATGAAGAGTCAGCGCGCCGAACCGCTCGGCATCAAACTCATCCGCAAATCAGACGAGAGTGGGGTTTTCATCCTGGACCTGCTGTCTGGTGGTTTGGCAGCCAAAGATGGAAAACTGAGGAATAATGACAAGGTGTTGGCCATCAATGGACAGGACCTGAGGCATGGTACACCTGAGAGTGCTGCCCACATCATACAGGTATGTATAGGACCAAAGATCGGATTTTGAACATTTTGGCCCAAAACTACAAATGACATACTTTCTATAATATCAATAACCATTTTCTAAAGCATGCCATAAAGTTAAAGATTGATTTCTGCTCTTGGTTTGAGTTCATTTTAGTATGTTGAACTTTCAGACATCCTAATTTCAAAGTTATGTTATTGTAATAATGTTTGAGCTCATCTGTGTCAAGGAATCATAGTTATATTAACTTTTGGAGGATGTTAAAAAGTTATGCACTAATGAGCACTAATCAATGCCTACAAACCAAAGAGACAAATAAATATACAAACGGGAATTCTGAAAAGCATAATAACAATTATGTAGTTTTATTTTAAAAAGACTGCTGTTCAGAAGTCAGTTCTTATTGGTCATCAATTGGTGGGGTTTCCCGCAAACACTTGAATGCAGCAACAATAAAGACTTTGACACTGCTGATTTTGCAATGATAAAACGTTAACAAACAAGTCTAAAAGTCTCGTGCCTTGCTGGCTTGGAAGTTGCAGCCTTCACCACACCACACAGAGTGATTAAGAAGAGCAAACAAGATGCTGACGATAGAATCTTATCGGCTACTCGAGCTACTAATGTGGCACAACAGAAAAGGCCTTTGCAGGATTTATCATCAAGAACACACATTTATGCTACAAATTCAATAGCAATCTGCCAATTATGAGACCTTTTGGCCTGATAGTGGCAGTAAAGGGAAAGGGCTCACTAAAAAATCCTCTGGGAACCATGAATATCCTTACAAAATGTCATGGCTTTTGGAAAAGTACTTGTCCAGATATTTTGCTCTAAAGGAAAAGTGATAGATTTCCATAGAACCTCATGCTATCGGGGCAAAAATAAGGGCCGTTAAACGTGATAAAATATATATCTCAATCAAGTTTTAAGTCTGTGCAAGTTGAATGACATCCTGAAATTTTGTATTAAACTATTGTGACTTCAGGCGAGCGAGGTGCGTGTGAACTTTGTGGTGATGAGACCTGCAGAGTCTCAGGAGGACGGCGGCAGCAGAGAACAGAGCAGAGCAGCCAGGAGGCCTGAGCCACAGTACTTCAGGCGCCGGTCCACTTACATGAAGGTAATTCACAACATTTTCTCACTAACCAATGCTTAAAGTTCTTTCCAGATTTTTATTTTATCTCCACATTTATTTGGGTTCTTGCTGGAAATGCAACCTCCTTTCCACTAACCACAATGTTGGTCGCAGTATCTAACAGACTCAACATGTTTCTGTTTACTCAGTGTAATTGTGACGATCACTCCATTGTCAGTCACACTCACTTGTACCATACACTGCCAGTAGAAAGAATAGCAACCCCCCAGTTGGGGGTGCGAAGCTTTGAGAGCAGACACCTGCGTCGGTGAGCGGAGATGAAAGCCCTTCTCTGGGGCCTCCCTCTGTCCTGATCAAAAGGCCTGGGGTGCTGCTCACTCTGCCGCTACACGGCCACTGTCTTGTTGTTTTTTGGCTGTTTCTTTGCGTGGCAGAGGATCAAAGCTGGTAACAGTTAGCTTTCGCCTGCCGAGTTGAGCCTTTTCGTCCTGCTGGGGGGAGGAAGAGCCCCCACCACCCCCCAAGCTTCCCTTCTCATGGTTTACAGACTCCAGAGGGAAACAAGGAGGTTGGTTGAAGCTGTCATTTTCCACACATCTTTTCCACTACGAGAGCTTAGTGTTGATCCTCACACGTTGTCTCTACCCTTACCTCTCAGCTCCTTCTCAAATGTTTCACATTTGTTTCTACAAGTGGTTTTGTGAGAGGAATTAGTTAAGTCAAAGGATCCTGGAGAGGCTGAAGTTAATTGGCAGCACAGATTTTATGTTAAAAAAAATCAGATAAAATGATAATTCTTGTGGAGAATTTGTGAAAGATGGCGTCCTGAAAAAGTCCAGCATTGTTTTGAAAATTGCCGTGATGTAGATCAATATTTTTGTCATTGGATCAATATGTTTGTCTTTTCTTGGTATTAATTAATCTCATTGTTCATACAGGATCCTCCTGGTGGGTTTTCGAGCCAAGAGAAGACTGTGAGCCTGAAGAAGGAGCCTCGACTCTCTCTGGGCATCACCATTGCTGGGGGGAGGGACTGTCGCAGTCGCCTGCCTGTCTACATCACGAGTGTGCAGCCTGTCGGCTGTCTGCACAGAGATGGCACCATTAAAAGAGGTACAAAGCTGCAACTGGTCATTAGATTTTTTTTTTTTTTTTACTATGAGTAACTTTTGGATCACTAGCTAGACAGCCTTCTGTCGTCCCTAACTTTTTCTGTCATCACACATTTTCAATGTAGATATATAGCCACTTATACGGCATAATTAATGATAATTATATTGACAGTGTTCTGACCTCTGGCTATGATTTGCAATTTTGTTGTTTGCCAACTTAAAAGGGAGCCAAGAAGAAGAGAGTTAGTCATTTTCATATTGCACAGATGTGGACAGATGTCTCAACAAAGACAGTTGCATTCTCCTGATTAAAAGAAGATGAAAAACTATAACCTCATGTTGAACACAGAGCTCCTCTTGACTCCTTTGTCTTTATCCATGTTTCTCTGTGTCTCCTCAGGTGATGTTCTGCTGAGCATCAACGGTGTTGATCTGACTCAGCTGACCTACAGTGAGGCGGTTTCTGTGCTGAAGACTCAGACAGCTCAGTCCCAGGTGGTGCTCCGCGTCATCCAGACCATCTCCGAGGACTCAGAGGAGGACACCGAGGCTGCCAACAAGGATGAACTGGACCCTATGGATGACCCTCGAGATGACGCCTTCAACTGGACGCCACTGTGGACTCGCTGGCTGGGACTACCCAGGTAGAGTCGCCTTCATTAACCAATCAGAACCTGAATTCTGTTTCTCCTCTTCAAGTACATTCTGTTCAATTTCATATAGAAGACATAGCTCTGACTATCCCCTTGTCATTTCAGTCACATGCACTGGTGCCGGGACATCGTCCTGCAGAAGACCAACAACGAGAGCTGGGGCTTCAGTATCGTGGGGGGCTACGAGGAGAGCCACGGACAGCAGCCTTTCTTCATCAAAACCATTGTGCCTGGTACGCCTGC
Organism: Centropyge bicolor; assembly: GCA_037975185.1. Taxonomy (NCBI): domain Eukaryota; kingdom Metazoa; phylum Chordata; class Actinopteri; family Pomacanthidae; genus Centropyge; species Centropyge bicolor. Next base: position 8,741,955 of record JBBMOC010000002.1, read on the forward strand.
TCACTTTGATGGACGCCTCAAGTAAGTTGAGCCCAGTTTGACAACCACACAACGTAATCAGCTCCTGTATCCTGTCATCATGTTAACGCTCTGCGGTTCTCTCCAGGTGCGGTGATGAGATAGTGGCAGTGAACGGAGCCACAACGGTGGGAATGAACAACTCTTCTCTCATCCCCATGCTCAAGCTGCAGAAGAATAAAGTCACACTGACTGTGGTGTCCTGGCCTGGGAGTCTAGTGTAGCAAAACACACTGTTCTTACCATTACCCTCTGAGTTGATCAAGTGCACACATCATTGCCCTGTTCTGCTGCATTCTTGACTCACCATCCCTTCCATAGGTCACTCATTGCTGGGTTACATTCTTCTTCCGCCTATCGATCACTTATGTAATACAGAACATGCGTGCACTTAAGAACCATTAGGTGGACAATGGAAGTGACTTTCCCATGTACAGTCTCAGCAGCTACCTGTTTGTTTCAGTGTCACACTCGAAGGGCAGATGATTGCACAAAATGGGTTTGATCAGGCCACAAAAATGATGACAATCAGTAAATTATATGTTAAGGACAAACTGGAAGGATAGTCGTTTGTTTTGAACACCTTTTTGATCCTTTTCTGATTCCTTTATGTATATTTGCTTTCCAGTTAAATAATGATATCATTTGGCATTGACTTGATTTACGTGATTCACGTGAATGGCATCCAAAGATGAAATGTAGCGCTTATAATACATGTAGACAGTTGTGATGAAGAATCATAGATGACTACATATAGCAAAATGACAGCTGTCTGTATAGACCGATGCCAAAGACAGAAAAATCACCCTGTCCTGCACCTCTTGTCCCACTCATAATCTCTATTTACACTGCACTTTCAAAACGTGCAGCAAAGTGACATTAGCAATGAAATCATTGTGTTTTAAAAAGAAGTGGTTGGTTTGAACAGGGAGGTTGTTGAAAAGCCAAAGAGAAGACTTACAGTCACCTTCGGTTCGACGCTTTCATAGGCAGGTTCGATTTAAAGGGGCTAAAAGAATCTAAAATATCCAAGTTCTAGTCTTATCGAAGCCTTTAAAATAATTAGTAAAATCTTAGACACTGCTAGACTAGACAATTTAGTCAGAATTGCATTGGTAGGAAACAGCTTGGGTCAAAGTTTCTCAACAGGAAATAAACCTGGGTCACACTTATGTTGGTATTGAAGCAAATTATTCTGTGATAAATGTTTGGTCTTAATCAAAAGTGTTTTAATCTATAAGACATTCAGTAGCTTTTGACATATTAATTGATACATATCCACTGACAGTTCAGCTCTGTATTTATTTTGTAAATGGTGAATGACTCTGATAAGCAGGGCCCTGTAGAAATTGAAGGACATACCAGAATGTATACTTTGCCTTAAATCACAACTGTACTAAATTGTGTTTTCTCTCATTATATACAGTTTATAGGGAAAGGAGGAGAATGGCCTTGTTCAGATACATTTGTTTTACTTTGTTTTTTTCTTTGTGAACACATTCCCTGTGGCCTTTCTTGTATCTTAATTGATATGAGACTTATTGAATACTCTACATATATATATCTATATACAAATATACAGTCGGTAGTGTGCGTATTAGCCTGTCCACTGTTTCATTATGTTCAATAAAATCATAACAAAATCACCCTGTTCTTCTGTTTATTGTGACTTTTAACTGCATTATGGGATGTCACACAAAGTGGGAAGAAGTTAATCGGTGTGGCAAAGAGGGACATAAGTCTGGGAGTTTTCAGAAAAATCTCACACACCTGATATAGTATTTCATTATGTTATATTATTCCTTGTTTCTACTATGGTTGGATTGTTATATTTTTTACTCTGTTTGACCTTATGTGGCCTTAGACTGTGTGTGTGTCACTACCTTTGTATGACCTCATAGACCGTTATTACTTAACTTACACTTACAACTTATTATCGTCATTGCTATGTAAGACAGGAACTGCTGTGCTCCCCATGTCCGTCTTATCCAGTTCTCATGGACAGTTCGTACTTATCTACAGTGTTATGAATGAGATGAATGGAAGGGAGTAGATGTTCTCATAGTTCCTGTCTTATCTGTACTCAGCAGTCTCTGTGTTACCTAGGTCAACCCAGTTTTAAAGGTCAGTAGCAAAATAGATATATGCCTGAATGACAAAAACATTCACACGTTTCATATCACATTACAGTAAGTTCACATGAACAGTGGTTGGCCTGTTCACGTCAGCGATAACTGGCCAATGACACTTGCAAGAAGATAACTGTGAACTACACCCGGAAGTCAAGGCTCCCTCTGATTGAGATCCTGCAAGAGCTCTGTCACCCTGAGCCCACCACCGCTTCATTTTACCTGTGACCCAAATAAATTCTATATCTGTGAACTGAAGACTTCTCCAGTTTGTTCTTGAAGCTTCCAACAAAAGAATCGGGCTAACACACCCAAAGTGTCTGGAAAAAAAAAATCACTGCAACTTACAGGTGGAAAGGACTTAAAGTGTTACTGTGCTGGTTCCAATCTCATAGTAGGGAGATCTGAGGGGTTTTGTAGTTGTTCCACGTTACCTGAAAGAGCATTAGAATCTCAGTGAACGACAGCATGAGTGCAAATGACTTGAGTAAATTAACCAAGTGAGAAATGTCCAATAAACTGTACAGTCTGTTCATGGCTCAGTCTGACCCCTAGTGGATGCAAACTGTATAGAACTAAAAAGTGAGCCAGGCTCTTTGCTTATGTTTGGCTTACAATTGGCCAATTTCAGCCTTTTTAAAATAATTGAAAATGTTTTTTTCCACCTGAAACGTTGCTCAGTAATGAGGATATGTGCATGCAAAATTAAAGACGGCCAAACCCATGTTTTTATGAAGTCTACACCCCATCTGGGCACAATGACACTGTTCTGGATTAAATAAGAAGTCAGTGGTTCAGAATATACAGTTCAAGTTTGTGAATGGCTGCATATGTGCAAATACACACATAAAGATTCTTGACTTTCTCTCCCGCTCTATCACACACGCACATTGTGTTTTTGTATGCAAACACAAGACAGACGAGTACGACTTGCTAAAAATGCAAACAATACATACGCATGTCACACAAACAGTATGAATACCAGCAGTGAAAGACGGACTCAGATCCTTTACCCAAATTAAAAGTAGCAATTCCACAATGTACAAATACTCCTTGTCAAGTAAAAGTCCTGCATATAAAATTCGACTTAAGTAAAGGTAGCAATATCACAATTTGCAGTTCAAAGGTTTCACAAAAAATATCGTTTTTAGATGTAGGTGCTGTTACTTTGTAATTAAAACAATAAAGTGCCTGGTTGAATTTTGTGCTTATAACATACTGTCGAACCATTAGTAATTTTATTCAAACTTAACCAAAACTAGTGTTGGCAGCAACTTAAGTTTCAACTATTGGAGCACCGGCGCAGTAAAAGGTTACTGAATCCTCTTGTCTAAACAGGGACAGACTGTGAATGTGAAAACAAAAAAAACAAAGGACCATAAAACCAACCACACTGAAGTAAAGCTCGCCCCTTCAGTATTCGGGGGTTGTGGTGAAATAAAGCAGAAACACGGTCCAGTATTCTCTGACCACTGGTCCATAACGTTAGAAAGCAGCAGCAGGTAACAACATTCCAGAGTTTGACATATGTGTCAACTAATTGCAGACTGTCTTGTTAAAGTTAACGATTCAACACCTTGTTAAACATGACAAATAGCCACATTTCTGCAGTGGGGCAGCACACTGAGGTAAAGTGCATCAGCAGAATAATGACTTGTTTTTACTAAGATGACACATAATTCATTAAGAGTGACAGTAAAAAAACAAACAAAAAAAGAAAGCAGCAGCAAGAAAAATCAAAATCAACAATTTATTTTCTCTCTCCATAGGGATTAGGTCATCATGACAGACATTTACAAGAACGGTAACAGGGACAATACTGGGAGGAGGATTGAAAATCTCCTTTGAACAAGAGGACAGATTTCAACCTGTACTTCTCTGTGGTTCAACAACTATTCCAGAGGCACTCTAATACAACGCAATGCAGCAATCTGATGACTAAGATTCAGGAAAATAATACTAACACTGGACTGGACAGAATGGCTGAAACAAAAGAACCATCTGCTCAAAACCCCATGTACTGTCGACGTATGTGCTTCCTAACACATTGGGAGAACCAAACACAGCACAGGGACATGTACAAAACTATAAAAAAATTCCTGTAAAGTTTGGACTAAATGATTGGAAATAAATGAGCGGAAGAACAGAGTTCGAATCATTATCTTCCAACTGCACTTCAGAGATGCGAACATCTCCAGTATTAATGGATGACGAGGCGTTGAATGTCATCGTTATTGGCAAAAACTGCACTGTTGATGAATCTTTTCTGAAATCCTGACTTTCTACTGGGCTCAAGTGCAATAATCAGACCTAACTCTGGCATCATGTACATTATAACTATATGGCTTACAAGGTAAACAGGTCCATATAAACTAGAAAGGTACATAGACATCTTTCATTAATCAAAACTATGGTACAGCAATATATTGGCAAAAAAACTAAAGAGCTAAGTAACTTTATGTAAACAATGGTATACCACTGTACAGCTTATCCTAACATGGTATTTACAGGTCAAGTTCCTTTACTAGCTAGTTCCCATGTACAGAGGGTCAAATGTAAAGAAAAAACACAGGGTGATGACGTACACTGTACGTTAGGCAATTTCAACCATCCCATCTACTTGCAAAGAACTGGATTGAAAGAGAGGAAACCCAACAAACAGCATTTGAATCTACAGACTTGTTGAATCACCCAATGCCTTCCTCCTCCTGTTACATGTAGAGTTAGTTATTTTTAAAAAATCATACATAAGGCAAGGATAGTTAAGGAAGGTGGAGGCATCACATTCTTTGCAAGGGATTACTGATATAATAGATGGGATACAGGTTGATGGTTCTTTGGGGTAAATGCACTTTTTGAGAGTTTCACTTGTTTGTCACATGTAACAAAAACACATCCGAGTGCAACAAAGGGGACATGTCTAGTTCTGTCGGGAAAATGTGCAAAATCTGCTCTAAAGCAAAGTGACAGTGTTGCAAATTCTAATGTACAAGGTACTGGGAGATGTACAGGGTCATCACGAGAGATGCCGGCGCAGACCCTTATTCCAACATACTGTATATACAAGGCACTAAGGATAAGATTCAAGGGCCACACATCCAAGTCTTTTAACAGCCTCCTCAGTCTGGTCGGAATATAGGATATTTGGGTAAGAATTCTATAAGAATCACCTATAGAGAGAAAAAGACACAACTAATTATTATTTGGAACATAAACATAACTTTTAACCAGAGCTGTAACTATTAATAAAATAATGCTTTTTTTATGAATCCTGTGATTTCTTAAGAATTTCTTAGGAAGTTTGCTACTGTTTGTAACTTGGTATGAATTAGATGGACAAAGGAGGCAAAAGGTAAAGTAACTCTGTCTCCTAATTAATTTGCAGCAGGAAATACATTTGGAAGGAAATGTAACGCCAACCAGACCATGGTTTCTATCAACACTGTATCATGATGAAATGGTACAGTAGTCACAGAATCTGGCAAGTTGCAAAAATTTTCATGCTGAAGGTAAATTCAGTACATTTTTAATTGACAGCATATCTTATTTGTCTTCCCCCAAGATATCCCATTTTGCAATATAATATCTACTTGTAGTGACAAGAGCAACTTTTGTATTGCTAGTTTCTTGTCTTTGTAAAATATGATAGTAAATTAAAAATCTTTGTGTTTTTGACTGTTGGTGAAATGAAGCAAGACCTTCAAAGACATTGCCCTGGGCATTATAGTAGGCATTATTACTACTTTCTGATATTATATTTTATACACAGATAGATCAAGAAAATAATCTTCTGATTCATCACTAATGGAAATAAAGTTATGCAACAATCCAATTGTTGTGACAGCCTACTTACATATTCCATCATATTGCTGCTTTCACATTTTCTTTTACTGAGTTTCCAGTGCAGCCCCAGCTGATGAGAGAAGAAAAGAGACGGACACAATGAATGAACATCTCTCTCACTTTCAAACAGACACAAAGACACACACACACACATACACACACACACAAAGAAAAATCTGTCTGAATCTCCCCTTCAGTGTCGGGGGAATTTGGGAGCAGGGCTGTCTGGTCTCGCCGGGGTCAAACTGTGGCCAGACACCCTGAAGAGCTTCCTTTATGCCTTGCACAGCTACTAGCTGTAATTTGCTGCCGTGAGACAAAACAAAATTAACATGGCACTTTACTGCTGACCTCACAGTCCACTCAGACCGCGTGCACCAGATCTGACTCAAACAGCTTTGAGGGGTTTGAGTTTACAAAACAGATTAATGATCATTATCCATCATGATCACTCAACTCACGCTGCACACCGACACAGACGATTAAACACTTTCACACAGGTGCTAAAGTGCAATTTGTCGTCTTACTTACCTTGTGGTATAACCGGTTATTTTCCCACTCTAACAGCTTATGAATAGACCGTCTTGTCTGTTGGAATAGAAAACAAATGCACGTACATTAAAGCGAGCAGCAAAACACTCATTACTCAATTTAACACTTTAACAGTTACCAGTAAACAGCCACACTGTGAGGATTTATGGACTGAACTCCCAATTTACCAGCTAGTAATTTCCACTTTGCTGTCATAATTCTGAGTGGTAACACCACCTTTAAATGACACAGCCTTGAGCTGGGCAGGAGAGGAGCTGAGCAGTGCAATGCGTCATTTCTACACAGAGCCACTAATTGAACACGAGCTGTTATTACCCTCTACACTTAGACCAGTGCGCCTGAATTGCTATAACAGCCCCTGAGTAATCAGCGCTGATGTAAGGGAGAGTTAAACTGTCCAACTCGTGTCACAGGAGGTCTGGGACTTACTCTCTTGTTGAGGCAGATAACGGGCCATAGACTGCAGCCTACTGTACAGCAACAACACAGGCAGCCGCAAAGAAGCCACTTCACATTCACAGGCAAGTTCTTCTTCAAACAAGCATTCACCCTGCTGATGCTGGTTTTGAATTCCTCTGGTGCTACCTAGAAAAAAAGAGGAAAAGATGGTTGTCCGGATAACACAATAAACAGTTCCTAACGGAACTATGCAGTGAGGGAAATTAACAGAGAATTGAGGCAATAACAAATTGCTAGGGGTAAGAGGGAGAGGGACAAGGCAAGTGTTTCTAGGTGCTGCTGACATGAAAGATTCCTAATTGCTCAGAAGAAAACCTGTGCACAAAGATCAAAGAGCTTTAGAAAACCAACAGGTAGATATTTGCAGATGTTGTCCAGAGATGAGATCTCTAAATACTATGCCTCTGACTTGCTAACCAAGCTGTAGACTGTTCAAGGCAAGGAGGGACTCAAAGGAGAGATAAGCTCAGTGCCTGTGGCTGTGCCGGCCAAACAACTTGAATGGATGCTCATTCCTCGCTGAGTCTGTACGCCATAAAACAGGGGTCGTAATCTTTTATGACAGGATGCAAAGGTCTCTTTGCAAACAGCCAAAGACCTCAGAATAAAGCCCAGCAGGGCCTGATCTGCACCCTTCAATCATCATAATTGTGACCTCATCCATCACATGTCACCCTGGGTCACAATACTGAAGGTACTTTTTATTGCCCCACACTTCCCTCGGCCTGCTCTTACCCCTACAGCCTTTTTGTGTTTCTGCGTCGGACCCAGGAAGCTTTCCTTTCTTGTCTGCGGTAGAGTCTTCATTTCATTATTTTATCACCTGGAGCTGGACCCTCAAAAACACTGGGGTCCCCGCCAACTGAGCCCCATAGACAGCTTACTCATTTACAGAGCTGGACAGCAGCACATTCACGCTCTTTTCTGTGCACTGTGGTGCGTTAGTTGAAATGCATCTCCATCAGATCAAAACCACTTGGAGAGGTTTGAATGGGCCGGTTTGGGGAAGTCGAGGCTGTTAAAGGCCCAAAAGAACAATAGAATCACTGTGGCTTTAATTGCTTAATTCTTCCCACTTGGAATTGAACAGAAAGAAGCCCGCAAGACTGAAGTGCAAGAAAACAAAAAAGCAACTGTACCTTTCCCGTGAGAACAGAGGGAAATTCTGTGTCAAATCTGTTGCTCAGTCCAAACCTGAAAAAAAATCAAACAAACATGTGATTATTGATATGGTCATAAAATGTATTCAAAACTAAGTACGAAATCTGCTATTACTTCTGTTAGTATGATAATATGATGAGAACAAAAATAATCCAGAGCCTGAGGAGAAATATATTGTTTGATTGTGTGATGAGACATAACATCATTGCTCACAAATTATTTATTTGGCAGTTTTTTTTTTCAGTTTAGTTGACATTATCACAAGGGGGACTACAAAAAATGGCATGATAAACACTTCATTCTATTGTAGTTCTTGATGTAAAGAGACTAAATAAGACTTAAATCAGTGTCAGTAAAATCACACGCAAAGTCACACTTTCTAAAAAATAAACTCCAAAATGTACCAACAAATTATTACTAGGATGATAAGTTTACACTCCTATGGGCCTCTAGTGGTTTAGTTGATGTGACATTCACATTGGTATTGTGTAATCACTCAGAGTAATTAATTATTAAATAATTGGGCATATTATCCTTGCATTCCTATGATTAATTATCCAATTCACAGATGATGTTTTGCTTACAATCACATCTATATGTACAAGTGTAGTCACGTGATCACCTATACCAGAAGAAGAGTATTTGTGGTGGAAAAGTTGTCATGTCCATGTGGAAAGAAGAAGAAGAAGAATTGGGGATGAGACAGCTGTGTGCAGGTAAATTAGTAATGTCGATCTGCTTTTCACTGTTGGTGGAGCAGCTAAAATGTGTTCATTAATGATATATTTGTTGACTGTATTTAGCTTTGTCAGACAGTTAATTATATTTTTCCTGGAAAAGTAAAAGGAATGATACACGTGTGAACAGTAACAGAGTATGTTTTAATATTGATATCCTCACTTTTTGTGTCATCAGAATCCAGATGCTAAACTGAGTAAGACTAAGAAATGTTTCCAGCTGGGACTCAGTATATATTAGTCAGATTTTTGTTATGATGAAGATGAGGGCTGAGCTGATAATGATGACAGTGATGAAGCTTTTCAGGGTTTGAAACCTGCCCTGGATAAAACTAACTGAGCTCCAATATGAGGTCATATTAACGTGTTTTAGGCTTTATACACTATTTATCAACCTGAAAAGGGGCAAGAGTCTCAATCAAATGTAGATAAGAAACTGACACGTAAACAGTGATGAAATTGGTCTTATGTGTTGATTAAGTCGATGACATTGAGTTGACTTGATAATGTTGACAGCACAAGACTGTTTGTCTGCTCGATAATAACAGACTTCACGCTAACGGTGCATCACATGAAAACTTACCTACCAGTAAACATCTGTTCATAATCTACCACGATTATGTGGAGATAAAACTTTTAACAGTTCATGTCGTTATAATGTTGACCAAAGTAGCATCCCCCCTCCACAAAACATACGGCTAACTGTTAGTTGTTGTGTTTGGCGTTAGCTCGCAGGTTAGCATCGGCTAAAAATGCTAAGGATGAATACACCAAAACAACAAAGCGACACCGGGACAGACAGGAGGGACAAACACGGCTCTGCTTACACGGTGATGTGTCCGGCCCCTCGCATGACCACGGGCTCCGGACAGTATCTGGGCAAGTGCTCTTCGCTCACTACGTGCTCATCCTCTTCGTCTTCCAACTCATAAATGGTATCAAAGTCCGCCATGTTGGGCAGTAAGACGCTCATGACGTCTCCCCGCGGGGCCGCGCACGGGACGCAGGAGCGGGAGCGCGGAGCTTGTGAGGAGCGGTCACGTGTTCGGAGCTGCAGCGATCATCAAAATATTGAGACATCTCATATATAGATGATTAGATAAAATCCCATCCGTGGTATTTGTATTTTACTATGTTTGATAATAGAAGTTCTGCAGTTTGCATGAGTGATAATTAATGAATTCACTTCTTCTCCCTCAGACTTTTCCAGACTTTGGTTCAAAGTCAGGAAAAGTCCTCCTCCCAAAATAACCAGTCTAGCCACATAACAATTAACATGTCACCTACACGAGTCTGAGCCTTTAAATGCTTTGAACCTGCCCCACTTCTCCCTGCGTATGCATCAAGTCTATTACATGTAAATTCCCTGACACTGAATGCAACATGAAGCTGCACCTGAATATGACACAGCACACATGTCACTCAGCCAAAAATACTTTGTGTTGTGTTCATCAAGAGCAAGATAAAGATCAGTGGCACATGTCAAGTGTTGCATAGAGCAGGAAAAATAAAATGAGTTTTAAATGTTATATTAATTTGTGGGCACTTATGCTGGAAGCAGTAAAACAGTTTAAGAGACTGACCAAAAACCATATGCAGGAAAAAATGGATGCACAGTCTATTTATGTTGCTGCCAGATGACTGATTTTTTTTTTTTAAAGGATTTAGAAATGAGTCCTACCTACTTTAAGTCCAAATTAGAAATAGAAGACTACAAAACTTTTTAACTTGCATGCATAAAAGCATTTCAAATACAGAACATGATGCAACTATTACAATTATCCAAGCATTGTAAAAACCCAAAATAAGAGAAATGACAGATGTACTGCAAAAAAAACAACATTTTATTTACATTTTGAGCATTACCATCAAACGACCCATATCATTCAAACTGTGCTGAAAAATATGCGTGTAAATGATTTGTCAAGTCAAAGCAGTTCATCCAGTTTGAAACTTCATTTTTTTTTAAAAGTCCCTGAATTCTCATTTTTATTCACATACACTTCATCACATACAAAAAAGGATATTTATATCTTATTAACTCACAAACAATTTAAAGCTTTTAAGTCTGAAACACGTCGATTTTTTGTTTTTTTTTTCATCCCCACGTTATTAGAACTATTCTATAAAAAGCAATATTTGAAGAGCCTCCAGCATCTGGTTGCTATAAATGAAATCTTTATCCACAGCTTGGTGCTTCAGGACCAGAGTCCGGGGGTCCAGTCAGCAGGTCGGAGTGCTCAGGTTAGTTATGGTCCACAGGTGAGCTGCTTCACTGAGTCACTGTCACTTGCTGTATATTCCTGATAGATGGCAAGGTGTTCATTCCCTGAGGAGGGTACAGAGAGCCGTGGATGTCTGTGGGGCTGAGAGAGCCCGGCACCGGCAGAGGGCTCACCGAGCCCGGGTCGCTGTGCACGGACCCCCCGCTGCCGTCAGACTGACCCAGCTTCTTCTTGATAAGCTTCCTCTCTTTGGCTCTGCGGTTCTGAAACCAGATCTTCACCTGAGCACACACAGAGAAAAGTCTGTTAAATACATGTTCAACTGTGCTGTTACATAAGACTTGAAAAAAGAACATTTAAAAAATATTTAGAGCATTATAATAATAGCAGTAACAATAATAATATAAATGTAGAAATGTAATGCTATCTCGTTTAATCCGCATATAATTTCTTACTTAAATCAAACGAAAAAATATAAAATGCCTATATTATTTTTTCTGCTGTCATTTTTAAAATTGATAGAAAATAGTGCACCTACATTTTGAAAGATCAGGAAATTATTAATAATATGATATGTTTGTATTTTAGAATTTAAGTATCAAACATAAAATAATTAGCTAATAAAAATAAAGACAAAACAAACATATCTTGGGTCTTAATATAAATATAATAAATGCAAATGCCATCTTGTCCCATGAATGTAAATATGCATAAGCTAACAATATTTTGACCATGTGACATTTAGTTAAAAATGTGAAAACAAGCCTTTATTTCAAAGAGGCGTTCATTAATACTCGGATATGGCATGCACAAATGAGTCATTCTGGGATGAAAACAAACCAGACAGATGTATTTATTAGCAGCATTATCTGTGGACGTACCTGTCTTTCGGAGAGACCCAGGTTGACAGCCAGCTCAGATTTCCTCCTGATGGTGATGTACCTGTTGAAATGAAACTCTTTCTCCAGCTCCAGCCTCTGATGGTCTGTGTAAACTACCCTGTATTTCTCCTTCGTCCTTGTTTTACCTGTGAAAGCAACAAGACACAAAAACACACGGGGTTGAGCAGGAGGTGGTTGAACTGGAGGCTTCACACAGACACACAGGCTGCATGCCAGGACCAGCCTATCTGCACATAGCATCTTTATGAGCTGCTTCTGAAATCCACATCTCACTGCTTTGACTACAGATACGCAAATTGAGCTTTTTGAAACGTTGCTTTGATGACAACTGCGGTACAGTGAATTTCAAATAGGCAGCAATCAGATCTTCTTGCTGACAAGTGAGCAAGAAACACGAGAGATAAGAAAAAACATGTGAAGAGACTGAAGCATTTTTGGACATGAGTCAGCTTAAAAACAGAATGTGGGTTTGATTTATAAATTTACATGTTGCATGGGAGTGCATGTTTAAAATCTCTGTGAGCTTTAAAAGAAATGGCAAATATCAAAATATTTTTTTTCAAATGTGACTCCTAAATTCCTATAAACATTCCATATTCTAATAATAAAATTCATTCGTTCATATAAGTTAGTGCAACTTTATAGTTTTATTCTAAGCCCTCATAATAAAAAAAATTAAAGTGTGACTGCTGCTACTGTAAAGGCCCACAGTTTGTACCCCTCCACATTAGAGACAGTGGCTGTGAAAACCATCACTCTTTCCTGCAATATAACTCTGGGAGAGGAAGGGAAGGTTGCTGCATATCAAAGTGAAGAGGTGTTGAAAGCAAAGGCCACCGCCTGGATATGACGGAAAACACTCCAAACACCCAACAATGTGACAGGGAAGTCGACCTCACATCTCCAGGAATAATGACATTAACATCACAACTGGGCCTGGCGCCGATTCCTCCTCACACCTTCTTCTTCTTTTTTTTTTCCCACCCCAGGAGAGAAAAGCGAGCTGCTGGCCTTCAGTCCATTTTCCCATCAAAAATATGAGATATGGAAATGAGCTGTAGACAATATTCTTTCTGCTGCCAGTCAATCTACTATTATAATTTTTTTTAGAGATTATAGCCTTTAACTATTTTTGATTTGGTTAATATTTTCACTGTTCTAACATTAATGTGCGTCAGTCAAGTGTCAAAAACAAGTTTCCTTCTGTTCTTTTTTTCCCCCTGTTTTTTCTGTTTTAATTTCTGCCGAATTCTTGTGCACTTTTGGGGTGGCATTTTGTCAAACAATAAATTTGGCCCATTGATAATTAGAGTTTGTTTTTTATTTTACAATTTCGATTGGAAGTTTTATTTGACATTACATGAAAGGTCAGGGAAAAATATTTTAAATATTTGCATTAAAAAAATTGGACGCAAACTTTTTGGTCCGCAAAAACCCAAAGTTTGTTCTGCAAGAAAATGCAACGACTGCAGGAAAAAAAAAAAACATATTTGTATACAGTGTTTCAGATGAACTCACCTGTGGAAGATGACTGCGCAGTTTTGCTCATCCACTGGAATGAATTGCGTCTTTCTCTATCGGGAGAAAGTTGCGCAACAGTAACGTTCTCCGGTGGCGGCTGCAAGACCGCAGATCCCGGAGGATGCATGTGACTGTATTCAGAGGAGCAGTAAGGAACCTGTCCGGGAGAGGAGTTGTTCATGGGTGTGGGGATAGTGTTAGGGGGTCCCAGGCTGTATGCGCCCCAGTCCTCCCGTGGGGCCCCATATGAAGGCCCCCAGCTCCCCGCGGACTGTGCGTGCGTATCCATGTTTGGCACATGATGGTATCCAGTGAAGTCTGGGTACTGAGGTGTGGACACAAAGTTCTGAGGAGGCAGATTGATGCTCGATCTTCTCACTGGCCCCTGGTGATACATGCCGCTTTCTTTATCCAGGAGGTATCCCACATACATGATTTGAAGAAAAAAAGGTAAAATATAACAAAAACAGCAAAGTGGAGGATGAGGCCTGTTTTAAGGCGACATTGTTGCTCTGAAACTGTTGAAAATCCTTCTGCTGCTTATATAGTCCAAATGGGTTCCCAGTGTGAAACGCGGTGTATGTCCAGTCTGTCTCCAGTCTCACATGATGTGTCTCTGATGACAAGATGCTAAAGGTATACTAAGGCCAGCCTGACGTCAGCCCACTCCTCAACTCCCCAACATTTGCATCCAAATGAGCAGAGACCGGTGCTGCAGGCCCAGCTGTCCCCTCGCGCCTGTCCTGCAGCTCGTCGTCACCTGACAGCCGTCCTATCGTGGACATGAGTCCCTCTGTCCATGCATACATTAACACCGCGGCCTATCAGCTGCTCCAAGCCGCAGTAAACCGAGCAAGCACGTCCCCAAGCCGAGCCGCAGAGGCCTGTGCGCAATTACGCACGACTGTATTTTATCATATAGGACTTGTTAGAATCATCCACCTTCAAGAGACAATTAATTCAGTGGGAGTCTAATTTATTATGATGGATTATAAGCAGTAGATTATTTTGTGCATGAGTCCCAGAGTATTTCTTTCCAAACTCATTCCAAAAACCTTTAACATGCGCTTGGGTTGAAAATCTCTTTTCATGGGAATCCACCAGTTTTCCAACCACGCTTCACGCCTGAATCTCGTTTTATTTGTTAAGATATTCACTTGCAAACGAGGTGCAAAGTATGAGAGACTTTCTCTTGAAGCAAGCCGGATTCTTTTGGATTCCGTGTTCACACCTCAAGGTCGCACTTCACAGCTAATTCCGGTTACAAGGAAACTCCAACAACCCCCTCTGTGACAAACAGGGGCCGTGAACACATCAGTCACTGGCGTCCCCTGCAAATACACTGACTTCAGTTCACTGGGATCATTTCTGATAACTGCTCATGAATCCCAGAGGAAAAGTCAGAGCTTTAAAATTGGACACCTTAAAAGTTCATTTATTGTCACTTGCTCTGCTGCAAAATCACATTCTGGTTCATTCAGTTCATGAAACAACACACTGCTGAACATAAATCTGAAAATGCCACATAATGACATGTTTAGGAATAATTTTAAAATGCACTTTTTTCCTACCTAGAACTCAATTTCAGACCCCAGACTGAGCTCTACTCTTATTGATCATTATAGGTGGATGACATTTACACCATTTCAGGAATCACACGCTTTTTCTTATTCTCATATTTTGTCATTTCTTGGCATCTTTCTGATTCATTTGGCAGGTGTCTCAGGGCCTGTTTATCAGAGCTGACTAATTGGCTTATCTAAAAGTCCATAAATGCTGACAGAGGTCTCTGAAGCATCTGTTTATTGACCACAACATATTTATGAGACAGTCTAATCGAGTTGGCCCCTGACAGTCCACGGCCAGTCACTCTTTCATTTGTACTCAATCCAGCTTCATGACTTGTTGGTGGCTTCAACAGAGACTTGTAACAGGGTCAGGCTGTCACAATATAAAATGTCTGTCAGAAATTACTCTTAAATGAATTCCTCTTACATGAAAGCTACATGTTTTTGTGACTTAAAACAGCTGATGTGATTCTGCTCATAAACGCTTGATTGGGTTCACATTGGAGAGGACACAGGTCAGGCCTTTTGAAAAGAACTGACCTAATCAATCACATCACAGGAAATACATTATGTTATATTTCTTAATTTAAGATTACATGTAAACTTTTCTGTCTGTCCTTTCATTTCTTATCCACTTTAATTAACATCACTGCATTTCATTTATACTGATACTTATGCTGATGTTCTGTCTTGTTCCACAGTGAGTACATGGATCAGTCAGGCTCACTGCTGCCCTCTTGTGGATTTCTACATCTGCTGTGTGAATAAAGGGATACTTCAGCTCATTTGAAGTTTAGTGTATTAGCTACAGTACATGGTGATCAGCACGCCCCCTGCTGGAGAATCAGGAGGAGTATTGGTGAAGCTAAGCAATGAACAGCTGCGGAAAATACGTTTGAAACGTCTTTCAAAAATGGCTAAAAATATCAAAATTAATTTCACATTTAGAATGTTTTCACTGCTTTACCTTGCATCTTACTCTCTCCAAAGCCACAAGACCCCTTTGATAAAAACAGGTGCTGCTGGTCAACCACTGCCTTGATCAGTTGGTGTGTGTTAGTGTGTAACTTCAGTGAATCTAAACTAACCCTTTTAACACATATTAACCACAGAAGCACTCACAACAATGCCCCTTCTCCAAACTCCTCCAAACTCCAAACAATCTCCAATACCGTACTTGACAACACATTTGCGGGAACTGAACTTTACTTGAGTATTTCCATTTTTGTCCTACTATATACTTCTACTCTACTGCAATTCAGAGGCAGATATTGTACTTTTATACCCCACTGACTACTAACCCCACCTTTAATCCCCTAACTCATTTATCTCATAACTGTAGTAACTAGTTACTTTGCAGATACAGATTAATAATACAAAAGATAATAAACAATAACATGATGTATAATTACAGGTTAAGATAAATTGAGAAGGGGGTGTTCTCAAGATGTAAGTAGTCAAAATAAGCCCCACTTACACCAGAAACACCAGATGCAACAAGTGATGGACACATTAGTGCATCAATGATTATAGTCCATTAATTTAATGCACATTATTTAGAAGTGAAATATTCTGCATAATGAGTACTCCCGGTACTTTAAGTACATTAAGAGGCAAATACTTTTGGGCAGGACTTTTTTACAACACCCTTATGAGTAACATCATAAGAGGAAGTTTGAGGAGAAAAATATTTTATGCAACTCTGTGCTTGCAGTAATGACTTGTTATTAGATGATGCTTATGAAGTAACTGAGTCTGTCAGGCCTTTTGTTGGTGTTATCACTTCCTGTACACATCTGTGATTCAGAAAATACGTTCATGCGTCATCAGAGTCACACGGTGTGGTGTCATAGCTGTTCTGTCTTTTCAGATTTTCAACAAGCACAAACTTGTTCAAAGTTGCAGATGAAATTGAGCAAAGCAGTGGTGGAAGAAGAACTAATCTTGTACTTAAGTGAAAGTGATAATAATACAGTGTAAAAATACTCAGTTACTCCGTAGAATGTGCATTATATTATTAAATCATAATCACTGATGCACTGATGTGTTCATCACGTTACACATCACAAAGTAACCAGAAACTAAAGTTGTCAAATAAATGTAGTGGAGAAAAAAGTATTTGCTTCTAAATTGAAGCAGAGTAGAACAATAAAGTAACAGAAAATATGAATGAAATACTCATCATTCAGTTCTAAGCAACTAACTGACTTTTTTTTGTAATTCAGTGTTTAAATTCATTGTGTGGTCCTGGAGCAAATATGAGTAAGTATGGAGTGTATTCACTAGATGGCAGCATTGAGTTACTTTTGCTCTGTCTCTGGTCTTTTCATGGATGTGGTGAAAGAGATTGATGAGCTGTTGGTCATTGAAAGACAGAAAACAGCAACTGAGAGCAAAGTTCCTCATAGATTTAATATTTTGAAATTCAACCTAAATAGACAGAATAACTAATAGATGTGAAGCTGCACAGATGTACAGCTCAACATGCAAAAGCTTATATATAACAGGGCAACTGCGATCATCTGCAGGATGTTTTGCAGGGTCATGCAGGGTTTTCTGGCTCAGACCCGACTGAATGTGCGCTATCAATTTGGCAGTGAAACTTTAAACAAATTGTAAAAGGCTTGAAAAAGTACAATCCTGACATTCTGTCTTGTCAGTAGAGGAGAGTTACAATCAGATATTACAATGAATCACTGTGATGGAACTTGTCATAACATTGCTGATGTCCACATATCTTGTTTTTAAATTAAGAACTTATCTATTTTGTGAGTCAGAGTAATTCATTCTCAACTGCTCTGACTGAGGTTGAGGAGGGCAGAGTCGACCTTTGATAACCAGTGACGTGATCAGTTTTATGTTTCATTAAAATAAGTGCAGGGATAAGATAAGGTAAGACATTCCTTTGTTCATCCCTCAGTGGGGAAATTCACATTAGGATTGCATTATTGCACATGACAACGTGTGATGATGAAGAGCAGCTTTGAGCGTTGACAAATGTGCAAACACTTGGAACAAAAGTCCCTTCTTTCCCTGAGCTCAGCACAGTGTGTAGGCTGATCAGTGACAGTCAGCGGCGAAACAGCCCAAGAATTCAGTTTGTTGCATAACTTCATTGATGTTATTGAAGTGGCCACAGCGTTTCTCTGCAGGGAAAGAGGTAAAACAAGACCATCTGTTACTATTTTTAGAGAAACTGCCTGCATGGCTGACACACAGGCACCAATCCTCTGTTTGTTATCTGTAATGTAAAACACATGTATAGCAGGATACTGCAAACACAAGTCATGTTTGAGTATTTTGATTCATTTGTTCAGGATATGACAGAAATAGATGCTGGCAAGGTTGTGAAAAATGTTTCTGTTTACGAGCTGTTACTGCGTTGTTATGTCTACATCCTCGAGACGGAGTGTATTCAGGTGTTTTGGAGCAAAAGTGTGGGAATTGAATTTTTTTTTGTATTTTGACATTATTCTCTAGAAATGAGAGCATCTGAATCATTTTGTGGGGAAGGAAACATGAATAAACATGTCCACAAGAAGTTCATTTATTTTCATTTAAAACCTATATACGCTCAAGTACACTCTGATTTTTGTGTTATTTCTCCCTTGAGTCTTGTGTATTCTTCTTATGATTTGTGGTACAGATAGATAGATAGTCTGAGGCTGGACAACCCTGACTCCAAAAAAGGCCAGACTCTGTGCAAAACATAAATAAAACAAAAAGTAATAATTTGCGAATCCTTTCTGACATATACTCAATGGAACAAAGACAATACAAGTTTAATGTTTGACCTCATCAGCTTCATTGATTTTTGTAAATATCTGCTTATTCTGAATTTGATGGCAGCAACATGTTTGAAACAAGTTGGGACAGGAGCAACAAAAGACTGTGAAAGTTGTGGACTGATCCAAAAACACCTGCTTGGATCATTCCACAGGTAATCAGGTTCATTGGTAACAGGTGATAGTATCATGATTGGGTATGAAGGTTCATCCTGGACAGACTCAGTCGTTCACAAGCAAGGATGGAGAGAGGTTCAACACTTTGTCAGACACATGGTTGTATAAAGGAGATTACTAGATGGGTTCGGGAACACTTTGTAAAACCGTTAATGGTAAACACATTCAATTTGTAAATGATCACATTCTGTTCTTATTTATACAACGTTCCACCTTTTTTGGTGCCTGGGTTCTACAGAGGCACAGCTGTCCTTTGAGCTAAATGCTAACATGCTCAAAGTGACAACACACTCATTGGAAGCAGTTGACATTTTAACCATGTGCATGTGTCTTAGTTTGACGTGTTTTTGTGTATCAACTAATCCGAATGAGCAATAAGCAAAAAATACAGCTGAGGATGATGGTAATTTTATTAGTTGTAGGTATTTTGAAAAGAAAAGTATTAGCAGACAGTTGGTGCTGGATGAAAAGTCAGGCCATCACTAAAGTGATTTCATCCTGAGGGGACCGAGTGTGTCTTAACACCAAGTGTCATGGTAATCCATCGGTTCGCCCAAGAATTGCTGAGACATTTCACAATAAGCCACAAAGTCAACCTTATGGTGTCACTGAATAGAAAATCAGGGGATTATCAAAGTTATCACAATTCATCCTGAGGGGAATGAGCCAAATTTCATGACCATCCATTGGTCCATCCGATGACCTCATGGTGGTGCTAGAGGGAAAGTCAGGGGATTACCAAAGTCAGTCTTGGCTCAGTGGAGATCTGCACCAAATTTCACAGCAATCCATCTAATAGTTATTGAGATATTTTAGCTTGAATCAAAACGTTGAACCAACAATTTTGTGCTTCCAAATAAAAAGCAGGATTGTGAGGCAGGCGTTCATTTACAAACTGCTACCCAACAGAAAGGGATTAACATGAAAAAACACGCATGTGGGCTCCAAAATGACTCCACCATGATCACGTTAATTATGCCACAGTGAACCACATTTTTTCCCAGACCCCCCTGGTGTATAAGGGGTCTATATTCGCCTTTACCCCCCAGCAGAGAGGTAAACAAAGCAGGCAAGTGGGTGAGCTGGTTTCACTACACTTTGGCCTCTGAATGGGCCCTGATGAATCTGAAGGCTCCCGAGGCTGCGGGGCTGACGGAGCTCCGTTTGAACAATGGAAAGTCAGATATATGAAGGATGTATGCAGCTCAGGTTATTACTGAACCGCATGGAAGCAGGGGGTGATCGGATGCACTGGCCTTATCTGACACACGCCTGCTTTCTGTTAGTCGTCAGTAAACAAACAGGGGATGACAGAAGAGGCACACATGCTATGAATAAAGTCAACATTGAGCAATATTTCTTTTTTTTCTTTTTCTTTTTTTTTACTCCACTAGCATGCCAGCCTGTCAAATTTAAATTCAGATCAACAACACAAGCTTTCTGATGTTTTGGTATAAAGCATTTTTAAGAGATTCATTCAAAAAAAAAAAAAAAAAGCTTGATTTTTTTTTTTTTAATGTTCTCACTAATTCACAACACATGAGTGACTCAGCCAGAATGAAATGCCACTTTTTAATTTCCTGAAGAGGGTTTAAGTTTCACCAACATCACAGAGCCTCATGAATAATTTCCTAAAAATACACAGGTGGTGTTAACAAGTTTGTTTGGTTCTTGATATCATGAAGTTTTTAACAGTTTTTTTTGCCACGTCTGCAGCCTGACTCGAGGGAGGACAGTGTCGCTTTACCACTGAAATATCTCAACAACTGATGGATGGATTTCCATGAAGTTTTGCACAGCCATTCATTTATTCCAGAGAATGAATCCTCCTGATGTTGGTGATTCTTTGTCTGTTCCTTTAGGGACCATGAGGTTGACTTTTGTTGTTCTGAGTAAAATGACTCAGCACCTGTTGGATGGATAGCAATGAAATTTGGTATAAACATTAATGTCCCTTCACGTCCTACCTACTTTGGTTTTGACCAAATACCTGCAAAAACTGACATTCCCATGAGCCTCAGCTGGGCTTTGTGTGTAGTGCCAATTAGCAAGTGTTTGCATGCTACACTTATTTCATAGTGACAGTGCAGTTGCAGGCAGAAAACATGGGAAGAAAGTGAAGTACAACACGCAACAGAGACCAAACCTGGGACACTGCAGCTACATGGATCTGGATCCTGCATCATTATATATGATCCTGTTGTTGATCTGATGTTTGTTTTTCCTCCTCTGGGTTTTGAAGCCCGTTATAGAAGCATCTTTATTTAGCAGTACGTGTTGTCGGCCCGGTCTTTCACGTTGCTTGTCACAGGTGGACTGAAGTTATGTATTTTAAGGGGACAGTATCCGGCTCATTGTTGTACATATAGGGGAGAGGCGCGGATGTGGTCTACCCACCATTCACCTTCTTGGGCAGGGGTCTGTGAATAGTATTGTATAGCTGTTTATATGGGGACAGGGGGGACCTTTGTACTATTTGGCCTGGAATCAGTGTAGGATCCTGAGCTGCACAGATTCAGATGGATGTTTCTTTGGCCAACTTTCAGAGGTTTCCTGAATTCATCAACGCCTCCTTTTCAGTGATTAATGGTGTATTTTACAGCTCTGTTTACTTTGAGAAGAAGCTGTCGAAGCGTCCAAGGAGAGGAGGGGGCATTTTCATAAATGCAATTGTTAAATGAGAGAAACACAAACAGGCTGCACCATGGGTGTGGAGCTTGGTACATAGAGAACATTTCTGATTATTATACCTTATCTCCCTGCACTAAAGGTCTGACCAATCAGATCCTGAAGGGGGGATCTAAGCTCTGTTGTTCTTCCTGAGGTTTCTCCCTTTTTTCCTGTTAAAGTTTATATTTTTTGTAGTTTTTTTTCCTCAACCTTTCCTCTTCCTTAACCCTGAGAGTCTAAGACCAAGCCATATGTTGTACAGACCATAAATCCCCTCCCCCCTCGGCAAATTTGTGATCTGTATAATTAGAAACTGACTTCACTCAATATATAGGATTGTAGTTTGAGCCAAAACACTTTACAATATTTGTCACATTCCATCTTGACTCATATCCTGCTCTCGACCCTCCTGCTGACAGATTTATTCCCTCACATGTTTCATTAGTAATACTTCTGATCACAGAACAATAACGAGGAGTTATCTAGGTCATGGCAATGCAATTTCTTGAAATTCTTTTTCGCTGGTGTTTATTTCCCACCTGGTAACACTGACACTATCAGAAGCGTAGCTTCATATTTGAAGTCTGTCGAAAAACAATGCTCTCATGCCCATATGGACATACATTATGAGAACTGCTTATCTTTCCAAGCTTCACTCTGTTTAGTATGAAACTATCCTGCCACAACAGGTGTTATAGCCCTCAGCCCAAAAAAGTTGGGATGCTGTGTGAAACATGGATAAAAACAGAATTCATTCTTTTGCAAACAAACTCCGGAGCTCATGTATTAATACTCTTTATACAATCATGTGTTTGACAAAGTGTTGAACCTCTCTCCATCCTCACTTGTGAAGGACTAGGTCTGTCCAGGATGAACCTTTCATACCCAGTCATGATCCTATCACCTGTTACCAATGAAGCTGTTTACCTGCGTAATGATCCAAACAGGTGTTTTTGGATCAGTCCACAACTTTCACAGTCATTTGTTGCTCCTGTTCCAACTTGTTTGAAACAACTTGTTTGTACAAAATGATTTTCATGGACTCAAAAAAAGTAGCACAGTTAGTGATTTTTTTTCTTTACTGATATGAACAGTGCTGCTTTCACTATAGTGCCATCCTATGATTTTGGACTGCATTCAAGAGTTCTATGTTACGGTGGGGAGGTCAAGGACTCAAAGGCAACACACTGAAAACCAATGCTGGGACAAGTCTTCAATGAGAACGGAAGAAAACTAAAAAACTCACGGCAAGGTCGGGTCCATGTACATCAAAAATCCAAACAGAAGTTCACCAGGAACGGGCATGAAACGAGATCAACGTGAAACATGTACAAGACAAGAGAACAATCCGGAAAGGGCAAACTGAAATGAACTGGCTTATATAGAGTCCTGATAAGTGATTAACTGCAGCTGGGAACACAGGTGATAGGATGAAGTGGAAGTGGCTGGTCGATGAGGTGAGACAGAGGTGGGGTGAGTAGGAGAGAACAGAGACCTGAGGTGAGAAGCTAGGGCAGGTGCAGCATAGCATAGTGACAGACAGAACTAAGACAAGACTACAACAAGACAAGGGCATGAAAAGACTACAACATGACAGGACTACGACATGACAAAACCACGACATGACTGACAGGACTGAAAGAATAAGATTAGATAAGATAAGATAAGATAAGATAAGATAAGATAACTTTTATTGATCCCCCTTAGGGGAAATTTACTTGTCACAGCAGCAGAACAGGCAAACAGTAACTCAAAAATAAATACCAGTAAGTGGCTAATTAATAAATAAGGCAGCAATAAAAAAACAATAAGTGGCATAGGACAATAACGTGACAATTAAGAACAAGTATTTACATTAAGTGAGGTAGAGTATTTACACTATGTTACATGTTTTCCTTGTTTTTGGCATCCATAAGTAATAGACATTCTATATTCATATGAGAATAAAGATGCTATGAATGCTATTGCACAGAAATTTCTATGGTATTGCACTGGAAAGATATTACATTATTTACAGTGTGCAGCAGAGAAAATGCAGAAAAAAATGCAGTCATCACTTAAATGCAGTTATTAACTATAGTGAGGTGTTAAAGAGTCTGATTGCAATCGGTATGAAAGACCAGCAGTAGCGCTCCTTCTTGCAGGGTGGGAGTCTTAATCTGTTGCTGAAGGAGCTGCTTAGAGCTCCCACAGTCTCATGCAGGGGGTGAGCGAGGTTGTCCATGATAAAAGTCACTCCTTCGAGCCGGAAAAAGACATGAACTATACCAAACTGATCAAACTAGAACAGAGACTGAGACTAAGGCAGACAACTGAGACAGCGCTAAGACAGAGAAACAAGCTAGAGAACCAGGACAGACAACCAAGACAGAAAACCAAGACACAACCAGAGCAGAACAAAAAACATGTCAGGCAGAATGAACAGAACAAAACTAAGGCCGACCAAAAAACGAACACAAACTGAGGCCTGACTGGCATAACCATAACATTCTAATTATTTTACAGATTATCAATACAAAATCTCAGCTTTGATCTTGATAAATCAATGGTACAAACTCTCTGCAGTGCTTTCACTCAGTTGTCCTCATGCTTCTGCCTGTATGGAAAAATACTGTGTGTTGGTGCAGATACACAAACCTGTTTGATACCAGAAGAAAAAAAACATCATGCCAGTCAAGAACACCCTCCCCCCCTCGACATCCTTCCCTTGTTTATTTGCATCTCATATTCTGGAAATAATCGGAAGAAGGTGCCGATGTGTGTTTGGGTGTGATGCTGGGCGCTCGCCTTAGAGTAAACACAGCAAATCCTATGAGGACAAGCGGAGACAGTCAAGGGCCCAACCTGTCTTGTGGCGTGTGGTCCCCTCTGACACACCCAGTGCCGGTAAGCAGGGGCACTGCGCCCCCATAGGAAGCCCTTTGTGCGGCGTCCGCCGGCCGTGACCAGGATGATTAAGAGCTCCTTCCTTTCCTGTTCAGAGGGACATTGTCAGACAGGCTGCCGACACCTTGTCCTGGTCAAGGAAGTGAGTCTCTCGCAGTCCAAGGAGCAGCAGAGGGGCCGAGGCTCAGTCCAAACTGAACAGACCTTTTCATTAAGGTTTGGCAATTCAAATGGGAATTATTAAGAAACATGTGACTCTGTGAATCAACGTGACCAGAGTTAAGAATAGTTCGAAGCCTCCGGTCATACTTGCTTCTGCCAAAAAACTGTTAAAAGGAACGTCACTCTTTGTACTGCTGGTAATGAAACACGTGATAAGGTGTTGGCTTTTCTTTTGTCTTTTATTTTAGGTCAAAAAAGTTGGGGACTATATTTCACTGATTTCAAGTATATCAGTAACAGTAAAGCTTTGGGTTTTATACTATTGGCAACACACTTTTCTTTTATAGAATCCTATTGAGGTGATTGTGTTTGCTTATATGTGTGCTGATGGAAGAATATCACTGTCTTCACTTGATTAAAGAACATTCTGAACAAATAATGTTTTAGCCTTATTGAATGAAGCCATGATATCATGCTGTTTTTCATAAAAACAAATCCAAAGCAAACCAAAAATGTGCACAGCTCTGTGGGGCTGTAACTGCAGAAACGTTCAGCAGATTATTCCTGATTAAATTAAGGAAAAATAACTACAACATGGTCATATCCTAACAAGACTCTACAGCCTTGTTAGCAGCAAAGAAACTGTCCAACAATTATAAATATTTGAATCCAAACAACAAAGGTCAACCTCATGGTGGCGCTAGAGGAAAGGTCAAGGAATCATCATTAGGATTCATCCTCTGGAGATCATGAATGTCTGTGCAACCTCTGAATATCAACGTTTTCAAGTAATTACAAGGCCAGACAGCAGGTAATGTATAAATATATAGATCTTTATTCAATTATTTACTTCATATGCTCAATTAACAGTGTTGGGGAACATTACTTTCATCAACTTGTTACACTACATGAACAAAAAAAGGATGCTTTGAGCTGCTGCAGGTCTTATTACTCACTGTTAGGTGTGATGAAATGTGATAAAATCCAAAGAAAGTTCTCTTTGCACTCAGGTTAAAATGAATGCAACTGTGATGGCAGTAACTAAAAATAAATTTAAGACAGAAATATTAGAAGTGAACATACTATGTTATGATGTTAGGCTAGCAAGAAATAACAAATGTTAATTTCCTACCATGTACTATGGAGTTAAATAAAATAATGCAAAATAAATCAAAAACCTTTGTAACATGTGCCCCTCAACACTGTTTCAAAATAATATACCTTTAGAATACAAAAATTATACTTGATATAAAGTATCAGTGCATAATCACTCCTTCTCCACATACACAAAACAAATGGGTCAAAACACCATTTGGAAAAACACAAAGATTCAAAACATCCACTTTATACTGTAGTTTACTCACTGACAAATACTGTTTTCTTAAGTGGTCATTGAGCACAAGCTAGCTGCATTTCTACAGGGTGTGTGTGCGCTAACACATCGTGAACAAAGGTTTGGTCCACGGTACTTTCAATACATCCGGTATGACAAAAAAAATGCTGCTAAAATGAGATTTTACATGTTAACAAACGATAAAACAGTGAACCAGAGCAGACTGGTGCTAAGTTTTTGTAGCCTGCCCCGCAAGCTTTACCAACACCGAGCACGAGACAAAGGACTGGAGAATATCCACATATATGATTCTGCAGGAGCACATTCCCTCAGCTTTTCTATACATGAATACAGCAGCACAAACAGCATATACATCTGGAGTGAAATGTTGGGGTGTTGATATCAGGAAGACTGAGCTGGAAAATCCTTTGGTTAGCTTTTAAATATGAATCTAGCTGAACAAACAGAGCTGGACTATGGCAAAGTAACAGTGTTTACAATCTAAATAAATACACAATTAATTTTACTAGTGCTTTTTGAATAAACTATTCCTATAAAGTCTTGTTCCGATATCACGTTTCTAACTCAACAAGATGGTTTTCTTCTCATTTTCTTTTTACTTTGACCAAACAAAAGTAACTTCAATACCAGACTGTTGTAGGAGGAGGAATCTACAGTACAGTAACTCTTTATTTAAATGTTTTCATGGTCGAGCTGTAATGTTAAATCCGAAGCCGCCTGGTCTTACTCTCTTTCTCTACTCTGTTTCCTCCATCAACCTCCATTAAATTGTGAATTTCCATAACCTGCAGAGCTTAAAAAACAGCCACCACTGCAAGACAGAGCACCCCTCTCCTCTCCTCTGTCAGCTGGAGTTAGTTGAGCTGATAATTTTTATAGAATTACAGGAGCAATGGCTACTCAAATAAGAGACTTTCAATAATTAATAATCAATGTTATATTTTTGTCCATCTGTTTCTGCTTTGAGCAAAGGTGAACTTCAGCCAACCTTCATACAAGCACATTATAAAAGAAGCTTCTCTTTAACTTTTTTTTAGGAATTTGAGTTCCAGTTTTCACTTTTGGAATAAAATTAAAACAGATACACAAAGTCTCATTATGAACTCAGCTATCCTCTGCATGTCATTCTTCATCATCAAAGGTTGTAGTTTATTCATATCTGTGATAAAGCTGGAATCACTGAGGTTGGTTTTCACAGTAGATGAAAGAAATACCTGAGCCTGTATTCAGCTGTTTGATAGATCACAGTGAATGTGGAACGAACCAGCAGCATTAACATCAGCTTACGCCTGAAAACTGGAAAGGAATCAACAGTCTACAGGCTTCCTTATTGTTGCACAGCAGAAGCCCTGGAAGTTGGAAGATGCAGAAGTTACAGTTGAGCAGATTCATTTCAGAACGTCCTTTATAAACACTTTAAGAGGGAATGCCACTTGTTTTCCAGTCTGGAGATAAAAGTCAAAACAGAGGAGAACAAAGCAAAAGCCTTGAGGCTGTCAGTCAGATTCTCCAGAGGTGGAGCTGGGCATTACACAGGTGGGGTGGAGTAGCGCACCACATAGTTGTAGTCTGGTGGCGGGCTGTGACACTCCAGACCGGCGTCGAGGGCTGAGTCGTCCAGACTGAAGTCCAGAGAGGGGACTGTGGGTGGGAACTTCTCCTTCTCTGAGTCGCTCAGCACAGACTCCTTACTCTTACTCACTGCCTTCATCCTGAAAACACAAAGAGATGTAAAATGAATATAACAGGGAATTATCACAATGACATCATTTTCAAGGACCAATTCATGCCAAGCAGTTTCTAAAGATACGAAATGACAGAGCTGATTCAGAGTGATACAGTGAATGATGCATAACACTATTTAGAGGAGAACAAAAGTATTTCCCTCATCTATGATGATCACAAATTTTAATAATATCCTTCAAAGTTAAAGCAATTAGTCGATTAATTCATTAGTTCATCTACAGAAAATAAATCAGCAATTATTATTTCAAACAAAAATTCCATAAATTCTCTGGTTTCAGCTTCTCAAACATGAACATTTAACGATTTTCTCTGTTTGTGTCATTGTAAATTGAATATTCTTTGGGCTGGATGGACTAAGCACGACATTTGAAGATGTCTTTTTCTTTCTCCATTTATCACATGTTATAGTAAAAAAGGTTCATTGATTCAGATAATGACAGTAATCATTAGTTAGGGCTCTAATATCCACAAGTTACAGCTTCTCTAAACTTGTTTTGTTCATGGAAACTCTAATACAGCAATGCAAGTGGATAATGACCACATTATCAGCCGTGCCTAATAAACAGAAACTCCTAATTGCAAAAACAGACAAAACAAATTAATGTGGCATGACAGGAAGATCAGCTGACATCCTGACCAAGAAATGACACAAGAACAAAATGTGCCTAAGGCCTTTTCTCTCAGGAGAGAAACTGAAGCAGTCAGTGTGTAAACAACCTGCTCTTCACTTCAACTTTCACTTTAACTTATTGTGCATAATATCAAGCTCTTTCTTCTTACAAGTTTCTTTTTCAAGTCAACTTGGCTTGAACGCTCTCACAATAGAGGACTGTTTTGATATTCTTTGATTTACGAAAAGCCCCTTGTGAAGCTGTGCAATCAGACAAACGTTTCCTTATTCAAATATGATGTAATCAATCATCCTGAGCTTTTCTGCTTCACTTGATGTTCAGAATATGAGTAATTGCCTTTTATTGTCTTTGGAGGTTGCTAAGGGTTTCCAGAGCTCCTCTCTCGAGGCCACAGGGTCAGCGCCCAGCGGGGGTAAGTGACGCCTCAGTACTGGAATGTTTGTCCTGATGAATAACTACCTGCTGAACTAGGCATCAAAAATAGGTAACAATAGCACAGTGTTGCTCTGCCAATGCCAAGCTACAGGTACAATTGGCAATTGTGCAACAGGAAACAAAGTGAGGCAGGTTTTGCAGCTTCAAATGTGAAACACAGCTGGTTTTCTTAGACTTTTAAGATAGTAACATGAATATACTCAGGGTTTTAGACTGTTGGTTGAAAAAAACAGATCTAGCTTTTGCAGTTTTGTCTGGGAGTCTTGAAGGCCAAGGGAACAACAGGTGGACCTCAGCTAAACAAAAGGAGCACAGCGCTATAGCTAACAGGGGAGGCCCTTGTAAACCCTCCGAAGTTCAAAGGTGGCAGTGATTGAGCAGTTGCCCAGCAAGGAAGTCCTCCCCTCAAAATGCACATCATTCTCTGCATGCCTGGGTTGATTCCCCGATGACACAAACAGGCCTGCAATGAGTCTGGGTAGCCTTCGATTTTTGAGTTTTGAGATCTAAAAGACACAATTAGTGGGCGAGGGCGTTTGTAGAAGTGAGTGATGAGCTGTGAATTACATTGCTTCAGAGGGTATGACAAATCTGCTAAGTGCATCTCATAAGTTACTTCCCCAGCAGTTGTTTACATGCTCCCTCTTAATGATTTAAAAGAGCTTTTATGTCGTCTTCACAACTTTATGCTCTTTCCTCTTCGACTCAACAGAGATTTGGGAAACATATGAAGATCTGCTTTAGGACAATTTACTTTACTGCTGTTCCTCCTTTAAATCTTCTAAGCGCAAGCCACAATACTTTGAAGGCGTATTAATAGTTGCTACTGTGCAGGGAACAGCAGAACAATACCACAAGGTTTAAAGTGTAATTACAGAGTTCAGAGGTTTGACCCAGTAAATTAACCCTGGCACTGAGCTGCTGTAAACTTAATATGTAAGCCTTAAGACACCTACAGAGGCCCTCATAAGAGAAAGATCTACAGAAATTTGACTCCGATTCGACGAACTCCTAAAGTGAGAACACATTGTCTCAATGTTTTTCTCCTTTATGACAGTTTTATATGCTTGCCCTGGCAGGATCCACATCTTAAAGTCATCAAATGATCCACAGGATTTTGGAGTATAGACTTTAGGCCAAGGTCACTCCTTCGAGATTATGTGTGTTTGTTACCTAGCAGTGCATTATAACAGACAGCCGTGACTCAGAAGTTAAATCCATCTGGGAGGTATCTCATTCGGGACTATATACTGAAAAACAAAGGGGTTTTAGTGTGCACTCTTAAAACAGCCAAACCTCAAGTGACGCAGCCACTCTGCTTTTGTGCTCAGTCCTTCAGTTTGTCACCTTCAAGTTTGTCCCTCCCACTTTCCCTTTGTGCCAATGTCCCTACCTCATGGCTTCTCCAGACAAAAGGGAACGCTGGCTGCTGACGTCTTTTTAAGGCAAAAGAAACTTGTGTGTCTGTGTCTGAGTGTGTGTGTGTGTGTGTGTGTGTGTATGACAGTTATAGCGTCTACATTCCAGCACCTCGGGGAGGTTTCCAAGCAGGTATTTTGCAGTTTCTTCCAGTGTGTGTGTGTGTGTGTGTGTGTGTGTGTGTGTGTGTGTGAGAGGAAGAGCTGCTGTGTGGTGCAGTGTACGTACGCCAAAGCCATGATGCTCAGAGGTCGGCATGATTCGAGACGCTTCAGGGTCTGCATGTTGTCAGACGACAGGCCCATCCCACTGTCTGACTGACCACCCTGATGACGATGATGATGTAGAGACAGACAGAGAATGAATAATTAAAACCCCAAATCTCATCTTTCCTTACTCTAATATATAATACAGAATCTTTCAAAACCAGACTTACAAAGTGCTTCACAATAGCATGAAATACAAACATTGCAATGGTCAAGCATGATGAAATTAAATAAAATATAACCTAAAACCATTAGAGTGATAACTTAAAAATGTTTGTTTACCATTTTTCTATCAGGAAGCCCCTTAAAACTTACACATCGACTCGGCTGATTTAACAACGAAAAGGACTTTGTTTCCCAAAGTTGGAGCTAAAGCAGTAAAAGCATGATCCTTGTTTGTCTTGAGCCTAGACCGAGGAACTTTTAACAACATTTGGTGGTCACACCCTAGAGAGTTAAAAGATCAGAAATATATGTGTAATGAAGCCAAACCACAGAGGGCTTTAAAAGTAATCAACAAAATCCCAAATTGAAATCTAAAACGAGTATGAGGCCAATGTAATTTAACCAGGACTGCATTATAATCATCACATTGAGATATGTTTTTTATGTGCCTTGTTTTTAAAAGAAGTCATGCTGCTACATTTTGCACCAACTGCTGCATAACTGACTTTGGCAATATTTTGGATTTCTAGATACTAAGGCTGAAAAAGACTCAAAATGTGGTGATTGACATTGAAGCATCTTTCAAAAACAACACCAAGATTTCTGTCTGAATATCTGCCATCAGTGGTCCAAGGTGAGGAACTGATTTAGTTAGAAATATGGTCTGGACCAATTACCAGGACTTCAGTTTGATTGTTATTCAGCTGAAAAAAGCAAGAGGTCATCCAGTTTGCTCAGACATTCATGACTAAATGAAACATGTCACTTGCCTAAAAATGTTGCAGTCATGGTGTTGAAATAATGAATAACATGGCCAAATGGTAGCAGATACAAACTGAATAAAACTGGGCCACGTATAGAGGCTTGTGGGACTCCACATGACATGCCAGCCAAAGAAAAAAAAGGTTGTCTACAATTATCAACTTTTAACACACTGTTTGAGCAGTAGAAACCAATTTTAATAGTCATCCTGTTTGGAAAAAAAACAAAACAAAAACAAAATAAAATAAAAAATCTTGTATCCTCTCTCGGAGTTCGCTCAGGCCACTTTAAATAACGTAATTTATGTTCCAGTGTGAAGTTTCTAGTGAACTGTCAAATGCCTGTCATTTAACTAATTGCCTGGCATAGGATAAGTTAGAGCGCAGTTTGTGTGTTTGTTTCTGGTTCAGTTCCAGGATTAATAACTCACCCCATGGTTCTCATTTGTCCCGTGTTCCATGGTAACCTCGTCAAAGGTTTTCACACTAGCCGGACGGATCTTGATGTTCCTGGCAAGAAAATATTTTCAGGGTAAGTCTCCCAAATTCCACAGAACTTTCTCTTTCTGTTTAGAGAATCATTTGATTATACTGGAGCAAAGAGTTCAGCAACACAACTGCAGGAACTTAATCGTTTAAATCAACGATGTGTGGCATCAGTGACATTGTACTTTGAAAACACACCTTGTTTACTTTGCATTTCAACACACAGAGACTAAAATGACTGCTTGATTTAGCTTAAGGGGTAACTGTCATGACTTCTTTTCAACAACTCCTCAGTAAACACACTTGGAGAAGAATTCCAAGAGCTCAACAAATATTATCTTAAGTGGACATTAATGTTGAAGCAGGCTCTGCGGTTTATGGTGAAAATCCTCACAGGAGCCACAGTATTGAAAGCCCTCTATCCAACATGGTGCCATGTGTATATTTCTTATCATGCGCCAATCAGGTCTCTCATTGTCCTCAAGTCAGACAAGAAACCTCCTGGTTAAGATTAGTGTAAGCGCTACAGGAACACTAATTGTTCTGGATATTATTCACTGCAAAGTGGGCAAATGATTTAGGCATTTCCTTTACAAAACAGACTGAGCACTGTTTGTTTAACAGTCTGAGGATAGGGTTACCTGTCATTAAGATAAGGTGATTTATTTCCTTGGAATGACTTAACAAGTTCATAGGGGAGAGGAACAGATTTGTGCCTACAAGTCAGTCCAGAGCCAAGTCAGCAGCTGTGAGAGGCTGTACTTTGTACTTATAGCTTTGTGCTATGGGATAAATGCTAACATCAGCATGCTAACAAGATTTTCAGAAAAATGCTATCATGATGATGTTTAGCAGGTGCAATATTTACCATCTCATCTGATAGAAAAGTCATTAGTTTTTAGATATTCAGTCATAAACCAGAGTATTAACATTTTTGACATGATGATGGTGCTAGATGAAAAGTTAAGGGATCACCAGTTATTGCAATTCATCTTAGAACATGAAAGCCGAAGAAGCTGAAAAAAGTTCAGCCACCACACAGTTTTTATCAATCATTGACAAAGGTTAAAAAAATTTCAGGGTTACAATGATGCATGTACCAAGTGCTCCCTGAGTCACGGTGGGAGACGGGTCGAGAGGGCATCTCCTCTGATGGCTCCGTGGCAGACGGGTCTCCCACCTTAGCCAGCAGGGCTGTGTTGATGGGTATGTAGTGCTTCCCCTCCTAAATCAAGTAAACAGAGACAGAACAACTTAGAGTACAGCCTTATACCTCCATGAAACAAAATATGAAAAGGCTGAAGTAAATCGATGCTGTGTGTATGCTATACAAACACACACGTCCACGGATTGTGGCGAGCAGCCAAAGAAACTAAGGTCATACCTAATAAATTCAATACAATGTTCATGAAGTTGATGGAGGCGGCAGAGACCATGACCAGTCTTCCTGCACTGTAACAATAGCTTTATTAATAAGAGTCAAACCCCTCCACTGCTCTGCCTGTCCAGTCTGAACGTTTTCCCATGAAGTTAGTTTTCACAGGCTCATTTGTAATACAACATGCTGTAGTTTTCACATGATGTGATATGTGGCTTTGTCTTTATCTCCAATTACTTCACGGGGCAATCTACAATCCTGTGTATTCTTTGCAGAAATTGTGGAATATAATCCCTTTTCTTTGTGTGCTGTAATGCACAATCTGGACAAGGAGCCTGTTCTCTTTAGTGGCTGGCAGTGGAAACATGATTATGAGCATCTTGTAGATTGTGATGATTGAAAATGATCTCTTCTTGTTAGGAATCCCTTCTTGCTAGGACTCTGGCAAGTTTCCTGTCATCACTGAAAATTATTTGAATCTCCTTTTTCAAATAGCATTTTCTTATTCTTTCATCATGGTTGAAATTTTCAGTGGCTCATTAAGTTGCACTGTGTATGATCATAACCTGTTTTGTGCTTTAGTGAGGTGATGATGAGAGTGCGAAATACTTTGTTTATATTCATGTATAAGTACAATGGGACTACTTGATCCAAAACAGACTAATGCCAGATCTAACCTATTTTCTCCTACACTTCAGACTTTAGACTCTGAATTCCGTTTAAAGAATCCCAATAAAATTAGAGTGGATATGAATTGCAAAGCAAATTTGCAGTATCAAAAGTTTGACTTTTTGGGACTTTATCTGGATAAATTTGCTAATCATTGAATGAAATGATGACCACATCTTAATACAGCAGTGGATTTTAATATATGCTGGATTCCTACTTGTGTATATGCTCAGCAACCTTTCTTTCTTTTTTCCATCTGTGTAACCAAAAACATAAGTGTTAGATTATTGAAAGTGTATGTCAAGATGGATGTGTATGGATCTGTTGCTTGCAGTACAATGAATTCCTCCCTCTGAGTTTGAACTGACGCCAATGTGAACTGTGTGGAAGCGGATGAACAGGCATGAGCTTGACACCTTGTGCACTACTCTGTGGTGCCGATCAGTTGTACCATTCCCCTGGACATCTGTGTGGATTGACCATTACTTGGATTCTGTTATCTTTTTTTAATTTACATTTTCGTTTTATATATTTAGGGATTATCACTACTGACACACACAGGGAGATAATTATGATGGTTATGACACACAATGTGCATAGAGCACAGAGTGGGCCCACTTGGATCCACTCCTGTATAAGACATATTCGCACACAGTCCTGACAAATGTGACAACAGAATGTGAACCCAACAAATCAAAATGTCTGCTGTGAAACAGGCCTCTAGGACTTTGTCAGGTCGATAAATTGTAACTTTTCTTTTCAGTGAAATAACTTACATAATCAAATACAGTTTTTTTCCCTTTAGTACATATTTGTTGGCCTGATTACAACCAACATCTGCTAAACTTTCTGACAACCGTATAAAATCCACAAAACATCCAACAGGTTGTGACATTTCAAAGCATTCATGCCTGACAATGTTATGTTGCATCACACTACAATTACATTGCTTTTCCATGTGTTTTGAAGTGTGGTTCCTCTTACAAGACGGATGGTGCCATTTCAAAGGGAGCCAAGTGTTTGTGTTGAGTGTTACTTCCCCTCTCAGTTACTCTGAGCACCCCCCTGGGCAAGACATGGTGCTGAATCCTCTTTAGGCTGCAGGACTCAGATTCAGCTTCCTGAATGTTTGCAGTGTTTGGGACTCATTTTGCACAACTGATGTCTTATATTGTTAAAAGTGTGCCGTAAAGTCACAATACGGTTAGGACTCCAAAAGTATGTGGGGATTGAAACTTGAAATATAAATTTAATTTCAGTCTTAGTTACTGAGAAAACATTTTCATAAATCTCTTTGGCCTATCACTTTGGTTTGAAATCACACCAGAGCTCAACAGCTGCTGATCATAAAATGTCCATTCCTGCTACTTTTGATACAAACCTGTGACACTGGTTGGATTTTCACACATTGAAGCTTAACTTCTATCATTTGTAGTGTTCAAATCGAAGTCTTTCTTGTGTATCATACCTGTTGCACGCTGGCCTGAAGCAGGTCTCCCAGCCTTTCCACCAGCTCAGTGAAGGTTGGTCGCTCCAGTGGCTCCCCGTGCCAGCAGTCCAACATGGTCTGATATCTAAAAGCAAAGAAGACACCACTGAACACAAACTGCAAGATGCAAGCCTTCAGCAATACTGGATGGATATTCCTAATGCTATGGTTGATGTTTTGTAAACTGTGACTATGCAGTTTTAAGAAGAAAATGAACCATCCTCAGGGTTGGTAGTCCCCTGAGTTTTCATCTTTTAATACATAAATCTCTTTGAGCAACCACATCTGGTTCACCTCTGAATCAACTGTCATCTAGAATATTTGTACATGTCCTGTTTTCTATTTTCAGATGATCCCGAGCCTCTGCGGCTGTATCTGATTCTC
Source organism: Centropyge bicolor (assembly GCA_037975185.1). NCBI lineage: Eukaryota > Metazoa > Chordata > Actinopteri > Pomacanthidae > Centropyge > Centropyge bicolor. The sequence continues at coordinate 8,777,934 of JBBMOC010000002.1, forward strand.
TCTCGGTTGTGGGTGTGAAGACCAGTGAGAGCACACAGTCCTGCTCGAGTTTGACAGGCTGTCAGCGTCTCTGCCCATGTGGGAAGACTCAGAGCCTTTGAGTGAGTTTCCATCGCAGTGGTCTGTCTCATTTTGTGAAGGAACTTAGAAACAGAGCACTGAGGCTGCTGTTTAAATTACCTTCACAGCATGTTACTGATTGAGATTGATCAGTGACGGGATCCCTATCCTGTTTCTGTTGTGGCCATCACCATTTTCCCAACAGAAATCTTACGTTTTATGTAAACAGAACTTTTAAGACTCTGCGTTAGAATCATATTTACTCAATCTCAAATTTGACATCTATGTTTTGTGCACAGGGCAGCTAGACCGCTTTGCTTCTCTGAAAGAAGCCGTGCGGGTGTGATTCCCACACTAATGAACGTAGAGTTTACTTGTCCAGGTGGTAGCCCTCCTGATGGTGACAGGATGTGGAGAGCATGATCACAGCCTTATACATATCATGGAGGGGGGGGGGTAGACACATTGTATGACTTCACAATTTCAACCACATTTCCTGCCTGGTCCACAATGAGAATAAATAGCCTGCCCCCGTACGTTTAGGGTCTTGAGGGAGTGTGGTGTTTCTGGGGGGGAAGAGGGGGATTCCTTAGATCTGAGGTAGTTTGTCCGGTTGGGCAAGTGTGGTAGGATGGGAAGTGAGCATCCTATTTATTGTCCTCCCACTCTCTGAGCAGCATCCGCTAAATTCCTCTGCAATGCATCAGGACGGGGGATCTTATTAACCGGCAACATTCCTGATGAATCAGTGCTGCAGAGGCACAAATTAATTGTTTAACACTGCTTGCAAGATTGCATGTGCTTTTCATCAGTTGCATATTACGAGTTTGCAGTGAGGGTCAAGGTGTCAAAACCGGGGCTTACAGACACATGTGATCAACTGCAGACCTCTCCAGTGCATCAGCAGAATTCACCACATTGACTCTTGAGTGCATTACTGTGCAACCAATTTAAACTGATATCAGCAGGGTTTATCTCAGCTTTAAATTAGTGGCAGGCCTCACAGCCATAAGCATGCAAAATATATAATCTGGCAGTTCTATTTTCGTCAATGGACTGCCTGAACCGAGATGGAAAGTACAAGAGATTCTTGGCACCAGGAGGTCTGCATCTATAGCTCCTCTGACTGAAAACTAGTCTGGATTAGATTTTATGTATCGTTTCCAATCACTGTCTCCTTTGAAAAGCTGATGAATTTATTCTTACTTGGCACACGTTGCTTTAAAACTCTGGACCTTTTGATAATACATCATTATTAAGCAGAAGTGCAGCATTATGCTTTCAAAACAAATACGATTTGTGGACTGTATGTGAGTCATTTTAAATTAAAACCAGACACAACATATGCACACATGTTGGCGTAAAACTCTTGCAGACTACGATCGCTGAGTCTGGATCGGCTGCATATTGGACAGAAGAGTCAAAGTATTCTTATTACAAAAATGTTTGTATAGCTGCATCAGTGACATCACCAAAGAAGAGGACTCTCTGTTCTAATACAGACATTGATGGCCAGCAACATCCCCCATCAGAAAAAATCTCCAGTCTCTGGGTTTCATCACTGGGGGAACTTAAGACTTCAGACATCACATTTAATTGTGGTACTCAATTACATCTGCGCCACTGTCAGCCACAAAATGCTTCAGAGCTTCAAGTTCACCGCCACATAGCTAATCAGTAGCTAATGTTTCCTCCTGCATCCAGAGCAGGATTACCAATGATTCTTATCAGGCACCCCTGACCTGCTGGTGCAACCACAAAGAGGGAGAGAGACACAATGCCTCCTCTTAGTTGTATATTGATACAGGAGCCTTTTACTTCCTGCCTGTATTTTCTTGGCCTCTTTGAGTAGAACATACAGCTTGGGGTAAGGAGCTGGCTGGCTGGGAAAAACAGGAAAGTCCCCAAGATTTAAATGGAATGGTAGATGTCACATCAGTCTTTTGGCTGCATTTTTCAAAGGCAGACAAGATAGAAAATCATCAAATTTAATGCTCTCTCTTCTTTTGAGAATTGTTAATAGGAATGCTCACATTTCAGAGGAAGAATATTCTGGTGCTCTCATCCTAGTCCCCTCTTTCAGCCGGCAGCAAAATTCTTCGTCAATTTGGACGCCAGGGTACGGGGAGGCACCTGGGAGAGGAAAGAGGGGAGAGAGGTTCATTACACAGTTATTTGTCCACAGTCCATTTGTATGACTTTACATGTATCTTAACATCATAGGAAACATGAAGATACTGTAAGACTTATGTTGCTGTTAACATTATTATGTGAGATTATATGAAATAAAAAAGTACCAAACATAAGAATATTTTAATGAAAGACAAGTGTTCAGTCATATAATTAGTAGTGTTTTTCATACAAGGTTAAGACTTGGATAAACTGTTGAGGTATTTTAAAGGCTCCAGTAAAGCCTCAGGGCATCATTATTCATGAAGCTGGTTCTCGCTAATGTACATTTCAAACTACTGACACATATTTCATGGGAAAATGTCTGCAGAACGGAGAAAAACTATTCTGACAAAACAAAAGCTCACATTCTTTAGTACATTTAGATGATATCAACATGACCTACAGACTGTGTGACTGAGGTGTAAAGGTTTAAAAAGGATTATTATGCACAATGTGCTGTTACAAAGATAACACCTGCCCAGTCTCTGTTGCATTCTTGATTCCCTACTGAGAACATTAAACTCCCTTTACTGCTGAGTGTGAGCAGCTTTCCAACTGCAGTAATCTACATGGAAACCACTCGCAGATTTGTTTACGCGCGCTTGCAGATTGCATAACAGCTGCTATATGTATACATGTTTACCAAACAAATTCCTAGAAAACATTAAAAACTTAAAGCTTTTTTGATTAGATCTGGTTGGATGACAGAACTTTGAGCCACACAGTAACCGTGTAATGTCATTATATTTGTATTGCTGAGTAATGAATCGGTCAAATGTATCACTCACCAACCAAAACCACCACTAATTTTATTTTCTTTTGAACCGCAATATCCATAATAAAATTAGAACTTAGAGCCAAACCGTACTTCATGCTCGACCCCTGTAAAAACATACGGCCACACACTGAACCGATTTGTATCCAATATCCAATTTTGTTGGTTTTGGGAAATAAAGACCATTCTGTGTTATCAACACAATTTCCTGAGTCATTAAATAATATTTTTGTTTGCTTGAATCCCCACACACTATATGAAACGACATCTTTGTGGCTACTCAAATTTATATGGAAACCACAGATTCAGCTTGGGAGCTGTTTGAACATCACTACAGAAATAAAGCTTACTGAATCAGTAAAAGAAAAAATCTGTGATTTGTGTATCCATGTTATATTATCATTAATTATTCTGTATTATGTGTAATATTCTCTCATCCTCTTTTCTACATACTTTTATCTCATCTTTATCCTTTGCAGTGATAATGGTGCACAGCTAGTATGACAAACTTGGTGCAGACCTAGATTAATACTTAACTAACAAGCTTGAGATATCTAAACCAGAGCGATCTGAAAAACACGCTTGGGCAACCCTGAAACTTTTGACCTCCAAACATGATCAGGTTGCAAAGCTCACTTCGTTGCCATTTTTCTTGGTTATTTTGTGTCCTTGTTTCCTGATTTATTTTTCTGAGGCCCCGCTAACACTACCCAGATGTGTAAGTGTTTCTTTAACGGAAAATGTGGTGAGAATGTGTCAAGAGTGAAGAAGAGGGAGAAAGAGAACAAGAAAGAAGAAACACAAAAGGCAAAGTGTCATAGTGACGTCAGTGTGCTTTACATTTAAAAGAATATGCAATTTGACACACTCTTCTTTCAACTGCAGCGGGTGACGACACGGTATGGCACTGATTCAACAGCAGCACAGTCATAAAGTACTGAACAGCAATGAATCCAGCTTTGGTTTTTTTACACTTACTCTTATGTTTCCCCTGCTTCCCATGGTGACATTTAAACATACAATATTTCACGTTGAGTCTTGCTATAGAAACGTGTGGTGTGCACTGTGCCACGGTACACAGGCAGTCATGGGCTGACACACAATGCTGTTTTAAAGGCTGCAGTGGTTTCACAGCAGGGGCACACTTTTACACTGGTTGGTTACAGTGAATTTGTGTTGCCAGCTGGGAAGAAACGAGTAACTTAAATAGGAGGTGTTCTCCTGTTTTAATGTCCCATGCCTGTGCTAAAAATCACAGTAGAACTTCACTAATGTTTTTTTGCACTGGCATGAAAATAGTTCTCTCAGGCTGACAATGCAAGCCCAGGCTCTTTGTCCCAAAGGCACAATTACACAGTGGAAGAAGACAGTTATTACCCTGTGCATCTGGTGAAGCCGAACAGCCGAGGGGCACTGAACAGGTCCACCAAGCTCTCACTGAACATCTCTGATAATGGAACCTCATGTTTGAGACGCTTTATGCATATGTGGGGATGTTAAGAAACACAAACTACTTGTAAATGTAAATTGAATTTGAATGTTTGCATTTTACTATGAAATAACAATATCCTCTATTTCAGACAAGGGCACTTAACATGTATTTGTCTTTTCAATGCAGGTTGTGTTTGAAATGTTGCTGCTGCTCACCTGTTTTTCATTATGCATTATTGACTGACGCACCTGGATGATTTTGGGCCCAATGGAGCTCTGTTAGTTGCCTTCTGTTGCTTTTAAAATGAGGCCTGTTTAATAGCTGCTTGGAATTCAGCCTAATATGTGGCTCATTTTAATTAGTGCTGGTAAGTGATACTTCAACATATAAGTTAGGATGTGTAATTTTTACATTAACAGGGTTAACGCTCCCCTGCATGTTAAACAGTATGAACTATTAAACTAGAAGTGGTTGATGCTGAAGCATGACACTTACCTAGAGAAAAGATCTCCCACATGAGAACACCAAAAGACCAAACATCACTCTGAGTCGTGTAGATCTTGTCAAATATGGCCTCAGGTGCCATCCACTTCAGAGGCAGTCTAGCCTGTAGAGGTATTGAGACAAAAAAAATCACTTACTCCAGTATGTCACCTGTGCAGACATCTGACTACACGGTTATATCTGTGCCAGTTGAGAGCCAGTTGTTTAAACTATGTAAGCAGTGCTGCTTTTGATTTAGCTCAGCCTAACTTCTCCAAAGCAGACTTCCTTTATTGAATTTTCAAACAAACACACTGATCTCAGTTATTTTTTCAGACATTCCCAAGAACTGCTGAATTTATTCATTCCTCCGTTTTTCTGCCAGGTCAGTGGAGCTTACTGTTTTGCATGTTTTATATATTTGAAAATGCTGTGGAGCATTTTTTTTCTGTAAGACAGTACATACCAGACAAGTAAAAAAACAACTCTAGACTGTAAATGACTTACATCTCCTTTGCGCACATAATCTGGGTCTTTGTAGACGTCTCTGGCAAGTCCGAAATCACAAATCTTTACAACATTATTCTCAGAAAGTAGGATGTTTCGTGCAGCCAAATCACGATGGATGCACTAATGAAAAAAAAGGAAGAGGCAAAACCTTTTTCAGTGTGTCTTTTACATTAAAAAAAAGGAAAGAAACAAAATCTTATTCAGTGTGACTTTTACATGTATAAGTTTAAGTTTTCTGCATGCAATTGACTTCACAGTGATACTGTACGTGCTATACAGTACGGCTGCTGGCAGAGCAACACATGGTCAAGTCATCAGTGATATTACAATAGGAGATGATGTGTTCCATATCCAGGCTAAGAAATGGTCTGTTACAAGTTATTTACAACAATGGCTTCATTCTCTAATCAGTCCCATCCGGCCTGCCCAAAATTATGAATGACCTGAAAAATGAATGAGTTCTAAACTGATTGAAGTAGCAGGAGCAGGATAATACAACAAACAAATTAATGTTTGAGCAGTGTGCTATAGTAGAAACAAATGGTTCACACTTAAATTTAAGAGAAGCCAAATCTTTTGTCAAATCAGTTTGCTGTACCTTTATTCATTTACAGTGCAGAAACTTTTTCCTGAACTGTATGCACAGCAACTTAAAAAGATTTGTCTACTCTTAAGAATACTTTAAATGTAAACGAAAGTTTGCTTCAACATGGACATGTTGACTTTTCTGGTTGAAACGCACCAGTTAAACAAGGGTGAGGATGGTGAGCCTTCACTATACTGAGTAAAATGTGTCCAGATTGAAATCAAAATAACATGATCTTTATATAAAAAACAGAACAACTCCAACATAACTCCAAAAAAATTAAAAGTACCTTGCGTGAAGCCAAGAATTCCATGCCTTTTGCAACTTGGAAACTGTAGCAAATTAAATCTTCCAGTGTCAGGACCCTCTTATATAAATCCTCAGATTCTGTGAAACAAAAGAAGACAGAGCTTTTCCAGTGACACCGATCTCTCAAATTGGATGTATATGACCTTTAAATTTGGGACAATAATATTCCTCATCTAGTTTTAAAATGCAGTCAGTGTAATCAGCAGCTCTCTACGCCTGTCAGCTAAATCAGATAAGATGATTGAACAGTAACATTCTCATGGGGAAACTGCATATGTAAAGCCTTGGCTTGAAAACGTCCTCTTAACAATTCGTCCTGCCATGTGCATGTCTCCTCCTACACACTCTGTCCTCACAACATCCTTTACAGACGAGAGTGAGAAAACAAGCTACAATTCCTCCTATTTTTCAGGCATCAGGTAAAACGTGAGGTTACAGGCGCAGTTTGCTGGTTGGGGGTCTGAGAGAGGAACTCACAAGGAGTCCTTCCACTGGCCCACCTGAGTAAACAGCTAATCAAACCAGAAATAACACATCAGGAACAACATGGGCAATGTGCTGTGTCTGAGCTGGAGCCCGAGAGCAGAGCAACACTCAGGTCAGGACAGGAAATAAACAGACGCCTCCCCAGACTCAGTGGGGTGACAGTGGCTCCTGCTGCAGTGATTGTACTGCTGAACAGGAGGAGGAAACGTCCCATCAGACTCAGGCTTGAAAACAATCTGAGGAGAGCTTTGGTTCCTGGGTTGGAGGGGTGGAGCAGAGGTGAGGGGAGGGAGACAGCAGGAGGGACAAACAGAGGGGGGTGTGGGGTGTGGGGGTTGAAGGGAAGTAAGACGTGCATGGCCTTTACCTTCTTCCTCTTCCTCTGAGTCGCAGTAGCTCTTATCTTCGATGAAGCCAGAGCTGGCTGAGCTTCCGGTGCTGGCCACGCTCTCCAGGCGTCGCTTCATCAGTTCGCTCAGTTCGCAGCCTGATCCTGAGGACACCACCTTGCCGTCCTGACTCTGACCAGCACACATAGATCATGTTAAATGAAATGAGGTTTTTCCTATAAGGCCGTCAAAACAGTCACTCCCAGCTCACACTGCTGACAGGCTCATAGCCAGAATGATAAGAAAACGAGAGCATCGGAAAGTCTAAATCATGCACCTTGTCACTCACCTTGTAGATGATAAAGTCATCTCTCTTGCCTCTCAAATAGTTGGACAAGTTGCCATATTTGCAGAACTCCACTATCATCATCAACGGGCCTGTTAAGATAGCATACTTTATTATCATTATTCCTACAGCATGTGCTGCTTCACAATAAAGAAAATTCAAAAAGATAAAGATGTTCAAATTTAAAGTTAGACCGGCAATTTGACAGACAATCTAACAGAATTTTTGATGACATAATAATAATATGTATTAATTTAATTAGAATTTAATTTAATCATAATTATATTTTCCCAAACATCAGAACAGTAGGATTACGTTTTATCATTCCCTCAGTGATAAAGCTCACCTCCTGGCTTCGTGCAGGCTCCCAGCAGATTGACCACGTTCAGGTGATGGCCAATGTGGATCAGGATCTTTAACTCTGACATCAGAGCTTTTCGCTCATTTGATGTAGCACCTCCTGTAATGATGTAAATGCATAAAGAATTTGTTTCAGCATTGGTGAGTAAATCATTAAACATCTGAACTAAAATGATATACATTACCAGACTAAATTAGATTTTCATTTTATGTCCTTCAATTTTGTTTCAAGATCACTCCAGCGATGTTACAATCATGAGTGCTTTGAATTCAAACTCCTTTAAAAAAATAATAAGTAACACATTTTCACTTCTATCAAGTAAAGATGGATGATTCAACTTTTTTATTAAACATAATGAGGGTCTCACAAGAAAATCCAGTTAAGATAATATACAAAGATAACAGCATGAAAAAGAAGCAATGCCACACAGCTCTGATCTCATGTTGAAGAAGCGGGAGGGTACAGCCTTTACATGGCACTCAGACACACGTGGACTCAATATTTCAATTGTGGTGAAAGTTTTGCCTAAAAAAGAGCATGCAGTTTTCTTTTTCATCAAAATTCTTTTCACTTGTGTCCAGATTGTTTTTCAATAATATGAAAGTAAAAGTGAAAATCTGACTTTAAAAATGGCATTCTCTGCACATTTTTCTCTTCACTTCCCATTGTCTGAGGAATCGCTTAAGAGCTTGTTTACTGTAAACTGTGGTAAAATGTGTCTTATTGGAGCTGGAAACACAACTCTTAGATGCATGGGGACTAAACTATTACAACGATTACACTTCATGCGTAAACTTTGACAGTTTGGAGTATACAGACAGATATTGGTTCTTCTATCGTTAATTTGCGTAGTATTCATTTTTCTCTTTTATTGTCTGGTTTTTTCAAAGTCTGTAATTAACAAGACCAAGCTTAATAAAATTGTTAACATGTCCAACAAGATTGCAGGACAGCAACAACGCAATATGACACTGATTTGTGAGTCCTGAGTCGTGAGGAAAAGGCCTACAATCTTCAGTGATGTCTCACATCCTCTCTATTGTGAATACCAGTTGTTATGATCAAGATGGAGATACAGGGACTACTCATGCCCAGAGATTTTTCATACCTTCCTGTACAGCTCTGTTATACTGAGTTTTTGTTGTACTCAATTCTGGATTGTTGGTGATGTCGTTGTGGAGCAGATGTGTTGTTTGATGTCTGTCTTTAACTGTACTGTCTTTAATGGTGGTTCTATTTGTCTGACAGTTGGAAATAGTTATACTTATGTTTGTTTTAGTTATCAAGTTCATAAGCCTCATACAGTATGACAATAATATATTAAATGTTAATACCAAATGCATACATATATAATTTGCACATCCAGATGATATTTTCCTTCCAGCATTGCCTTATATTTTAAAAAGAGATTATGTCTAATATACTATAGAGAAAAAGCGAAAAAGCCTGAACTCTGGTGGATGGATTACTGAGGAATTTAATTTTGAAAGTTAAATATGATGGAAAAATAACAATATTGCTTAAGGCCCACTGACAAGAAACAGCTGTTGATATAGGACATCCTCAAAGATAAATGCCAACACAATTACAGAAATAAAATGGGAGGTGCTCAGATAAGATACCTTATCTTCGCCTTGAATTTTGAAAATCAGGATTTATTTCATGTTTCTTTGACTGACAGTATATTTATGGGCTAGAAGCTAAAGCAGCCACAGAGTCTCTAGCTAAACCACGGTCAATTTGAGGAGACCTGCTGCTTTCCATTAAGTTTGACCTACGACTAACAACAGCCAGAGAGTCTGTTCCTCTCAGAGAGCCTGTGATTTATGCTGAGCCATGATAAATGGTATGACAGTGGCTACTACATCCAACAAACAGCCCTATTTTTCATCCTTGCTGATATATCATCCCCATATCACCAAACACTGACAGGTCTGTAGTTTGTTTCTCTAGAAAAGCAAAAAATAGTGTTTTGAAAATCAGGCGTCTTTTACAAATAAAGCTGCGTTGAAAAAAAAGCTAAGCATCTGTAGTCAAACCTCTTTTAACTTGGTGGTTTTCCTGTTTTCATTTTGATCCAATATTTATGGTGAATATTTTTAAAGACTTTGGAACAGGGTTGTAAATAATTCCTTTTACTTTCAAAATATTAGAATTTCAACGTGTCAAATATAAACATTATTTTTATAACTCATTTTCTGCTCGAAACTTACACTTTTGAACTTTTCTTCACCTGCAGATTTTGGACACTCTGATCTGAGCAATCTGCAATCTCTTCATTGAGGACAGGGTTAGAGGTCTTAGCCTCTACCTCTAACTGCACTGTGCAAAGAACAGACACTGCATGCTTTGCTTTGAACCGATACGCCATACAAACATTAATTGCAGGCACATGTGGTGCTGCAGCATGAGTCTGTAATGTGCCCAAGAAATAAATCCTTTGCAGAAATGACAAATAGCTGTTGTTCATCTGATATTCATACAAGAGTAAATACTGCCTTGCTGGCCTGTCTATCACGAACGGAGGGACCCTTAGGATGAACAACGGCTATGTGAAAAGACCTTTTGGATAGCAATGTCCATTTTTTCAATAATATGAGTCACAATATGAAATTGAATGGAGTTTTTGACATCCTACCTTTAAGCATTTTGACAGCAACAGTCTTGCAGGTTGAGAGCTTGTCGATCCCAAAGGCAGAGGCCTCCACCACTTTTCCAAAAGCTCCATGGCCAAGAGTTTTGCCTGGCAAAGGAAGAAGGTATTTGATAAGTGGGACGACATTAGAGCTTCCTGTTCCTCGGGTGGAAAATCAGACTGGATTCCCTGTCAGTCAGGCAACAAGTCTGTAATTAAAACAACATGCTGGGGCTGTTGATCACCAGGCAGCATTTCTAGAAAATGTATGGTTCACTTAAGACTGGATAACAGAGCAGCTCAATGGTGAGGTAATGAGGAGGTGGCACCTATTCCGTGTAATTTAATGTGACTGTGTGTATTCTCACCATGGACCACTTTTAAAACGAGCTTTTAGCATTTAAATTTTTGTCGTCAGTAAACTGTCTTTAGACTGCTTGTGTGTTGAAATACAGTGTTATTGGTCTGGATACTAGCCGGTCATTTATTACATGAATCTACATCATCCAATTTATCAGCACAAATAACAAATCATCAAGGAGATGAATAATATTTGACTGATCTTGTGAGATGATATCACAAGTGTGACTCTGAATGCTCTGCTGTTGTTCAACCATTACGTCAACAACTGCAGGCAGAAACTTATGAAACTTCAATTATGTATAAAACCTACGGAAATCATATTAACCTATTTAAAAGTTAGATTTCAAGGAGGTCAAGCAAATGATTGTGTTTAAAAATACTTATAAAACATTTTTCTCCACATTGGTAGGATTGCAGTGCTCACCTAGTCGCAGACGGTCACGGGGAAACTCCCATTTGCTGCTGTCATACTGAAGAAGATCATTCTGCTCCTCGAGGGGACACTCGTCAGGGTCAATGATGATGGATGGACCCATCTTGTAGTGCGCTGGTTGCTGAAGGTGGTAAAAGACAAATATGAATTTCATGATTATCATAAAGAGGCTTTTGAAGTTTTTTTTCAACTTATATTTCATGAGAGTTGATCAGTAAGAAGTGAAAACTTTAACACGGCTTGAGACCATTTGCTCTAGGTCAATGCATGAAAATGATTTCTCACTGTTTTTGTTTTTTAGCAAGAGCACACTCTGTTCTCCTTTGAGGTCTGATCGTATATACAAACATGAGCTCAACACTTCCCAAATGTCAGGAAATGTGGAAATCATAAGCACTTACTAAATTTATCTTTCCATTAAACTATATTTCACAATGAGACATGAGTCAGCCGCATCCATAAAGTCATTAGAGCCAAATTCTCTGAAACAGAACCACAAAAATTTTACAGACGCAATGGCACTTGTTTGACTGTTTGAACTCTATGCATCTTGGAAAATACTAATTTCATGTGGCTTCTGAGAAAAAGAAGTAATGTAAGGCCTTACCTTCCTTAGCTTGCGGATGAAGAGGATCAGCATGAGCCAGAGGAATGTGGCTGCAGCTCCCGTGCACACCAAAATGATTACCTCAACGTTTGCCTTCTCTTCATCCTCTGGAGGGAGAAGAATTGTCGTAAATTCCAGGCCATTTTTCCCCCAAAGAAATCACTGTATACTTTCATGATGTCATAGGTTGTAATATTATATTGACAGAGATTTGTGAAGAATTGTGATCAAAAGGAAACAATGTGTTACAAATTTGCAAACAGACGGCTTGTTTCTAACTGGAGATTCTCAGACTTTTATTATTTTTTTATTTCTCTGAAAAACTGTATACAAAAAGGAAGTGGAAACACACTTTGGTGTTTATTTCTGGTTTGTTTGGGGCATGCATACCACACTTTTTCCTATAGTGCTTTCTTCCAAATGCTCTATAATGTTTTCTTCCAAACACTGTTTTTTCTAACCATCCATGTCGACAGTTTGAAAGCTAATATCCTTTGGATCTGCACAGAGATTTTCTGGTTCTTATTTCATACAATCCTTGGCTAAACAGTCAAAGCAGAACAAGCACACAGTTTGTTGCTGGAATATCTTTGTGGTGAATGGATAACAAAACTCTAAAGTTCAAGGAAAATTCAAATTAAGCCTATCTATTTAACTGTCTAGACATGGACAAAACTGGTTGCAGTCTACATTACCATCATCATCATCACACGTCAACGGACAATTCATTTTACATATAAAGGTATGCAGGCGCATCCACATTAACAAAAAGGCCTTCTACTGCAATTATCTACGCTGTGTCTCCAGTCCCTTGACTGTTGTAGTAGTCAATCTCTTTGCACTCATTAGTGGACCTCTTAACACTTCACAGAGGTCACGTCCTCAAGGTGAGGACCCTCAGCCAGAGCCTTGATCATAAAATTCAAGGAGGAATTCACTTGGCATTCTTGGCAGCCAAAGATTTTCTGTCAGGGGAGACTTTTCATATTGCAGTCAGACCAGAGCGATTTGTAGCAGTGACAAGAAAACATGACATCAAGAGGCCCACTGAGATATTTTGAATGATAGAAAAATGCAGCGATGTTATCTGTAGCTGGACACACACACACACACACACACACCACTTAACAATGAGAGAATGAATGACTGACTTACCAAGCACAGTAACGACAGCACTTGTTCTCACGGTACCCACAGTGTTGTTGGCTATACATTCGTACAGACCCTCATCATCTTTCTTCACCCTATCGATGGTCAGAATCCCGTCCTCTCCCAGTGTGATACCTGCAACAAATAAACTCTCAGTCAAACACACACCACCAAGTTTAAAATCTGGCATTTAACAGTCGTAGCGTCTTCTTCAGGCACTTCAGTTGTAAAAATTGTGGCAGAAAACTAGGCTGCTTTCACCACACTCTTTGAACAAAACTTGAAATACCATTAGCCAGAAATAATATCATCTGTGGGAGGGATTTAACATATTTATTTTCTTACAGATTTGGACACAAACTTTAGTGTCTTGGAAATATATATGTTGAGCTTAAAAAGCAGCAGCATCTGCACTCTCAATCATATGCATCGTTTCCTTTGGGAATATATGCCTTTCAGTGAAGAACTGTTATCTGAAGCTATGCTGGCCTGGCATTTGACCCACTGTGAATCAAAGGAAATTACAGTTTCACCTGCTGATTATGTAGTCAAACCATTAACAAAATGTATTCATTTTCTTACAGCCCTCCATTCAGTTTGTGCAACACTGCATGTAAATTGCACTTTTGTCAATGGTTGCCAAAATTGCAAACAGTATAAGAGAAATACTTCAGAGTCATTTATTATATGATCATAGCATATCAAATACTATTTTCAGGTTACCTGGCCCTCCTTCCACTGGAATGCCATTTTTGTACCACATGATGTCCGGATGAGGAACTCCCAGAGCGTTGCAAGCCAGCATCAGGGTGCTGCTACTGTTCACATCTTGATTTGTCAGATTTTGACTCAGCCAGGGGCGTTTTCTCGCTGCACCATACGAAATCAAAAACAGCCCGAATTAGAGGTGTGGTGCTCTACTACTGTCATGTTTAGACAGCAACTCATAAAGTATTGCAATATTATTTCCTGTGTTCCTGGATGTGCTAACCCCACAGCAGCATGCCCAGCTTTCACATGACTACACTTCTACAGAATGAGGAATTTTAGCTCAGTACATCAACTGACTATTCGGTAATAAAAGTAATTTATGGAAATAGTGTTGCAATCACCAACACATATTTATAAGTATTTATAAATATACTGCAAACAGCTTCTCATATCCTCCTCTAACTTACCATTCACAGTAAGTGCTGCACTCTTGAGTTCGACCCTCTTGTGGAACTTGTATGCTTGGCACTTGTAACCTGTAGTGCTGTTTTGGGATACGTTATGCAGATGAAGAGAAAGAGAAATGGAGTAGCGGCTGAGCTGGAGACTAGACACATTGGAAGTGACTGTTTGATTCAAGGAATCCAACCACTTTATGTCTGTGTAAAGGTAGCGAGCTGCCCGACAGGTCAGAGTGACATCATATCCCTCGATGGCTGACCCAGGTGTGATGGTAATTTCCTCAGGGTGATCTAGTGTGAAAAGCAAAGACCATGTCATCTGTTTTACATGCATGAACAGAGACACGTATACTGCTGGCCTAAGAGTCTATTTTGGATGATAGTTTTCTACAAAAAGCTGCTCCTTGCAATGCCAGGAATGTCAAATTTGCAGTTATTTCCTGTTTCATCACTGTTAATTGGAAGCATGTTGCCGGTGGACAGCATTGCTGATGGCCCTCCTACGCTCATCCAATTGGAGAGAAGCTGAGTCTGGGCCCCAGGGGAACCAGACTGTGCTTGTTTATTCAGATTGCTGGAAAGCATTCTGTGTTCCGTAAGAGAGGACAGCTGTTATTACAATTCTGTCCTCTTTTCTAGCATCATTCCATAATTCTCTGTCTTCCTCACCTCTGGAAGAGAGCATGATTCCTCTTGGGAATTCTCGCACTCTGGGAGACTAATCTTTGGTACTTAGCATCATCTCAGTTATAGGTTCACCTACATCCATCCTTTTCCAAAAGTGATCCTTCATCCTTCGGGAGATGTGATTCACTCAGGTTTGAAGGAAATGGGATTCACTTTGTTGCAAAGTGAGCTGTGCTCATGTGCAGTGACACCTCATCCCCACTATCATTACATAACTGTCTCAATGGATATTCATTTTGGGAACATTTGGAAATGCTCAACAGCACATAAGAAAAAGTAAATTCTCATAGCAGAAGGCTCACTGAGAAAGAGGAATGACTTGCTGGCACCGTTGCAGGAATGCAGTTATTCATAGCTGTTTTTAAACGCGTGCCATTATAGCACTCCATATGGCTCAGGACATGTTTGCCTCTCTTCCGCCCTGAAGCTGCTCAGCTACAGTGGAAGATGGTTTCAATTAATGCCCCCCTCTGGTTTCTTTATTGCACAATACAATCTGCACATTCTTTCACTGTTCTTGCAATTCATTACAGTGTGTACTGTATGTGTAGATCATTTGAAAGAATCCAGTGCATGTTGTAGTGTGCCTTGCAGTTATTGCAAGGCACATTCAACATCTCACCACTCACCATCAACATAGAAAGGAATCGTCATTGTGCTTTTGCCATCTTCATTATGGGCCACACAGGTGTATTTTCCTGACACGCTGGCCTCTCCTATCACCAGGGTACTCACAGTCTAAATGAGAATAATAAGAAAGTTATTACAAAAACAATAGCTTAATATCACAATTCACTCCACTGTGACTGTCAGTGTGATTTATCTTTAGGGTTCCAATCCCCATCAGAGCAGCCAGTCACTGTTAACAGGTGGGTGAGAGGTCTGGACCAAGCCTGGTCTGTTTTATGCTCTCCAGTGTGTCACATTAATGAAAGGATACATCTGGAGTTTAAAACCCACTGAGTGGCTTCAAACCTGAGCTATAGATCTGGTGCTGGGGCTCCATGTCCATTTCCTGGAAAGCACTTCTAATGCCACACTTGATTTTGTCACTGCAGCAGTACAACACTTTAATGGCTTAAATAGACAAAATAATAAGTGAAACTTGGGTGAGGGCCAGACTGTGTGGGGTTCTGTTTAGTGTTCTTGAGCGAAATCTGTTTTTGGGTCAGTCAGCTACATCAAAGAGAGCGAATGATGTGAGTGTATTGTCTGGGTATACGCTGGACTAAACTTCCTGGGCTTGTATGAGCTATTGTGTTGACTTTCAGACACACAGCTGTAGCCATGACACAATTTCAATGCCCCTGTACCTACAATATTCACCATACAAACATTGACAGAGTAAAAGAATAAGTGTTAAAGAGCTACATCATATTATCCAATTCATGCTGCTCTGACGAATGTCAAAACACTATTTTGGTCTTATGGTATTATGTTACGGCTATTACTCTCCATATTGTAACCTGAGCTCGAAAACAGTCATTTAAACGATTAAACACAGTCCCTAAGAGGTGACCTGACCAGACGCACTGTGACCTCTGTGCCCATGTCTTCCCCCCTGTGTTTTCCTTATATTATGACCCGGGCCAGTCTCCCTCTCGACTGGGCCTTCTGGGGAGTCACTCAGAGGCCTGGCCCTGACTATGCTCTTATTCACGGGCCAACACGATTTATGTGGGGTGACAGAGAGGAATTCACATTCAACGAACCCCTCTTCTTTCAAACTGCTGCTTGTTATCATTGACCCTTAGTCCTAACCCTCATAAAGCACCAGCATTTGGCCACAAGTACTTGTAAATAAGTGTGCCTCCCTATTTATGTCTGAGACATATTAGAACTGATGCCCTGTGAAAATGGCAACATTTAGAAATACTTGGTGAGAAAAGAGATGATATGATTTCTTTCCATGCTTAATCAGAGAGCAGGAGTCAATGACCTAATTATGCACCAGAAACACAGGTGAAAACAGTGAACAAAAGAAAAAAGAAATAAGATTTGGATTGAGAATGATCACTGATTCTTTCTCCTGCTGAAAACTTGCATGCCAATGAATTTGTGCCCTAATTTGACACAGCCTGCTCTAAAGGTTTTTTTTTTTTTACTTAATCCTATCGACACTCTCAAGGCAGTAAAGGTCTGTTTTTAATTATGTTTGGGGTGAACAATTTTAGTAACAGGCTCCCTCGGGAAATTTACAGAAATGTCTACAGTTTCCCCAATGTGTGTTTGATGTTTCCTAAGAAATGCTGACAGACTGATAGATCCCACATTGATGGGTGCTGATTTTGCAGATAATATTGTGAGGTGTAAACCAAATCTGCTTCAATATAAATAAAGATAATTTGTATCTGCTAAATGTACAATTTTTATGATGAAATCATGCTTCTGTAATTTCCTAATGTACACTTATGCAACATATGAAGCTCTAGCGAAAGTTCAGCCAGGAAGACATCATCCTTCAATTCACGATCTTTGGCTCACCATTCCTACTGCGCTTGTGCATGCTCTTTCCCGCTGTCAGCGCTGGGGGCGTCACTAGCAATCAGCTGTCTCTCCAGCTGTTCTCTACCAGCCAATGGCAAGCTGTCACATCTTCACGTGTAACCAATCATCTCCATGCTCTCCTTTAAAATACGTGCTTCTCTGCCCTAGCTCTTTCTCGTCAATGATCCGCGCACCCCTCCACCTCCCCATCTCCACCTCGCCTTGGCAGTGTCGTCATCCTCTCCTCACTCTCCCATGGAATCAGATCCTGGTCTGGGTCTAGGAGACAGCCACCCTTTCCTCATCTAAGAGTCCGCGCATCACTGGAGCTGCGGAGTCCGGACCCCGTTCGCAGGCCTCCGACTGCACACGTCTCGTTCAATTCCGTTATTATCACTATCGTCATGTATGGATTGTAGTATTGCATGTTCTCCCTTCCCCCCGTTTGTCTCTCTGTCTCTCTCCAGCCCAACCAGTCGCGGCAGATGACTGTCCATCACTGAGCCTGGTTCTGTCCGAGGTTTCTGCCTGTTAAAAGGAAGTTTTTCCTCGGCACCGTCGCCAAGTGCTTGCTCGTGATGAGAAATGTTGGGTCTCTAGCAGTCTTTTTTTAAAGTGTGGTCTAGTCCCGCTCTGTTTGTTATGTGCTTGCGTTGACTTTCATTGTATTTGACGCTATTTCAAATAAGATTGTATTGAAACTGAATCACCCATCCGGCTTCTGAGCCTCCATTTGCCTCCACCACCGCCAGTGCAGGACTCTGGGGGGGGGGTTCATCCCAGCGCCGACTGGGATTGCATCTTCAATCAAGTCGTCTCCCCCCAGAGCCCAAATCGCCAAAGATTCTCTGTCAAGTCGCTTATCAATTCCTATCATGTCTCACATTATAATAAATTATTTCCTCATATTCTCGTCTCTCCTGGTTGAAATGCTTATATCACAAAAGACAATTCCAGCTGTTTTTCAGTGTGTATTGTAGCTCATCTTGACAGGTAGTGGTGTTGGGTAGAGTCTATAAAAGTCTGATCTCAACTCTTGGCACACGCATGGTTTAAGCCATATAGCTTTTGTGCTGTTTATAAGGCTTAGTTCTAAGAGCCTCAACAGTCAAAAAGATTAACTGATGTCAGAGTAAAAGATGTGTCTCTGGCAAGGCCCAAGATGAAACTGCAGCTGCTTTATTTACTTCATCTAAAAAAAATATGAAACTGAGGGTGTATTTCACTATAGTAGGGGGAAATGAACTTTGTCTGTCAGTTATGGGTGCACCATTTCAGAAGTGTGGGCCTCAAAGGGGAGGAAAAGTCTGATAGAGTTCTTGTTCTTTCTTGGAAGGCCGTTGTACTAAAGGAAAATCAGTGCAGTTATGCTACTAAAATAAGATATACCTTTATTTGTCCAACAGTGGGGAAATTCACGAAAACTATTGACCCTGACGTGATTTGAACACGCAACCTTCTGATCTGGAGTCAGACGCGCTACCGTTGCGCCACAGAGTCTGATGTACTACACCAGCTCTTTAAAGTGTGTTGCAAATGTACAATATTTGTCAATACAGTTCTTGTTATTTCAGATGTAGCACATTATATTCAATTTAATCCAATTCAAACTTCATTTGTGCCCGGGGGGTTAATTCAAGGAAATATGCTTGAAACTAAGTAATTTTCCTGATTGCTTATTCCAAGAATAAATCAAGCCGTTTTAAGTGCAGCATTTAAAAACAAAACTTATATCTTTAAAGGGGAGTGCTGACATCTTTTTCATGTGTTGGTCATAGTTACACAAGTCCAACCTAATGCAGACAAAATAAATCATTCTTAGCAAAGAGTACTGCATCACTGCCAATAGGAAAATGGTCAGATTTATGGATTTCAGATGTTGAATCTGACTTTCAAACCTCAGTCACAGGACATTTTTACTTGAATCTGACCAAGATATTGGCTATTCTGTGGATCTCTAGACATCTATCATGTATCAATATTGATACAAGTCTCCTACTGCTGAAATGGTCAATGCTATTTGTCAACCTCATTTCATGATGAAAAAATTGCATCTGGAAACAGTTCACACAAAGTTAAACCACATACCTTGTTTTTTCCTTTAACCAGTTCAGGCTTGATGTTTATGTTCTTAATCCAGTTGTGGGAGTAATTTCCCCTGTCATCAACATTGACTGGGATTGGCTTGTCGTAAGCAATGCAACTGCAGGACAGAGAAAATGCAATAAAAGTAACCATCTAGTCATGCTGTCAGTATATGTAGACATGTGTTGGACCTTAGACAATACAAAAGAGAAACACATTCTGCTCAGATAACACGATTATAGTAAGATTTGCTATCCTATTGTAAATGCCCTGATTTTGAAAGCCTAGGGTATTTTAACAGACCACTAAGACTGATCTGGATAGAGTCCAGGCCTAGACCAGCCTGTCTGGGTTATAAAGCCTAGAGAAGGGCTTGATTTGACCCCCCACCCCCAAACCCTTCACCGCCTGTGGTGGGGAAACAATCAGCCTGATGAGAGGAGAGGCAGAGGAGGAAACAGCGACAGGAAGGGCTGTACTGTGCGTCACCTCATACAGGAACCCACCCCCCTCCAACACAGGTTCTGGCCAGAGGAGATAAGGTTGATCCTAAGACCTTGGCGGTCAACAAGGGACAGCTGATAACTTCTCAACCTGGTGATAAAGAGACCCCCATATTTCTGCTCCATACACTATCAGCTTCATTGCACATCCAACATAGCAAGCTTCCCTCACCTCTAGACCCTCCCCACACTCATTCCACACTTTCTGCTCATGTCTCTGGAGAGGACTGTTTTCCCTCCTCTCCAAACTCCCAAAAGATTTAGATGAGATACGATCTTGAAGGGCCACATGTTGGATTTACAGTGACAGGTACTTTACAGGGTCAGGGCGGTATAAAACAAACATTTTGCACAATTGGCCTCCCACCAGGCTATAGCTGTTCCTCTGTCTCATTAGCTGCCCGCCACAGCCCAGCCACTGTTCCTAGTGCCAGCCCTGATTATCTTTAGGCCTACAGAAAGAGCTGCTTTGACCCCCACTAACACTCTATTATTTATCACAAATCTGGCAAGTATGAGTGGGTGTTCGTGATAATTAAATGAATAATATAATAGAGGCACTAGTGGATTAACACCATAGAACATGCAGCATAATTTAGTCTCTTTCTTGTGCAGCAGTCCATAGTGTTGTTTTTGTTAATGGTGTTGGGGCCTGATAACCCAAGGGTAATGGCCCATTGTTTTCCTGATCTTACAACTTGCAGGTCTCCTGCTGTCATTGACGAGCCAGGATCTCAGGGAATGTTCATCTTGTTTGTGGGTTCACTAGCAGGCCGGTATTCTTGCACAGTCACTCACACATTCAGTTCTGTTTGGCTCTGTAACAGCTTGGGGAATATGAGATTAATATACTGTATCTCCCCTGTGTTTCTCCTTCAGTCTACACAGCCACTGACCACAAATGAGAGCACAGTTCTCAAGGGCTGCATTTCATTGATTAATGTGTCATAATCTGGGCCAAAGTCAATTCAGTCAATGTAGATCTGTTTTTTATTGGGCTCCCTGGGATGGACTGGTAGCTCTGGACCCTAAAGAAACTGTAAAGTCTGTACATTTGTGAATGCAACTCCAGTACTGTGGCAGTACTTAAGGTTTTATCCCCAAACACATCATCTGTCAGCCTGACATGATAATCATACAAGCTGCAAAGAGAAACGTCAGGAATTAAGAGTAACCTGAATCTTTGAGTCTCTTGTAAACTGACAGCTAAAACTGAACATTCAGTACGCAACATGTAACTGAGTGAAACGTCAACCTCAATATAGGACCACTACACGGAAGCTGGTGGGATGTAACTGATTTTCAGTCAAGCTATGTTGGATATTCCTGGCTGATGAAAGGCGTGCTTATAATCAGGGAAATGTTGTCCTTAATATGCATTTAATTCTTCAGGACTAGAGTAAGATAAAAGAGCATGAATAAAGAAAAACAAGTTTTGGTTCTTGCAACATAGCAAGATGGGGACTCACTCTTTAAGTGTGGGCTCTGGGTAACATGGTTCCCAGAGCCAAGTCATGGATGGCAAGGGTAACCCGTAAGCAGTGCAGGTTAGCTGATGTTGCTTGCCAAACATGTAGGGCTGCACGTCCACAGAAGCAAGCTCCGCCTCTGAAATAGTTGGCTTCACTGTGAGAGAGAAGTGCACACAAACACACACAAGGGCACAGACACACACACACAAATACAAGGAAAGAGAGATAAAGAGAGACAGAGAGAGACAACAGGTTAGATCAACCATCCACCATGCCAACCCAGCCCAGCCCACTGTGGAATCTCATGATGTCTTTATAATGAGTTGCGACAGTCATGATGGATAGCCATGACAAGAGTGCCACTGACACCAGTTGTCCTTTGGACACTGTGTAAGAGAAGAATGGCAGGATGATTGGCTAGTTCAGGGCTGTAGGTCAAAGAACGACCCCACTTTGGCCCATGCCCTGGTCAGCGAATCAACCATGTCTACAGACAAAGATGCTTGTGGCACCTCAGGAGGCAGTCCAAATGACATAGCCATTTCACTGAACTAGTTAAGGTACGCAGTATAGCTTGGCTGCCTGCATCCCACCACACACACACACACACACACACACACACACACACAGACACACACAAGAACTTATGTAAAACACAGTCATAATCTGGAGCACTGTGACAATCTCTAAACAACTGATGAACAAAGCTTAAAATAGTTCCCTAATTGATACCAGGAATCTCTCTTCACTTTGCTTGTTTGCGTCTGTGTGTTTTATTTTTCGTCATTCCAATAAATTACAGTTTTGTAAAGCGGGACAGTCAAGGACCATAAATAAAGCTTATACAAACCAGAAGGGGGCTGATTCTTCCACTTTTTTTTCCTAAATAATGTTTAAAGAATGCAATGAAAATAGCTCTGCCCCCATGGTAGGCTTAAAGTAACTGACATAGACTTCTCTGTTATCTATAGTAAGACAACTTCAGGTTTACACTTAAATACTGAAATACTAACGCTCATCAGTATTCTTCCCAAAGTCACCATAACAATGAATTACATGCTCTGTCCTTGTTGTCCACAAGCTGTGCACATATTGTATAGAACATGTTTACATGAGCTGCACTATATATACACATGGTGAGGATGCAAATAAATGCTGAGGACTCAGGGGGGTCTAGAGCGGCTGGAGTCTGCGTGCAGAAAAGAGCCCAGGCCATTTACACACTGCGCCAAACCCCTTCAAAAGAGCCCCAATAATCAACAACAGCTGCCCCTGCTACGTCAATCCAGCCCTGGAATCAACAAGCCCCCAAATTCCTTTCATACTAGAGCTATGCTACCTGCCGTCCAGTGAACTGTACTGAAAGCAATCACAGTGCTGAGGCAGCCTCAGTCCGCAGTCGAGGCACAGCTTCATTTCCTTGGGATCAGCAGTCATTATCAGGTTTATGGCAATGGCTTACCTTCCACTACCAGAGTGTAGCTGAGATTCCTGTACAAGCCCTTTGCTTGGTTGCCCAGGCTTATGGTGAAGACCCCAGCATGCTTCTCCTGCACATCGGTAATTATCAAGTTGAAACTAGACATCCTGTAACAGGTGGAATTCTTCTCGATAGGGACCCCATCCTTATACCTAAAAATTGGAGGTATGGAAATATTTTTATAACTATGGATCAACGATAATAATCAATAAAAGGAAGTGAATGGAAAATTGACTTACATAGCATTTTATGTAATTAAAACCCTTACTTACCATGCCACCATGTCTACTGGGGGCAGAGCGTTGACCTTGGGCTCAAATACAAGTTTCTTTCTGCCTTCTTTGACAGTCACTGTACTATGCCGATCAAGCCTATAGGAGACATTGAGGAATGGATGCTCTGGAAATAATAATAACAAAAAAAATCAGACATCCACGCCATCATCATATCATATCACCAGTGACAAAAGTCTGCGATTAACCTCAAGGATCATCAAAAACATACTCACCAAAGACAATGACTTTTGCTGAAGCATTCTTGTGTTTTGTGGGTTCAATCTCAGCTCTGCAGCGGTATACCCCCTTATCTTCCATAGTAATATTTGGCAAAGCTAAAGACTTGCTCATCACAAAAACCGATGTATTCTTGTCTATGGTCTTGTTTACATGATGTCGATTTTCCTGAAGACAAAGGAAATACCATAAACTCCACTGCTACAAACTGTGAGGGTCTCTTTTCCATGAAGTATTACAGCATCAACAATAAATCCTTAACTCACTTTCTTCCTTGGAAAATCCCATGTGAAGTTGATTCTTCCATTATAGGTGGTCTCACCAGTACAGTTGAGATGGAGGGTGTCTCCAACTAACACTCTGACACGTTCTGGGGTGATCTTCACATTATTAAGAGAAAGAGCTGTAAAATGGAGACAGATATAATTAAACTGAAATGCTTGAGGGACAGAGAAGTCGACACAAGTCATAATTTTTCAATGAGCAAGCTTGACCAGAAAGACAACAGACTCACTCAGTCTCTTAGGGATGTACATTGACTCAAGCTCACGGCCATTGACGACGGTGTTACAGCTGAGGATATTATACGAAGTGGAGGGACCATAGGGAATCTTGAATCCCACCTTTGGATCCCATACCATTTTCTTAACAATCTCGTCTGATAAATTTGGGCGCTGCAACAAAAGACAGTGGAACAGAGATGTTATGTCAGTACTAATAGATATTTGGTGACACTTGCAATGTTCATTAAGGATCACTGAACCAGACAGTCTGAGGTGTAATGCACTCAACTTCATTTAACATGTATCTCACGCACTACTGGGCTCAGCTGGGGACAGACATCTGTTAGAGTGAAAGTCTAATTAGTTTTTATTGTTTTGTGGAGTGTAACCTTTGCAATCATTTATGCAATGGAGCACAAAACACTGCAGACTCGGAAAAGGATGTACGTGAATGTTCATGTTTGTTCTCATGCCAGAAGTTGACTGGGAGAGGAGGCGAGGGAAGGGAAGGAAGGAAGGAAGGAAAGGGAGCAGGAAGGAGGAGTGCCATAGGTTTACCAATAGCAGGAAGGTCACACGACCACTATCTGTGCCATCTGAGTCAGAAGTATTTGTCCACAGTGGGCACTATGCCACACAGTCGTATGTCAATAATACAGATATAACAAAAGCACAAGCAAATGCATTGTGCAGACAAAATCACAGACACCTTTGGTTGCACTCTGGTATCAAATGTTACAATCATGATAAGTTACCTGTTGTTTCCTCAGACTGCACACAGTGTGCAGTTTTTCTACTGCATTTCCTGATGTTTGTAAGAGAAGGAGGACTAAATTTAGTCCGAGAGTCTATTCTGAGAAAAACAGTCTTGGAGCACCTTCCTGCTCTTACAGGAAGCAGACAGAAAGACTCCCTGAGCTTCCCTCAGACATGCCACTGTCCCTGGTCTGTTTCTGTATGCTGTAGTGATTTAACACACAAAGGGTGTGAGAACCAGCGAGACGCCTTAAGCACAGAGTGGAAAAACTTATTTTTCAAAAGACAACAAAGACACCCTGCTGTTGTATTAATAGCAATCTTGCTTTTCCAACAAGTCCAACAAGCTCTGTGGAAAACATGCAGTGTATTACTATATACTATACACAGTAAAATAAAACAAGTTAACTTACAAGTGTAAGGCATGAGCAGAAAGAGTGGAAGGTATGTGGGACGAGAGGCTTTGTCAGACCTTACCCCTTTCAATGTTACTTTCGTATCAGGAGAGGACGTCCGGCAGGGGACCACAAGGCTTTCCTCATGCCTGTAGATGCCCAGCATGTTAGGTATCAGATAATGAGGCTCCACAAATGGTTGCTCAGGATCTGTAAGACCAAAAAAAAAACCCTCTAAAATAAGTGAGATCAAAACTACAGGTCAATCAGAAATCACATTTCAAAGCAGATGTGACCCCTTAAATTTTGTCCTTTGGATGAGCAATGTTTTGTAGCAAATTTACAGCTGCTGCTCTGAACCCCCCTGAACACTTCACAGCTATACAAATAGTCAGCGATTGGTGTGAGGTCAAGCGGTAGTGGTGTGATAAAGGGACTATTATTTGAAACGTAAGCATGGAAAATGAAGTCATAAACAGCTGAAGGCCTTTGAAGAGAGAGTATTACATTAAACACAGGCACAGGCACATACACAAAACAGGAGCACACATTTAGTTTGCATTTAGTCTGCAACAATTTCACATACCTTCGACCAATACTTCAGTATTTTATCTTTATTAAATGTCTTTGAACCAACTTTTTTAAAGATTAAAAAACATACACGTCTCAGAAGTGCCTGGCTATGGCAGACTTAACGAGCAAAAAATTTGCTCTGCTTATGCTGCCCAGCTTTCAACTTCCATTTGAATGATACTATAACTGTGACTGCTGCCATGTAACGCTTTAGGGGAGACTAAGGAAAACAGTAGCCAGAGCAGGAAATAACAGTCAATGACAAGGGCTTCCCGTGCAATCACGCTCACCCTTTCACCTCCAGAAGAAACTATAGTACCAAAGAAGCCATTTCTTCGGTCTCTTTGTCATCATAGATAGTGAAAGCAACTGCAAAATGTGTCTTTTCATTTTTAACCTTAATTCTTCCTTAATTCAACCTAAATTCTTCGATCTGAGACTTTCCTCTTTTTTTTTTCCAACTTCTGCTTTTTCATTAGTTCTCAGATCTTGCCAGGAAATATCAGATTACTCATTAACCATTTCTGTCTGGTAGAACCACTGTTTGTGGGCTCAGTTCAACACCAAAACCATCCACTGGCGTCAGCAGATTAGCAATCAGCCTGCGAAAACCATTCTTTTATCAGAAGTCTTCCATGACTTTCACAAAAACAAACACAGTTAAATGCTGGATCGAAGAAAAACAACTCAATTCAAGAAGAAAGAACTTATCAGCATTTCAGTTTATAGACCAATTCTTTGTATTTCTAAACAACATTACATTTAGTTTTTTCTCAGGCTGGAAAATTACTGACATTGGTGACTGGAGGGGGGGGGGGGTAATGCCAGTGCCATAAATCTAACAGAGACTGCTCATGTATCTAGTTTCTTCACTAGTTCAACAACTATATTTGATAAGAAACGATCTATAATCTAAACTGATCACAGTGCTTTGCAGGTCTCACCTTTGACATAGACATAGGTTGAGGTGAAGTGGTCTGAACCATCTCTGGAGTATTCACAGCTGTACATTCCTGTGTCATTTGCAGTCAAGTGTGTGACTGTCAATTTGCTGCAATGTGAGTAAGGGTGACGTCTCGTATCACACTGCTTCACCTTCACCCTCTCTGATGAGATCGATCGACGGAGATCACCAAATGTCCAGTGCAGCTGGCCGTGACCTCTGGCAGAAGACAGAGAGGAACAGTATTAGATACATCCAAACTGCTTGACAACATTAGTGTTGATCTGTTCTCCGGAAACAAGTCACTGGATCTAAAACGTGGATCTATTTTGAGGATGAGTGTCATAGCTGAATTCTCACTCTTTTTAGTTTAGAATGGCTGCCTGTCCCTCTGGGACCTTTTGACTAGATGTTCATTTTAAGTTTATTTGGAGTTAATCCTGAGTCATCCAACAACTTGAACTTTCACATGGGAACATGCTTTTCTTGAATGATGTGCTCAGCTAACACATTCTTTCCACACAGCATCCATTTTAAAACTCTCATTAAAGAGATCCCAGAGGAACATCAAACATGTCTTGCATACCACTGCCTGTGCCTGCAGAATTTTGGGTCAAGCAACCTCCTGCTCTCGTCTAGTGATAGAAAACAAGACAGTGCTGTATGGGCCAGGCATCTTAGCATATGGCCTTGTAGGGAAGCATTACATTAGATAGACGTAAGTTCCTCAACATTCCTTGCAGGCCTACAAAATGATGCAAGACTCTCTAATTCCTTAACAAATGGGAATGCAGGAGACTTGGGTCCCACCACTCCTGAGGGAAATTGCAACAGACTGATAAATGTGGACCACCACCACTGGTTCCTGGTCAGGATTGTCACAGCTTCTTAGTAGCCAGCAAGTGTCCTGAGACCCAGGCATGTCTCATTGCCAGTGTTCAGAAACAGTTAATAAAAAAAATTGGGACAATTAACTCATTGAGTACATATAATCAATAACAAGTGAAAGTCCCTCACTGAAATTTCTTACTTAAGTAAGTGAAATGTAATTTAAGTATCAAAGCTGAAAGTACACAACACAAAAAATGCCCCCTGTGAGTGCTCAATTGTACTGGCTACATGTTAAATTTAATACTGATGGTAATTATTTACTATAAATGTTGTTTTGGTTTACCTGGCATTTACCTGATGTGACACATACCTGCATATGAGGTTTAACACATCATTCTTATGAAGAATGAAGGGATTGTCAGATGGCAGAATCTTAGGCGCGTGCTCTCTCTCCAAATGACCTGTTGAACACACACACAGAAACAGACACACAGAGCACTTAGAGAGAAAGTCAAATAACGTGCACATTTACAGCATCTTACTCATGGTGTGGGTGAGCCACTATCACACTGAACAACAGCATGGAAAACATTGTTGGAATCACTTTGGCACTGAACATATGGGTTCACTTTGTGCTGATAGTATATCATGCTGTGTTGATAGCTATGCTGCTGCCTCTTAGTCAAGTGATTCTTTGCTGCAAGAGCAGTAGAGGTGTTTCCGGTGTTGGGAGGGCAAGTTGTTGAAATGAACAGTGATCTGGGATGAGCCGAAAGAAAGAAAGAGTGATGGTGGAACAGAGGGAGGAAGTGGCCGATATGGGGAGCAGCTGTGCCACTTTGCCAGAAAGGTCAACCAGTCAGAATGACGGAGAACCGAGGCAGACCCCGATGAGCTATTTTTTTGTTTACCATTGACCTTGCACTCTAAATGCTATTGTTACATAAAAGTGGGGGCAAATATGATGTTGAGACATTTGATTCAAAGGTGGCCTCTACTTGGTGTACAGCCAGCTGTATCTGTTGAAAGTCCCACTAACAGTGATCAACATAGGAAACACTGTGATTCTCCCTGCTGCCCAGGAGGTGTCACAGTCCCATATGTGATTTCCTTCTTTTCACTGGGCTCCCTGAACAGCTTGTCATTGTGGTCAAAAAACAAGTTTATTAAGTCGACCCTCCACGTGTGGCAGTCGTCAGGGAAACCTTCATTTATAGCACAGAATCGAGAAAGACAATGGAGTTATATAACAGCTTAGTGCCAGTCTGACATGCTGATACATGATGGATGCACATGTATATACAAACATGCATGCACACACACAAGTAAACCCACACAAATACACAAGTACACCTGCCTTTACAAATGCAAACACACAGACAGAGAAACACCTGTACACACATTATACTGGTATCTGTCTTTTATTCAGGACAGCCGTTGAGAATGAGCTGATGGTGCAAGTGTTGGCAGTGGCACTCAATATTGACTTCCTCACAAAATATTAGAACATTATTGTTTTCTTGTCCAAGGTTATGCAGAGGGGAAGGGATGTGGCTCATTCTCTTTCATGTTGTGCTTTCAGCTCTATATTACATTAATAAAAGTCTAAGCTCCTGACCTTAATAAACAACTACAGAATCTACAACTCACAAGTGAAAAACAATCTGCTTTTGATTTCTCCATAGCTGTCACACAAATTTCCTTAAGCTTGTTCTAATTTGGGTTTTTCTAGCCTCACATCTGCAAATTGGCAGAAAGTCATCTGACTGAATTGCTGGAAATGAGAACTTAGCAAATATCAATGAAAAAGAATTTTACCCCTGGGACCTGTTAAATGTCTGCAAAACATATTTCTGCATGTCCAAGTATCTGCATGCTGATACAGCCTGAGCATGATGATAACTAGTTGGCTACCAACAACCACTGCACAGGACAATAGTAAACAGCGCTAAAGATGCTGATGCTCTTTTGTAGTTGTGCTTTATTTTCTTTCTCCTCTCTCCCCCTGTCACTTTCTGCAAGTATTTCTGCTTTCAGAACTGTACAGTTTAATCTATGATTGCAAGCCACCTGCTGCTCTCATGTTCTTGCTCAATTCCTGACGCTTCATTTATCATTATTATTATTAATATTACTTTACATCTCTATGTTGAAGATGCATTGTGCTGTATGTTCTCTCTCTCCCTCTCTCTGTCTTTGAGCTCAACCAGTC
Organism: Centropyge bicolor; assembly: GCA_037975185.1. Classification (NCBI taxonomy): domain Eukaryota; kingdom Metazoa; phylum Chordata; class Actinopteri; family Pomacanthidae; genus Centropyge; species Centropyge bicolor. The sequence continues at coordinate 8,807,581 of JBBMOC010000002.1, forward strand.
AAAGCAGATGGGCGCCCACCCACAGCCTGTTTCAGCTTGAGGTTTCTGCCTATTAAAAGGAAGTTTTTCCTCACCACTGTCATCAAGTGTTTGCTCATTGTAGGAATTGTTGGGTTACTGTAAATAATATTATAAAGAGTATGGTCTTGACTGGCTCTATGTGAAAAGTGCCCTGAGATAACTTGTTATGATTTGGCTTGACTTGGCTTACAGTACGTTCTGAGACAAGACATAGATATAAATATATATGCATATACATATTCATATGCAATATATACATAGACATAAATGCTGACATCTGCTTGCATACATGACAGCAATAACAACTGAAAACATCAGCTTGACCTTGAATTGCACCAGCAGGCAGCTCATCTCTTAAAATTTACCAATTCTTCTCAATAACACACTACAGATGAATGAATCAGCGGGGGCCCACAGCAATCCACCCACACACACACACACACACACACACACACAAAAATAAACAAATAAAAAAAACCCTGCAGTTGTCTATCATCACCCACGACCTCAAAACTCAAAACTTCCACCTGCCCCGGTGTCTGCCCACTGCTGACCTCCACAAGCATCCCAACCCCCAATGACAGCTGTGTGCTGCATTCCTCCAACGGAGTGCTTGAAAAATGACAGAAATTGTGCTTATTGTGTTGGTTCAAAGAGCTCTGAAGCTGGTTCTCATTAACAGCCATTTAGAAGAGGACAGGCATGGAACAACAGAGTCAGGGAGAGAGAGGGAGAAGAAGGGGGGGGGGGGTTCCTGGTTCAGTTTCTCAGTCATTTGATAATGGGGTCTTGAGTCAGTCATGCAGCATCAAACTGATTACTGACACAGGGCCAAGTCAACTAAGATTAGACCAGGATCACATTTGTATGTCCTTGTCCTCACTTGGCATTGATAAAGGGAAGTGGCACAGGACATAGAGTTTGGAAAACATTTGTGGTAGGTTCATACCAGTCAGGAAGTAAGGAGTAAAAATTCAAACAGTGTTGGATTCCAGGATCTACAGTACACTGTTTTGAAACATTTGTGGCCAAGAAAATTTTATCTAAATATGTAGTCTGAAAGACGGGCCAAACAATGACAAAAACTAGAAAAGAAGTCAATTAATCTGACCAAAGGTTTAGCAATGCAACTGGAATTGTTGACCCTAGACTACACAAATTGCTTTCACCAAATGTTTTTTTAAGGATATTAGGTCAGGAAAATAATTTTTTTACAAATTGAAAGATGAATTTGGTGTATTATGATGCAACGTGGAGATATACTGAGCAGAACTACATTAACATGAACTTTTTCTGAAGTCCTTAAAAAAAGGTAATCTTGTTTATTACATTATTATTATACGTCTTGTTAGTGACCATTTTATAATAACTTTACAGAACTGAAAGCGGAAGATACAACCAACTGTTAAAGAGATTAGGAAAGCATGAACAACAGCAAAAGTGCTGTGTGGAAATGTGAGAGGATACTGCTGTTGCAGCAGCACTTGTTGCCAGTGGCTCATGCTTGATGTTGTGTAACAATATCCACTATTACTGTATGTGATGACTGTACTGTCACTGAATTAAACCGGAAACCCTAAGTCACAACCCTTCAAGTGCGGGAAATAATGTGCGGAATTCCCTTCTCTTTTTTAGAGAGCACGCTTCATCTCCCCAAACTTCCCGTCCCATCATGAAACAACGCAACTATCTTGAGAGTCAGAGAAAGAAAATCTTTTTTGGGTGTTTTCAAGGCAAAAGTAACAATACGGCATGACGATAATCTTGTTTAACCTTGCCGCTTGATTCCTCGTACTTCTGTGACAACAAAGACATGAAAAGGGTGAAGAGTGAATTACTGTTAACAAAAGAGTGCAGGGTCACTCTTGGTGAGTCATCTTTGCCAATCTGCAGCAGTTACTGAGATGAGGGATGGCACACAGGCTGTTTAGCCTGTTTAATAACGATAGATAATAATTGTAAACTGCAAGACATAACACATGAATTTCTTTTTAAATTATGGTTCTATCTCTCTGATTGTTTTAAAACTATATCTACTACATCTGAATTTAGCCAGCTAAAGAATTACAGCTTCTCACAGTGTGATTGCTTGGCAGTGCAGCTACAGTACCCCGGTGTGAAAGTGTTTTGTTCTTGTGACACTTCATGGTAAGTTGCCTTTAGGTTGAGATTCTTAAGAACAGAGAGACAAATTCACAAAAGGCTTAACACTCTAGGGACAGAGTCACAACACAAAATTGAAATCCTGACAATACGTGGGACAGGACCACTTGCCAAAATAAGGAGCGGCTACCACTTCTCTGGCTGTGTTACATGGTCCATGTGTCCTAGAGTATTCTCTCCAACACAGCCCTTCTGAAACCCCTCCACTTTGCCAACTGCAAGGTTAGGACAACAGTTAGGGAGAGTGCCTTTTTTATTAGCCGTATATTAACCTTTGGAGATTTGGAGGCAAATTGCCCCAGACTCCCCTTAAAATAGCAAAATAATGGAACATCTGGCCATGATGGGTGGCCATTCTAGGTTATATAAAGTTGAGTAGAGCCAACAAGCAGGAATGATGAGCATGCATGAGAGTCCAAAATGGTAAACCCTGAGGATTCCTGTTCCATAATGCATGATTAAGACCAGTAGGCAGATAGAAGCTCCTTGAAATTGAAATCTCATGCAGGATTCAACAAAATATATTGCTTGCTCAGGGTGGATATGACGTCTATAGACCAGATGCTGCAATGATCCTATAAGAACAGCTACACAAAGCAATTTGTTAACCTTAATATCCCTATGGAAAGGGAATTACTTTTTCTGCTTTGCTGGTAAGTCTGCCAGTCCAGGTGAATGTTTGTGTATGGATGTGTTTTTCCTGTGCTACCTTCGCAGACCCAAACGTATTGCTGGTAAGCAATGAGCCCCCACTGCACTTGGTTGACCTCCCATCACTCCCATTTTCCACTCCGTCTCAAGTGTCTCAGCGGGAAAGAAAAAATGACTCCAAAACAAATTAGACACATCATCAACTCACTCAAGCTAAAAAGACAGCCTCAAAAACACCCCTTGCATTGCAGAAAGAGTGATGTTTAACTAATACAGAATGGCATAGACATGAGAGAATAACATGGCAGCTTCCAGATTCAAATTGAATAATACTTTCCATCAGTAAATCGTTTAATCATCACTTTGCGTCACTTGTTTATCCTCAATTTAGCCTGTGACCTAAAACACCACTGACGAAAACAATGTAACTCTACACAGAGAATCATAAGTCCGGGAGAAATTCACCTGGATAACATAAGAAATGGTTCTATTAAAACAACATGGATATAGTATGAAAACAATAAAATTCTCAGCCATAATTTTTATTGCATTCAGAAGACTTAAGTCATTCACCCTTACACAGACCTCGTGAAATAAATCTGAAATGCAAGCATCATGTCGAAGGGGGCTCCCTCAGTGTGAGCCGTTATGCTTCATTTAATTTGGTGTCAAAAGGTCACAAATCAACACTCTTGAACTGCACTCTTGAATAAGATGCACTTACAAGTTAAATATGCACAAATGACCAAATAGGTCAAGCTTTTAGACTTTGTTTTACTCACAATCACTGATGTCTCTGAGTAGAATAATCAAAGTCTCTCTAAATGTGCATCTGTGCCAAAATTATAACTTTAACTGTATGACAGTTGACCATCACTGACAATGTGATTCTTCGTTTTGGTGATTAGGCATGAATTCACTGTTTCCGTACAGCTCTGCACTTTATTTACACACCTCAGCATGAATAGAAAAAACTGCACCATCAATAACTAATGGCTCTAACAGTCAGTGGCGCAAATGCAGAAACAATACCCGCCTTTCCTCTCTGCCATTGTCTTTTGGATGGAGTTTGACACGGCTCAATATAAGCACAAGTAGCTACGGGAAGGAATCTTTGCTCAGGTAGCGTGTCACATTTCCGTGACCTTTACTAGCCAGAACAATTCCAGGCTGCCTCTTGCCCCAACGTCCGCTTCCTTCTTGTGTCTTTCCCACGCTTTGTGTGTGGACAGTGAAGGAAATCTACTTAAAAACATCATAGATAAAGCTTGATAGGCTGAAGGCATGTACAAGTCTGTGTGTAGAGGGGGAAGGGGTGAGCATGAACAGTATTTCCTTTGTTTGGATGGGCTGTTTATTTAGAAATGGTGAGGAAGGAATAGTGTGTATCTCAGTGGCAGATCAGACCTGGCAAAAGGTGGAGGGACATCCACCTTTCATACTCTGTCATGTTTTTGTGGAGCAACACTAAGACAATAAAGCTGATTGTACTGTCAGAAGAAACATGTGCTCTATTCTCAAAATGTTGAATCCTGTTCACTCACACACAACAATTGCTGGAATAAACATTTTTCATAATACATAACAAAAGGCTGATTTGCAATATCTTCAGAATATTAGAGAAATAGAAGAAACAAATCCAAATCAAAATTTAATCAATAAAATGATTCTTATATTAAACTATAAAGTCTGCCTATCTGTTTGAATTACCTGTCAGAGTCAACCCATTTTAACTTTAACAATCACCCAATTACAACGGAACAAGACTGCCTCAAGCGTTGTGAGTGAGAATTGCAGGTCGAATGACAGCCTTAAACAATTAACATATATATATATTTTTTCTAAAAAAATTTTTTTTCTAAAACATGCAAATTGAACTCATCGTATTCATGCACAACAAAAAATGTTCCACAAAAGTTAAGATCAAAGAATAACTGGACGAAAAAACAAACTCTCATCAATTTAGGTCAATTAAGTATAGGAAGATTAAGATTATTAACGCTGTACTTCTCCTGATAACTAACAGCTGATCACATTAAATGTCTGCAAAAACAACAGGCATTCAGCCATTCATTGAAACGAACCAGGTGGAAATGTGCAAACAAACTGTGTGATGTTAAAAGTATCGTGCAAACAACCCCACTACGGGTAAATTACGGATCTGTAAAAGCATGAATGATTTCTTACCATTTGTGAGTGATGAGCAACACAAGATGACTACCACCAGTTTGAAGCAGAACATCCTGCAAACTCTCCACCGAGACCCGAACCGTGCGGTAGGAATAAAGTTCCCAACAGAGGCTGGCAATCCGGCTGACTGACAAAAGTTTCTAATAGGAACGACTGAATAAAAGAGTCTTAATTTCTTCTGATAATTAGAAGTCGCGAATCCACAAAAGCTCTCAGGTGTACATGCACAAAGAAGCAGTGTCTCTCCTGAATCCCATGTTTCGCAGGGGAGCTCTCCTGCGTCTGGCTCCGGATCCTGCGAGCAGGAGACGGATGAACCGCTGGATCCTCGGCGCAGGTGTTCTCCGACAAAAACAAGTCAGGCGAGTGGTGAGAAATAAAAGCTGTGTGAGCGGTGTATCAGTGTCTGAGTGGTGTGACAAAGGCAGGATCAATCGGCTCCTGCCTCCTTTATGAGCGCCTTGAACAGTGTGTCCTCCCCTCCGCCTCCTCTGCGCACCGTGCTGCACTTCACCGCGCGCGGGGTTCGCTTTATGGACACACGGAGGAAGGACGCAACGTCACTTTTTTGGGGGGGACAAACTCCTTCATTGACGCTACTGAGCAGGACATCACTTATGAGAATAACGACTGCATATATATGGTAATCCTGCTGAGAGGCATGATGGGAATATAGAATAGAAGTTGCAGTGATTGTATTTATTTTCTGACGCAACTGAACCTGGAATTATCACAGCATTTCAATCATTGTATAATAACTGATAGGTCTGATTGACATTAATATCACCTAACTGATCTGTGGTTAGAGTAATGTAGATCATTAAACTGACCTTTGCATGTAAGGCTGCCTTTGATAAAATCAATCTACTGTGTAACTGAGGTTAAAGGTCACAGCAGTTATCTCATCTCAAGAGGAAAAAAAAGAATAAGATAATCATTGTGAGATCAGATAGAATCTATCTCCCCGAGTGTTTAGAATAAACATTTGCTGGATTTATTTTTAACTCCAGAAACAGGATACACTGCTTTTTATATCAATGTAAACAATCCTCTTTTGTCCAGCAATACCCTGCAGTGTGTGGATGTGCCGCAGACTGTTTTCTTTTATCACTACAACAATTAGTCCAGCGCTGCAGGTCACAATAGCAGGCACTGTAAATAAGAACATCCTGCCCTCACCTTTCCGCCCACGTCAGGACTGAACAGGGCTGTGTCTTGAGTGGTGGTGTGTCCAGGGTGAGACACGGCAGAAGTGGTGAAATGTGATGAGCATCACTCTCCCATCCCTGTAGCAGGAAAACAGTGAAACGGCACATGAGAACATGGGAAAAATTTTCAGAGCCCAGATGTGGGAGTCCTCTTGCTTTGTGGTATTCGGGGCTGCACAGTCACAGCTCAAGAATTCGAACATTTCCGGCAAACTATCAGTATTTAGTTCATTTTTTGCATCATCATTTAATTCAAGTTTTATATCCCCATGAAGGCAATGTCCATATTTGGCTAGAAAGAGCATGCACAAAAAAGTTGGCTGTCTTCTGCATGATTTATTTAAAAAAAAAGAGGGTACATTATTGACTTATAGGTGGCTGGGTTACTTTGCTTCCAGACCTGAATGAGCTTGTTGACGCCGGCCTTTAAAAAATGGTGGTGAGGCAACAGTAAATTCACCCTTCTCATTTAGTAGATCTGGGAATGAACTCCACTTGGCATGACATGGCCAGACGACAGAGTGTAAACTCTTAACTCTTTGCTGTAGAAAAAAAACCTCTTGGCTGTGCTGGTTTAGGCCTGCTAGCAGTTCCAGAGTCCAGGTTAAGGTCAAAGGGTGATTGAGCATTTGCTGTATTGACACCTCAGCTTTGGAAGAGTTTTCCAACAAGCATTCGATCTGCTGACACTGATTCTGCTTTTAAATCCCACTTTCTGCTCCTAGGTTGAAAAGTGCTATACAATTAAAATCATTATTGTTATGACATTTACAAGACTATCAAACAGTAATGATCTCAAGATGACTACAAGACATGAATGAATGGTGATACATTGGTTATGATCAAATGCTATAGGCTTATACATTGGAATATAGTAGCTCACTAAATGCCCCAAAATTCAGTACGGTTTGTCAGAAACTGTCTTGTCTACTACCACAATTTTTTTGGTGTGTCTTCACATGTAAGTCTTCAGTAAAGGAGACATTCCCACTGGGCCAAGAGGGCAGCAGATAAGTCTCCGGATGAACAATTGCTGGAAGTTGCTTGCTGAGAGGGGTGGATTTAAAGTGTTTTTTTAGAATCTGGCGTTCAAAACACACTATGGGGGACTAACTGGTTCTACACACACAGCATGCATTCTTCCCTTTGCCTCAACCGCAAAGTCTTCTTGGGTAAATTAACCAGTAGAAATAAAATCTTTCTTCAGCAGAGAAGTGGAGGGGGTCTGACTGCTACTCCTGTTGATTAAATGACTGTTGTCAGACTTGAGTGGAAACAATGCCACAGTCTCCAGACCCCCATTCATACTGCAGCTTTGGAAGCATGGAATATAATTTTACGGAGTAAATGTTGGGGGGCAAAATAAGATTTATAGTTAACAAAACCATTTCCTGCAAGACAGCAAAATTCTAAATTGTTGTTTTTCAGGTCAGAGTCATGGACAGAATTCTGCATTAAAACCTGAATATTTTTTGGGGAAAAACATGCATCAAATTTGACATGCAAGTAGCCGAGATCAAGATCAAGACTTTGTAAAACTATGAAAGATCTAAATATTTTGTGTTTGATATCCCCATTGTTAGATCAAGAACAACATTAGAACATAAAATATACAATACAGAGAAAGGTAACATGGAATAAAACACGTATTCAAATATTAATCAATCCAGTAAAATATAATTATTTGGAAATGAAATGCACAAAATTAGCAGACATAGCTGTCACGTTTAAGGCACTGAAAGTCTTGTTTCAGAAAAACAGAGCTCTCTTAACAGAGTAAATGTGCATGTCTGCTTTGATTGCCTGGCTGGTTAAAGAGTGGAAAGGTCTCAGGTTAAGCCATGTTGATGAAATCATGCTCATGTTGTTGGCTAAATGAAAACAGGGTATTGGTTTCCAAAAGTAATGGGGCACAACTCCGGTTCCAAAAAAATTTGGAAGCTGTGTAAAACTTTATACAATGTGTTTGACAAAGTGTTGAACCTCTCTCCATCCTTGCTAGTGAAGGACTGAGTCTTTCCTGGATGAACCTTTGATACTCAATCATGATACTATCACCTGTTACCAATGAACCTGTTTACCTGTAGAATGACTCAAACAGGTGTTTTTGGATCAGTCCACAACTTTCACAGTCAAACATTATTCATTTGCACTGTTTTCAATTGAGTATATGTCAAAAAGGATTAATAGATAATCATATTCTGTCTCATTTGTGTTGCACAACATTGAAAGACCTGCAATAGCCTATAGTGAAATGTACAGAACTCCTAAGTCAATGCCAGCAGGTCCAGACACTAAATGTGGTGCATATATCATTAAAGTCAATTGCAGCAGCTTTGGTATCAAGTAAAAATGTCAACAGGCCTTTATATATATATATATATATATATATATATAGAAGAGAAATTTCATGCCATGGTTGTATTTCAATATCACTTCATGCTAACTAAGCTAACAGTAAAATTCTTAATTGCCACATAATGCTGACTGTAATTCAACTTAACCCACATATTATAACAACGAACCACCTAGATAATAAACATAACCTACGATGGTACAACGTGTATTTACTAGTTTAAACTAGCTAATTGAAATATAGATTGTGTTACCGTCAGCTTTTCTCCTCCCGGACAAATTTCGCGGGCATCTGTGACATTAAACACTGGTGAGGCTCGAGCCAGTTTTAGCTGTGACCTGAAACATGGAGCAGTTTGTTTCAACTGTGAAATGTGAGTCCTCTTCACTCACCCTAACTACTGTTTGTTATACCAGGTGTTGGTTTAAGACCGTGTTGGCGACAAACTGCAGTTATAGTAAAGTTAGCTAACTCCAGCCAAGCTAGTCCTCAAACCATTGCTTGGTAACGTTAGCTAATGCTAACTAGCTAGGTTAGCTTGTTTTAGCTTTAGCAATGACTTGTTATTAATCAGGTCCTTTACCTAAACTTAGTCATTACCAAGATTAATAACCGTGGATTATTAATATATGGAAATACAGCTATATAATATAATGAACATTATTATGGTACGCTAACAAACCTATACTTTTAGCTAACTATACCTGAATATTCAAAATGACACTGACAACTAATTGACCCAAAGAAGAAGCAATCAAGTAATCCAGAGCGGAAACAATTCATCTGTGACAATTTTTTTTTTAAATTACAAATGCAGGACATTTACTAATTACAGCTTCTCAGCTTTTGAAAAGCTGTTCAATTTTCTTTGAGTTGTATGTTTTTGAGTACTTTGAGGTTTGATGCATTTGGGGTGTTAGACTTAATAACTAGAATAAGCAATTGGAGAGTCACTGATCAGGATTTACAAATTACTATATATAATTTTAAAATATGTGCTACAACAAGATATTTAAAGACAAAAATTGAATTCTGTGTTTCTCCACCAGTATTTTGTAAGATGATGCCTCTTGTTGTTGACTGATATGTTGACTGTTAATTAATTTTTTAATGCAACCACAAGGTATTGATGAGATAATAGATTTTCCCTTTTTGTCTCCAATGATGACATAACAATTGCTGTCAGTGTTGTGGGGAAAGCCATATTGTGATATGCTACACAATGTCAGAGATCAGCGATCACTAGCTGCCTTGTTTATGTCTTGTTAACATGTGTTCATTTGTTTTTATCCATTCACAGGTCTCACAGAGAACCTTCTGCTGAAACTAACCACCACAGATTATGATGAGGTGATAGAGAAACTTTTCGGTGAAGTTTCTGGCCTGGAGGGTTTCCCTAAAATACCAGATCCACAAGTGTGTGAGAGTTTGAGTATAATTCAACTGCAATAAGATAAGATAAGCTAAGATAAACCTTTGTTCACATTAAATGAAAAAACAAACAAAGCCACAATAAACACACATAAAAAAAATATGATTTAGCATTCCTGTCACTCTTGTAATGCAGGACTATGCAATGCGAACAAGTTTATTTCTACTTGGAGTTTTATATTTCACAAGTGTAACTCATCAGTTTGAATTGGAAAGTTTTACATCAATACAGTTTCCAGAATTTGTAAGGTGTATGCATATTTCTTTTGTCAAGTTACAGCTTGAGGAATGTGCCATCCAGCTGTGGAACTGGGCCGTTACAAAGAATGTGGACAAGACTATAAGTAATAACCAGAAAGCCAAAGGTATACTTCTGGTTGCAGTGTTTGTTTAGTTGTTACTGTTACTGATCATGATACTTAAATAATAATACTCAGACCAGATATCATCTAGAATGTTGACACAAAATATGGATTGCAAGCAGGGGTAGTCACAGTTGTGTCACATCACATTCAAATGTTCTCACCCTCCTCACAGTGCGCCATGTTGCATGCAGTCTGCTCTACTGCTGTGAGCCTGAAAATCCAACAGAGGGCGTCATCCACATGCAAATCCTGGTAAGAAATACTGTATACTTTCTCTGTGAGTGCTCAACATTTTAGCAGGACATGGTCTGTTTGTCAGTGTCTAATCTCTACAGATGGCCAGCAAAACAGGGAGAACCTGGCTGGACTGCAAAAATCCCCAGATGGCAGATAACTTCTTAAGACTTGCTGTCAAGGTAAAGAAAAAAATGAACATTCAAACTGAGAGAGCAAACAGAAATATGGTGCCTTTACAAATTATTCAACATAAAATATCCCTAGAGCCTGGAAATCCTCTATAGCCGACTAACGTCCAGAGGTAATGGAACAGCTGACATCACTTCATCCAAGGGGGATGTAGAGAAGGATCTTCTTCGAATCCTCTCATTCCAGGCAGAATCGGTGAGCTGTGGCGCATGTGATGCTCAACACCTTCAATGTGAATATTTGTTCTTGTGATATTTGGCAGCTGAGGAAGTGCTATTCTGACAGACTTGCAGTGTGAAGTGTGAGACAGCTCAAATGTGAACTGAGAAACAATGAGAAGGGGGAAATCTCATTCTTTGCTAATAGTGCATGTTATATTGTTTGATGACATTTTATTGGAAGTTCAAGTCTCTTTTTTGCAGGCCTTAAGTCAAGGGAATAATCATGAGGCTGTGGCCTACATGCAGCGCTGTAAAGACATGCTGCTGCGGCTGCCAAAAGATGTAAAAAAGCCTTCTGTTATTACTGTAACAACACTTTGTATTGTTGTTTCACATTTACATTACATATTGCTGTTGAAAGTGTGGGGGTTGTTAACTGTGAATATATTTTTTCAATGCAGACTGTGTACCTCTCCCTTATGTGCTGCAACTTTGGAATAGATACTTACAAGCTGGGAAAGTTTGAAGACAGTGCTTTTTGGTTAAGGTAAAAATAATGTTTAATTTCAGAAAAGTGCTGAGACACGATGCAGTGATACAGCGCCTTGTTCTTCCTTTTCAGCGAAAGCTACGATATTGGAAAACTGAATGGGAGATCCCAAGGATCCCAAGTCCAGGTGAAACAGTTCAGTACAAGCAATGGGTACAAATTAAAATAATAATAATTTTTTTAACGGTCTTCACTTTCCCTCACAAAAGGGCAAGATTTTGAGGCTCCTTGCCACTGTTTACTTAGAATGGGACTGTCAGAGGTTTCAGGAGAAGGCTCTTAATGCTGTCAGCTTAGCCAACAAGGTGGGATATGAGAAATAACGTTCACTTTGTAATTCACTGCATATTGAGGCATGCACTTACAAAAACAACAACTGAGATGCTCTGGTACTAATTGCACTATGCAATTTGGCAGGAATGTATGACCACATCTGGGCTGTACTTAAAGATGAGAATACTCCTGAGATGTGGGGCCATAGACGATCATATCAGAGCAGGTTAGTCATGACCCAACCTCATTCAATTATTTATGCAGAACTTCATTAACATAGGCATCAGTGGGTGTCTGTGGCTGAGAGGTTAGCGAAATAGATTCAAGTATGAAATGTCTCAAAAATGTCTCCTGATGAGTTTAATTGCCAAAGAAATATTAAAAGTGGGGTGAGTCATTCTAATCCAATAAATTTTTTTGGTCAAATTCAACAAATATTTCCTCTCTATCCACTAGCTGTCTCTTCTGTGTGTGAACTGAAAAAAACTGTACACAGCGCTGGCTCTGTAAAATATGTTTTCAGGACTTAATGAGACGCTGGAAGCTAAGATGTCTCTTGAAGCATGTCTGACCACAGTGAAACTGCTAATGTCTGAAGACAGGTAAAAATTTCAGCATCTTTGTTAGTACTCTTACTTGGCTCTATGTAGAAATTCATAGTGTAACACACACACATAAATTAAGGAGAACATATACACCTTTTCTTTGAAGGACCGCCCAGAGACGTACTATTTAACTTGAAATAGTATATGCTTTGTTTTTCCTAGAGAAGTGCTGGCATTTGAGTATTTGAAACGTGTGTGTCAGCACTTTGAGTCGTCCCCTGACCTGGGAAGTGCTCTTGTCTTGAATGTTGAGCTACTGCTGCAGAGAGGGAAGGAGCTGTTGGGGAAACAGAAGATAGAAAATATCATCGATGGTAGTTTATTTTTGCATTCCAGTTCTAAAATACATCTGATTTTAATTTAAATGACACAATCAATTCTATAGTAATGCAGGTAATGCACTGTAGATGAGTATCTGTATTACCTTTTTTTTTTACACCCACTCAGGCCACTATACAGGAAAACAGCTGACTCCACAGGCCCTCACATCTCTACATGTCATGCTGTGGGATAAAGCATCCATAAACTTTGAAGTATGTCAGACACAGCTTTCTTTATCTTTAATTTATGAAATATTTTATAACATATAAACATATGTAGAGTTATCAGCATGTGATCAGCACTATTGCTTCATAACAAGAGGGCTGACATGGACTGACATGTTTTCTGCGTTTGCGTGGGTTTTGTCTCTGCATGCTCTGCTTTGGTGTCCTTAATACCCAGACCTGCATGCCAGAAATACTCTTACACTGCTTTTGAATGAGGTACTGGCCTCAGATCTAGTGATAGTCCCTGATCCCTGTGTTGTGGCTGCCCACTGCCCCTAAATAGTTAGGAGAAGTACACTGCAGAGGTTTAATTTCCACACAGGGATAAATAAGGGGTAACTTAATGTCCTATCTTTCTTCCCAGGCCAGGAACTATTCTGAGGCTCTTCAGTGGTATAACTACTCCCTGAGTTTCTTTAAGGCAGGTCAAATGGAGCCCAACTATGCCAAACTGCAGAGGAACAGAGCTTCCTGTTTTCTGAAACTTAAACAACTGGAAAAGGTGAGATAACTTGAGTCACAACAAAAAGTCAGGCAAATAAATGTGTCGTCCAATGTCTGCAATGGGTGGTGCATGTCAGAACTCACCAGATAGTTTGTCACCAACCTCAATGGTTGGCAAGTGTTCTTGCCACATTTCTACGGCCTATGTGATGCATGTATGTATGAAAATGTGTTTTTCAGGCCAAAGAAGCGATTAAAGAAGCAGAGAGATGTGATCCTGACAGCATTTTCACTCAGTTCAATGTTTACAAGATTGCAGTGCATGAAAACAATGTGGAGAAAGGTATTTACAAAACATTAGCTGTGTGATGAATAGACAGTCAAAGAAGGCATGATGGTAGTGTTACAGCTACATTTTCAGCAGATTCTCTGTGGTGATGAGACTGTTTATTTGTACCAGCTGCAGAGGCAGTGAATGCAATGGCACTTCTCTCCAAGAGTCCTGTGACAAGTGAGGACAGACTGCTGGTATCTGAGAATGTTGCTTCCAATCTCCTCAGCCTGGCAGCTCAGATTGCTTTAGAGGTAGGACTCATTACTCCAGTCTTATGGTATTGTGATGATGTTATAGGGCTTCAGAAACCTGGGTTTAGTCCTCAACACTTGCCAATGAGGGATCATGTCCTTGTCACTGTACTGTAGACTGGTTGGTGAGGGTGTCTGTGCAGGAGGGATTTGGGCAGGACAGCATGACAGCAAATGTTTGGGCATGTTGCACCTTTCCAGGAAAATATCCACACTGCTGGGTAAAAACAATCTCAGACATCAGATCAGAGATAAGAAATTATAACCACCGCCCCAGGCCTATTGCACATTAACATATAAATAAGTATAGACAGATGATGTTCGGCTTAAATATTTACATCACAAGATTATACAAAGATTATATTATTAGAAAATTCCCCTTAATTGTGATCTCTATAAGTTATAACAAACAGCTTAGCAATCTCCACTATCATCAAACATACTGGACAGCTATCTAGCTATGATCCGTTTGTGAGGGTCTAGAAAATGTTTTTTTTTATAAATAGAAAACGTGTGGGAGTCTTATCTTTAGTATACTGTGTGATTGTGATGAATATGTGATGGTGGGTGGAGGTATTAATGATGATGAGGATGTTTGTTCCCCCTGTGACAGAATGAACAGCAGGAAACTGCCGTGAAGGCACTGGAGAGTTTGTGTGAAACCTCCAATGACACAGCTCAGGTTCTGACTGCTCTCAGGTCTGTGACAACTGGAATATACGAATGCAAAGTTTAATACCAACATAAGTGATTTACAGTATCAGTATTTTAAAAGGCCTAGTAGACATGGCTGTGAGGGACATTATTGAAATGTCCATATGGGTCACATAGGCATTTCAGTAATCAATGTGTTTTACCAAGGAGGCTTTTTCAGGTACAGGTTAGTTTTATCCTCCCTTGTTGCTGCCTTATTCTTTTCAATCTGCTGTCTTCAACTAAAAACAAGGCTTTTTGGACAAAGTTTCCTCACAGTTTACAGTGAGAACAGAGATACTGAATTTCATTTTTGTTTCAGTTATTTTAAAGTATCCATTGTTCATGTGTAGAGGCCGCGTAAACAAAACACGGTGGTGGAGTTTCACACATAAAGCGACAACATTTAGTAGAGATGGCTTATGTGCTGAGAGATTGTAGCGAGTCTGCGAGTTTTCCATACACCTCTATGATCCACTGACCTATATTCCCTTGCTTCTCCACTGAAAGTGTGTCTCTGTATAATACAGTTAGTAGGTGAAATAAAGGAGGTCAACACCAGTTTCTCCATTCATCTTTTTATAGGTGTTTGGTTCCACTTGTGCTCTCCACAATAGAAAAATCCAGTGATGAGACAAGGTGAGGGCAAGTACCTAATAAAGATCTATAGTATTACTGATGTGCTTTTATGAAAACCAACACACAGATTTACATGAACCAGCTTCCATCACTACATGCAGGAATGCGAATCTAGATATCCTGCTGTCATATCTGAAAATGGGTGAGTACATATGCAACAGGGGTTAAATTGTATTTTGGGTAGAAATGTCTCTGCTACAGTATCTTCTGTGCATCATGATCCATTAATGTGGTGTTTGCCATCACTGCAGCTCTACATAAAGTTACACTCCAGTCTGACATGCCTGTTGAGCAACGCAAGGAAGAAGCCGACTGGTTCAGAAAGACTGGTACCAAGACTCTTTCTCTCCCTGTCACTTCAATCAGACATGGTATGCTATCACTTAAAATCTTGCAGCACCTTAATTTTTTTCTGTGTGTGTGTGTTGTGTGGGCATGCGTGTGTGTGTGTGTGTGTGTGTGCTTGTGTGTGTCCTTGTTACAGCTTGGAACTCGGCTCTGCAGTGCGAGAGCTGCCCTGACAGAATGAGGAGTTTCTTTGTGCTCTCTTACCAGGCAAGTCTCCTTATTAGCTTCTGCAGGTGAATTAATCAATGTCTTCAGTACATGGGTGTAGGTCAACTCCTGAACAAGGATTTAATGTTGCTTTAGAAAAATAAAAGAATCAGTGACTCAAAACCAGCTTCAGATCACAAGCCACTATCTTGGTTCACTGTGATCAATACTGAAATAGCGTTAAAGAAATGCCAAACTATTCTGCGTTAGTTTGTTTGTCATACCTTTGTGTGCATCTGCTTGAACCCGTAGCTCTCCCAGCTGTGTCCTCCTGATCGCACACTGCTCCTGGGACAGAAGACGTGTCTGCTCATGGCTGCTGCTGCCTCTTTGGAGCTCTGCAGGAAGTCTCCTCTCTCCGACCAGGTGTGCCACCCACTCCCTCTGCCCATCTCCTACATTTAGCACGCTCTCCATCCACATGGATGGAAATTTACCAAGACCAGTGGAGAAGAGAGGTGACTAACCACATTACTGGTGCTGGCGTAGGTGTTTCATTTTAATCCCCTCTGCCTTTGAAGAGGAAGTAAACACTAGATGGCGGTGATGACTCCAGAATGGCTGTTTAGTGCTTGTGTGTGGTTTACAGGCTGAGGAGCACCTCACTCAGACTCTGGAGCACATTCAGATCTGTTGGGAGATCTGGAAAACCCTGAAAGCATCAGGTGATTTAAGCAGCTACATTATGTGAATAATAGCCATGTTTATTTGCACGTCTTCACATGAATCATAATGGAGCTAAAGAGATGTATCCTGCTCATATACTGTTCTCACAGGAAGCTTCCCAAACGACCCAACAGACACATTGTTGCTGCTGTATGAATTTGAAGCTCGTGCTAAGCTGAATGACCCCAAGGTCGAGACGGTACTGGAGTCTGTTTTGGAGCTTGAAAACGTTGAAAGCAAAGTGCTTGAAGCCATTGCAGGTATGAAACAAACCCTTGCTGTATTGTTCATGTTATCTCTGCTGACATGCATAAAGAAACAGACGTTCTAGTATTTGCAGCATGCTGACATCCTTTTTTTCCTATATATAGCTTTAGCCATGGACCCTCCAGCCCACTTCCCTCTGCTGTGTAAGAAGGCCTTGAGGGTTGCTCTCTCTCTGCACAGGAAACAACCACAGGCTGACCTGGCCCGCTGCAGGCATACCCATCACTACTCTGCCTGAAAATACCCATGGCATTTCATTAATGATCCATTCCCACCAAGTGCTTATTAGAGACAAAAAGGGTTTCTGGTGTGTGACTGTTTTTTGTGTCTCTGCTTTAGCAAGTGCATTCACAGCCTGATCGAGCTGTCCCTCCCAAGTGGCGTATCAAAGGTGGAGGCCCATGTGCTCGAGGAGGTGTGGGGCTACTACGAGGAGGCCCTGTCCATCATTGCAGCCGCAGTGAGTCAGCATCAATCACACAGCGCCATCCCTCGGCTCCCACCTCCTGTTCCCTCCAACAGAACTTCTCCCTGCTATATAATTAACCCCCTCTCTTCCACTCCCAGCCTGCCTGCTGTTCTAGAAGCCTCTTTTTTTTTTTTATCAATGGGCTTTCAGCCGCACTTCAATTAGCAGATGCTTCCATTCACGACCTCCTTCCTGCCAATTTGAATGTTAATGCGCCGTACAAGTCATCACACTGCCGGTGAGCTGCCTCTCTGAAAGAAGCATCAAATTATTGAGACATTATGGCGCTTTAGAGGCAGCGCATATTTCCCCTTTCAGATTGAGTTATTACTCGAAAGCTGTGGAATTCTTTGGATCAAAGTGAAAGCCCGAGATGAAATTGTTGTGAATGAAACTTTAGAAATGATAGACCTTCCAGTTTGTTTATGGTCTGTTTAAGACTCATGAGCTTTAGTAAAGGTTAACATGCAGAAGAATAGGATTAGATGAAAGTTACTCACAGGCTTTAGCCACTAAAGACACAGATTTCCTTCCATACTTCACTTACATCACTTGAGTGAGTTACCCAGGTGGTCTCCGTTAAATGGCCTTTTCAACATCTTCCTGCTCTTTCCTTAGCCGGACGACTTCCCACAGATGGAGACCCAGTGGCTGCTGACTCAGGCTTGGAACACAGGGATACTGCTGTACAGCATGGCTCAGTACCCCGAGGCCGAGAAGTGGTGCAGCCTCGCCATGAGCTTCGTCCGCCACCTGGGAACCCTGCAGGAGAGCTACGAGACACAGGTACAGAGCTGAGGGAGAGGGAGGGAGGGGGGATGAAGCAGACTGGGGTAGATAAGACTTTGAATCATCCTGCTAGTTTGGCAAATGTGACAAAGGCTTTGGACCAAGAAACACTCAAGGCCTCCGCAGAATTAAAAATATAACCGTGTAGAACTTTGAGGGCCAAGACCTTTTGAAGTTAGACAGTTGTTTCTTGTGCTCCCACAGTTGTCTGGTCTCTACAGTGAGATCCTGGACAGGTTGGACAAGGCCAAGAAGAACCTTATCATGGAGGAATAACCCAACTGTTGTCAGCTCCATATTAACAGCCTGTTCTGAGGGTGAACTCCAGTTGACTCAGTTTGTTGCAGCTTAATGTTATTAATGTCGTGGTAAAATGTTCATGTTATTCCCATTTGAAAAATTGTTGCTGTAAATCTGTTTATTTGTTTGTCATCCCAGGAGACTAGCAGTTAAAAACACATAGCACATTTGTTCCTGGTTTGATTTTGGCTTCAGTCCCCAAATGTTTCCTGTCGTTCTCTACGCTCTCCTGCCAGCGAAAGCTAAAATTCAAACAACTATTGTTTTATTGTTCTAAAAATTAAAGCAGAATAACAAGCACATCAAAATCATAACTGAGTCACATATTTTATTTTCAAACAAATAAACTCTTGTCAAGTCCCAAAATAAAACCCAAACAAAAAGTTGCAGGACTGTGTTCCCTCATGACTAGGACAGGGAAGACCATGAGGCCAAGTGTCCTGATAGGCTGTACCACCTGCAGTGACAGGAAGGAAACTACTGTACAATCAAAGGGTTCATGTTTGCAAGCACTTACTGCACAGATGTGCTATAACATAAACATCATCACCCAAAAGTACAAACAAGAACCCTGACCCCCCCACCCAAAAAATAAAAGCATATATGTCATCATTTCTCTCATCAGAACAAAGACCCTCATCAATTATACACACACAGAGGCATTCGGGTTCCATCTTGTTATATACCACAACCTCAATGGAAAGAGTAAAATGAAATCAAGTTCTTTGGGCTTTGACATGGCTGACTGAGGTATGAATACCACACACATTTTTAACAGTCAGCTGTGTTTCAACTAAACACCAGAGAGGACCAATTCTAAACTTCTAATGATGTATTGATCAATGCTCCTGGTTTCTGTGATATTGTGTAGGTTTCTGCCTGCATCTCTTTTTAATTATTTTACAATATATATTTTTTTAAATCTATACACCCAGACACGTTCCACAAGAAATCACATGTAGACAGGCCCTACTTGAGGGAATTGAATTCCCGACTGACTAGTTAAGTTTTTCCAATAGGCATTTGAAGAGAAATACCAACAATACAGCACATTTGTATGGAAATTATATCTCAAGAGTAGCTCAAACTTTACTTACCTGACATTTGTGGTCTATAAAACATGTTTGTCCCAGATTGATTCACACATGCATGAAGCACAGGTGAGGGGGATCTGCTGGGGGGCTTATTTACATTGTACAGCTACCACACCCTTTGAAACAGTCTGCAAGCAGTTTATAAATGGCTCTGTTCCCTTCGGTTATTCCCTGAACTCTGGTTTTGACACAGGTAATGACAGCTGGTTTAGCAGTGGTGCCTGGCAGGTGGGCACACCTGTTCAGAAAATGCCTGCAGGTACAGGTGCTCTGTGGGTGGGAGAGAGCAGGGGACCCAGAGGTTCTAGGTTACCACTTCCTGTTGGGTCTGGCTCTCTGAGAAGAAAGGAAAAAAAAAAATCCCTTTTCACTCTTCAAAACAGCTGAGGAGGAAAGTGAGAACGTTCACGATCGGGGGCCACAGTGCTCCATCTTCAGATGCGCTCCCTCAACATACAGCGCCGAGATCTGCATGGGAGGGCAGAGCAGGTCTTTTCAATCCCGGTGACGCCACACAGCCAAAATCAAAGGTTACCACACCGATGGCCTCGAACAAGTTCCCCGCCTCACGAAAAAGAGAAGACACATAATACAGCCTGATTACACTGTTTAGTTGAAAACGCCTTTAACTAAGTGACAGTACTATTGGTACTTGTTCACATTTTGACAGCTATGAACTCAGTGTGCCGTCGCCCAAACATGGCCTTTCGGTCACAGGGGAAATGGTATCTACGTTAAGATTCCTGAGCTGGTCCAGCTCACCCCAGACACACTAAGAGCTCAACACAGTGGTTCAGCACCTTCCAACGACAGATTCATCAAGAATTCATATGTTTATAGATACACAAAGCATGTAGGTTTAATCAAACCCAACTTTAGTGTAATTTTTGGTAGGGGGACAGGGGGACAATCCAAAAACAGGTTATATTGACTCTTTAATTGTTAGGACATCCAATACAATTATTGTCTTGTTCTACCCGTTTTAAGGCCACCGTCATGGTGGCAGATAGGACAGTACCATGTGACCATTCAATCAGAAGAGAATCCTCTTGGAAGGCAGAGAGTGTAATAGGGTGGTCTGCTGCTCAACATGAGTTCGGAGGCTCTGGCTGTCCAAATTGTAATTCAGTGGCCAAATTCTTCTTTAATTACACAAGAAGCAAGGTTGAAATATGGGGGGGGAGAAAAGGCGCCCACAGAGGTGAGACTTTGTTTTATCTATTGCACTCAAGTCAGGCCCCCTGGCAGTCGGAGGGACACAAAAAAGGTAAGAAAAGATGAGAAATGTTCCCTCTCTTTTCCTTGTCATTTGTGTGCAGCCTCCCTAACAGACAACAGGTAGTCACAAAACAGAATTTGTATTTGATGTAAGGCAGTTTGGTGTTTTGCAGAGAGCCCAGTTACACTTCTCTACCCCCGTCCTTTACACAGAGCAGCTAAAAACCACAAGCAAAAAATCCCACAAAGAAAGAAAGAAAAAGAAAAAACTAAAATGAAATCTAACAGCCCTCCAAATTGACAATTCTAGTGAAGTGTAAAATGTGTAGTTTTTAATATGTAGTAAAATCTCAGTGGGATTTTATCATTTATCTTGTGATTTCATAATATAAATGTAGAGATTCACAATGCACTTCTTCCTCTTGATCTGCCTCCCGAGATGTCTTTATCAGCTGCAGCACAGACAACTGGCAGACGACCAAACAGCAAGCTGGTCTGTGATAAATAGATCACCAGTTTATAGGCTCCACTAATTTCCTCAGTCATTATAAACAAGAGAGATGACTCCTTGAACAGTACCATCAGCAGGGCTCGATTTTATCCAGTCTTTTTAGAAAAAAACCAACAAAAAAAAAAACAACAAAAACCCTTAATTGGTCTTCACTTCTCATCTCGCGTGTCTTTTTAAATGTGATTTGATTAACATTTACAAAGTGTTCCAACTCGGTATGATTTGTCTCTGTTTCCCTGCAACTTCTTTTTGAATTCCAACTCCTCTCTCCAGATTTCTGTAAAACATTCTGATCTTCAGTCAGTTCCAGTTCACAAAAGGATTTATTCCTTTTCCCTTTTGTTTTCATTTGACAAATTCCTTTGGAATGGCATTTCCAGTCTTGAATGGATTTTGTTGAGAAACTCATGCAGGGGTGTGCACAGTCACAGTAATGGTGATAAGACTTCTTTTTCATTTAGAGAGTAACATAATGATGACACTAAAACTTGATATGAAACATATCTGCAAAAAGGAGGTGAGGAGGGGGGGCTATTTGGGCTTGGGTGGGGTCTCTGGGAGGCAGGAGGGGAGCTCTGCGCCAAAGCAGAGGGGACGGCAGGGAGCTCAGAGCTTCTCTGAGGAGGGGATCCAGATGTAGGGACCAGACTGCTCCTCGATGATTAGCTTGATTTTGTTGTAGATCTCCTCTAGTGAGTCACCCTGTACAATAGCTGGGGACACAAACACAAAGGCAGATATATTGTTGGTTGCATCAGAAGTGGAGTTGAAACAACAGGTCCACTCATCCAATAACTGAACAGGTTTGGGTTTTGGACTGATGGTCAGAAAAATGTTTTGGGCTTTTTTCGGACAAAATTGATCGGAAAAAAGAAATCAGGCAAATTAATTTATAATTTAAAAAAAGCATTAGCTACGGTCCAAATTAGAACCACAAATATTAATCAGTGACCTAAAGCTAAAAGGCAGTGAGACCAACCTGTGAAATACTCTCCAAAGTCTTGCTCCAGCTTAACTGCCTTGTCATAGACTTTATTGGCCTGCTCATACGTCTGCCTCTTATTCATTTCCCTGAAAAACACAAGCAGTTTCGTTAGTATCAGACACACTCACAGTCACTCATGTCCTAAGTACAGTATGTGAAAAAGCTCAAACTTACATTAGGGCTTCAATGGATTTTGGTTTAATAAAGATGGCAATCGGGTAAAGTTGTGCTTGCTGCAGTCGTTTTATGGCATTCCCAGACACATCCAGAATGCAGTGTTTCCCCTGTAGGCAAATAGGTTTGGTTTAAAATACTGTAAACTATGTTTTTGTCAAACAAGTAGGCAAGTATTCATAACTGTGGTTCTTGTAATGCTGCAAACGACTACTGGAAACTAACAGTTTTTGGAAGTTGGAGGTGGAATATTAATTACAATTGTCTGTTTTCCCATTTAGCAGTCAAACTAACGTGCTTCCACTTCCACCTGAAATACACCAATCCACCGAATCCTACAGAGTAACACAGGTGTTTGTGCCTACCCTCTCAGCCACAGTTCTGACAGACAAGATGCTCGTCCCATAGAGGTTCTCGTTGAACTGGCCGGCCTCAATGAATTTATTATCCTGAATGTCTTTCTCCATTTGCTCTCGCGAGCCCACAAAGTGGTAGTCTTGGCCGTCCATCTCGTTCTCTCGCCTCGGACGAGTCGTATCTGCAGAGGGGAATGGAACAAGTTTATTTTTGTCTGCTGTGTTGTTTGGTGTACTGTCTGGATGTGCTTGTTGCTGTGGACTCACGGGGTACACAGGAGCCAAACTTGTGGGGAAACTCAGAGATGAGATCATCATTTACTCTGTCCTTCATTGGACCCAATATGATCACAGGCCTTGTGTAGTGAACTGCATTGAAGACAAAGAAGGCAGATGAGGATACATGTAGAATCCATATACAATCCATATTTTGACTTGTGCGCCATGTTTTTTTTTCCAACTGTGGAGAAGTGATTAACTCACTTTCCTGTCGAATGACTGGCTCATAGGAAAGTATTGTGTCCTCCTGTCCCTCTGAAATAACACAGAACAAAAATCCTCATCAGATACTTTACATCTTTTTTAAAAGGAATACAGTAAAGTCATTCGGGCTGATAAAACACCAAGAGGAATATTAATTTACAGATGTCATTTCACAAGTTAATATACAGACATCTACCATGTTATTCATCTACGTGGGCAGTGTAAAACAAACAAGAAAGACCACGAGAAATGAAGGTGACTCACTCGAACTGCTTTCGCTGTCACTTGTGTTGGATGTCAGGCATTCTGCAAAAGCACAAGAGAGCAAGTTGCAGATCATCTCAAAAACAGTACAGCCACAGATAAATACAGATAAATTCTTATGGGTGAAAATGATTTTCACCTGCCTCAGTCTTAGGAAAAAAGAGCACTTTGTTTCTCAACATCTAGGCTATTAAAAAAAAGGGGGGGGATAAAGAAAGCAGAAGTCTTGTCTGGTGCGGCAGCCATGCTCTCACAATATTAGGGAAGTGGTTTTTAGGTGCAAGCAATAGGAAATTAAGTGTTTCCTGTGACAATATCCCAAATGACCCACAATTCCCTTGCCAGTGTTTCCTATCGGTAGATCTGTGCCTGTGGCAGCGGATCTAATATCAAGGAAAAGACAAAGAAAACATACAGGGGTTAGGCCGTCCACAGGAGAGAGGCAGGAGCTGGCTGACTCAGGGGAACTGGAGGGAAAAAGTGTTTCCAACCAGGCCTGCTCTGGTGACAGATATATTCCAGCTCTGTGTGACCTTATCTGACAAAACTCTGCTAAACATTTATTGTAAAGAGCCCATGAGACATTCAGAATAAGTGTAACGCTTACTCACGCTCCCTTGGGAATGCACATTTTATATGTACTGTGAATCTGAGTAGGCGTGCGTGTATGTGTGTTGTATGAGCACGCACATAGGCCTGTGTGTGTGTGTCACTCTAAATGTGTGTGGTTTTAGCATTCCCAGCTGGGTCTGCAGTGACAAAGCATTTTTTTCTCTGAGCTCAGGGGACAGCTGCTTGACACAGTACAACCACACACTTACTCAAACTCTTTGATCCATAAAAGTCATCGCTTAACCCTGGGAAGTCCTAGGTGTCCCGACAGGTGAGAGCAGAAACCAAGAGAAGAGAGCAGACAGGAAGAAGAAGAGGTTAGTGAGAGTTGGGGCAGAGAGGGAGAGGAGTGCTGTGTAGTGTTCGCCAGGCCCACTGACACATGGCGCTGTGCTGTACTCATTAAGCCTGAGCCCCACTTTGTTCATAGTAAGCCACGGCCTTTCAATTACACAAGCCCAATCCCATTAAAATGGGATTTTGACCTGTTAAGTGTTAAAGCTTCAGTCCAGTTAATGAGATTCTTCTTGTTGTGGGTCACTGACTGACTGGAGAATTGATCAGGACTTATACAAGGAGTAGCATCACAGTGTTAGACAGCCTGTGTGTTAATGCAGCCAAGAACCTGCGAGCGCACGCACACACACACACAGCTGGCAGCAACACACAGCTGGACACTCCTCTGGAGCCCACAGACAGATGCACAGACACACCAAAGAGAAGCCCACATCTCCAGCCTGATGCCGGCTCTGCATGTGGGGCATCTCTCTGGGACAGTGAAATAGGGATGAGAGTGGTGCCATCGCACCACCACCATCCCTGGAGGTGAGTGGAAAGATGGAAATTTAGAGACAGAACTGAAGCATGAAGGGGAAAGGACAAAAAAAAAAAAGAACCCAACACCCCCACCCCTTGATCACACAGCTGGTACTCACGTTCAGACTCCACCAACTCCTGCACAATATTCTCCTTGCTCTTGTAAAACGGGAACTTGCGTGAAAGGTTGAAGCTTTTTTTGCGCTTTACTTTGACTGGCTGCTTTTCGATGTGTGGGTGAGAAGGGGGGAGGGGAAGGGGGGCAATGAGAGGGTGAAAACAAAAACAGAATGGGTTTCAATGAAGGCACCTGATGCCCATGCAAAAAAATGAAATGTAAACAAATAATAAACATCAAATCATGAAAATGAGAAGCAGGTAATGGGTGAAAATGAATGGCATATCATTGTGAAGGCAACAGGCTTCTGTTTACCAACTTAAACATGTACCATTTTCAGTAAACGGAATCAGTTTGCATTATAGATGCTAGACAACATTTACAGCTGATTTATACTTTTGTAAATTACATCTGACAGATCAGCCTCTGACAAATGTGCAGACATTTTGTTAAGTGCACATTTCTTAATATCAGTGAGTGCACGTGCTGTGGAGGTTAGAGAGACCTCATCTCCACGGCGCTTCTGTGTAATCTATACAGTAATATGAGCGCTTTTTGTGCTCGCTTCAGTGAGCAGGTGCTGGTCTCTTTCCCACACTCAGGGGGGAAGTAGGCCATCTCCCTGGGAGCCCAGCAGCAGCTCTGAAGACAGCCTCTCTGGCACCAGGACAGGGAGCAGCTGGCCCTCTACACTTACCCTGTTAGACTCAATCATGCCTGTCCTGGCGTGGAACTTGACTGTTTTTAACCTGGCCCGCTCCTTCTTCTCCACTCTGAGAAAGAAAAGGAAACACGGTCAGGCTGAACATGAATGGTCGCAGTCCCATCAGCTTTTGTCTGGCATTAGTGCACTGCAAATGAAGAGTGAGCGTACCTTTTCTTGCTCGGAATGACCCCAATCTGCTCACTCTCTCCATGTGGCGTGACCAGTCTCGCCTGCCACCACTCGTCGTCAGAAGCATTTATGACATGGAGGATATCCCCATAAGAGAAGCTCAGGCCTTGGCTGGGCAGGCAGCTGTCCCTCGTTCGATCATAGTCAAACAAAGCTCTAAAAAAAAACAAACAAAGGCTTTGGATACTCTCATCCCTTCATTTTGTCTTGTGTGAGATTCCACATGCCCCAAGACCAAAAAACTCTGTGTCTGCAGTTGGCACAAAATGGCAACAATGTTCCTGCATAACATTATTGGTCATTGTGACTTTTTCTGATATTTCACATTACTTTCATGTGGGCTAATATGTGGACATAAGACATGTATTGTATTGTTGTATTGAAACAGCAAGCGTCTATGTAACTACACAAAAATGGACTTTCCACAAGGAGGAAAATAAAGTCACATCTTCCTGACGTGTATGAAAACATACCATTCATACATTTCCACTTGACATTATTAACTGTTATTGCCACATACTTTCCATCACAAACACTGTTTATTGTCTGTCTGAGTGCGTCACTATGTTGTCAGACAGGTAAACCCACAGCCATTTCTACAAGGTATTAGGACCTGCTTTACAGGTTTAAACTGAGCTTGACCTACAAGCCTATATATCCAGGCTATACACCATGGTCCAGCGGACAGAGAATGTTGTAGCCAAAATACAGTTCGTCCTCTGTGTAAAGACTTTTGCTCAAGTATTTCTGCCAACCGAAACTACAGCTGGCAATAAGTAAACAGTGCTACTGAAACCGTCCTGATGCAATCAAGTAAAAGCTTATCTGACAGTGTAGCTTTCCAGGGAAACAATTGCACTTCAAGTGTAGGTGGACGTCAAATTCCAAGACTTAATCATGTTACAGCACTTTAACATACTTACAGAGTGGTTCAGAGAGTGTGTGAGAGCACATGTGACACTGTTTTTCTTTTCTTTCTTTTTTTTTTGTGAAAACACCTTACAGGCTTAACGCCTCCACATTCCTGAGGCTGGGCTGGGAGGACATGGCAGCTCCTGCATCAGCCGGCTAACAAGACAGCTTTTCCGACATAGCTGTGGGCTTAGTCACCCGCACAGGAGCAGGCTAGGCTCTACATGCCTCATAGGAGCTGGTCTATAAGAGAGGCATGAGTCAGACTGGTTAACACTCTTCTTTCTATAGCAGGCGTCCAATGAGATAACACCTATGTACTTTTGATATATCCCAGTAAGGTCTGTTGCTACTGAACTTCAGTTAAATCAATCTAGTAATGTAGCTATTAGGCTTGGGTTAAGTGAGGCGCATTAGTGTTTCAGCAGAAATATGGTGAAGCACTTGGGCTATGGAGTTACATCACACAGTCCTTTCACCTTGACCCGTGTGAGTCCCTTTGTGACTCGCTGCATTTATGTGAGCAGAAGGATGCCACCTGTTTTAATTCCTAAATGAGCCTCCATCCAGTTTGGCAACCAGCCCAAAGTGTCATAACGCAGGTCACTTCAACAAGCCCCACTGTCAATCTACGTTACACAAAGCAGAGTCAATGTCATACAAGGCATCACAACAACAACAACAGGGAGTGCTTGTCCATCCTCTTTTTGATAGTGATGAACAGTATCAACTCAATTCCCGAAATTAAACGCTACCCCACTAACAGCTCAGTGTGAAATATTAAGTTTTATCATATGATCTGTGCCACATATGTCCCGCTGCTGCTGCACCACTGTGTGGCTGCTTCTGACAACATGTACTTTCAGAATTTATTCTCCCCCACGAGCAGGTAGAGGTTTATTATGCAAGAGTGGCTATTTGGACTAGAGATCTTAGCATTTGGTGATGTGAGTGAAAGCATGAAAGTATGTGTTTGTGTGTGCTCCAACTGTACCTGACGTAGAGGGAGCGTTTCTCACTGGTGCGCAGGGAGCCTGATCCTGAGCTCATGCTGCTATTCATCATCTGCTCCCTCAGGTCGTGGATCTTGGACTCAAAGCGACTGTACTCTGCGTCGGAGGAAACAAAAAAACGGTGTCAACAGCATCCCAAAAATAGGCCCTCGAGCATTTACTAACCCTTTGGACTTTTAAGATGATAGACCCAAGGTTAAGTTGGGATTGAACATGTCCAATAAAGAGGCCAAAACAGTGTTGGACCCTGCTGCTTAATATCTCAGTGTCTCAGTTAGCGCTGCAGTGAGCTGGAGTAAATAGAGAGAAGGTTCAGCAAATCCTTAGGCTGATTAATGACCCCAGGAACAGATGGTTTATCACAGATCTGCCTTTACACATCCCGTAATGTCTCATGTCAGGTAATTAATTATACAGATTAATTAAGTTCAACATGGGCTCTTTAGTGTGGTTAAAAAAGGGAAGGCCTCCAACAATTTCCAATGCATGACCATTTGTCATAGGTGTGTAAATCCAGTTGCTGCTCAGGAGCCCAGGGATGATATATGAATCCACCTGGACCTCCTCATTAAGAATGCTCTCATTAGCCTGCCGTGCACAACGTGCTCTGTGCCCGGGCTGCTGGAACAAGCTAGGCCACCGCACCACACAGCACATGGATAGATAAACAGACCAGCAGATGCAGCTAGAAAAACAAGAAGGCTAGGTTGCCCATGTGATCACACAAAGGAGGTACTGGGACCACAAAAAGCAACACTGTGAGCGACCAATTTTGTCATGTATCTAAACGTTACTTACATATTCTTACTATTAACTGCTGTTGAAATTGCACTCAGAAATTATATTCCCCTGTATACAACTAGAATAACATTGTTAATGGGACGTGATGCACACTATTTAAATGACATAACATATCTATGTCTTGATCATAATTAGCATATAAAAGAAAAAGCACAAGAGAATATCATCCACATATCTCTTTTACTGCCATACCTTTATGGGTTGACTCCTACCTTACAGCTTAATCATCCATAGCGGACAACACTTCCTGTAACGTGAACAGCAAGAGATCAAAGTCCAGATTCTATTGAACAAGCCACAAGTAGCCTCGAAAAACAAATACCAGAGCCTACAAAGACAATTTCGTCAAAGTTGCTTCAAGCTCCCGGAAAAATGCTAGGCAGGTGCAAAAACAAGCGTCGGGTCGCTGAACTCTAACCCCCTGCTGAAACCTAAAGGGGATTCAAAGCAAACACAGAACGCGCCTCGGGCCGGGTGCCAGCTCTCCACCCTGGTCTCTGCTCAAAGGGTTAACAATACAAGAGTGACGCTGCAAGGTGAGGTAACCAGACACCGCCTGACTGCCTGTAACCAAGCGCAACGTCCCAGCGCTCCAAATACAGGGACAGCACATGCAGAAACAGCCATTCAGACTAGTCCACTTGGCTCTCAGTCACAGGAGACAGTGGAGAATGGCAGCCGTGTAGAGGAGGGGTTGAGGACAAGACAAAGAGTAACTAAACAGAGAGAGCAGTCTAACTGCTCTGCCTCACAATACCATCAACCTGAAGGGCCGGCTGAGAGTTGTGCCGGTGAGATAGTACTGTGACTAGCACAGGTGGCAGAGCTAAATGTTTTGCTTGTTCACATTCCTAAAGTCGATATGATTCATCTAAATACTGTGGACAAGAGGAGCAGGAAGAGGACCTGATCTACAACCAGCTTAAAGTCTCTGTGGAGAGTTGGGGTGGGAATCTCAACCATAAATGATCAATCTCTCAAAAAAAACAAACAAAAAAAAAACAGATCAATCTACACTCACTTCCTTTCTTAAAAAGTGCTTTCAGTTTCCGCTAATTTTATAAATGTAATGTTTAAAAAGTACACACCTGTCACACAGAAAAGGAAAGACACTCCCACTACTTAACTAGAGCACATTGTGATCCTGGTGAATGAGTATCAAATAATATCGCAGCAGTACCACAAGAGAATGATGTATTATACTGAAACACAAGTTCTTGATCAGCTGTTTGTCCCACCTCAAATATTGTATACATGAAGCAACAGAAACGGAAACTAATCTTTGGGAAGTACCTCTTGATTGTGAGGAAATCAGAGCCTCATTGTAACATCAGCACTCAGTCCTCAGATCACTCACAAGTAGGGATGCAAATTTAAGCAATTTCCTAACTGGTTACTGGTCACAATAATGACTAGGATTTGATAAATGATTAAAAGCTCCTAAAACAAGGTGCGTACTATGAACTGCAGTGTCCCCACTTTGCATCGTGCCAGGACCTGTGTTGCATGTCATTCGTGCTTTCTCCCTTTATTTGCCGTCATCTCAATACCGTCAAATCAAACAATCAAATTTATTAAAAGAAAAAAAAAGCTTTTAAATTTAAAACTCTTAAGTTTTAACTTTATAAAAATCTTAAAGTTGACATGGTCTATTTTTGTAAGTAGCGCCCAAGTAAATTTGACTGAGTAATTAAACACTTACTAATTATTTGAGTCATAAAATTGAAATGACACAAGAAACAGTTATACCATGACTTAAAATTGCTCCTTGCTGCTCCTGCTCCCCTTATTCTTGCTGTTAGTGACCCCAAAAATAACTGATAAGATAAAACATAATTCTGCACAGCTTGGAAGCACCCCGGTAGTTCACCTGGTAGAACGTGTACCATGTATTAATCCCCATGCCACAGCGGGCCATTTGCTGCATGCCATCCCCATTCTTGCCCTGCCTTTCCTGTCTGTCTCCAGCTGTCACTACTTAAATAAGCAGAAACGGCTAAAAAAAAAAAAAGTCTTTAAAATAAATAAATTCTGCACAGCTTGCCATTCGTATTGGAATGAAAATGTATTTGATGGACACTCAGGGAACTCCAAATGAAGGCTCATATCATAACCTATTCTTGTATCAACAATATAGGGTGTGACCTACAAAGCAAATGCTTATATAAGGCTACCTAAATTATCGAATGACACTTACAGTAAGTGTTGTGTGATTTTATTTAAAAGAATAACATCTACCTGGATAGGACTGAGTCATATGCTGATTAATACACCCTTATGCAGCAGTCCACCTCTTTACAGTACTCAGTAAAACATCAATTATTCATCAACATCCTACTCAAAGGAAGCACACCTTTAAAACTGTCCACAATTGTGAACATTAAAACTCTGTCCCTTAAAGCAGCTAATACACAAGAGCTAGCCTATATTTTTAGGAGTGACCCACAGGAAGAAGACAGCTAATAGAAACTGGGACTATTCTGTATCTCTCACTCCCACTGCGTGCCCTCATTAGTCTTACAGCTTTTTTATTTTGGGGGACAGCCGCTTCTCTTTTGATCCAGTTATGCAACACAGCGGGCATGTACTTGTAATATGAGAGCGTGTTATGTTCGCCGAGAGAGTCGAGCCAGTGAAAACATATACCCCCTCCCCAATAATATACTGCAGGAGAAACATGGCTGAACTATTCTTACAACCGTCTGTAATGCACACTGGTGTGTGTTTGGTGAGGGTGCGAGGAATTTAACATTTCCTTTGTGGTGCTCCTCCCATTTCCTACATGTGAAGATTTTAGTGTAATTACACTCCTTGATAGTGTTCATGTAGATATACACAACTCGCTTTCACTCCTACAGGCTGAATGTGAGTTAAAGACTTGATGATGCTCCACTAAGTCACTTAGTGTCAAGGGGGCCTCCTGCTGCAGCCTGTGTGCTCTGTTGTGGCTTCTTGTAGTCTTCAGTGCTGGCCTTCCATCAGAGATCTGTGGTTGCACGGGTCCCAGCCTCTACCCCTGAGAATACTCTCCAGGCAGTCTGCCCTGCACAAACTAGCATTCGCCTTCCTTCCTCCCCCTCACTGACTGTCCTTGTACAGCTCACTAGGGGGTTCTTCCCGCTCCAAACTCAAACGTCATGTCACACAACGCTTTAGGATGCCAGCAGAATTACTGCTGACAGATCTCAGGTCACCAGAGGGGATGCAGGAAGTCAATCATTTGCCAGCACTCGACTTGCTTGTTTAGAGTATTTAAGCATTGTGCACAAACAGATAACTGTACTTCACTGGGTTACAAAGGGGGCACAGAGCTGAGCATGGTTTGCTATGGAAAACAAAGGTTCCCTTCAACTAACCACATCATGATTCAAGATGCTGCCTGATTGGACCGGCATGCGAGACATCAACTCTCACATGGACAAGAATGAGGCATTATAATCAACATTTTTGTCGCAGAAGGAAAACATGCTGCCAGTTTTGATCTCAGTCATTCATTGGCTTAGCTCCACGCCAATTCACTGATCCCGCTCCACTTCAACTTCAATGACCTTGGGGGAATTATTGGACAGTTGCGGCTTGTGTTGTATTGAAAATGAAAGGAACATTAATTGAGAGCATGCTACAACT
Organism: Centropyge bicolor; assembly: GCA_037975185.1. Classification (NCBI taxonomy): domain Eukaryota; kingdom Metazoa; phylum Chordata; class Actinopteri; family Pomacanthidae; genus Centropyge; species Centropyge bicolor. The sequence goes on from JBBMOC010000002.1 coordinate 8,839,815, forward strand.
TATGCCTCTTCACATTCCTGTCATAGTCCAACCTGAGAACAGCCCACATCCAAAGCTCACAATATCCTTCCCAATGTTGTTTCAGCATTACTGCAGCATGCTCAAGTACATGTGCAAAGAATTACAAAAAAACAGGAAAAACTTCTCTTGAATTTACTGTTGCATAAAAAGAGTGAAATAAAGTTTAATTCTGAAAATAACTTGCAGGACAGCAAACACTGCTTCAGTCAGCATTACTTGTTGGACTTGTTAGAGAGCTGTGTGTCCAAAGTCTGGTGTGGTAGTCACATGCAGTCATAATGTAAATGTAAAGAGATGAGTTCACAGGTGAGGTCACTGTTAACAGCACCACCACCGAGCTGACACACCACCTGTTTGACCACACCTCTGTGTCCCCACCTAAAGCTTTAGGTTGCATAAGAGCAGTAAAGTGCGTTTATGTAGCTGAATGAATCCAGCTTCATGTACATTACAACGTATAGCTACTTGAACAAGCCTGAAGGTATTAAATTGAGAAGCAACACATAAGTCATGAAATCCAACAAATGCTGAATAAAGCTGGGTTTTAGCATAAAAGTAACTCCAGTAGGGTTGAACTGCAATGGTAGCTTATTATTAATTTCAAGGCTGATTAAAGAAGCTAATTGTCCTGTTTTCCAGTGGCTCAAACTCAACTTACTTATCCTACAGTGAAACTACAGGTTAGCTAAACTAACCTCGGTACAGTAGCACAGAAGATTAAAAACGATGGATAAACCTGTTCGACACTCACGCGCTTTCTTCCTGTTTTAAAGTGTCAGTGGTTTACACGGTCTTTCTTCCTCTTCTCAGCTCAAATGACATGAAAACTGTGTTTATCTGGCCGCATGTATCGTCGGTTTCTTCATCCAGCCGTTGGGGAGTTCATGCGGCTGCTGCTACCGGAGCCCATCCCCCATCCGCCCGGGCTGCTAGCATAAAAGTTTCCCTCGTTTTCCACCTCCGCTTCGAAACTTTTCCTCCGGTGCAGCGGTGGAAACAGAGTCCAATGCGCTGTCCTCTCTCGGTCGCTGTCCGGCTTCGTGGCTCGGAGTTTTGAACTGGGAAGGACGACAGTGAATCGCCCGCCTCGCTGTTAAGACTCGACGCTTCAGCCGCCGCTAAACACAAGAGCCGCCCCTGAACATGAATACTGAACGCTGCCCTCATTTACAGCCACTTTATCTCACATCTAACAGGTAGCTCTCTGTCTCTGCAACTGTAGAGCTACATTCAAGAGATTTGCTGTACTTTACTAAAGCTGCAAAAACATCCCAACACTTATTTATTCTTATTCATAGTTTGAGCCAATAAGCTCCAAAAACACTGGATCCCACACTGCATCTTTCTTTACACTTTCCCTCTCAGATAAACCCTTCTTTTAAAGGAATACTTAGTCATATCAATAAATAAATAGTAATAATTTAAAAATTACCCAGATGATGTCATCAGGATTATCTATAAATATATAACTGAAAATCTGCATTACAAACTAGAGGCATCAAGTTTAAAGGATTAGTTCAATATTTTGGTTAAAATATTTGCTTTGAGTTAGATGAGAACTTTGATAGCATATTTGTGTTTGTACGTAAATAAGGAGGTACTTCCTTGTAGCCTTAGCACAAAGGTTGGAAATGGAGAAACAGTTGGCCTGATGCTGTTCAGTGTTAAAAAGCCCAGTAGCACTCATACAATACATAAAAAAATTAAGCTTACAAACCAACATGTAGTTTTATAGGAGGTTATGTGGCAGACTGTTTCCTGGAGTGTTTTGATTACCACTTTATTAAAGTTGGTGAACTTGAGAAAACAGGTTAAAAATATGGCCCAAATCAAAGCTGCAAAGCAAAACCTTTATTGCCTAGTTTGATCCAATAAGATCCAAAAGCACTAGATCCCACAATTGCAACAACACACCTTTCTTTACACCTTCACTCTCAGGTAAACCCTTCTTTTAAAGGAATATTTACACATTTCTGGAAAAGAGGTAGCACAGAGGCAATACACCAAAATTACTACTACTAATAAATAACTACTGTCAATAATCTAAAATGACCCAGATGATGTCGTCGGGGTTAATAAGACCCCGATAGAGTTGGATGAGAACTTTGATATTACTCTTGTGTTTGTATGATAATATGAAAAAGACTGATTACCAACTTGGCAACTGCAGTGTTAAAACCCCTGGTTCACTGTGTTTAAATTGATTTACTGTAAATTTGACTGGGAATTAGCAGCACCAAAGTATACTGTCAACTGCATTAATAGCTAATTATGTGATCATGTCTCAAAATCTGGTTTTAAGAGCTTTGCTATTTGCTCACGTTCTAATTAAATTGCATTGAATCAAATTACCACAAGTAAAATGAAGTATTACTCAAGCATAAGAACTGGTTGCTAATCGGGCTCAAGAATATTGTTAGAAATCTAACAATTAATTAAAGGTTGTTTGATGATAATGCCTTCCAACACAGCCTGATATAAGACAGTATGGCCTCACCTTCAGGCCTGTACTGAGCTATGATGGTGACAGTCTGTCCAGCTCTCTTCAGTGCTGCCGCCGCCTGCTCATGTGTGGCATTCCTTAGATTCACTCCATTCACCTGAAACAAAAGCAGCACACAAAACATCTTTAAGCAACAAAACCCAGCCTTAATCTGAAAGCTGTGCTGCTTTGTCTAATTATGGAGATCTGGAGAGGAAACAAGTCTAACTAGATGGGGCAAAGTTCATCCTCAAACTGGATGGTTTCATTTCAGCCTCTTCATGTAAAGGCCTAACATCTAATATGACAAAATAGGTCTGTATGAAAATGAAATAAGATTTACCGAAAGATTGCTGATTTTAAATAACCTTCTTTTAAAAAAGTAAGTATTATTTCATTATCATGTTGCAGTAAAGACATTTGTTCACCCTTATCTCTATCTTACATATGTATAATGTCTTTTCAGACTACATGCAGCATTGAAATAAACCAGGCACATATGTGGCACAACACTGGGTTCTGAAGAGGTTAAGGTTATGAAATACAAGTCAGGGGTCTAAACATGTAATTTATTGGATTATTTGATTCATAAAATTCTGTGTTCTGGCAGAGCACAGGCAAGCTCCCTCTGAGTTGTTATGGATTTAATGTCTTGCTCAAGGACATTTCAGCAGGGCAGATGTTTGCTGGCTTTCTAAACATCACACCACCTTTATTCTATCATCATTATTCTGACAATGGGAGGTGGCTGAAAATCTCTGACAACTGACTCAGACTTGTTAAAGCTTCTAATGTGGGCAAAACACGAGGTTGAGATACTGACCGAGAGAATCCGGTCGCCCCTCCTCAGCTCACCGCTCAGGTCAGCTGGCCCCCCTGCAAGGATGAAGGAGACGAAGATGCCTTCTCCATCTTCCCCACCGACGATGTTGAAGCCCAGGCCTGTGGAGCCCTTGTGCAGCAACACCTTCCTTGGCTCCCTGCCAAACAAGAGTGACAGCGGTTAGGGTGAAGGTCAGGACAGAGAGCACAGAAGAGGTGGGCAGAGATAGAGATATGATTAAAACTGAAATAGAAAGAGCATAAGCAGAGGGGTGCACAGAGGCCGTTTCAGACAACAGCCATCTTCTGTTGGTTTACATTATGTATGATCCCAAATGTCGAAGGCATTTAGTTTAGGCAGCTGCAAGCAGTAAACCTGCAGATCGTTAAGTGTAGATATTTGAAAGGGTGTGATATAACATTTAAATGATTATTCTACAGCACCATTCACCAGTAGAACACAATGATTATTACCATGTAATAATGATGTACTAATATTGCTAATAAAGAGCATTTAGATTACACTGATAACATTTGAAACAGTTGTGCAAGAGATACGATAAATGCAATAAAACAGGCAGCAGCAAGATTGAATCCTAACACGTATTATCAACTGGCTATCGAATGTTCTGCTTTGCAATGGCAATCTCATTGACATGTACACGTGTACACATTTAAACATCCACTCATATTAATGTACGCAGACACAATGAGCCACCTCCCGCTCGACAGACCCGCTGAAGCTGTGCTTAAGCTCGAGCCACTATGACTCATCCTCCGGCAGGCTATTCAGACTGCCTCAGTTTTAAGATGCTAGAGAGGCCAAACCGCTGCTATGGTCCAGCAAAAGCCCTCTAAGAACACACTTCATACGAGTGCAAACACACACACACACACACACACACACACACACACACACACACACACACACACACACACTCTAGGAAGCCCAACATTTGCCTCACACACACACAAACATGCACAATCTTTATGTACAAATGCACACATAAACATACATGCATGCACGTATGTTGGCACAGACACACACACAGTTTCCTCTCTTAACAGAAAACACTGCATGGTTCCCATTAGTGGTCTCCTCTCACAGTACTCAGCCTGCGGTCTACAGGAACAATTCCTACTCAGTCCTTAATGGTTGCGTTCTAACTTGCTGTTAAGACCATTTTCCCAACCATGGCAGCCAAGGCAGCATTCCAGACTTTCAAAATCATACCCATGACTGTCTGGAAAAAGCGTTGATTACTCCACTAAAAGAAATTAAGAGCATCGGAAAATGGTGCCTACAGACCTCAGAAAGTTTAACCAGACCGTTAAACTGTATTCATTCAAAATTAACTGTACTGGGATGCCGAAGTTTTGTAAGACCACAATAAGATAGATCAACAGCAACATAGTCTGGGTCCTTATAAGTAGTATGTCTACAAGGCAGAATCAGGGGCAGATTCAATACGATTGTACTGACAAAACTTAAAACTCCATTATGCTCTTGATTTTTCACTGTCTCCTTTTAGATCTTCTGAGTACCAGGGATGAAAAACAAAAAATAAAAAATGCCTTTAAATGTGCTGAAAGGAGTGACTTGCCATCAAAAGAATCCAGCTTAAAATAGCCTTGCTTTCCATCTTGAGTGTTTCATCCCAGCTCAACATGGCACACAGATCTCTGTGGTTACCTTAGGATCCGATACCGGTGCTTGCTTCTGTAAGAGCATTTCCTAACAGTGCGTTCAGGCAGGCTCCTCACCAGCGACACGGAGGATGAGATGTTGACTGTGAACATGGTGGCTATGGCACATCGCTCAGCTCAGCGTCAACTCCTCGATCCCTCTTCCTGTCTGGCCTTCCACTTGTGAAAAGAGCTACAATTTTAGAAGCTGCTGTTCCCTATCTCAAGCTTGTGTGCCGTGATAGGAACCAGCTCCTCTTTGGCCTGTCACAAGCACTCTCTCCCCATCATCACCAGCAAGGCTGAGACTTAAGCCAGCCGCTCCCAAGCAAATCATCCTCATTCAATTTTGCAAGAAGAGGCCAAAATCATCCCTCACTCACACTGGGAATAACCAGGACTGCATTACATCAAGAGCATCAGGTCTCGATGGGTGTGTCGAACTGGAGGTTATGCAAGTTTGATCCTCTTTTGCACCGTGATGTCCCCTCGTCTCTGCTCTGATGCTGTTTTGTGTCCAGCCCTCTCTCCCTCCAATACAGCACACCAGCATTCCCATCTGTCAGCTGGGCCCTCTGGAGACTAGGCAGACAGATTCCCAGAAGCTCCTTGCTAATTTGTCAGGAGTGTAAACAAACTGAGAAGCTCATGAACTGAGTTTCACAACTTTCAGGCCTTTGATTTTACGCCCCCCCCCCCCTGTCTGTGACCTGGCTGTACGCTGGAAGCTAGATTTCCTCCCTGGAAAATAATGTGCAGACTACTGTGGAATATTTGGAATCCAGCATCTTTTTATCATCTTACATTTGGTGCAGTATGCATGTGTGTGTTTCTGCAGGCACTGCTTGTCCATAGGATTTGTGGATTGCCTGGGCATTTTCATGGAAAAAAAATGGGAGTGAATTCTTACAGTTGTAAATGCAGGGATCAAGTCCTCCCTCCCTATCACAAGACCTGCCTCCCTTCCCTTCCCCCCTTTTCATCCATGCCAGGAATGTAAACAGTAATAGAGTGGTAAAAAAAAAAACCTTTCTCTCTGCACAGCCATTTCTCCTGCGACTCTTTTCTCTGATTCTGTACGTAACCCCACCCCCTCCCAATGCTTTATTTTCCCTGTCTGCCTCAGTGTTTTGGCTGAGGCGGCCGCAGCTCAATCCTAAAGCTGTGAATGGATATCTGGGCTGTGGGGTTCAGCAGGTCATGCTGCCCTGGACTCAGCCCAGTAATTGGCTCTGCTTGGCTGATTAATGGTGGACACTGCAGATGGACGCCATTTTCCACAGGCAGACACTACCTCTCGCAGCATTTTATCTCTTCCTTTCCCCCAACGGATCACATCAGCTTATGTATAGAGGCGTATACTGATAAAATTAAAATGCTGCTTTATCTATGTCTGCCTTTTCACTGCTCAAATTCCACCCCAAGATTTTCTGTGGCTGCCTCTTCTTCATGGCCTGCTATTTCTTTCTAATATGACACAGGGAAAAATGTATTCACTGCTAAGGTGATAGACAGTTTAAGATACTTCATGCCTCTCACTGTGACTAAGAATAAAATCGGTGCGATAAATGATTAACACCTAAGACGAGTACTCAGCTGAATCTCCTGTGATTCCGTTAAATTTCAAACTCTCCCTTGGTTTTTTGCTAACCAAAGGTCAAAGGGTTCCTTGTCACTGATGACTGAATTCTTGCACTGACCAGTCAAAGGTTACCTGTTTGTGCATTACCTATTTGTGTGAGAGACACAAAAAGTTACTAATTAGCTCACCTGCTGCTGCAGACCACAGACATCTGCATACACAAGCTTAACCTGCACAAAGCAGCCTAACTAGAGTCGTTATTGTGTATATGTAACTGCAGTCCTGATAGGACCGACAGGGGGGAGCTGCTTGTTTAATGATAGTGCACATTGTCGCCAGTACACACACACGTGTTTACACCAAACATGCCTATTTAAACACAGAGGTTTTATCTCTTATCAAGTCCAATGTGCACAGAGACAAGGCTGCAAGGGAGCTATGTACAGTAGTGACATATCTCCAGAAGAAGGGGGTAATATCAGATGGAGAAGGGGGGAGAGGGTGTTGGGGGATGTGTCTGCGATAACACCACTGAGGGGGATGTGCAGATAGGCAGAGGGCCGATACAAGCTCTGACTCACTCCTCACAACCAGCCTGCTTCTTCTTCTGCGGAAGCCTGTGCTTACTACAGCATCCATCTAAAATAACCCCTCGCAATCAGAGCCAATGGGGAAGCTGCTGGGGCTGGATGGAGGTGTCTGCTATCTGCCCTTCAGTCTGATGGAGCTGGACACTCATCTGCCGTGATTGGGAGCCGAGCCGGCCATGATGTCCTCCGAGACTATGCAGCTCTTTTCTGATTATACAGCGGACATGACACACAAACCCACTGGGGGCGAACAGGTGCACGCATGGTCACAGTATGTAGGCCATTCTCATTTGCACCGCTGATTTGTGAGTTGTCTGATGTGCAGGATGTACACTCACAGGTATGCGGCCGTGTCATAATTGTGCATTGCAGTTTAAGTGTGTGTCTGCGTGTGTGCTCATATGTGTCAGAGCATTATGAGAAAAGGTCTCAGTGTACAGTATGTGTGCGTGACTGGTGCTGGCAGCATGGGTGATGAGAGGGGTAAGACCTGAGTGCATGGCCTGGTTTTCCCAGTTAGCAGATGAATCATGACAGCTGCAGGACTGTCTGCTGCTACTGGTCTGCTGGCCCGTACCAGATCTTACTCCCCATTACATTTATGGTAACAGCAACGCTTCGTGTTTATATTTACATATATGGAGCAGCAGGCAAAATATTCCAATGCTGCAAAGCAGTCTGTTTGTGTCGGTTGGGGGGCTACGGTCAGCCGTCCAATCCTCATGTACTTTCTTTTCTTTTTAACACCACAACCTGGCTTTAGATACAGACAAATGGCAAGACCAGAATCTGTCTTTTTTTCTCTCTCTCTCTCTCTCTCTCTCACACACACACACACACACACAAACACACAGGAAAACACATGTTAACAATGCAGAGCATATATGGTGGACGTGCGACACAAATGCATTACATAAAAGCAATGGTTCACACACACAGAAACATCAGGGCATTCATCCATGAGGTGATGCACAATGGACTAGACTGTGGATATAATGTAATAACTAAGCGCAACAAATACGTGAAGCAAAATCAACAAACAGGAGGCCTTTTGCACATTTGGTAATTCCAAACAGTGACATAAACATATTGCCATAAATATCATGTATATTATTGCCTTCAGCAGTAAGCACCAGTGAAAGTAGCTTGGCCCGAGATAGGGGCTTAGTTTTATCGATGCCTCCTGACAGATGGAATTGAGCAGCTTGTGGGAGCATGAAGCCCTTTCGACTGCTCTCCTGCAGAGATGTGTTTGTGAAGAGCAGGTACGACTCATTTCAAACTGCAATAAACAGGGCCTTATTGTTTTAGATTCATAGATGTGAGCAGATTAGTAGAAAATTGATGGACAAATAATGACTGCGGGGACAGACCTTTTAAAATATGAAAAGTAGAGAAAAGAAATAAACAAAACACATACACAAAGGGCAAGAAATAATAAGCTAATTTCTTCCAAACACTTCAGCGCTACAGTTAATATGTTATTACAGTATTTATATTTTCAGCACAATTCTTGTGAAATCATGAAAGATGAAATAGTAGCTGCATATGAGTCAAATACGGAGTATGTCACACAAACACAAAAAGCAGCAACATACTTAAAGCGACGTCACACAAAGCAGCTCAGCAGACATGAGGTGGGGAAACATTTACATGCAAACACAGAGAGATAGAACGATAAAAGAAAGCTGTGCTCAAAATATAGGAACTCTATCAACCCAAGTATCAGCCCGCCACCCCCTCCCTCCCTTTCATCTCCTTCTCTTCTGTCCCTTGCCATCTTTCTCCGCTCAGTCTATTCTTTCTGCTTGTGTAATCTGTGCACAAATGTAGTGCAACATGCTACTGCTGAGGCAGGTGGCCTCCACCCCTCTCTGGCCCTGTCTAATGCCAGATCCAGATGCTGAGCTATATAGAGGAGGGTTAGCTAAGCAAGGCGTGATGGACTAGGTTAGTACCTGCCAGAGAAGGGGAGTGGACCTTGGCACAAGGGAGCAGGGGAAGGACAGAAGCCTCTGTAGAGGGCCTGGGGCACCTTGCTGTCCCCAGGTTTGTGGATGACACTGTAAATAGGTTCAGCCCTGCTGTGGGGTACAGGAATCACAGTGAACGGGACAAGTGTAGGACACAAATAAAGCACACATACCAACAAAGATGCGACAAATGCACATACAAGTCATGTAGACAGCTTGTACAAGGACATTACAGGGCCACATAACGAACACTCATTCATTAACACATTCACTCCACAACATGCATGCAGTCACACACACACACACACACACACACACACACACAGGGGGAATACAGTCTCCTCCCCAGAGCTGTGGGTTAAGATGACTCAAGGCCTCATGGGGCAGTCCAATCAAGCCTCTATGAATGCTACTTCTGATCCAGTACTTGGATAGGAGGCCAAAGGTTAAAACACAGTCATAACAAGTACAAGAAGTGACAAGCGGCCTCTCTACAAAGTATTTGGTCAGCAGACATCCACCACACACTGTCAAGCTATAATACAGTATGCACCACCAGTAAACAAAACATTATTCGGCCTCATAAAACACTTCATGAGGTTGATTTTAAATTGCCGAAGGTATCGTTAAAGTAAACCACACCATGACATCACCTTTAAAACAGCAACAAAATGGAGGCTGCAAGAAACAAAGAAAAACCCATGCAAAACTAAAAATAACTGATACGAAGACTGAGTAATTTAATCTTATACAATTTAACTCCACAGCAATGTTTCCTCACTTACTCCTACAATGGCAAAAGCACAACAAGGCTGATATCCACAAGCAATCTACTGTATGTGCTATGATTACTCTACATTCATAGAGCCTGTATCAGTGTAATGTATGGGAGCAGAGTCTTTCATGGTGGAACCGGTCTGTAACCTACCTTGTGAAGTCTTCCTCCCCCAGCATGTGGCGGGGAACTGGCGAGTACCTGGACGGGGTGACCTGGGGTGGCGGGTACACTGGTTTGGGCTCCATTGCCCCCATGTAGTTGTGGCTGACGTGGTTGTCCACCATGGTGGGGAAGGCTGGAGGGAGGGCCAGGCCAGTAGGGGGAAAGAAAGAATGATTACAACACAGGCACAACTGGAAGACTGCATAAGATTTGACAAGATTTCACATAACATTTGCCTTGATTCTTTCTTCCAAATAAATTTGCTCAATCTGTAGGTTTGGCAAAACTTGTCTGATCTGCTTGTTTCTTACGCCACCTAACTCCACATTCCCAGTGCTTAGCAACTTACTTGGTGAGAACAATGATATTATAAGTGATAGTGGAATTGTGGCCAAAACTACAAAATAAGACACGGATTGTATGAAACCAGAATTTCCTTCCGAGGAACCAAAATGACAATTAGGAAATTTGCTAGACTATACATGTGAAATCATCTCTTCTGTTCTGTCTGTGTTTACACAATAGGCAACTAGCACCGACCAATAACAGATGTTTCAGTAATTTACTCCTTCTAAAATAATTGTCTTTGTGCATCCAAACATAAAAACACATTTTCTTCTTTTTTTTCTATTAACATTCTTGATGGAGGCAGCTGAGCATGATAAAGCAAGGGTTTCAAATCCAGATCATCTGACTATGGGTTATACTGTCACAGTGGGGTTAAGTCTGCATCACGGGCTCACTTAAACCCTGACAAATGCAAACATTTAGAACACACAAAAAAACCCTCAGTAGCCCCTTCTAATACTAAATCACTGTTCTGTGGAAATTTGAGATGCCACAGCTCAAGATCGTGGGCTCTCATGAGCAGGTGGGATGTGAGAAACCATCCACACTTAGTGGGAGGCAGAGAACTGCGCTTGTTGTTGCTGTGGGTAGGATTGTGTGTGTGCGTGTGTGTGGATGTGTGTGTGTGTGCGTGTGCGTGTGCGTGTGCATGCATGTGTGTGCAAGCATTCACTTCATTCACTATGTGGGTGTCTGGGCATAGCAGTTTTGGGGAGAGAACAGTGATCCAACACTAAAATTCATGCAGGCCAACTGAAACATCTTTGAAAAAGATAAAAAGATGATTCTCTGTGCAAAACTCTCTAACATGGACCTTGACTTCACCCTTCACTTGAAATCACCCTTTACCTTACGTCGAACAATATATATAAATAAACCTGTTCTAGTTTTGGAGGTGGCAGCTTATGGATTAGTGAATACAAAATGTAGTTTCCGACTCGGACTGTGTTTGGACGACTAAGAGAACAAGAAGAGGTAGATACGTACTGCTGGAGTAGTCTGGGGGGGCATACATGTCATTGAGATGCACCGGTCCTGGCTTGGCCACCTTGAGATAAACCATGTCAGAGGTGTTCTTCAGTGCAGCCACTGCCTCCTCATGACGCACGTCCTGTAGCACGATGTTGTTCACCTGAATGTGATGATTGTTCAAGAAAAGAGGAAGGAGGTGGAAAAAAAAAAATCCCTGTATCAACACCTGAACACCTCGTGTCTTTGCTGCACTGTGACAACACCAGACATCACAGCAGCCATCACACCAGCCAACACAATAATGAATCATAGCTTGAAGGTATTATGAGATTTCAGTACATTTCAACAGCAGAGTGAAAGGTTGGTGTGCTGTGCAGCGTTAACAGAGGTCAAAAGCAGTAGGTAGAGCTTCTAAAAATGATCTGAATTTCTTCAGTTTCTCTTTTAAGATTATATTCCCCGGAAACATACTGTCAGTCAAAAGTTTTTGAACATCCTGTATTTTAGTTTTGCTTGAATCTCAAGCAATATGCTCTTTGTAAATAACTCACAGTACAGTATATGTCAACTGAGATTGAGTTGAGATTTTATATTGATATATATCGATTCACTGTGTCAGTCACTTTTCAAGCAAAAATGTCAACCATTTGCTGGTTCCACCTCCTTAAACGTAAGGATTTTCTTATTCTTTTCTCTGTCTTTTATGATAGTAAGTGATGTGTATTTTATGCTATATAGCATCCTTAAACAAATGTAATATTTCTTCCTCTTATGACCAGCTGATTGGGCCTTTTAATTGTCATAGCCCAAATGGTGCAATGGGTGTTTGAAATTAGTACAAAAAACAACTGCTGATTTTTTGTTTACCACATTAACTAAAATGAGTTAATTTTAATTTGAACACTCTTTGTGGCTGAGTCAGATGTGGGTTCATACAGCTAGCAGGCGGTCTCCAGTCTGCAGACGTCCATCTTTTTGGGCAGCTCCGCCTTCTATGATCTTGGTAATATAGATGCTGTTGTCTCCTGGGATGTGTTGGTTGCCGATGCCTCCAGCGATGCTGAATCCAAGCCCTGGTAGATTGATACAGTCACATAGTCAATATGTGCATATAGAATCACCTGACATATTTTTAGATTATTTCCATGTCAGGGGCTGCTGAATAGTTCACTTCTTCTTAAATATTGCCTTGGAAGTGCAGTTTTAGTATTTGTCCTGAAAAGGTAAGTTAACCTCACGACTCTAGTTACAATTTTAAAGAGGTACCGTACACTTAAACGTTTTGAGCTGTACACTAAATTACATAACTGTACTGTACTGTGAAAATATATAAAAATCTATTTGAAATCACCCTGAACTTCGCAGACCAATGCTACATAGAGTCAACCATTTGGGACTAATTTGCATCATGAAATATATATATAAAAAATGTTAATGGAATCTAATAAGAGGTGGGCGGCCCACCTCCAACAGTACTAGGTCTTGAGTGGGAGTCTGTGTAACTGCACTCATTTTCAAATATATGCTGATAGAGACTGATCGTTCACAGGAGTTTATGGCATGCAAATGTGCTTCAAGTGACTGTCAAAGCTCCAGCAGACTTTCTGTGTTTCCAGCACGGACACAGAGAGTCTGACAGCAGCTACTCATGGCTGGTTAGCTCTGACTACCAGCTCTACATGGTTCCTCCTGCTACACAACAGTCCTGATCAACAGTCTGTCAGTCTGTCACACTGTCTGTAAGTCACTCTGATCTGTGTCTCCTTACCTCCCACACTACACATCACACCCTACATAGACATGAGGCCACAGCTATCATGGTTGTCCTGTGCAGTCCTCTGCTGCATCTTTTAAATATGCTGGGATGGAGGGAGCTAGCCGAATTTGGGTGTGTAGTTACTCTTCAGCGACTCTAAAAACTGAGTCGTGGTCATTGAGCGTGACTGCATTCATCCGCAAGAAGCCTGCAAGATATATGAGCTTATATATTTCTATCTTGGTGTCTAATAAGTTGGTTGTGTCCCTGACCTTTGGGTCCTTTCAGCAGGTTGACCTCCAGAATTGACTCAGGTGGGGCCTGCCTCCGTCGAACCAGCAGTCGCACCACTGGCCCCGCCTCCTTCAGGGCCTCCACCGCCCGGCTGTGAACCACCTCAGACACGTCCACATCGTTCACACGCAGTACGCAGTCATTCACCCTGTGAAGGGGAAGTTTTGACACACGTCACACACACAACTGTGTCAGTTAACAGATAACAACAACAACAAAGGAACTGATTCACTGCACAAAGGCAAGGAGATACCCAAGCATGGCCAGTGTAATCAGAAACCTCCAAAGCACATAAAAAAGTACTCCATATCATAATTTTTGCATGTTTCAGGCTTTGGTTTTTCCAGTGAATCATAACTTTGAGGAAACACAGAGAGCCTGGGGGCAGAGGGCTGTAGAAACTCTGCCTCCCACACAGCACTGCCTGGCGGGACACACTGTGGTGGTGAGCGTAGGGAGGTTAGAGCAGAGAGAGAACGGAGGGTGCAGAAGCTCGAAAGGAGTAGAGGGAAAGAACAAGGTGAGCAGGAGGGGAACTTACCCCAGCCTCCCATCCATAGCAGCTGCTCCTCCAGGGATAATCTTGGTGATGAAAATCCCCGGATCATCAGGAATGTGGGGATTGTCTATTCCTCCAGCGATGCTAAAGCCCAGGCCAGAGTTCCCCTGCACACAGGTTGTGATTGGCATTTTCAGTAGGGTACAATAAACAACACAGGCATACACGCAGATGTAAGTGATGGACCCAATGTGGGCTCAAGGTCAGTACAACATGGCTCTTAAGTGTATTGGTATCTCAGAGGAACATGTGATCGATGCAAACTGCTCCGGGGATTTCTCCAGGCATTTATGAAGTCCATTTTTGTGGGCACGTGTGTGTGTGTGTCCTTGCATGTGACAAATGATAATGGCATGTATTCCATTAGAAGAGGGCACTTCATTCAAAATGTCATGCTTACTCCGTCAACCCACAGAGAGGCAGCACTGTTAGTGTGTGTGTCCACAGAAAAGTGGATTTATGATCTAAAGCAAAGACGAGTTGAGAAGCGTCATTTCTATTGCATGATACAGAGCTTCTCACTCTCTGTGGGAGACAGACACTACCACCTCCCGTCTTTCCTGGCCCTGAAATGACAAGAGGACCCATTTGGATCCAGTGGGTCCAGGCGCGCTGCTGCATCTGACAGCCATGGCCACAGAGACAGGCAGCAAACAAGACAGCTGAGAAAAGACCTCACTTTATTATTTTCTATAATTAATGAGCAACAGTCGAAACAAATTAGGACAGAGGGAGGCTGAGGCCTCCCAGTGTGCTGCTCTGGAGCCGAGAGGAGTACGCTGGGCCTTACCACCAAATGTTACACACCCACAGACCTTTTAAAGTGTGACTTCGCATCGCTTATTTAAGCTTCCTGCATGCAGAAATGCCACTTACAGTGGAAGGGGCAGAGAGATACTGTGCATCCATCGTGGATTCGGAGGTGCATCTATATGTGGGTGGAATAATGAGAGCAGAAACATATAGATCTGCCACTACAAGCTGAACCACCGCTGACAAGTGCAGTGGTGCCTGCTGAACAATTGAACAGGAGAGCACTTTACATTTCTGGCGTCTGCTGATGACATGTGCATCAGGATTATGTAAAAAGCTATGCCTGGCTGGCGTTACTCTGCCCTCATACTCACATGAGACATCAGAAGACATTCTTACTGCAGCGATGTGACTACTATAACTTAACTAACACACAGGATCACATGTGATTGTCATGCATTTACAGAGATGAAGAATTTTCATGTTCTTTAAGCTCATTGAGGGAAGACTGCTTACTGCCACCTAGTGGGGAGAAATCCATCCATCATGCAGAAAATACATAAAACAGGAATGTGTACATTGTGGGAAAAATTTGTATGAGAAATAGGTAAAGCTCACCCTCTCTAAAATGATCTCTTCATATTTATACATCCCATCACTGCCATTTACCTGTCAAGACAAAAGCATAATAGTTAGTTACATCACTGAGCCTGAATTGTGTCATTTTCTACAATTAAACTAAGAAAAATGAGAGGCATGCAAACGATTTGGGTAATCCTTCAGCATCTAATACAGAGTAGACCTATGCACAAGCTGAACACAGAAAACCATGGAGAACAGGATCATTGACAAAATATACAGAAGATAAAGTCACCAGATTGTTTTAGAGACTAAAAATAACACAATGAATTTCTGATTTGTTGCAACAAAAAGTGTTATTCTTTCTTGCACTGTGACACTAGATGTACGACTGCAGAATGCACATTCCCCATAATAGGCAGGGTCAATAGGATAATGGATGTCGGTCCACATGGCAAACAGCATGTTGCTACCAGGAGGCGGCCTTTTCATCCACACACAAACAAACATGCTCATGCACTGACGCAGAGGGAGTGTGAATGAGAGAGATATATACTGTGCAGAGAGAGAGAGAACAGATACTTACATAAGGGCCTGCATCTAGTGAGTCTGCGTTGACGATGATGGGGGGAGGGTTGGCCTGTGAATATGAAGAGATACACACATTATCTCAGTGTGCGAGGCTGGCAGCACACAGACGTAATGCGGTACACACACTATCACTTGGGAGCAAAGTGAATGGATGCCATGGGAACAGTCGGTGAATCTCACTGGGGCTGGGACAGTGTGTGTGTGTGTGTGTGTGTGTGTGTGTGTTGGGGGGGACGGTGAAAAGGTGTGAGGACTGAGAATGAGGACTGGGGCAGAGAGACCGCTGCTTATTAACCACCTAAGCCAGACGTCCTGCAGTCACCTCATAAAACAAACCGGCTTGTGATCCAGCCCTTGGGACAATACGTTTATCCCACATCAGACCCTCCTATCTACTTTCACTAAAACACACAGCTGTAACACCATGTAGTATCACAAACTATTTGAATATGGTTGGGTGATGTGACAATATACAGCACATGACAGTAGAAATGTCTATTGGTAGAGATTTAGTAATACTGTTTCCAGCACAGACGCTATCCCTTAATGTCTTTGCTATGTATTCAGGGGAGGCTATGTGGCAAATCATTGCAGGATTCTTGGGTGATCTTGCAATTTCAGCTACCTTGCAAAGTGAGGTCATTTGGGCATTGACCTACTTAAATTTTTTTTTTTTATGATCATAATTGCTGAAACTATTTTTCGAGCAAAAATACCAAACATTTACTTTAAACATAACTGTCTCAAATATTTGTAAAGCCTCTGTGATTAATATCTAAATACCTTCGCTGCCACTGGTTGCACTGAATTCAAAGATGTCACCTTGTGTTCTAAGAAATTCCTTTTTTCACTATCTTCTGATTCAACAGGAAAACTGATTCATTCATGTTTTATTCTCGCTGCAACAATTTGCTGATTAATCGTTTAGTCAATCGTCAGAAAAACAGTCAACTGTCAATTTTGATAACTGATGACGAAACTGATTGTTCTCTCCTTAAAACTGAGCATCTTTGGGTTTCAGATAGTTGAATGGTTGGTCAAAACAAGGCTATTTCAACTACATCACACAGAATATTTCTCACTATTTTCTTATGTCTTTTGTATAAACAACTTTTAAAAAATAATCTATTCATTATAAACAATATTACTAGATCAACTAATAATGATTGTTGATGATGGTGATGTTTGATATTCTGATCTTTCTTTTGTCATTTATAAGTTAGGCTGTCAACTAAAAAACATAATAGCATAGATTTCAGTTCACCCTACATGGTGTTTTTTGGTTCTCCCCTCTGTGACATGAATACTATTTTGGGGAAAACACCCATTACTCTTCATGCATTTGTTTTCTTTGGCTCAAATGTAAAATGCATATTACCTCTTTATGCATAGTATCAGCATCAGCCTTTAATTCCCAGTTGAAGTGCCACATATGAACTTTAACAGCTAAATGAACTTTCCAGCTCGGCTCTATTGTGCCACCTGGTGTTTCTTTTTTTTTTTTTTTTTAGTTCAGGCCTGCAGAAGCTGTGATACCTCAGAGGAAAGCTGCCAGAGTGGAAACAGAGAAGCAGGAGGATATGCTGGCTGGTTTAGTAGCAGCTTGATGGCCATCCTCTAGTTCAGCACACTGGCTGTCTACTTTTTATTGATTTGATTGAGCTGTGTGGGTGAGGGGATGCTGACAGCGCTGCTTGGGGACCTTACACTTCCTGAGGTCCGACACTGAGGAGAAAATCGCTAGCTGCCTGTCTTACCACTACCCTCCCCCACGTCACCCAATATCACCCCCTCACCTCTGTCTTAATATATGCAGATGCTGCCAGTGTCCAAGCAGCTGATTGTGATCTTCCTCCTGAATCATCACATATTACTGATTACTTTTAATGCCCAATTGCAGGTAAACTGAGCTACTGTGCCTTTTGCTTGTGTATTGTGGAACTGCCTGCAGTGACAATACAATAAATTAATATAATATGAAATTGCTATAAAAGATTCAATATTTTCTGGGAATTTGTTATTGTAATATCACAACATATCTTGAGCTTTAAGGCAATTTCACAGTAGAAAGAATCACTAAGATTTCATTTTCTTACATTATTGGAGTGTCCAAGCTTACTTGATCTATAATATCACAATAACTGATTTTGTCATCATCACCCATGTGCACATTCCCATCTGGTTATTCTATTTATAGATGTAAAATTCTCGACTGAATTTCCAGAAAATGTACAATATCACAAGACAAATCACTATTTACATATATTCATGTCTATAACTAAATTGAAAAAAGCCATTTGGTCAAAATAAAAATATATGTAAAATATTGACGTGTAAAGTTTATTAAATACCTAAGTCAAGCTATTTCATCACATTGATGACAAAACACATGAACATAAAAAATTTCCACAGTGTTGCTCAGTGAATTAGAAAATTGCCAGTAATGTAATAAACAGACAGCTTCCACAGAATAAACAGTATAGCAGAATCCCAGGTTGACACATTTATAATAGCACACTATCATGATATAAAATTACATAGAAGGTGATAATAGATTTTAGTCATATTGCCAACCTCTACTCAAACAGACCAGGTGAAATTTACTCTCACCTCATTGGATGTGTACATTATCAAAAACATCTAACATTATACTACTTGAGCTGTATTTAAAAGACACAAAGGGTTTTCAATCAAGTTGCACAAGGCTGCAGTTCTTCTGTATCCACGAGACAGTGGCTTCAAACACACTCTTAAAAAGATCTGATGCTTTGATCAAAATCATTCATCACCTCACGAGCTGCGCAGGTGTCTGTTCATTTCTCCTTGTAATGACGGTTTGCTCTCCAGATAAACAGAAGCTGTAGATTTGACCCGCTCCACTCGGCGGTGATGTGCTATGACTCTGGACAGCTGTGACTGCAAACCTCCCCCCTCCTCCCCTTCGCTCCCTCCCTCCCAGTCAGCACAATCAGGCCTCTGTTGTAATCTGCATATGGACTAACAGATGCTCACGTCTGTGCTTGGGTTTGCACATTTCTCATGAATGCTTTGCACTCTTTTTCATCTTAGACCCCAACTCAGAACACAAGCCCCAAATCCAGCAGAGGGTTTAATAGTAAAAGCATCTGTATTATGGCAGCACAGCAGCCATGTTGGCGACAGTCTGTTGTGAATGAAGTCCTGAAACTGAAGCCCATACAACAAGAAGAGATGAAACGCAGCCTGAGGGTAACACATGGGAATACATTGGCTACTACTGTCCCTTGGTGACTGACAAACTAAGCTACTGAATCCACTACTGAGACCACATGTGACAATACACACCTGTTACAGTAATAATGCCTGCGGTGCTTATCATAAGTATCATAGTGGACCAATGCAGCCCAATGGGATCAGTGAACTTACAAGTCCAGCTGAAAGACAATAAACCCATCAGTGGTAGAAAACAGCAGTATTATCCAGGCCTGGGATTGCTGCGTAATCCCTCTAACTGAATCTCACATAACAAGCAAACAAAACGGAATAATCGAAGATAATCTCAACATGAGTTTGTTTAACATTTAGGAATTTACTCAGGTAACTTGGATTAGGTTGGATTACCCCTCCCTCCCTGGGACTGCTGGTTACCTGCTGCTCACCTGCGTTAACCTGCTGCCCAGAGGAGGACGACAGCTGATTACAGAAGATTTGACTGACATTTACAGAATGTAGGATCTGTCTGTGCTATAATGGGCCCTCAGAGAATACAATGGGAAAGGAAGTAACTTTTGCCAGGTTTGCCTAAACTAGCTGAGGAGTAAGGTGACTTTTTAACTTGCTGGGTGGATTTTTTTCTTTATAATGTGGCCACGTTGTATGGATTTGCAATTACGTGTGGCTGAGATCCGATCCCTGATCACAGTGCATTCTGTGAGCATTTACACCTGGCATCACCACGTGTTTTTCCCGATCCAGGTGTAAATGGGGTCGTCTTGAGAGTTGTTCCAAAAGATTTAAAAACAGATCTGTATAGTGTTTGTGTGAGACTGACAGATATGGCAGGAATTAACCAAATCTGGATATGATTGTCATGAAATCCCTTTAATTCCTTGTAAGTCAAAACAGAAATCAATAAAATCTGTTTTCGTAGGCAGCTGTTGTTCTTTATTTCTGCCGTCTGCAATGCAGCCTTCAGGGTTACAGTAGCTTTGGTGCTACTGTACATGTCCACTCATACACATAGAATCAAGTGAGCATACTGGACACCAACTCCTCATGTACAGACAATGACAATGTGTCCAGACTGCTTCCCCAGCATGAGATCATTACAAGTCCCTACTGACCACCAGGAGCGATGAAGATTCAGCCGCTACAGAGCTTCCCTTCTCTCACTCCGTCGTCTCATCCACCCATCTGTTCACAATAGTTTCTTATTCATCAATCCATCATCTTGCTCTTCTGTCAGTTGGGACTGTGTGTCTGTCTCTTGTCTCTCAGCATCATGGTGGATGTGTATCGATGTCCTGGTGGCACCGCACCACACAACACTCACTTGGCTGCAGACCCTCGGGACAGTAAAGCCACAAAGACTCCCACTGAACCTTGGCAAGTGCACAGCGCAGGCTTCATCCAAATTGTTAAATAATCAATGTGTTCCCATGGTAACCACTGCTTGCACGCTATTGGCCGGCAAGCCCACTTGGTCACCTCCCCCTGCTTCACCTCTCAGGGCTCTCACTGNATGGAGCCGGGAAACGACGAACGCATGACAGCGAGACATGTTTTACTCGCAGACGGCTGTTGAAACCCAATGTTGCATTCTTTGTCAGGGAGTGGAATAACGAGGTGTAATAAAGAAAATCCCATAGCGGTAAAGGTCACCTGCTCCTTCTCTCTTGCTACCGCCACGGCTGAATTCAGGCATTCATTTCAATAAGGCAGCCACAAGGAAATTAATTAGTTCACCCATAAAACGGCCCCATTAAAGCTCAAAGTTTTCTGATTTGATGGCTATGATTGAGCATTGTGACTACGCTGCCCCCCCCGACAAACACACACCACAGACGCACATTCATGAAACCATAATTAATGGCCCCGTCACAGCTGTCAGCAGCGCTCCCTCCTCATCTTTATGTAATATTACAAAAGCATGCTCTGGCTTACCTCTCTGTCATGCTGAGCAGCTCCAAATGAGAGCTGGCTAGTTTGACCTTCACAAGTGCAGCCACAGAGGGAAACGTACGTAGTGTGACGAATATTCATAACAGTGTTGCCTGAGAAGGCCTTCTACAAGTCTGCTGACAACTGATCAGGTTTGAACATGACAGTGTCTGTGTGTGTGTGTGTGTGTTCATGCTTTAAATTTCATGTATATACAGTATATGGGCAAGTGGCGCGTGTCCATCAGCAGCGACTCAATCAAAATTGCTGCAGATTAATCTATTATTTAATGAACAGACTTCCTACTTCTACTTTATTTCATTATAGAAACTAATGGATTTGTTTATTTATTCTTTATTGTACCTCTTACATTTCTGTGGCAATTTTAGATGCACATTTAAATTATTAAAACAAAATATAATTACCAACTGAATGATGATGTAATATTATTGACGAAGGTAAAGCAGTTGCATTAATAATTCATTAATTAAACATTCAGTAATGAAATATATGTTTTAAGTGACCACTCTGCTTGTAGTGAGTGCTTTTACTTTTGGTGTTCTAAGTATATTTCAGTGCTAATACCTTTGCACTTTTACTTCAGTAGAATTTTGAATGCAGGGCTGAATGCAGGAGTATTTTTACACTGTGGTATTATTACTTATTTCACCACAGTTGACCTCCCAGCACAGTGCTGCTTTTTGCTATGAAGTACTTCACATGTATGTAAAGCATCATTGTAAGTGATGTTCAGTGTTACTAAGTTATCCCTGCCTTTTAAACATTACTGCTAATGAGTGGGTGGCAGAACTTCAGGTAGCCCCTCTCATGGCCAGAGGTTAACTGTTGCAAAAATCTAAATTGTCAATAATCATTTTTTTTAGCCAGATACATTATATTAATTACTGCCCTGCTAATTTACATCAGTCCCTGGTCACATGATCACACAGTCGACACCAGGAGGCTCAATCCCAAACTAGCAGCTACGGTGAGAGTCACCAGTTGTGCTGCGGCGAGGCTCTGTAATGAAGGAAGCCTGTCATGTGTGAGTGTCATCAGTATGCTTCACATAATCTCGCCCCCACTGCTTCCTCTACATCAGAGGTCACTGCAGCATGTTACCTCACAGCTCTTGACTAGTTGCTACCCCTTGTTGCTAAGCTGAGAGAGCTGCTAAGCTTGTTCCTCTCTGGTGTTTTGGATTCTGCGCTGAGGACCGGGGACAGTGCGCAACCACACACAACTGAGTGCTGCCATTTTGATGCTTTCACCACTGTCACTTTGCCTTCCTCAGTCAACAAGGGTGTATTATTCAGCTGCTGTGGCGTCAGCACGGAGAAAAGTGAATTCTTAGATTCATTTATTCAGCTTTGTTTGTGTTGTATGTGTATGTGTGTGTGCTGTGTTACATTGTGAAGGTGCTGATGGTGTTACTGAGGTAACAATCTAATTTTGACATGACAAAGTGAGACAATTCAATATACAAACTGACACTGACAGGTTAGAAAAACAATTGATCAAATCCAGCCTAAATGTTTTCACAATATTTTCATCCATATTGAGTCAATTCTGGAGATAGTGAGAAGCTGCTACAGCAGGCAGTAAGTGGAGGAATGCATGAGTGAGTTCGAAATTAAAGATGCATGTTGTGCTGCTTTTGTTTCATTAAAGGCTTTTTGGTGGAGTTTGGAGTCTCTCCAAACTAAGGCTCTAAGGGTAGATGTGTCAGATAATGATCAGATTGCAAAGTCCTCCGAGGCCTTTTGTGTTTTGTGATTTTTGGCTACACAAATAAAACTGATTTGGCTGTAATATATCAGAACTCACCGAGAAGCTGCTTTAAAACTGATTTCTACTACTGTCATATCTCTTCATATCTTGGTCTCTTGAAATTCTACAAAACATCACATTACCAACCAACGATCATAAAGCAAACCTTGCTATATTAAAGCTTTAGAGGGTTAGATGAGCTGAGATTAGCTTAGTTTAGAATAAAGACGGGAAACATGGTGAAACAGATAGTTATTAAGCTAACAAAAATCCATTGACCAGCATGACTAAATCTTACTAATTAAAATTTTCTTAATTTAGTCAGTACAAGATTCAAAACCACAATTTGACATTTTATGGGGGTTATGTTGGAGTGACTGGTTAGGAGCAACTGCCAGTCAATCACCTGAGACACCATACTGTCACAATTAACAAGCTTTAGAGATGCTGGTAGGTTGAGTTTGTTGATGTAAAGAAGCTAAGCTAAGCTAAGCGGCTCCTGGCTGTAGCTTCATTTAGACAGACATGAGAATTATATCAATCTTCTCATTGAACTCTCTGCCAGAAACAGAATGAGTGGAACACTTAATTTAAATTGATGTTAAGATGCCTCCTTCTGCCTCCATTAGTCTTAACTCGCCCCTTACATCCCAAACATATTGACTACAGGAACTCACTGCAGCTAAAAGGGATCCACATAAAAATTAACAATCTGAAACCAGTTACTACCAGAAAACAAACTGGATGGTCCACAATGCTCTGTACCATTTTCAACGAGAGCTCTCTCTGCTCTGTTTCACTTTGCTCTGATTCACTTTTGTCACCTTCATTTTCCTCATTCCTTTCCTGAGCACTCCAGAACACAATCTTCTGAGCTGCAATTAGACCCTTCCAATTTTAGACTTATTCGTTTCTTTTAAATGGGAACATTGGACTGTGATTCTGCTTCATGAACCCATTGATGTAACAAACACTCTCCCCTAAGGCCACAACGATCCTTAAACCCATCTGATGCATTTCATTGCAAAAAAAAGGAGACATTTTTTCTCTTATTTCCTTTTTATGGCACAAGATTTCACTCCCAAGCTTCAGCAATCTAATCCAAAGTTTTTCTGTTTCTTCAAAGATGGCTGTAATATTTAGCATAGAAAAAATGGGAACTAAGGCCCCTGAACTGGTTCATGAAACAAAATTATGAGACAGCGATAACAGCACTGACAGCCAACATAGAGTACTTAAAGCTCCAGTGTAAAAATACTACAATGAAAATAACAAGGCTAACTTTGACCCAAAGCCCAATGAAAACCATTCGTCCCCACCTCCCAGGGGGCTCAGTCTGCCTCTACATACAGCAGCAGAGATCCTCCTGTCATGGTTTGGGTTTCATGCTGTTCTATAAGCTCCACTTGGGAACGCCCACATATTCACATATCTCCATTCACTATCCTTGCATGAGTTTTGGCTCACAATAAGTGTAGGTGTTGAAAGTGATGAAGAATTACAGTAAGTAGGACAACGGGCGAGGCAACAGAAACCAGAGCCGTGCCTCTAGTTTCCCTGTGATAGTTATGAATACATGAGCACATTTATCCATATGCTGATGTATTTAGCGCCAAACAGCAGAGGGGGGAATAAAAAAACAGGGCATTGTTTTAAACGTTTGTAGCACTTTGGTGATTGCCAAATCAATCTGCCTCCTGTCGAGGTTCCAGATTTGCTCTTCTTCTCTGCCCACCTCAGGTTGTGTTCAGGCACGACACACTGTCCCCTAAAGAACGCATCTTGGCCGAGATTACAGTAGCGACCTTATGAGACTGGAGACACGACACAAACACTGATCTGAAAACACTCAAACCTTCAAGGCGAAGAGGTTCCTGTGATGAAACCCTTTATACCAGCTGGCTGTTGAATCACTGTTGGACAGATTTTCTAGCCATACAAATACAATGTGGACGCAATAGGATGAACAGTAGCTGTCAGTTGTGGAATGTTGTAGTGTTGAAACAATTGGTGCATTAATCGATTAGTCAATTGATTAAAAAAAATAATTGGCTTGAACATTTTAGTAATTTTTGAATAGTTTTGCATGAGTTTGCTGGTTCAAGCTCCTCAAAAGTGAGGATTTTCTGTTTATCATATTTAGCTCAATATGTTTCAGTTTCTTTTTTTCCCCCCTGTTGAGCATTTTAATTTTTTCCTCAATTAATCATAAAAAGAATGTATTATACTAATAACATATTAATCTATAATAGAAATATTGGTAACACTTTATTTGATGCCTATCTCTATAATGCATTATAAACGTATTTATAATGCGTTATAATGGCATTATAGCACTGTATAACTATAGTTATAAACACTCATAAATGATCATAATGCTTTATAGCAATAATCATAACACACTATAAAGCATTTTATCATCACTTATAAGGTCAGGTATTATAATAAATTATAACTGTTGGCAACTCACTGACAATTCCCACATAGATAATGCATTATACATATATTTATGATATGCTTATAAACGTGTATAACTATCATTATAAACACTCATAAATCATCATAAGGCTTTATAACAATGACCATAACACATTATAGAGCATTTTATAATGGCTTATAAGGTCAAGTATCATAATACTTCATGATTGTTGGTCCCTTGCTAACTGATTTTTGTTGCAAGGATCAAAGGGTATTATATAGCTATATAATAGTAACTATATAGTTATAGTTATACAGTGATATAATGTCATTATAACGCATTATAAATACATTTATAATGCGTTATAGAGATAGGCGTCAAATAAAGTGTTACCGAAATATTTAGTCAGTCTATAAAATCTCAGACAATAGTCACGTATAATTTCAATTTGCTGAAAACTTTTTTTTTTGCTGACCAACAGTCAAAATACACATCATGAGTGATAAAGAAACCAGCAAATATTCACATTTGAGAAGTTGAAACCAGTGAATATTTGCTATTTCTAGTGTAAAATAAGCAAAGCTACTAAATTGTTGCAGATTCATTCTCTATCAATTGACTAATCGATTAACTCACTAAACATTTAAGCACTAAAAAGATCATTAATTGCAGCATTCATTCAGCAATTGTGAGAGGGAGCAGTTCTGCAACCAAACAACAGAATCATTTTTGTGAACTGGCAACATACATCAAACCTTCCCTCTCTCTTAAAGCTTTTTTAAATGAAACAAATTTGACTTCTGCACAGCAGCACATCCTTGACAAGCTCATAAGTATTGTGCAGAGATTAGTTTTAAACAAACAGCACTGTGAGATTAAAATAGGATTTAAATTTCAGGGAGGATTTGTCTACACTGCTAACAATCAAATTTGCTTATCACTCAGGCAAATTGTTCCACGGGATGATAAAGGAAACAACAGCATGCACAGAGTTAATATTTTATCACATAGTCAAATGCAATGGATGCTTTAGGTGTGACAGTGATTGTCTACAAATTACTGCAATATGCAAAAGACTAAAAAAATAAATCTGATGTCCTGAGGATCACCACAAATTTATTGCATCTACTGGTTACATTAAACATGACTGCAGGAAGAATGACAAGCCTAGATTTTTCAGCCCTCAAAGATCTTTGCTCAAACAAATCACAAATTTTCTTGAATTCTAGGTGCACGGACTGATGTTGCATCATTCTTCTCATTCAGACCCCCCTCCCCTCCCTTATTCCTGCCTGCTGAGATATTCTAGTGAGCATATGCAGGGCTTGGATTTGCCTGATTACATAATTGGAAATTTTAATGGTGAATATTAATCCACAATGGCCCATATTGGGTTTAATAAGAAGGCTGATCAGGATCTGCAGGCTCTCAGTAAGCAGTGACAGTCTACGGACAATGAAGCTCTGGGCTGGAAGAGCTCTTTATATTACACAAGTGGCATGACTGACGCAGCAGAGAACCACTACAGTGTTTAATAACGCAAATGCCTACAGCATATTTCTGGGCTGTATTTTCATTTGCTGCCATCTTAGATACATTTTTGACATGTAAATAAACTGTTACTTGACTTGCTGGTGTGTGTCAGAGCAGCAATCAAAAAAAAAAAAAAGGAAATCCAGAAGGCTTACGCCGCCTGCGTATCAACATTGCAGTCTGTGGGTAATTAGCTAGCTGAGGAGCAAAGCTACTGTGCAGCTCTGACTGAGCCTGCACCATGGTAACACACAGGGCTGTGTCTGAACACATGCTCCTATCTGCCCCCTCCTCACATCTCATCTCTCCACCTATTTTCCCATCCCTCTCTCTTTGCCCTTCTCCTCTCCTAATCCCCCCAACTCCCCTCCTTGCACCCCCTCCTCTCTCGCATCATCACAGCCCAAACTGACATCTGAAAAGACGCTCACTGGTTCACATTCGGGGGAGGGCCCGACGTTTCTGCTTTCCTCGACATTCGAAACACAGGACTGAGCGTTTTTATGAAAAACGGCAATCTATACCACACCACTCAGAGAGTACCATGCATCCAACCCAGTCTCCTAAAATTTACCATCATATACTGAACATACACGCACATTTGAATAAGCAAAAAAATATAATGCTAGTGGGAGTAATTTTTTAAATCAACATAACAACAAAACGTGTGTTTAATGTATCTGCAAAATGTTCACTGTCAACATACTGTGTTCCTTGTCTTCCCTATAATATACACACCTAGCAACTAAAACATTATTAAGGAAATAAGAAAAATAATGTGCAGGTAAGATATTTCAGGTTATTTTGGCAATTACAATATTCTTAACAATATGACAAAATACAGGCATAACTTGCCAAAGGTTCAGCGATGCTATGCTGAGTCAATGTATTTCATCTGTTTCATTTAGAACTCACAACAGCTGTTGAGCAATTGAGTTGAGTTGCATTTTTTTTCACCTCTACACAGAGTCAGGCTAGCTGTTTCCTCCTGTTCTCAGTCTTTATGGAAAGCTAAGCTAATAATCAGCTGGTGGTAGCTTCATATTCAACATAAAAAAAGAGAGTAGTGTCAAACCACCCATCAACTCTTAAAGCATATGTATTTCACAAAATGTCAGACTATTCCTTTTAACATATCTAAGATAATGTTGTCCTATGGTTAATCTAAGCACTTGGTTGTGGTTAGGAAAATATAGTTAACGACAATGACAATGTTGTAAATGTGGATGTTTCATTTCCATAAACACTATAACAAGTGGGAAATTGTTTTTCCTCCAAAGGTTTTTTTGGCACAATAATAAGTAAATTAACATATTTTGGCAAAGCTGCTGACTCAGTGACAATACCTTCACTACAGACTCATCCTCCATATCAGCTTATAGAGTTCTCAGCCTAATGACAGTGCACAATGCTGCTATACTCAAAATATCAACACCTGTTTGTCATAAGGATGGTCAGGTCACTCAACAGTTGACATGTATTTTAAAGGTTCACTGCCATCAACCATTCATCTGAGTGATCATGAAGAAACATTAGAGTTTGACAGGTGTTTCTGTGTGTATGTAACTGTTACATTACCAATATAGTCAAGTCCAACCGGCGCTGCTACACCTGGACAAGCACAGTGTGGACAAAAAGTCCTCCTTCAATATGCTGGAGCAGAAGTGACACTGGCATTTCATAATAATGCTCTGATTTATTTCTAGCTGCTATGTAATGCACATTAAAACACAACTGTCTGCTTTGTTCTTCCCTCACATGTCTCATCTTGTGGGACTTGAGCTTAAAGGCAAGTCTGTCTGTGAAACAGCAACAGCTGACCTTTTAAACTGCTGTTTATGATAACAGAAAATATTCAATTGTCTAAAACAATCATGGCAGCTTAAAGCATCTGTGTCAAGATTCTTTCAATGAACATTTGGACAAATGTTCTTGCATTTTTCACAGCAGTGGGAGAGAGGAGTTTTCTACAGAGTCAGTGCAAAGAAAAGCACAAAGTACAAAGCAAATCTTTGCAGTGTATAATCTATATAGTATCTATTTATAGTGAGTATAATCTGGCATATACACTGCAAGATCAGGTCAGGTTAGGTTAGGTAACAGGTGACAGTCGACAGGTATGAAAGGTTCATCCTGGAAAGGCTCAGTCGTTCACAAGCAAGGATGGAGAGAGGTTCAACACTTTGTCAAAAAACATGACCGTGTAAAGGAAATTACTACAAGGGCTCATTATTGAACTTTGTAACAGGTTTGTTTCACATTGCATTCTGTTCTTATTTATGTTTTACACAGTCTTCCAACTTTTTTGGAATCAGGGTTCACACTGCTTTTCAGTCAAACTCAATTATGCAAAGTGTCTTGGCCTGCAAGCCTAGATGATCACAAAAGCCAACACATATATTTGATACATCAAAACATAAAGATAATAGCATCAACCATGAATGACGGTGTTACTACCATACAGAAGTAAGAATATGGCTGCCAGCTGAAAGGATGGACCACTGTTATGCTGAACACATACAGGTAAGCAGGAAAACCTCATCTGTAGATTGACTGAGCAAACAGAAAAACATTTCACATACAGTACATGTAATGTCTGAGTGTTGAAACCAGTGTTGAGGTTTGTCTAATGGCTGCAAGATGATCTAATAAAAACAGAGAAGTCAGCTTGTGTCACAATCACTCTCCAACAGGGAATAAAGAGTCTAAAAGCCAATAGCGTGTCATTTCCATTAGCATGTGTGTCCTGCTGGTGATGTTGAGAATTACCATTCCATTAAGAGACTGCAAGATGGCAGCAAACCATAAACCTAAACTTCAACCATAAAAACATTCTTCCAGAAAGCTACAGGTGACGTCATGCATAGCACGCCCATATTGCTCTACAGTTTATGCTGCACAAGCCCATTTAAAATTGTCATCTGCATCAAGGCATTGATAGGTGTAAGAATTTGGACTTGGCTTGTATTGGGAATGGTTGTGTTACATTGTGAAGAAATATTAACAAAAATGCACTGACACACAGAGGGGCAGAAAAAGTAATAAATCCATAAAACCAATTTCAAGGCAGAGACGTACTCAACAGAGTAATAAGATGTATGATATTAAGTTGGGATTGCTTGTAATGTTTCTATCTGTAACAGGGTGAGGGCATGCTCTCTCTTTATCTCTCTGTGTCTCTGAGATTGAGATGTGTGCTTCTGCTTTTCAAAACTCAGTGGGTGGATGGACTCGTTTTGCACTAATAGACAATAATGACTGATAATAAACAGAGGGACATGTTTTAAGAGATCATCTGTGGTTCTGTACACATACAACAGACATAGAGTATGTCTGGAAAATGTTAGCGCGCCCTCTTGTCTTGTCAGCCCAGCAGGGAAGGGAGGGGGGGACAGGAAATCCATGTGAGCCAAACATATGCTGTCACAATATACTGCATGTCTATACTGTTTACATACCAAGAAGATGCAAATATAAAATGCCCCCTATAGGTCTTATTAGGTAGGAAAATGTATACTTTTAACAAAAAAGAAAACAATTTTTCAAAGATTGTGGAAACTGACATCAGCTCAAAATAGCTGATTGAGTTTTTCTTTTTTTTCTTCAAATTTTTAAAAAGTGGCTAAATTTTAACTGTAACAAAAATGTGCCAAAGAGAAGTTTAATATAGTTGCATCATGGTAATCTATGGTTAAATTTGGGGGTTGTCTTAAACAAACATACATATCTTAAAACAAATCACCACAAACGCTATCAACACACTTCATGTAAAGACAAATCAGTCCAGACTTGACTGAATTCATCAAGATTATTAAAATGATTAATATTGATCTAATATGGACCAACAAAGAAAACAAAAATCTGATGTTTAGTCACCTTAAAATGCAACTAGACCCAAATTAAAATTACCAAAGTTTAGTACATATACTTTAAATATAAAAACATAACATTTAATTAAGAGTAAATGATTGAGCTAGATATAGTGTAAACTGTATATCAATGCCACATGAGCTGTTGCTTAGTTTGGATTTAGATCACATTTTGACATGTTGTCAAGATCCCTATCATATAAAAAATTAAAATAAGGATAATTTAAATACATAATGAGTTACCAGAGATCCTACTGCTGTTATGGCATACAATTCTTACCCTACTCAGTCTGCATGTGCATAACATTAAACTACACTGATCATACTGAAGCACACGGCTGAAGTTGTCTGCTGCTGCAGCGTCCTTTCTGAATACAGCTGCTGTACACCTGAAAATGAGGCCTTTGATTCGTACTACGTATGAAAAAAGAAAGAGCGGAGGAGGAGAAGGGCAGTGGAAGACAGGAGGGGATGATAGAAATGAAGAAAACTGAAAAACAGCACACACACACACACAAAATGAGAGGCCAGACCAAATGGCTGAAGGGCTGCTTGGATAATGCATTAGACAGAGATGGCACTCAGAACAGACACACATGGTAAGAAATGCACTGCTTTGCCAAGTGTCCTCCGACACACACACACACACACACACACACACACACACACACACACACACACACACACACACACACACATTCCCAGAAAAAGGATGAAAGAACAACGGTTTTCTGTATGATGATTTTGGTTCACTAATTGGTGCTCAAAAGACTTCCTGTGCACCTTGATGTATGGCAGGATTTCAACTACCTGTGTTTGAACTGTCAGTGCTGTGATGAATGACAAAGGAGGCTGTGACCAGCAGAAATCTATGTCACATACACAAGCAGGCTAAGAGAGCTCAAAAGAACATATGGTGTAAAACAGTTAAAATAAAATGAGAATGGAGGAAACAGTCATTTGCAATTAAGCAACAGCTGACAAGTAATTCCTGATAATTGAATTAAATACTATATAACTATGTTAAAAGGAATTAGTTTACTTTTAAAGAAATGTATAGGAGACAGTCGACATGACCAGTTGTGAGTGACTGACCTCAAAGCTCATAACCAGGGCTAAGTCACCAACCGTAGAAATTATCTGCATCTGATGGTCATATTGCAAAACTTCTGAAAGTCATCAAATGCCTGGTCAGATATGTAGTCATGTTTATTTATTCTCTGACAAGAATGCTCTTGACTTAGATAATAATTTCGCTACCTTTACTTTGTGTTTTATCAAGGCAACCTTCTTGTACATTTGCTTGTTTAATCCAACATATAGCATTTGACAAGATTTTTGTTGAATGAAAAAAAGGTTTTTGTGGAAGAATATTTTTTATTCCTTAAACCAAGGTCTTTCTTTGGTATTAGCACTGAAACTCAGGTATCATGTTGGCCATAATATTAAAACATTTCAAATAATACCCACCTCAATGGGCCTTTTTTACTGCAGACATTTTGACTTGTCACAGTAGAAAAAACATGTGTGTTATTAATAATAGTTATGATGACTGTGGTTTATTTGAGTGTTTCAGTAAGGCCCTCAGACCTTCAATAAATATCAAGTTTTTAACCTTGTTGACTTTTTTATGAACAGAGATTAATCGATGCCAAAATAGAAACTTGAACAATACCAACCCTGCAACTGAAACAACAAAATGAAATCGTGTGCTTTTCCCACTGTGATGTCAAAATGTCTTCTGCTCTGAATATACTGTTAAATCTCATATAAAAGCCAGTATTCAAACAACAGTTACGTCTTAAGTCTAATGACTGCTGTCCAACAGGATATAACAAGGGCCAAAACAATGAGGAGCAAAACTACTTGTATTCTTATAGCTCACATAGTAAATTCAGCATAATGTAGACTTCCACAGCACTAACTCCATCTGTATAGCAACAGATTTCCACTCTAATGCTCTGAGTTTTTCCTCTCTAACAGAAATGCTCCATTCATTCATTCATTCCAACTGTTTCTAATCTGTAATATTTTATTAAGCCATGTTAGGTTACTGTAAGTGAAACTAAGCACTTCCTGCAGATGTTTCAAATTAAAAGCCCACGTAAAATGGGAGAAATTATGCCCTTTGAGCCACAGGAAGACTTTTAATGTGAAACATCTGAGGAGGAAGGGTTGGGTGTCATTGACAGCATCTTAAAAGGGATTTCAAAACTGCAAAATGGAAGTGACTGGCAATAATTAGTGAATGAAAACGGTATTTCTGTTAGAGAAGAGCAGTTATGACACATCTAGATTGCTGTGCTGATGGAATTAGCGCTGTGGAAATGCAGATAATGCTGAATTTATCAAGACACATGTAAACATGGAGAGAGTTTTGAGAGAAGATTAGAAAACAGGAAGGCTTCTGAAGATAAAATGATATGATATACTTATAAATCAGGGAAAGATTACGAATAAAGATTTAGCCTGGTTTCAACAAAGGTCTGTTTCTCTATGCACTATTTGAGAAGTTACAGTGAGAAACTGGGAATCTGGTAAGATTCACAAATATTGACAAACTAATTAGACGCTGGTTATTAACATAATAAAACAGTCTGTTTTCAGGTGACTTTATGACCTACCATATACTCACAGATGTTAAATTGTGTGGAAGCTAATTATTAGTATTTACATTTATTACACAACAGTTAGCTCCTGTTTTTTTGATAGTGTAACTACTACTGTGTACCTTATTGTAAAGTGTTACCAAAATAACAGCTGATATGGTGGTTGAATAAAAGCAATAAAAGCACAAGCGCTGTTGAAAGCACCCACACACCCCCACAAAAATGAAGAGGAGTCAGGAGGCTTAGGGACTAGCTTTTCTCTGATATTGATTGGATATACACATATTCCACGGCAGCATGTGGGTGATGGAGCTGTTGTACCTTGCTGCTAGCGCATTCTTGCTAAAACGAGTCTGGCAGAGCAGGGGGGGAAAAAAAAGCTTTTTTATCTGTACGTGCAGCCTATCAAACACTAATGTCTGATTCTTTTAATTGACACCTAAAGTGATACAGCATTTAACGTCTCGTTCCATCAAAGGCCTTGTGTCTCTGCCGCCTCTCTCTCCCTCATGGAAAATCTGATGCTTCCATCGCTGAATCAGGGGTCCACTCTGCCCTGCACAGCACAGTCACATTTCTAGGCCAGTCGCTACTGTGATCAGCAAAAACCCCTAAATAAAACAAAGCAGGCAAGCAAACAAACAAACAGCGTTCCCCTCCCTTCTCCTTTCTTCTCTCCTCTCCTCTCCTGGCTGGCAGCAACAGCAAGAGAGGGGAACAGGCGAGCTGATATGGGGCTGAGCCCTGGCAGGGCCTCTGACAATGACCATATGGATCACAGGGGCATGGCAGCCTCGGCTTCCAGCAGGACACACACCTCCACACACACGATCTGCAGCTTCAGGCCAATGCACCTGCACACTGTACAAAAGCCTACACATATATATACATCACATAGCTGTAGTCAAGCTGCAGTAATGGGCAAACCACTTGATAGGTGTTAAATTTGCATTGGCAGAGGATGCAACACATTCCTGTAAATCCTGCATTTCACAGAGAACCTCCATGTTGAAACAATAAGAGCAGATTCAGTCTGTGAACGTGATGCAAAGGTAAAGCACAATAGAGGTACTGGAGGCTTTTAAGAGAAGTATAGGAGGAGGGATTCAACACAGTTCAGGTCCTGGGTCACATCTACAGCAGCTCCCCACCACAGATCAAGCTCCTCAGCTCCCATAATGAAGGCTCAGTTGTCAAAGTCTCCCCTGCACGCTCACGTCAACATCTGACTAGCCCCCTTTTTTTTTTTTTGGTGCTCCGTCCTTACCCGCTCTTACAGCATATAAAAAGCAAACTTTTGTCAAAGTGCACATAAATATTGCAGTGCAACTTGTCTTGCTTGTTTCGTAGTGCATTTCCCATGATTCACCATCCTCTCTTTACCCACGAATTTCATGGGTAAGGAACACTTTGTTTTTGGGTAAAGGTCTGTGTCGGGCACAAGTTTGTGTGTTAATACTGTATGTGTGTGTGTGTGTGTGTGTGTGTGTGTGGGAGAGACAGGCAAGCGCAGAAGGGAAGATATGATGTAGGAGGTTTGCTAGCAGACAACTGAAATTAAATTATGTGCTCTGATTTTGTATGAGATCAGTAAAATGGAATGTTGGCAATGTGAATCATCATTTAATTTTTGCAGCAGTTCAAAAAACTGAAACACACTTTGTGAAAAATTTTCAGTGTAATCATAAAATGGTGCAAATTTTGGTGTTTCATTAGTACAAATCTGCCAACAGTACAGACATTCTGAATGATTCTTAGCATCTATGCTGCATGAAATTTCCTTTATTCTTTCACATGTTTATTGGAACAATACGTTCACCAACAAGTGAATTTTCTACCTAAATATTTTTTCTCCTTTTCCTATATTATTTACAAGTATGCAAGTTAGGGTACTTACTAAAATGGCACAAAGACTGACAAGAACCAGAATCTGCTGCTCCTCGTAGTCCTCACATACAAATGTGGGACCAAAGTGAAAGCTTTGTGTAACACATTTTGGACTGTAAATTGCTGAATTTGCTTGCCTGTCTTTATCTGTATCATATTTTACAGCCATTTAAAAACTATTTTCATTTAACCCGCACAGGCTGATATTATGAGTTTCCTGTACAAAGCCTGGTAGCTCTTCAACGTGCTTGAAAATTGTTGAAGCTCATTAATATTATGCCGAATTTACACTGTACTAGACCTTCCTGTCTGATTGCTTTCTTTGCAGAAAATACAGGTCACACAACAGTAAAGGTTCATGAAATCCACTTACTCTGACGACTCTAGCTGTTCCACATTCTGACTGGAAAAGACTTGAGTTCATAAAACTCCTGTAGGGCTGCTCACGTTGTTACCATCAGTGCTCACTGTGGTAAAATATTTTCAAATTGCTGTGCACAGTTTGAAAGAACACTTACAAGAAATGGCTAAAATCAATCACAGAGGTATGTTTAAAGCTACACTACATAACAGCGTATTAACATAAAAACATACCTGCTGGCTAAAGTTGTAGATGAGAAGACAAAGCAAAAATTAAATGATGGTGTTGGTTGAGTCTATTTTTTTGCATATGAAAACAGGAAAACTAAACACAAAGTCTCCTTAACAGCATCCTGAGTAAGTTGGCAGCATCAAAAGTAGATATTTTGCATCTGTTCTTGGTTTAGTATCCTTTGGTTCTGAAGCAATCAATGTTTGGTAAAATGACTGAACACAAGCATTCTGTGTGATGCTAGCTGACATCACATCTGATGGTTTCTTGGTACTGAAATTCTTCTTTACTTCTCACTGGTGGTTAAAGCAGCATTATGCAAGTTTGCGGCCGATGAAGAAATTTGGAGGCTTGTCTGTAACAGGTTTCAAAACATTTCACATTGTTTAGTTGGATACTTTGAGTAGCAGTGCAGACAAATTTCAAAGATTATAGTCACACTGTTTCAGCTTGTTTTTGCCTCCTACTGAATTTTAAAAAAAACATTTGTTGGGCTGCGTGTGGGAGAGAGGGAGGGACAGCCTGGGGGAGCAGGGTCCTCATGTGAAATATAGCCTGATGCCAGGTATTGATATTCTTTTAGAATTGCTAAAATGATTAACATAGAACATAATGTTCAATTACATAGAGGGCTACAAAATGACATGCAGAATTTTGAGTTTACATTTTGTCAAAAAGTCACCTTCCTTATATTCCATTTAATTTTGTCAATGTGCAATTTTCACACAAAGTTTAGATGCTAGGAACACTGACTCAAAGAGCATATCACATGTAATGAAACCAATAAATATATGATCAAATCAATAATCACATATGAAAAGAGCAAGAAAGGATTTGGGAGCATATACATGCAAAATAACCCAACAACAACCAGTCAAGAAAAGTTGAAGATTTGGATACCAGAGGGTAACAGTAACAAGTACCACTGCTCCATTAGTGGATAGAAATCCCGGATGAGGAGGTCAACCATCCCATATCTGGGATGATGTCCTCATCTGCCAGGCATCAACTGAAGCCATCATCTTAACACTGGCAGGACAGGAATGTGACCAAATGGCAGCCACTATTGACCTGTGATGTCAAGGAGATCTACACTCAAAACTGTGAATGTAAACTAACAAATGTGAGTCTACTAATAAGAAGCTCACAGCAAAGCAGCGCTTTCATGATGTCCTTATTGCTCAAGGTCAAGGTTGCTTGGCCCCATGAGCAGTCCACCTTTCATGAGGACAAATAGTCAGAGAAGACTGATGGTATTCTTCAGAAAAATCAAATTGGATTATATTTTGGGTTTGGCCATCGTAACGGCTCTGCGCCACTTCAAGCTAAGCAAAGAAATGAAGAAAATGAAGAATGAAAATAAGAAGCATTTAAAAATCAATTGTGCAACAATAATGTATGACACTGAATTGAACGTGTTGACTGAACTGCACTTATCACTAACACTAGATTAAAGTAAATGTATGGATACGCGGTGTGCACTTTCTTTGGGGTCACATCTTTCCTGATTTTGGTTCTAAGACAAGCTCATAGATAAATCTCTCTTGATCTGATGAGAATATTTCAGGTTTTAGATGGAGCCTTTCAAGATCATAGTAGGGGATCCAACTCAAGACATTTGGACATGGAGCATATGTAAATCCCATCCGTTAATACTCTCTGGGTTGCTGTTATAGGAATGGCAAATCAAATCCGACCGAACCAAAATCTCACCAGACAGATGTACAAACCAATGACACCCATAAATCAATGTGACTGTAAAAGACACACACACACACACACACACACACACACACACACACACACACACACACACACACACACACACACACACACACACACACACACACACTTCTGATCAAGCCTGGAGGCTTTCAAGTCGTAATCACCTATGGGAGTGTTCGACATGGAATGCCCACCATGCCTGTGCATTCATTTAAAACACCAATGCCACTACAGAGGCCTCTTATAAACAATGGGTCTGGCAAAGCATTTTGGACCAAATTTTGATGTTAATAAATAAAGTAAAATCCAATTAATATTTAAAGCTAATCATAGCCACAGAGCTGGAGAACACACAAAGACAGATTGAAGCCCGCGGGGGGAAAAGAGGGAGCTTTCTGACTACAGCTCCCAATAGACTGAGGTCTCTACTTTTCTCAGATTTAAATTCAAAAGCTCCTGTTTTAAAGAATGTTCTTATAATCCCGACTGGAATCATCTACAATTATCCAAGCACGTTTCTGACAAAAGCAGCACACTCAGTGAGTAAATAGATTACAGAGGAAAAAATATTACGGTATCGTTATGTCTAATGATTTCCTCACACATACATGAAATGCTCATGGCTACAGAGGCTGTTTAAAAAAGTCAGTGATCCAGCTATAAAGAGCCAGCGCAGATAATTCTGAATGACTATGCAAGGTTACTGCTTTTCATCACGCCAGAATCCAAAAACACGAGTTGTTATGAAAGCTACAAGATAATAGATGTGTGTGGTTGGGCGTGTGTGATTACTGCCCTGCTCTCCAGCTCTCTATAGGTAGTGGGGGAGGGGTAGCATTCACATTTCCCACCCAAGGATGAGCAACGGTGACTGAGAAGAGCTGGGGGGGTGGGGGTGGTGGCTGGGGTGCATCTTCATCCATGCCGTGCTATGTTGGCCCGGTCATAGGAGCGTACTGGCCATTCACATGCCTGTTTTAAGAGATGGAGGGACAGATGCTTGTCCACAGTGTCAGGGCATCGCTTGCTTTCTCTCTCTGACAGCACCACCAACTGCCTCCTCTTACATAACCCCCTCCCCCTCTCCAGGCCCGCTGCCTGCCTTTATTGGCTTATTTCTCTCTTTTTCAACCTTAGCATTTTCACCCCACTGACTAACTGCCCCCTCATCATCCATCTCTCTGTAATTCCAGCTCTTTTTACTTTTTTTTTTTTTAAACTCCTGGACTAAAGCCACAAATACCAGGTTGGATATTTTCTCAACAGAGTTTTCATGTGGTGCATTTTTTTCATGATACAGCAAGGGAGCAAGGATCCTTCGAAAGGACAGGACCAGACAGGATTCTGGTGGTTAATCCATTAATGGGGCTATTCATACAACAAGACCCCTACATGAATCACGATGCAGTCCAAAAACATCATTTATCAAGTAGACACTAATGTGTTTCATTGTAAGTCGAGTACAGAATAAATGTGAGCAGCAGAAAAATTAGGTGGTGATACTGATGTAGAGTAAAATCTCCATGTAAGCAATAAATGCTTACATAATCACATCTGCTGTGAGCTTTCAAAATGTGTGAAATAAGGCTCATTGGTCTGAATGCAGCCGATAAGAAAAAGGTTTTCAATAGATTTTAACGCCACACAAACATAAAGAGAAATAGTCAATCTCTAAAACCTCTCCTAGGCTGTAGTAATCTGCTAATATCAGCCAGGTTGCGGCTCATATGTGGGCTCAGCTCAGGGGGATTTCTTCCACTCTGCCACTGAATTTTCAGCCTCCATTTTACCCCTGTGCTTCTTCTCACCTTCCTTCTTCCTACTGCCTCACATTTCTTGCTCAAAATGCGATCAGACATGAACGGAGGAGCTACAAACAGTGCAGCGGCTTCCACTTGCTGCAAATACAAGTCTACATAGACACATACTCATGCACATTGAAAACCATTCCTTGAATTTCATGCTCGCCAAGCCACCCTTCCCCCACCCACGCTCACTCTCATGCTCACATACATGCACCTTGCTTAATTAAAGACTGCGCTTCTGAAGCTTCTGACCTCTTATCAACTGTAATTTATAAATACATGTAAATAAGGGGAGAAACAAAATGGAGTGTATGTTAAGAGACAGTTTCATTCACACTGTGCAGCATGTATGACAGGCACAGATTACCGCAGATTCGCTATTTTTTTTCTGACAACACATTCATTATTTTGTGATTCTTTGGAGCTTGTTAAAAAATGGAGGCCAAATAAGAATGGAAGTGGTATCAGACATCGATTTCATCATCTCTCCCTCTACTCTGAGCTAATGAGCGACAACCCTACAATTTGTTGATCTCTGACAAATCTATTTCTTACATGTAATTTCAAGTCAATATGTAATGTCGGAGTTGCCGGCTTGAGAGAAAACTTATAATAATTGCTAACTGCATCTCAGTGCTGCTTCAATGAATGAAAATGCACCATTTTCTGGCCTATGGTAACTGCATCAGCATGAGCCTTTGACGACATACACTAGGTGTGTTAAATCTATAAGCATTAGTCATCTGCATCTAATCCAAACATGAAGATCATCTCTGTGTGTGCACTGGAACTGGATCAGTCCTGTTCTGGTCTCCTTACTCTGCTTCCAATAGAGGAACCACAGTCAACAAATGGGAAACGGAGGACTTGAGATGAATACTAAATATGAATTCTCTTCCATAAAGCGACAGCCTCAGCTGATACATGATGGTCTCTGTTTTACTACAGCAAACAGCCCATCTGATGCCAGCCCCTCCTGCCAGGCCCAACAGGCCTGAGCTATCTAACAGAGTGAGGAAGATGAGTTACCTGGTCATACCACTCCCGGTTGGTACAGGTGCACTCGGGCCACCATCCTCCTTGTCCACTGGAATTGTTGCCGTTTACTTTAGGGCCACCCTTGGATTGGCCCTTTGGGTTGGGGCCTCCAGGGCCCCCACCAGACATAATCTTGCCCTTACTTCTCCCCAAAGTGCCCCCTCCTCCTCCCATGCTTCCACCTCCTCCTGAGGCCGGAGGGGGTAAGGTCTGGCCTCCCCCATACCCAGGCGGGTATCCATAGGGCTCGGCCTGCCAGTCTCCTCCATATGATGGGGCATCCATCCTACGCAGGGCAGCCATACGGGTCACCTCATAACATTCTGGGCACTTGCAGCAGTGGTGGTGTTTGTGCATGCTGGCTGTGCTGGCTGGGCTGACGCTGAGCTGAGCGGCGTGGCACTCTGTCTCTGCTGCCTCCTCAGATCTCACACAGCACGCTGTGATCGGCTCACAGAGCGCTAATGCCGACGGAAATAACACTAATCACAGGAATTTCTACAGATTTTCCCTTTTTCGTCAAATCCTGTCACTCTCCGCTTTATTCCTCTCGGATGTAGAAAAAAAAAGATCGAGAGGGACGGGAAGCAGCAACAGGAAAACAAAAATTACAAAATGGGCACGTAGTCTTTGTCCTCTTGACGTAGAAGATCAAAGGAAATATTCAAAATATTGTATACGACCACACAATCAGAGACCAGCCCCGATGATAGAAATTTCCTCTTGCTTCTCTTGGTTCACAGTGATGCGCATATAAATTCATATATATATATATATATATATATTCTTTTGTTTATATATCATATATATTTACACACACAAATACATATAAAAATATTAATATAAACAGACAAGCACAAATACAGATATGTACAGGGATAAATGTATATATATAAATATCTATATGCGTGTGTACAAATATATATATAGATATATAAACAATATGTATAAATAAATGATATCCGCAGATGAAAATCTTCCTCTGTCAATTCTTGGTATCTTCCCGTTCAGTCAAAATCTCACAGTTTTCCTCCTGCGTTGAAAATCGTTGTCTTTCTCGCTCTGTCTCTTTTCTCAGCCTGCAGAGAGGAGCTGAGCACTGGATCGCCTCTCAGCCAGCTTGCCCTAGATGTGGATTATTCAGAGGGATGCGAGCAAGCAAGAGGGAGATGGAGAGGGGGAGAGAGAGAGAGAGAGAGAGAGAGAGAGAGAGAGAGAGAGAGAGAGGCAGGAAGGGCGGGGGGGATACGTAGCAGCATCCCTCCAGCACCTCAGCCCTGACAGCCACAGCCAATCAACTGGCAGCGCTGCCATCAGCAGCAGCAGTACCAACAGGATTGAGCGCTTCACTAGCTGCTCTTAAAGGGGCCGAGGCACCTAAACCCTCACTGCTGCCTGCACTTGGGTGAAAAGGTACTGCTTCACACAACTCAGGGCTCAATGAAAACATTGCATTTGCCCTTTTTTCTCAATAAAAAAGGTCATGAAGTCATAGCCGGCAACCTGCTGACGCTGAGCCTCAATCCTGCTCCACTAATTGTGACTCTGATCCATGTTTTTCATCTGACCAATGCAGCCAAATTCCAACTTCCAGCGAGCACCTCCGTGCCTCCGACTGGTCACTGGTCACCTCCACGGTCATCTCCAGTTCAGCTGCAGACTTAACAGCGTTCTTGTGCTACTGATTGGCAACCTCAGGCTCTGTGTCACAGCACACATCTGTAAATAATGTCACAATAGAAGCAGGTGCAGCACATGAAATCCTTTTTCTCCTGGGTATCACTAAACCTGCCTCTCAACACAGGATGTCTTTGAATCACAGAGCATTACTTTACATCCTGCTCTATCCCACTTTCTTGTTTTAGTATTACTACTGGCACAACAGCACTGCTGTTGAATTATTTTATATTTAAGTCCTGTCCATGTGCAGGATTGGGTCAAAATAAACACAGTGAGGGAAAAGTGCACGGCTGAAGCCTCATTTGAGAACCATAGGGGAAATATTTTATGTTCACAATAATGACATCAACACATGTGTACGAAACCAACAAGATTACACGCTTGGGCTTTTCGAGTGGGTGGAGGATGAGATTGAGAGTGAGAATGTGTGAGGGGAAAAAAGAGTGAAGGAGAGACTATATGGCTTTCATGTAGCTGTGGCAGTTATATTTTCAGTAATGCAATAGGACTGCCTGTGAACCTTTTGCATGCTTGTGAATTTGTGGGTTGATCACAGCTAGATGTAAGACATCCTGACACTGAGAGTGAACGTTTATCTTTCAGAAAACTAAGAGGGAATGTTACAGTGTCGCCATTAAAGCCCTGCATATATGCATTATTAATGAAATGTGACGGGGAACGGAGCTGGGTGTGTCTGCATGGGGGAGAGAGTATATTTGTACATAGTCTGCATGTTACAGAGCTCACACATGAATGCTAGTGCCTTTTCAGTGATTTCACTAACATGTAAGACAAAGTGCCTTTAATTTACATGTATGTTAATGTGTGCCTGTGCAACCTTCCTGTTAAATTGAGCAGAATTTTAAGGCGAGGGCGCACTCCATTGTGCTGCAGCTCTACGAGGAGGCAGGAAACAGCAGGCTCGCATTATATGACAAGCAACAGTAACTATATTCATCAGAATGATATTCTTTTGCTGTAACCTACCTAGATTTGCCAAGCAAAGAGCAAAAAGAGGAGAAACTTAGGCTTTTTTAAACAGAGATAAGAAACCACTGAATGCCTCAAATTGCATTGTTGG
The DNA here is from genome assembly GCA_037975185.1 of Centropyge bicolor. NCBI lineage: Eukaryota > Metazoa > Chordata > Actinopteri > Pomacanthidae > Centropyge > Centropyge bicolor. The sequence goes on from JBBMOC010000002.1 coordinate 8,882,910, forward strand.
ATGCAGCCACAAACCCTGCTGAAGCCAATCAGAGTGGCGAGGCGGGGCTTCGAGGCAGCGGCTTGAAAGGACGATGTAAGCATATCGATCACAGCACACATGACCGAGCACATGTTGCAACCATCCTTCTCTGGCCTCGCTCTGTCTCTCTTATAAACTCTCCACAGCGCACTTACCACTCATCGCTGTCAGAGGGTTTGCAGTGCAAAAATAAACACATACTGTACTGGCACAATACAGGCAGGAGAGATGGACACAGAAAAATCCTCTGCACTGAATGAACACAGATATGCCATCTGTATGGGTGGGCGAGCACATACACACACATCTGCAATATGAACTGAGTATGTAGACATATTTAGTACCTCCAGGGGAAAGAAACCTCTCCCTTTAAATATTACATAATATAAAATATATAAAAAATTTGGTCAGTCTTTTTAGAGCCAATCAGTTGCTGGTTTTTTCCGTATCAGGAGTAGAGCAGGAAGAGGAATACAGGAAGTTAATATGCATTAATCAAATTAGAGCTATTACAGAGGACAGAAAAGGTCTTGAAGGTTAATGTAGTGTTGGTGCACATGTCTTGTAAGACATGTCATTTTTTCAACGTAATTTTTGACATAAAGATGTCTATATGCTTCTCAACATGTGTTTCTGTAAGAGTAACCATTCCAGTGGAGAGCTGATAATTTCAAATGCAGGCAATTGCAAGCTCAGACATGAAGCATTGCATGAAACCAACATTAGTACAATAAAGAATAATCAAATGACATAGCTGTGCAATAAATTCAACTTTTGGACAGATTATGTTGAATGTTTGTTGAGACGGTGTTGTTTTGGTTACAAACTTATTTTTGAGGTTGACATTTGCAGTGTCCTTGTATTAGATTACATGATATTGTCAAATAAAATCTGCAGTTTATAGTGTAATAAAGCTGTCACCTATATAAGATTATTTTTCCATTTGTGACACAGTTCCAAGCAGAAAAAGCAATATTCACTCACTTGTACTTCTTTTGACATAAATTCCAGAGATGGAGAAAACATAAAACCATCAAAAAAAACCTCTGCAATCTTTTAGTTCACCTTCAAAAATGTGGACAAATATGTTCCACTCTTAATGAATTGTGAAAAACCTTTTTGTCATAATGGCTGAAACAACACTACACAGCAGGGTATGATTGAACTGTTAGCTTGTAATTACACTCTGACTCTCACCAAATTCAATAACTACTCCTATCCTGCAGAAAATACAATAAGAACAACTTGGTTTTAGGAGACCCACAAGAATAGCAATCTGGTAGGACTCATGGCAATATAAAAACAGACCTTCACCTAACACATATTTGTGCAAAAATATGCAAACTCACCAGCCACTTTATTAGGTACACCTGTTCAACTGCTCATTAACACAAATATCTAATCGGCCATTCACATAGCAGCAACTCAATACATTTAGGTGTGTAGACATGATCAAGACAACCTGCTGAAGTTCCAAACGAGCACCAGAATGGGAAAGAAAGGTGATTTAGGTGACTTTGAACATGGCATAGTTGTTGGTGTCAGGCGGGTCAGAGGAGAATGGCCAGATTGGTTCAAGACAAGACAAAAAGGCAACAGTAACTCAAATAACCACTCCTTACAGCCAAGGTATGCAGAAGATCATCTCTGAATGCACAAAATATAGAAGACATTAAGACCACATTGTATCCATCGTCTGATGGCTACCTCTTCGTGTCACAAACCTCAAATTGTCTCAAACTAGTTCCTTGAACATGAAGATGAGTTCACTGTATTCCAATGGCCTCTACAGTCACCAGATCTCAATCCAATCAGAGCACCTTTGGGGTGTGGTGAAATGGGAGATTTGCATCATGGATGTGCAGCCGACAAATCTGCACAAACTGTTTGATGCTATGATTTCAATATGGACCAAGACCTCTGAGGAATGTTTCCAGCACCTTGTTGAATCTATGCCACAAAGAATTAAGGCGGTTCTAAACGCAAAAGAAGGTCCAACCCAGTACTAGTATGGTGTACCTGATAAAGTGGCCACTGAGTGAGTGTACATGTATACATACATGCATGTGTGTTTGTGTGTGCAGTCTTTAAAAATGTTGGGCCCAATTAAATAGCTTGGACTAGAAAGATGTGGATCAACAGCAGTAAGTGATTTATCTTGTGAAATGAAAGCGGTGACCTCTGACCTTGTGTGGACAAGTGAAAAAGAGGGACCTGTGATTAATGGCCTAAACGAGGAAATTATCCTGTGCTTTTGGACAGAGATGCTTCTCTGCATCCCACCCTGCAGCTCCCCCAACGCTCAGCATCAGCTCAGCATCAGCCTGCACAGCCCCTATTACATAAACCCACCTGGGCAACCTTCAACAAACATACACACATATACACACACATGCTATCGTAATGAGCATTACAACCCCCAACCACTGCACAGACCATGTATTGAGCTTTTCAGTCATTTCTAGGCATTTCTCTGAGAAGCTATGTGACTACTCCTTCGTCACCTGACCGGATGCAGCACCATAAAAGGACAGTCGGTAGTGAGGCAGTCTTAAAGAGGCAGCTCCATATCAACACATACCAAGCTGCTCTACTGTAGCCTTGACTAACTGCAAGAGGGGGTGAGGATGCAAGTCTTATAAGTCTCTCTCAGGCATCATTGCATCTTAGCACAATCCACTTGTTTGGTGCACAAAAAGCAGACATTGAAAGGACTAAATCCCAGAACACAGGAGGAGAATCTTTACAGTTAATGCCTCCACTGCCTCAATGAATCATAGCTTTGTAAAGTGTGAATGTGCAGGAGGGGGTGGGGGGTGCATGGCAAAGGGAGAGAGAGGCCGCAACACAGAAAGCCAGTCAGACGGAGAGAATGAGAGATAGTCATCAGTTTTGCACTAAAAGCAAATGTAACCTGCCGAGGAGCCATCATGATGCAGATGCAGAAAACAAAGGCTACACGGCTAAGACTCCTATTAATAGGCCTCAGTGGCAGAGAACAGCTGCTCCACCACACACACCAAACACAGCACCTCCAACTGATGGAATAATGAGAGAGAGAAGCATGCACATGGAGCAAAATGAAAAAAGGGAAATGAGGGAGACTGGAGAGGAACAAGATGGCAAGAGATTGTATCAAAGCTGCCTGGCTAAGGAAGAACACATAAAAAGAGAGACGCTGAAGGAAAGAGAGGTATGAAATGGGGTGCAAGTAGGAGGTTAACAGATGAGCAGGCAACTGTCAGGAAGGTGAAAGCAGCTAATAAAATATGATGAAGGCGCTGCAGGTCCACGACAGGCGCCATGACTGAGGAGGAACGAGGCTAAGGTGCCCCTGTGTGTGGGCAGAAATGCAATGACTAGAGGGGGGCATTACTGAGGCATGGTACCGAACAGAAGGTGGGGAGTAAAAATAGAGAGAGGAACACAGAGAGACGCCGAGAAAAACAACAAAGTGTTTATGCGTCCGTGAGCACGCTGGAATGCAAAATAAACTGGGTGTAATTGACCGTTCACCTTGCCACAGCGGAGCATATGAAATCAGTGTGCTTGCTGAGTGTGCAGCATCACGACTACGTGTGGAAAAACAACAAAAGCACGAATTAAAAGAGGAACGAAAAAGGCAGGATGAAAAGCAGAGAGGCGAGGAGATGGAGAGTAAAAGAGAGTCAGAGCGGTCTGTCGGGATGCAGGCGGGGGAGGAATGTGGTTTCCATGGCAACCGGAGGCAGGCTGAGCTCTGGGTGTCCGTTCCAGCTCTGCACTGCACCGGCCTTCGCCTCCCTGCAGCCTCCCCCACTATAGCTTTCTCCACACACACACACACACACACACACACACACACACACACACACACACACACACACACATCTTCCCTCCCTTTGACTCCCTCCCTCCTGCTCCCTGCGCCTCCTCGGCTCCCTCACCTCCCTCCTTCATGTGAGAGAGGGAGTCACACACACATGCACAGACTCACACACACACACACAGCTAGCTCCATGTTTTCCACACCAGAGTCAACCTGTACTGTCACCGTATTCTTATGCAGACATTATCATACGAGCGCACTGAGTCATGTGCTTACAGGCAGCATCTCCCTGTCTTTACCCCTGATCCTCACGCCTCCACCACTCCCACCCACCCACCCACCCATTGCACTAGTTCTGGGCTCAGCTGAAACGCCAACGCCTGCGGCCACTGAGCTGCCATGTGCCACTGGCCGTGTTGCAATGGCGAAGACATGTGAACACAAGGGCTTTTTATGATACTGAGGCACACGGCAAGCCTGCGAGACTTATCTCACAGGCATATATCACATAAATAGTAGGTTGGCCACCATCTTAAAGAAACTGTTCGGAAAATATGCTCATTCGCTCTCTTGCAGAGAGTTAGATGAGAAGATCGATACCACTCTCGTGTCTCTGCACTAAATATAAAGCTAGAGCCAGGAGGCAGTTAGCTTAGCTTAGCACACAGATTGGAAACAGTCGTTTGCAAAATGAGACTTTTGCAAAATGAGACTTCCAGCACCTCTAGGGTTCACTTACTAATAAATAGATCTGGTTTATTTAATCCAGAGAAGAGTTTTAAATAAAAATAGCACATAGCACCACACATTGTAGTTTTTATACTTCTTTTTATAAACAGATTGAACAAGGTATAATGTGTTAACTTTTGATCTTCAGAAGTGCTGGTAGTCTGGATTTTGTTACCTTTGGACAGAGCCATGCAAGCTGTTGCCCTTGATTCTAGCCTTTATGCTTAGCTAAGCTAACCGCCGGCCCCAGAGATAGATGTGAGAGTGGCATCAATCTTCTGATCTAACTCTCAGTAGGAGTTTCAAAATGCTGACTTATTCTTTAAATCACTGATTTTCTTTTAGCATGAGTCTCAACGTGATAAAATGTGTTAACTAATAATTTAGTATTTAAGTGTTTAACAGTTCCAGTGAGGAGAGTAATGACAAAATATTTACAAAAGTATGATTAAAGGCATATATTCTGTTAAATACTATGATCAGTGTGAGCATAATATATGCAAATCATCATTGTAGGTGTTGCGATACTGAAGAGAAAATGAATTAATTTAATCTATTATTAGCATGAAATATTATGATCACAATAATCAACATACATTATTACCAGGCCAGAGTGAGGTGACTGCTTCTATTCAAACTGATCAAACAAATCCCTAGACATCAATTCCTGGACTCTTTGTAGTGCTATGTAATATAGCAGGCATGTCTCATTAATAAAATGTCCCAAAGGTCATAAACCTTTATGAGCAGTGACAAATGGTTCATGATGCTTTCATGGCACCTTGCTAAACTGTCAGGGAGACTGCGTCATTGTCACACCATCAGGATCATTAGCATCTGCTTCTTTTAGCAGCTGCTGCCTGTTCTGATGCCTGAGTAGAATCACTGAGGAGAAGATGCGTTCAGGAGACCCCTGGGAAACTCCACTTTTCACTTTTCTTAACTCACCTTGGGCATGTCGACATGGGAGCGTGTCACCAAGCCAGAAACTCGCTCCACTTTGTGAGGGCTCCTCCTGCTGGTCACTCGCACCCGAGACACACCCTCCTCATCCTCCGGGTCCTGTGGGACAAGAGCGAATTAGATCAGACACAAAAAAGATGACAATCATCACCAAAATCTTTCGGTCAACATTTATGGAAATCCGCTTATTTGCTTTCTTGTTGAGAATTCAGTGAAACCAATACAACTCTCATGTCTGTAGGAGTCACAACTTGAGGAATGGTGTAAAAATACATTCGTAGAGAAAACCAAATATTTTTTTCATCCTGGTGGTTGTAACAGTAACAGATTCTGGTTGAAGTGTTTCGTGTAAAGTAACTGTAAAATCAGATGTTTAGCTCTGTGACTCAAATGTAATGGTAATACAAGAAAGGCACAAAGTGAATGGTTAAAATGAAGCTAGAAACAGCAGACAGTGAGTTTAGTTTAGCACAAAAACCAGAAGCAGGAAGAAACAGTTAGCCTGGTTCTGTCTAAAGGGATACAAATCTGCCCACCAGAACATCCAAAGCTTCCTCAATAACACATTATTATAACATGCAGCACTTTTCAATGCTGAGGAACAAAAGAGAATAACACCACTGCAAAATCAAAAATTTGAAATAACACACAGCACAGTGCTATTTGTTGTGGAAATAGTCACCTGTCAGCGAGGCACAAAACTGGACTGGATTGTTCATATCTGGTATTTCAAGCTCAATATAAAATGCCAGCAAATGAGCAACCACTCAAACCAAATTGACCAAAAAGTCATCTGAGTGTGAACATGGTTTACAGTACCTGAAGTTCACGGAGACCAGTCCCACAGTTTAGACCACAGAAACCATTAGCTGACAGCAGAGGGCAGCCTTCAGAGCAGGCCATGACTGCTGCAAAGTTTTTTTTTTAAAAGTTACCACAAAACAGGCCCAACAATTTCCCAAACAAGCAGAGCCTTCTCTCTCAGCTGATACCTCCGAATTAAAAAGAAAGCTGCTCTTGAGCTCAAGTTGAAAAGACCAGTGTTTATATAAATACACACACAGCCTCAAGAATGCAGGCTGCTGGCATCACTGCAACCAACAGGAAGAGAGTCCGAAAGCAAAAAAAAAAACAACCTCCAAAATTATATTAACATCAAGTCTGCAGTATTCTCACAGCAGTTTTCTCTTTTTAATATCTTTCTATTTTTGCACTGTTATAGATCAGATGTGTTATTTCAGGGATGCTCAGTAAGTTTCTCTTTGATGGCTCCACTCCCACATGGCAGCGCTGACAGTTAGGTCAGCTGACACTGCCAGAGCCAGAGCTGTCCTCCCAGGCGCTTGCTTCGTCTGATAGTGGCAGCTAAGAGTAGGCCCTTTGCACACATATATAAAAATGTGCAGACATATTTGAAATGAGTCCATCAATTAATAATATCAAGTTATACAATATTGACAGTGTAAGAATTGTTTCAGTTTCATTACTTTCTTATTGTTCCACCATTATAACACTATAAAATCAAATATAATACATCAAATATTCTTGCAGTGAAACACTAATTACTTCCGTCTTATGAAATCAATTAGACTAATAAAAACTGCATCTTCTCTCATGGTTTCTTTCATTTCCTCTCCAAAAGAGCTTTTCTCCACTTTCACCTGCTACTCTGCACCAAATCAGGGAATTTGCAGACTCATTTAGTTTCCCTCCCATCCTCCACTCAGGTGACAGCATGGCTAGAATACTGATGAGCACCTCACTGGGTGTCCATTAAGCAACTCCCCTTCTCTCTCTCAAACTTCCCCTTCTCTCTCTCCAGGACTGTGCCTTGGCCCCACAAGCAGCTGGGATCCAGAGAGGGAAGGACGGAGGAAGGATCAGGAGTCCTGCTGCACTGAATTAGAAGCTAGACAGGGTGGATCACAGAATACACTGAGAGGAGCTTAGGATGGCAGAACAGTTCAAGCCACAGTCATAGTTTGTGGTTTAGGTCCGCTACTGTGGGAGTGACGGACTAGGAACACATGGCAATGCAATTCATGTGTTTCAGCCACAAGGAAGTGCACCAGAAGTGGGAATATGTTGCGTCTTGTGCGCTGACATCTGCTGTATTTTATCAAATACATATATGACCAGTTTTATAATGTACAGCATGAAGGACTGACCGAGCTGAAAGAAAATCACAGATTTATTTCTACAGCCCTCTGACAAACACCAATCATTATATAGAGGTGTGAAATAGATCCGTTCTCCCACACAGCTCTGGGATCAGTCACTGTGGCTGACTGGTCCATACCAACACACAGTTTAACACACAGTCACAATGTGTTGCTGTTTGTCTTTTAATAAGTGTGTACAACAATATGAGATCATAAAAGATGTTGCACAGTAAATGCTCATTTGGTTAGTCAGGAGTGAAATGGTAGCTTCTGTCAATCTCAGAAGTTGTGCAAATGCAATCTTGATCAACTAAAAATGGACTATTCAATTTTATAAAATACTGTAAAAATATTGGAGCCAGACTATCCTTAACAGATAACAGTATTCATCCTAAGTATATGCAAATATTGACTTATATATAATTAATATAGTTAAATAACATAATATTTAAACACATTTGGAACATGATGTGTGGTGCTGATGAAGGGGTATTTGATCTGACAGGGCTGTGGTCCTTCACACACACAAAAAGGACAGGAACCACAGGACTAATCCAATATGTGAGAGGTTATAATTCTTGCACATACTTGCCAATATTTTTTAAACCAGGCATAATCACAAAATAGATTGTTAATATGTTCCCTGCTATGACCTTTACACAACATTACGAAGGCATAAGAATCCTTTCTGTTGAAAATAGTGTTACACTGTTGTGCACTAAAGAGTCCATTTAATAAAGTCTAGTAAACGACAAGTTCATTGTAGTTCCCGTGGTCAACTGACCGTACATAATCAAGTTCAGACTTAGCACATGAATTTCAAAAACATATTGCCATTAAGTGATTGACTGGTGGGAGGGGCTGGTAAGCATGAAGGAATGATGTTAGATTAAAGTTTTGATCTCATGTGAGGATTGAATTGTGTAATTCCACTATTACCATTATATTACAGGACTAAAAAAACACTGAAAATGGATTGCACTACACATTACTGAAATACTTAGAAACACTATGACTTAAAAATATGTGTTCATAACCAAGAATTGATTTATGCGTGAAGTCATCAACCAAACATGCTGGGTGGCTCAGTTGTTCAGTGATGATTGGTGGATCAGACAGGTTAGGCCCCTCCTGATAGTAACCCAATGGTTGACATCAATTCACTGTGCCGATTAGTGACCAATCAGAAGGTCCCAAATGACCAAACACACAATGGAGCACAGTTTTAATCCAGGACATCATCATTGAGGAAGTCCAGTGGGACAGAGACAGAGCTTAATGGTCAGGCATGGGTTACTGATGCTTTATTATGTATTTTACAGACTTGTTAGTTCAAAGTTCAAAGAGTAAGTTATAGTTTATCTATGAAGTAGAAGAAATCATTCATAACACCTGGTGGACTGTCTCATATTTGTGATGTTGTGGCTCCCTCACAACTGCACCCAAGTTTTCCTGATTATTTTACTTTAACAAAGAGCACCACCTGGGGTGTCGGGGTGGTCCCCTGGTTTAAGATGTGCATTATATACCTGCAGGGGACCAGGACCAGAGACCTTTATTGCATATTGTATGCCTCTTTTTTCCCCCATGTTTTGTTTCGGCATCTCTATTGTAAATTATACAATAAAGGCCAAATGTGGAAAAAAACTACTTCTACTCCAGCTGCTTTTTCTTGTGCAGGTATGGTTAGCTTCTTCTGTGACCCAATTTTTCAGAGCCTTGATCAGTGTGCTGGATGTCTCTATATACATTTTGGCTCACAGAGGAGCTTTTGTGACACAGTAGATATTGAGAGAAGCTTTAAGACTGTTTTCTAGTGGGCTGTTTTCACCTCTGAAGTATTTTGGATTTGACAGTAAATAGTAGTCTTCCAACACTACCAAGAGTCAAATTCTCTAAAGACTTGGTGTTACAGTATATTTAAAAGCAACTGCTAATATAATATAAATAAACTATTGCATGCTTCCAAATAAACTGAATCCAGACCAAAACACAATACTAACACACACAATACAACTATCACGTTCCAAACAAAAATGTGATAATTTGCCAATTCTGACATATACTCAATTGAAAAACCACAGTACAAAGTACAAAGACAATACATTTAATGTTTGACCTCATGAACCTCATTGATTTTTGTAAATATATGCTCATTCTGAATTTGATGCCAGCAACATGTTTGAAACAGGTTGGGACAGGAGCAACAAAAGACTGTGAAAGTTGTGGTAGTGTACTTTGGATCATTCCACAGGTAAACAGGTTCATTGGTAACAAGTGATAGTATCATAATTGGGTATGAAAGGTTCGTCCTGGAAAGGCTCAGTCGTTCACAAGCAAGGATGGAGAGCGGTTCAACACTTTGTCAAACACATGATTGTATACAGAATATTACTACATGGATTCAGGAACACTTGGTAAAACTGTTATCAGTAAACACTTTGACTTTTGATATGACATTTGATAAAACGAGTTTGATGTTTCAGTGGAGGAATCCAGCTTGGTTCAAAGGGATTAAACTATGCTATTAAATATTAAATTAAATTTAAAAAATTTGATTTTGCAATTTTGTGCTAAAATCGAAATAACAATATTGTTTTTTGGCATCACTGTCAACCTATGCTAGGGCGTAGACACGTAGACTAAGATTCCATCACTTGTAACTACACATACACACACACACATTAAGCAGAAGCTATAGTGTTTTGCTAATCTCTGCTAAAGAACAGGCCAAAGATCATTCAGTTAATGGACTATAGAAGCCAGCAAAAGATCAATTTCATTAACATTTTGGCATAGCTGAAGGAAAGTTATGAGGCAATATTAAATCATGCAAGTGATGTGAAGTCAGGGGCTCCTGCCCATTCAAGGGCTATTAGGAGATCAGTGACATGGAACTACAAACACAATTATCCATATTTTTAACTAATTATTCATATTTCACATGTAGCCAGAGCTCTGTGATGCTCTTCAACAAACATCTGCATGAGGTTTAAATCTACTCAAAATGCAGCTTTCCTCCCTTCAGTTCAATTGCTTTTTTTACACTAAAATGTTCTAAATAACCATGTGACTGCAAACACTTGTTCTAATGAAAGGACTGGCTGACTTCATGAGAGCAGCCCACTGATGAGTAAATGGTAATCAGCGCTCTTTTGACTCTGTTTAATTTCCTCTTTTCTCTCAACCCATGTATCCCTGCCTCCAACTTCTTCTCCGTCTGACACTCATTCACCAGGTTGAAGTCATTGCCATCATGAGTCATGATAACATTTTATCCATGTAGGAGTGCAAGGGACACAGGTAAGACACCTTGTGCTGGCTGTCGAGTAACCTTTCTGTGCAGCCAGGAGGCAAAGCATGTCGAACAACAGCTTGTGTGACGCCAGCCACAATGTAAACATTAAGCATATTTTCTCCAATCTATAATGTGAAGAAAGAAAATTACCTCCCACGCATCTTGCCTGCTCTCTTCTTTCACAACTGTTTGTTCCTTGTTCAGTTGCAAGGTCACCTCGTAACACTCTTGAATATCTGTGAGAAAAAAAAGACAATGATGAGCTTTTCTTTACATGGATAATTACAAACATTAGATGTGAGGGCTTTTTTTTACCCTGTACTCTATTTCTTCTTCCTAACTTTCACTGGCCTTCTTAAGTAGATAGCATTCGTTGTGTAAAAGAATCTACCGATCAATCACAGGCACATCGGGAGATGTCTGTTTTCCTCAGTGGTGCTCTGGGTGAAAATGTGGGGGTGGGAGTCGTCTGTTTACATGGAAGTTATGTCTCCACATTTGCAAGTCCTCTTCTTATCTTGTGGCTGCACTGTATGACTCAGGTACTGACTCAGTAAATCATCAAGTCAGTGTCTAAGAGGCCCACATTTTAATATTGGATACTATTTGAACATTTCCCCACTTTTTGCTTCTTTTAGTTCAACATTATCCTCTATCAGTTACATTGTGGGTCATTTCCAGTCTTGTTGCTTTGATGCTCCATTTTAAGGTGAGGGTTCCTACACATGTTAAATAAATGTAGACACTGCCCCCTAGTTGAATTGTGGGTCATTCATATCCTGATACATGCTTTGGTTTGCCTGCTGTAGAAATGGAAGTAAGTTTTCCAAAAGTTTTTAGCTATTTAAGATTGTGAACTTCAGAAGGACCAATGGCAGCAGACACACTGTCTGTATCAATGAGACGTAGGTTGAGCATGTCTCTGGGTGTACATATCTCTGAGGACCTTTATCAGACTCTCAACACCTCAGTTCTGATCAAGAAGGATCATCCGATTTACTTTTGATTCTAGTGAACTCATCTCCACTCCAACACCATTGAGGTTGTGTCTGTGGAGGGGTCACAGTATTCACACACCTCTCACCCTGGGCACAGACCATTTGCCCTCCTTTCCTCTGGTGGGCACCAGAGGACTCTTCGTTTCAGGATCAGCATCCTCCGAGGATTGACCTCCTCTTGCCTGTTCCACCACGGACCCCCTCACTCACACCCTCCTCCAGGTATTCGCACTATGGCTGTCTCTTGCACTAGAACAGCTTCTGCCTCATAAGCTGCTGGCTCCCACTCACTTACCACTGCTACACTACTTGCACTATTATCTCATACCAATACAGATTATACCACTGTCCATACTGTATCTATCTGCTCTGGAGTTCAAAATCAGTCCAAATCAAAAATGTCAACCTGCTGGTGGCGCTAGAGGAAAATTCAAGGGATGTCCAAAGTCAGTAGAAGTCAGGGGAACATGCATGACGCCATAGGCAAATGACAAAATAAACAATATTTAATTAAGGAAGTCAGATTATGCAAAGGAAAAAGACAAATCAGTATGTGGTCTTTACATTTTGTACATGTTGTAAAGTCCTGTGTGGGGCTATTCAAACACATGTCAAGTTCTTTTCAAGTACCACAAAATACTTTGTGGTACTTTTAAAAGTAAGAGGATAAGAGCACTGACATCTCAGCATGTTCTGTGACTCCTACTTCATTCTTTTAAAAGTTTTCCTTTTCCTTTCAGACTGAACTCCTCGGCTCTCCTCCTTTCTCCAATCGCCTCTTCTCATCACCTCTTGGCTCATTACACATCCATGTCCTGTGGTTGCCTATTGAGTGGCAGCCATTTGATGAGAATGCACTGGGACAGTTTTGCTGAAATCACATACAGGCTTGGTTCCTGCACTGTTGACATAAAGAGGTTGCTGGAGAGTTCATCAGATTCCCAAAGTTCAAAGTCAGGACGAGACGGCTGCAAAGATACGTCTGAGAAGGACATCCATGGAAACTTTATACCTTCAGAACACGTCTTTCATTTCTATTAACATTGAGTATCTTTTGTTGAAGACTCAAAGAAAGTTCGGCACTCTGTGTGTATGCGTGTGAGACAGAGAGATAAGAGTCAGTACGTCCCAACAAGACACAGTGAGAACAAAAGTGTAAGAATGGAGCATGTGACTCATCACTGTGTCTGAACGTGGAGGAGTGAAGCCATGTGTGGGCAGAGGAGTTTGCTGCACAGCTGACTAAAGAGCAGCCTCACTTACACAAACTCTTATATACATGCAGATACACACATAGTGTCTGCATGTAGACACTGGGATACAGGCACATACACAGCAATACCCACAATGACGCGGGTTATTGCCAGTATACCAAACTATTTGACTAGGTATTAGGTACTGGTTGCTACCTTTTTCCCTAAACCTGCATTGATTTTTTTTTGCCTCTTGGGGCTGTAAACCAGAAGACTTCAAGGGTCCAAAAAATCATGTCTGAATCCAAAATGTAATGTACATCCCAGAACCAAGATGGATTCATCTATTATTTGAAAGCTGAGACCCAGGAAGAAACGAGAAATGTCAGAACCAGACCTGGCCAGGAGACACGGACCGGATCAGCACAGATTTCACAGCTAATTATAAATAACAAGTTGACATTCATTTACAGTTTGTCAAAACAAAACTTACTGTCTTACCTAATGAAATGTTAGTGGCCTTCTCCCACATGTCTGACTGACGCATATAATCCATTCATCTTTCCAAGAAAGCTAGTAAAATACCTTCAGGTTTTCTGTTATTTCTCCCTTGCTGATTGAAACAGCGTGGCTAATCCCCTTGTTATTTCAACTTATAAATTCACCTGCTGTTACTGTTACATACTGATGAAAACTTTGACTGTTTGCCCTATTGAACCATAACAACAAAATTGTCGCTGGCTGCCAATATTAGCATTGCTAATTTGTTGTCATCTGTGCTCTCAGATCTGACCTATGCCCTCTCACACTACATACACCAATCACTTCCATCACCATCAGCACTGTCCTATCACAGCCCAGGCTTCTTGGATCAACTTGAGTATTACACTTAATGTTAAACAGGTCAGGCCAGACACAATAAAATTTAGACAAGAACCCTATGGGTTGAGTCTCGGGGTCCTAGTGTTCCGGTAGACCCATAAGCTCAATATTAACACATCACCTTATAAAGTTGACTGAGTGAATATGTGAGGAGACAGTTTTATACATGAAACAAACAAGGCTCAACATTGGGCGTGGGATTATCTTAGCTCCTCAGCAGCTGTAGCTGGAAACAAGGCTCATGAGGGTGAACTGAAACAGAGAAGCCTGCAGGGCTGTAAAACCATAGGAGAGCTGTAAGGTTGGGTGATACTTCTCTGTGGGTTCATCAATACAAGAAACACCTTTCACATCTACTCATGTGACCTTATGTTCATACAAAAATACTGGTTAGTTCAGCTTAAAATACATTTGAAAACGTTGCATCTGTTAAGTCTTGCAGGAATTACACATCAGCTGCATCCCAGACACCTGGTTGCTTTCACACAACTAACACTTCTAATTACATCGCTCATCTATTCCTGGCAGAGGTAACAATACAGAGAAAAGTGCTCAATCAGGTCTTGTTTTGAGATCTGGATTCACAGTCACACAAAGTACAGAGAGGTTGCTTTTTTTTACATCTCTGACTTTTCAAAAAAAATCTCTGAACTGTTCCAACCCTCACAGACCACATAAATTCCAAGTCATGGAACAAAATACATTATCCAAGCCAGAACTCTCTTTCACAGGACTTATTCCCAGATCTCTTTTTGATGTCGGGACTATTTTGGGATGGTCTGATCGGAGTGGTGAGCCATTTTGTCACAGTTATAGGGGGTTTCCTGCACCTTCTCTGTGTCCTACAAAGACTCTGCATGCAGGGTCAGCGTGTTTGTGTGTGTTGCGGGCCTCTTTCTGTTTGTCATGCACCTATTCAATTGGAGTGAAGTCATCTGTGTATTGCCGGCTTGGGTGAATCACACAAAAAAAAAAGTGCCCCTGGTTCTTCACATGATGACGAGCAACCCACAGCTCACTAGAATAACACATTTACAGAAAACTAGGTCACAATACCAAGGCAGGGCAAACAATTCACCCCCGTCACTGCCTTGATACAATATTCCCCAGGCATTTAGGGTCCTCTTTAATTTAACGTGTGTCTGTCTGTAATGTCTGCCCCAACTCCCTGCCAACCCCCTCATTCCCCATGCCTCCCACTGCATGTTTGTATGTTGGAACAAAAGGGTGGATGCACAGTTAAGGCAACCTTTGTTCGTGACTGTGCAACCATGCGGACATCCAATCAAGTGGCCAGTGCTGAATCTTCCCACACTGCATCAAACAACTCTTTACTTCCCACAGTGCATCAACGTTAGAGGACATCTCGTAAAGACAAATACTGCACTGTAATGCAGACTCAATAATAAAACTCTTGTTTTATAAATTTTTCATCTGAGCACAAAAAAGTTCACAACATTGCCAGCTCTACTCAGAAAGCTCTACACTGTTCAGCCCGACACCACACAGACAAAAGCAACACAAAATGGTCCAAACAGAACTGGTCCACATGGCCCTGAGCATGTGAAGTCAAACACAACAAGAGAGGATAAGAGGATGAGTAATGTTTATACTGCACTGTATTCCTATTAGTGCTATGAAGCGGCTGCTCCTCCACTCTGCCTTTCCTGATGAGAACCACATGTTGAATTGAGGGCTGAAGCTTCATCAACCCTGCACCTGGGACACACTGACCACGAGCCTCTTCTTCTTCTTCTTCCTCTACCCTCAAACTGTGCAGATGAGCCAGGAGAGTTGTGGAATAGGCTTGGCATGGCAGCCAAGAGCAGTTTATTTTCCTGTCTGCCTCAGGCTCGGCCCTGATTGAACATTCTTTGTGGGGAATGTTTGGAATCCTGATTTGGAAAGCTAATCCTCCCTGAGTCTCCCTCACTTAAACAAATAACAAGGTACTACATCTGATGTCTATAGTTACTAGATTAAAATTGTGCATAGCAGTTGTGCAAACTATTTTCTAAGGTCATTGTTTAAAAAGTTCATGTTTTCTGCAAAGGTGCATGAGTACTACTTAAAGCAAAAGTCTTTCTGGGGATGACACTTAGCTCTTGATGAAAAAAAAAAAGATAAAATCGGTATTGTGAGCATAAAGATCTTGAATTGATGCAAAAAGATATTCGACAGGGCAGTATATTTATAATTAACCTATAACTAGACTGAGAGACTACAGCTATGCAAGCAGCTCTGTAAAGCTGTCCTTCAGCACAGCAGTGCTTTGAGCTAAATGCTAACACCAGCATCTTAACATGTTCCAATGACAATGTTAACATACCGGTGCTTAGCAGTGGTTCCATGTTTAATGTTTATCATATTCACCATCTTAATTTAGCATGTTAATAATAAAACCAAAAGAAGCCTTTAAAGTTGGACCATTAGGACATATTTGGTCTTGAAACAGGGACTCTGAATGATGGGATAGAGCAAATGAGCCCCAACCACCTCTTTGGGTGATGATCCACAGCTGACCTCTGACTTCACTGAGGTAGAGAACCAGCAAAAACATGATCAAATCCAGCCTTCAAGCATGAAACTTGAACTTCTCATCAAGCTTGAACTACAAACTATGACTTCACATGATTCTGATTTATTCTGTGTTGTAATGGCACTAAGCCTGCCTGACAAACAAACAGACATGTGATAAAAGTGGGTTCAATATTGCTTCAGATGACTGGTAAAAACAGCGTATTTTTATAACTGCTGCCTGAGCAGCCCCTCCCCCTCAGTTCCCCAGCAGTGGGTCAGCAGTAGCAACATCAGACCCAGGGGCAAGCATCATTATAGCATGGCTGTGGTAATTAGAAGGACCACTCAGCCATGGGTTAAACTGACGTAATGTGCTTGATCTGCCTTAAAAAGGAACTGAGGCTAAGATTCTCATTGGCTTACCTGAGCTCTTTTCAACAACATTTCATGGAGGTGTATCTGGTTACTTATAATAATTAATTCCAGCAGAAACTATGCACACTTCCAGGATTAGTATTGTAGGTTTAGCTGACAGCAGCCTCTGTAAAACTTTATAGTAATAGTAAATCAACTGTTTCAAACATTCTGAGAAATGATCAACATCATGTTGAGATAATTTCATAAAGTCTGTGGTACAAATAAGAGGCCATTTGCTCTCAGTCAAGGGAAGAATGGTGCTTTCACAGTGTGACAAGTCTGGGCTTACAACAACTCGGTCTATATATACAATGTGTTGTGCGTGGCTTTATTAGGATTTCATTACAATCTGAGTTCATTACAGAGGGGGACATACAGCAAACCTTTGTGAGACAAACTGAAAGGCCTCTTTCATAAGACTTAATTGGGAAACATTTAGACTCAGTCAACTTTCCATCTAAATTAATACAACCTGACCCTGTCTACATCCTGTGTCTGCCAGCAGTCAATCACATACCCACACAAATCAGAGCATAGAAGCTGCACTAAACAACAGCCTATGTTACTTACTGCTTATGACCATGTCCATGTTCAATAACAATACTATTTTACAATCATAAGCTTTATCATGTTCATCCACATCTGTTACTTAACCTATCCCACTTCTGTTGTAAAAATATCCCATTAGGCACTGTTCTCTATTCTATATTTCACTTATTGTATTTAGGATGCTCTATTCCTATTGCTATTGCTCCATCTCTAATTTGTTGCTTTGTATTTTTTCTTGAATGCTCCATTGTTATGTAGTCTATTTTTTGCTAATGTAATTTCTAGAACAAACTGGCAAAAGAATTTCCTTTGGGATTAAAAAAGTTATCTTATCTCATGACAGCTGAGTGTAGCAAACCAAGAAGCTGTAAACAATCTTCCTTATTCAAAAAGAAGGGGGTGTGAACAGGAAAGGTTCTTTAGAAAGTCCACCCTTAGAAAACGGTGATGTAATTTAAGCCAGAAGGCAGAGTTTCAAAAGACTCCCTTCTGCAAAACAAACAGTTTTACAATGTTTTCTTACCAAGAAGGGCCTGGAAGAGCTGGCTGCCCAAGATGGCAGACACTTTGCCCACACTGGTCTTCAGGGTTTGCTCCTCTGGACGGGTCAGGTTGGCCTGGTACTGTCTGAGCAGCCCTACTGCTCTCTCTGTGTCTGCCTCACAAAACAAATACATGTGTAAGAAGCAACATGGTGGCAGTCATTGTTAACAAGGACAAAAATATTCTTACAAATTGGGATTAAACATATATTAATTGTATTGTTCTTAGAATGCAGTTAGTCCAGGGATAGAATATGAAAATATGACAAAATACCAGGTCAAATGTGTTAGGGCTGCAACTGATTTCAACTCAGATATGGATGTTTTTATAAGAATGGCAGCCTTCTTTCAAAGGGCTCTCATATATAGCTCCAATGTCCTGATTATGGAACATAATGGTTTTTGAATATTTTGCTATTTTATCAAAATTATGGATGGATCAAATTTACAGATCCCTTGGAACTGTAAATTTGGATGTGGTGCCATAATTAAACTTAATGCTAAACTTAATGTTAATATGGCAAACTGATTAACAAGAAAATGTAAAAATAACACTTCATATCAAAAGGTTGCTGAACCCTGCTTTAATCAATTGTTTGCTCTATAAAATATAAATCAGCTCTATAGTCTATAGAGAACAGCTGATTTCAAACAAAAATCTAATGCTAAAATATGAAAGTCAGTCCCAAAAGACAAAGTACTATAACACATGAAGCATTAAAGGAAGCTACACATATAGGATTTTATTGGAGAAGATCATATAATAATAAAGTTTTATATTATTTATTTGACTTATACACAAGAGCAGCACTGCTGTTTGCGATATTCCCCTGCAGAGCACATTAAAGGTATTTTTCTCCTGCAACACGACTGTACAGCTGGTTGTTGAACCCGGTGGGTGGTGAGGAACATAGCACAGAGAGATGATGCACATCACCGAGGTAAATCTACAACTTCACAGTTTTCCTGCCTGATCCTGAACATTTTGATCGAGAGAGAAAAAAAACCTCAGAAGAAGTAAACTGCTGCCCGGAAGTTGCACAATTTCCAGTTACAGTATTTTACCTTTTTTATCCCCTCAGGACAAGAAAGTGTTTGAAAGGGATTATAACCAAAGAAAATCCGTGCATAAGCTTTTATGGAGTAATGAGCTTGCATTTAGCTAAAAACTTGAACTTTAACCGAGATCGGCTGCAAAAGTTTGACACAAAACTTTGACACGTGAGGGAGATGAAGACGTCGTGTTACCTTAACGGTACTCACCATATTTATGAACCATGTCGTGGTCGACTCGAAAAGTCATGTAAATTAAAGTTGGGGTGCTTTTTTAAAGGAAAAAAAATAATGACAGTAGTAATCCAGGATTAATCTATAACCACAACTGTCGCTCCGTCTTCACAAATAAATGATATGTTTACTTTGAAATCCAGTCGCAGGACACTCCCCGTCTGTTATCAGCAGTGATCCACAAACACAGACTGAGCAAAGTTAAGATGTGACAAGAAGAGATTGTTTACTTCATGTCAACTTTCCAGACGTTTTGGTTGAAAGCGGCCCCTGACATGTTTCTCCTCCCCTCACATGCAGCCTCGCCTTCATGGAAAACAACCCCCTCTTTGGGACACTGCAGTACCAATACTAGCACACTTTAACTCTGCCACCTGCCGCCTGATTTGATTATGTGCTGCTTGACATTATAATTAGTGATCAATCAGTTAATGAAGCATCTTATCAATGGTTTAATTTTGCTTTGATCAGCCGCAAATAGTCCAATTTCTATGCATCGTGTGCCATCTAGTGGTGCATTCAGGTCGTGCAGTTTTAACAGGAGTCCAGTCAGTTTACAGGTCCTGAACTAGCTTTCTGAAACATGAATAAAAGTTGTATGAAGGCTTTTGTGGCTCCTGTGTGAAGTCGAATAAATAATAATAATCGTCTGAGGTTAAAGAATAATGGTTTGAAAATAAAAATAATGTTTAGTTAGAAAGACGTTGACTTACCTTCATCCTTGCTTCAGACTAGCGGCTCGATGCTACATTAGCTCCTATTAGCATCACCGAACCGAATCTCGTCTCTGGACCGAACTCTCGGCGGCCCGTGTTGCATTGTGGGTAATGTAGGCGCAAAGTTTTAACAAGCAAGAAGGACATTAGGCGTTTTAAAAAAAGATATATATGGTAATGCAGCATTTATTTGATTCCCTTTTTAGCTTTTTATTGTGAGTCTGACAGTGTTACAGGCAGCTGTAGAAAACAGGTACATATATATAAGTACAGTAAATGAAGTACATTTACTCAAGTACTGTACTTGAATTTGGAGGTACTTGACTAATTCCATTTTATGCTATTATATATTTGTTCTACAGGGAACTATTGCCACTCCACTGCATTAATTTAGCCACTAGTTACTTAACAAATTGAGATTATTGATATATAATATTACAAATAAAATACTATAAGTCAAGCTCCCCAGCATTATATAAAGTAATTAAAATTAGCCCTACCTTTATCAACTTTAACATTAAAGTGATACAAGTATAGTATCATAATCCAATAATATGATTCATTCTGCATAATGAGTACCTTTACTTTTGGTACTTTAAGTACATTTTAATGCTTTTGTACTTTTAATTAAGTATTTTGAAGGTAGGGCCTTTCTTGTAACATTTCTTTCATTTCTTGTAATGCCATACTGTAGTATTGCTGAGCCTGAGTATCTGAGTACTCTATAGGAGTGCAATGCTGAATTAGTGGAGTGCACTCACATTGCTGTCCCGAGGCAACAGAAAGGCATTTGACCCTCACACCCCATCCCATTTATAATTTTTTTTATTTTTACACATTGTAATATCTCATGAAATGTTTCTGATGAATGATGAGAAGCTGAAATGGCCATGATATTGCATTTTGGGTGGGAACACACTTTAATGTCACAATGCTTAAAAAAGTATTCAATCTTTTACTAAAGTAAAAGTAACAACATCACAATGTAAGAAGAAACCATGTGAGAGGGCTAATGAGCTAATATACCCATTTTATATACTCTATGAACGGTTTGATTTAAGGTATGTAAAGAGGTTTAGAAATTCTTTCTCTGCAAAGTAACTTGTAACTGTAGCTGCCAAATAACTGTAGTGGAGTAAAAATATAAAGTAGTATAAAATTTATATAATCAAATTAAGTCAAAGTTCCTTAGAATTGTACTTAACTACATTACTTGAGTGCATGTACTTAATTTCTTTCCATCAATGTAACACAATTATGTTAAAAAATAATAAGTTGTTGTGAAAGCACAAGCATATGCATGAATCTCCAAATAAACAAAACTGATTGTTTGAAGACTAACGTTCTGAAGTGAAGGCAGAAGGGCAGAAAATGTCACACACATTGTTTCACCAAAAAAAGAAAATGATGACTACAAAGCATAACATATATAAAATACTGAGTGAAAGAAACAAGCAACCACATGTATGTTGTAATCCAATTCTTCACCTAATGACTGTTCTTAATTCATTCATTCAAGCAGTAGAGGATTAAATACACAGGACAGCATATGAAATGGTTGTAGTACTTTTGGCTCAGGCTATAGTACATACACATCTTTCCTGAAGTGGTGACACCATGAAATAAAGTTTTATAACAAGCAGCAACAACGGAAAAAAAACAAACATTGACATAAAGTGCCAAGAGAAAATCCAGTGCAGATCAGTGCATGTTGCAGTGATACAATCAGAGAAAAGCTTCATATATTCAAACCCTGTAAAAAGTAAACCCAGTAAACCAGCTAGACCGAAACAGAAAACAAAAACTGCCATCCAGTGGCAGAGTGCCCATTGATTCACATCTTATAATCTCTGAAACAACTTGGCTCCAGAGTACAGTGTATGGTTTTTCACATTAACTTGCTTTCTTTCTGATCATGGTCCAAACCACCCTGGCAGAGCAGACAAGGACAAGTCCTGTACGTCAGACCTGGGGCAGAAAAATCTGCCAGAGTCAGATGAATTACCCAGGCAATAAGAAGGGACGCTGTTCTTTCTCATCATAGACTGAACCTGTGCACAGTCACAAAAAAGTTATAAGACAAATGCATACATTTATAAAAGCTAACACATCTATTTCAGTAAAAAAACACCACTTTCTAATAAAGCATCATTCATGAAGGACCATTATGAGCAATTTATAAACTATTAATTAGAGCAATGTTTGCATTACCAGGCTATACTAAGTTTCCAAAAAAACACATTATTAAAAAACGAATTTTTTTTTGGTTTATTAATAACTCCTTTTTCCACATTTGCTGTTCTTTTTTTTTTTTTTAATTTTATATGACCTCAACTGCAAATTGGAAGATTTCAAATGCAATATTATGGAAATATAGTGAGACATTTTATGGTTTAATGAATCATTGATTGCTTGTGAAAATAATCTGTAGATTAATCAATGATGAAAACATCATTACTTCATCATCAGTAGCTGCAGCTCTAATGTTAATATATTAAAATTGAAAAGTATGGTACCTGTTCTGTGACTTAAACGGTGTCTTTTCCTGTTAAAGACAGTGAAGTGGATGAGTCAGTCTATTCATTTTCATAGACATTTTCATACAACAGGCAAAATTTCATACAGCAAACATCTGCTCATCCTACCACTGAAAGATGAAGATCCCAGTTATCATAATAGATGATGCAATGTCCACTGCAATCCATATTAACTTGTATTTCCAAGGTGCCTGAAACACACAAACATGCCCATATGATCAAGGTGTGCCTCATAGTTTGGAAAATACCTGTACAAACTTGTCAGCTCCAAAACAAATGCTTCAACTAATTGTACGTATTTTTCATTTTTGTGTATATGCTGGATAGTGACATGGGCAGAAAGGAAAGTGAAACACCAACTACTGCAGGTGCAGCTATATATTGCTCACCATGACCCAGTCAGGTTGGTCCATGTTTTTTAGGAGGTGGCAGGAGTTGGTGGTAACAGAGCTGGCCCCTGCACACCACAGCAGAGAGAACAGCCAGCGCTCATTAACCACCCACACGTTCACTGTAATGTTCTTGCTCAATTCCCTATCAGATACAAACACAGAGTTTGAGGTGGAACATGGGACAAGTAAGAGTTTGCATGGATTATAATGCAGGTAAATGAAGTAAGAAGCACAACATTGGAAGACAAGAATCTATGGAAAGCAGGACAGTAAATATTGGTGTATGCAGGTATGTATCAGCATGTTTTTATCAGTATAGTCTAAATGTCAGTAGTTGCATGTATGCATGCATGCAAATATAAATTCTATTACTGTCTGGTGGATTATGCCATTTCTTCTTTTGTTGTCTATATAAAGATTATTGTCATTTGCATTTATTTAAATACCAAAATCAATAAAACATGCAAAACATATAAAAAGCATTTAGTGAGATTTTTTCTGCATGCATACATCAACAGGCAGGGATAAAAACATACATACACATATCCATACGCCCACCCTGACATCACAAGCCTCATAGTGAACATATGCATGTGATCACAGGTGTAAGATTACATATGTTCTTGTTGAAACAGTGTTGACTGGTGCTGCCCAGTCACTGGTTTTATGTAGAAGACTTGTGGAAAGACTCATGTCATAGAGCAAAGACAACAGTCTGTACATTAAGTTCATGCAGTTCTTCAGCACTTTCTCATAACATGCTGCTACACTGCATTTCATTCTTGAGTAATTATTTTAAGGTTGGTTTGCTCATCCATGAAACAACCCTCCTGGGTTTTAGCATTATTTGAATCTCATTACCTGGAGGCTGAACCTGCGCCTCAATATATTCAGCGCCAGCACTGTGTCTCAGCATGCTACACACACACTTTTAATTATCACACCACTGTGCACACCCCCTGGCACTACTGCATAGATAATAAGGGTGTAGTTTGTTTCTTTTTTTTTTTTTTTTACCTGATTTCATCCATCGTCAGTTTGCTGTATTTCACATTCAGGTATTTCCCCCCCGTCGTGTTAAGCATATGACTGTCGTTATAGACCTGTATGAAGCCTGGAACATTCTTCTTTACATATTCTCGTTTCGCTGGAGGAAGCCAGAGGATCTGTAAAAAGGAAAAAATGCATCTTAAGAAAATATGCATTACCATGAAATATCTCAATCAAATTCAATCAGAGGGATTCGAATTACACTCACCAGGCTTGGGTCAATGCCAGATTTCAAGATGGTGTTGACTGTGACCTCTGTGTCATTTTCCTCGTCGGGACTATACAGGTCAAATATCACTGAGATGTTGTGCTGCTTTGCGAGGTCGAGGAGCTGACGTAAGGACGGTATAGTCTGATTCCTGGCTGTTTCTTTCTCCTCTGCTGAGAGCTCGGATACTGAACGGAAAGGATCTGTCTGCAAAGTGAGATGATACTTCCTGTGACGTGCTGCATGATGACACATACACCTTTATGAGTGAGTGTGTGGACAAGCAAACACAGCTCTCACCTTTAAGAACCACTCGCCTGCATTCAGACTCTGTAATTCCTTCCAGGTGAACTCGGTGCTGTTAGCGCAGTCCTTGTTTGGGAACTTCTTTTTAACGTCTGTCGTCCTCCGCAGGAACCCAGACTTATGGTCGTGCATCAGGAAAGGAACTCTGTCTTTACTAAGTTAGAAAAACAGTAATAATTAACATCTGTGAGGTCAAAACCATCCCACTGTAAAGAGTGCTACATTAAGTAATTCATGACCTTTGCTGACCTCTGTGACAAACTGATGCATTCATAGAACAACACCAAGCAAAGTAGATGAATTATTGGAAGTGATTGGAAGATTCCAAAGCCAAAAACACCATGATGAAAGTGTCAGGAATGGATGTTGTATGACTGGAAAAAGCCCTGGGTCATCCATTGTTTATTTACCTACTGTAAAGGAGCCAGTTCTGGATGCTGCTATATCAGACTTCAGTGTAAATTTAGTGGCTCTGTCCTAATGTTGAGTTGAACCTCCAGCAACCCTAGTCTAATGATAACCATAGAGAGCATTACATTCTCTAAACACATTGGTTTTTTTCTCTTTCTCAAAGCCTTTCTCTTAACATTACGGAGCCCCTTAGGGGACATGGAAGAAATTTTTTTGAAGGGTAAACAAAAAAAAGATCAAGTTTTTTTTTTTTACCATTCAAAAAAATTTCTTCCATGTCCCCTAAGGGGCTCCGTATAAGCTAAACAGCCTAGGTTAAAAAAAAAAAAAAAAAATCCCTTCAACCCTGCAGCACAACATATCTCATATGATATCATATCATTTTTGTCTGGGACTTTTTGCCTCAGCTTCATTCTTTCAGCATGATATCATGTATGCAGCCATCAAGTGCACATTCAGGGAGTGGCTGTCTGCTACCTTTATCACTGTAAACTGTATATGTGCCACGCAAGAAAGAAAAGATTGACTGGTGTAACCAAAGCAACCAATGGGGGTGAGTCGGAGCAAACTGTCAATTAGTGCCATGGGGTTGAAGC
This sequence comes from Centropyge bicolor, assembly GCA_037975185.1. Taxonomy (NCBI): domain Eukaryota; kingdom Metazoa; phylum Chordata; class Actinopteri; family Pomacanthidae; genus Centropyge; species Centropyge bicolor. The sequence goes on from JBBMOC010000002.1 coordinate 8,908,495, forward strand.
AGACTACTTTAAAATCTATATATTAATATATACATATTCATATTTGATGCCATTTGTATTGTACCTGAGCTGCACGTCTGTCTCGAAGGCTGTCACGCCGCACGCGATGCTGCTGTTGAACGACATCATGGTGTTCTCTGGGGCCAGCTGAACACAGTGAGGGACAGATGGGTGAGACACACTCATGTGCTCAAAACTCACAATCTACCCTGAAGCCGTTTGAACACACGCAACCACAGACACAGTGTTAAATTGAGCTTATTGCCCACCCGGGAGCAAAGCAAACTGAACAAGGACGGAGAAGCACAGCATATGGGGCCTGTACATGACTGTACATTTGTTCACACCTGAGCCAGTTGTCGAGCATTTGAACATGTTAAGTCATTTAACATATTAGATCAGCAAACAAAGTTATACTATAAACAGAGTATAGTGACTTTTATAACTGCACTGAATGGCAGGAGATAATTATATTTGCATGGTTTGAAGCTTTTTTTCTTGATGAATTAAAGGATTAGTTCGATATCTTGTGAACTACACTTATTCACTTTTTGGCCAAGAGTTAGCTGAGATGATGATTCTCTCATATCTGTCCATTAAATATGAAGCTACAGCCACAAGATGGTTAGTTTAGTTTAACATAAAGACTGAAAGCAGGGGGAAACGGCTTGTCTAGTTTTGTCTAAAGGTAAAAGAAAATGTCTCTAAAGCTTACTAATCAACATTTCACATCTTTTGTTCAATAATTCGATTCAAATTCTGATTCAGTTTCTGGGACTTTGTTTGTTGGCTGGGAGCTATCTTCCATCTTATCTTCTTATCTAATTCTCTGCAAGAAAGTGATTTGCATATCTTTCAATATGTCAAACTATCCCTTTAAAGGATCAACCATTCTTTGACTACATAAACAGCAAAGGCTTAATTACAACTGCTATGTCTCAACCATGACAGTTCTTTCCAATGGTGTTTTAATGGAAACACTGTGAGAGGTGCACTAAGTGTATCTTTATGTGATGTCAAGTGAAACAGGGTGCTCACCATGGGTGCGCCTCGGTGGCCAATCAGCTTTGGTTTTTTGGGTAACGTATCCTCCTGTATCAGACATGGAGACTGGACGAACAGGGGACACAGGAAGATGGCTGCTGACACCACAACAAACACCACTGCAATGAGGAACTTGGACCCTAGAGGGAAGAAAAGTCAAACAATAAGACAATCATCTACAGCTCTTTCCATTGTTATGAGTCAATAAAGGACCTGATAATAATCCTTTTAGAAGAGTGAGCAAACAATGAGTATTATTTGTACTGCAAGAATGGTGCTGAAGTAATCCTTGTATCCTTGTTTATGTCCTTATTATTCCCTTGCACAAATTTACTCATTAACGTTTCTGTACATACTTTTAGGCAACACGCATGTTACAGAACATAATAAAGTAAGTCAACTGTCATTTGTTAAAAATACACACTACAAGTGAATAATTTGCTGAGGACACAAACTCTAGTGTGCTATAATTTAGGGCAGGTCCTGACATCCCAGGTGTGAATCAGCACCTTATTAAATGGTCAGTAAAATCTCTTTAAGCCATTATACATCACGACTATCACTGAAAACTAGTGATTAATCAACAGCATATTAAAAAAAAGAAACACAACACAAGACTCTGAAGCACTGGCCAGCTGTGATGCTATTTTATTTTTTTATTTTATTCATGTTTATCTGTGTCCTTTATCCATTATTCATTCTTTTTCCTTCTTCTAGTAATTTTAATTTCTAGTTTTGGATCAAGCTAGTTCATCTTTATCATACCTTGTGATGATATTATTTCTGGAAAAATGTTGTGTCTGCAAACAGTGCTGACAGTGAACTCTTCAATGACGTGATAGTTACATTTTTCCTTGGCTGCATGGAAGCTCCTGAAGACGAAAGGGCTCAGCAGGATCAACGCTCCAACAGCCCCAAACTGCAAGAAAGGACCTGTGGCCTGCAAAAAGGACATTACACACATTAATAAACACATATGTGCACACACAATAAGGGGCCATATCACAAAACAACCATGAGAAAGAGACGCTTTCTGTACCTGGAGTGAGAGAGGCACAGTCGGCCATTCTTGTTCCCACCGTAGACTAATTGCAGTGACCGCAATTGCGATGAATATCAAACCCAAAAATAAGAAGATCTGTGCAGAGAAAAAAGCAAATATGATGTTCAACAATGTGGAAACCTCAGTGGATGATGTATATTTGGAAAAAGTTGGACAGTTAAATGTGTCTGATACCTTGTGTAGACAGTGTAGATCAAGAGGTTCCCGTAAGGCGACTTGGAACAGAGCAAAGATCTGTAATGAACAGTGTTCGTGACATATCTTTTTTTAACCTTTCAAAACATCTGGTTTCATTCCACAAGGCTAAACAATGGCCATTTCATGTTTTTTTATTTAGCTTCAAGTCTAAACATCCAATCTCATGCCAGTAATTAACCCCTCCCATAAGCTATAATATCCTGCGCCTCCTCCATCATTACTGCTAAATTTCAACACCACAGCATCAACACTATAACCTCACCAGCAGCAGAACGCAGTAGCTGGTCAACACAGCGGAAATGATGATCAGCACCATGAACCAGTTCACCCACCGATTCAGTTGTGTGAAGCCTTGCCTGATAATAGAACAATAGAGGGCAGCACAAGGTTAGCAGACTAAAGGTCACCAATGAAGAAAGAAAAGAAAAGGGACAATTCTGGACTTTTGTTGTTTTGTGGTGGCTGTTTGTTTGTGTCTGTGTCTTTGTGGTCGCTCACCAGTTAACATCATCTTGGTCATTAAAAGTAACCAGACAAATGTACATCCAGCACAGGGAAAGCAGGGAGGCCAGAGCGACGAGGGAAAACCAACAGCATTCACACTACAGTGAAAAGAACAGGTGAGATATTCATCATTTTCAGTGTCTGGCACTTTAAAGCTTTTGGGCCATTAGACTTAAGCTCATAATAAAGATCTTTTGTATGCTATGTGTGTTTAAGAGAAAAGCTCGTGTGTATGGATTTCAAAAGGGATTTCATCTGAGAGGACAGTGGAACAATTCCAACATTTTTTCAGTGTTGATTTCGCGCAGTGCCGTGACAACAAACAGGCACCTCATGCTCTTTCACCATCGACACACCTCCACCCTGTAAAATTATAGACTGCCATGCACCCCCCCCCTCTCCCCTTTATCATCTCGTTCCAGATAAGTTCATAACAAGCCTGTTCGGGCCTGCGAACTTACGGATTTTTCTTGGCACACAACTGTACTTTATTCATTGACTCATTTCTAAAATTATGCAAATAGATGTCTCTCAACAGAGGTATGCACTTTATGTAAAAAATACATTTAAAGCACATATAGCAAAACAGTTCTTAAGTATAACATATTGCTTTGTTATACTTCTGAATTCAGTGCGGTGGAATGTTAATCCCTGATTACAGGGATTTGTAGAGGCTGTGATCAGTATAGATCAGTCCTAACTTCTAAGGAGTTATCTGAACTCCCTTATCATGATATGAAATCTGTATTTGTAAACTTAAATATGAACACAAAATTTGGCTAAAAAATACTCACCTTTTTCTCCTTGTCCCTCGAGTTCTTCCAGCGGCAGCTGTACAAGCCCCTGCAGCAAACTCTGCAGCAGCTATCGTCTCGAGGCATCGCTTCTTCTCCTCATTCACAGTGAAGAAAGTTCAGATCCTGAGTCAGTACAACCTGGACACCTGATGCGTGAAGAAGGAAAACTCTTTCTTAATACCAAGAAGAAGCCTGACCTCATTCACCTCTCTAAACCTGGGAGTAGAGGAGGGGGAAAAAAGATGACTGTGACAGAAAGCAAATGAGGGAGGGGGAGAAAGAGTTTCTTTGAGTATTAAGGCGATCCCTGCTCAATAACCCCCCTCAATAGAGCCTGTGTGCAGAGGGGGTATAGTCACTGGCAGCACTTACAATGGCCAGCACCATGGGGCATTGAGAGTGGTGCACAGACCGTCCTGAGAAAGAAGTCACACTATTGAGCCTCTGCAGCACAAACAGCCACAGTGACAGGCACATCCACGCACTGAGATAGCGCATGTGAATAATAAGCAGTTTACTGACAGAGCGAACCATGTGGGAAATGACTGTTTATAGGGGTTTGGATTCCTAGATTTTTGGATGTTACGCAGTAGCCTGGGAATGGGTGACAGTTTTTAATAAACATGTTGGTGCGCAATATTTTGCAGGTGTGCCAGGTTTCAGTCCAGCCTCCAAAAAAAAGGCATGGGAAAGTACACACATTATTTGTCACCCACTGAGGAGGTACATTGAGCAATAAATGCTGTGGAAAGGCTCTAAACGTCCAACAGTTTCTGGTCGGACTTGATTTGACTTGGGGATTTGCCAGCAGTCTTCTCACCTGGATTGTTCTTTTCAGTTTTACCCAGTCAGAGCCTTCAGGGTGCAAAGCAAGTTCAAGGTTAGAGCATTAGTTTTGCATAGACAAAGCAGGTTAAACGTAACTGTCAGAGATTAAACGTAACTGTCAGAAATTATTGTACAGTAAAGAATAAAAATAAATCCCACGATAAAATAAGGCGTCTCTTTAAAAGAATTAAGAGATTATCGCCTTTTAAGAGCATGTTTGGACTCGTCGTGGTCGAAATGTCACTGAGGAGAAACTTGAGACGCCTTGTTTCGCTGCACAAACTGAGAATTTAGAAGGAAGTTTTAAACCTGAGCTGATTGTTGAGTAATAACCGTGATATGTGTGACAAACCAAACGGATGACAGAAGGAAGTGAAATAGAAATAGAATGTCCCCATTACAACCAAAGGACAATCAAATGCTTCTTCACGGTTGATTGTCTCACAACAGTGTCCTTTTTATGTCGCAGTCTGAAGCACAATAGCTGGAAGGCATGGCTGTTTATTTATTTAACAATACTTCAGTTGTCACTCTCATTTTCAGGCTCATACATAAGAACACCTAATACATGCTTAGAGGAATAAGGGTATAATTTCACACAATGAATAACTCTGTGTAAAATGGGAAAAACCAATAGTGGCACCTGCATTCATTAGCAGATTGAAAGATAACAAACAGACACACCTTTCCAATTTGTTAAACCACATTGCTTATTATCACTTTAGTCTGGCAATGTAAACTGTAATTAGGCACAAAAATGTAGTTGGTGTACGACTGGAATAAAAAGGGATGAGAGATAAACCATGTGACATAAAGACGACTGATGTTTAAATGGAGTGAAGTCAAATCTCATTTCTCAACCTCATTGTCCCTCATCAACAAGAGTTCTCCTGCTCTGTTGTGACTTTCCTTATAACAATATTTTGTTTATTTTTTTCCAATCAAGCTTTACAGTCACCTCCAAAACAACCCATTTCTTCTCCTAATTTGTCGTCTGTTATCAAGAAAAAACTTCACAAAATACAAACACCTCCACAGGTCAGTTTCACAGGCTCTTAATTTTTACAGTGATGTTATCAAAGATCTTCCTTCCAGTACATTTGGATTGTGGAAATTTGGAAATACAGCCCCTATATACTTAATGCCTAAATTCATCTCAGCCATCTAAGCTACATCACTTAACACCGACATGTCTTATCGTGTGTGTGTGATGTGCATTGTTTACATATCATTTCACCTTGACTGATTTTATCTTGATTTCTGGCAGGAAAGGTAGTTTTTCTTGTAAATCTTTTTAGTTTTCTTTCTTCCTTCCTATCTTTTTTTTTTTTTTATCACTTTATGTTCAAATAGCAAAGATTGCATGTCAGCACCAAACAGAGCAGTAATCTTTAACACTTGAGTTAAAAAAAAAATAATAATAAAATAATAATAATAATAATGTGTAGAGAAAGCATTATGGAATCAGGCTGATACAAGATCATATAGCTTTAACCTGTCAGCTTTAAGCCTCAGTATTCATGCAGAAAATGTGATGTGGTCCACAAGGATTTACTGTAATCCTTAGCATCAAAAGCACAAAACCTGCTATATATATAATCATACCAGTGTGCATGTGTGTGCAAAACATTCCTGAAAACCAGCTAAAAAAGATCTATCTATCTATCTATCTATCCATCTATCTATGTATCTATCTATCTGTAGAATGTCACAAACCAAATCTGGCTCACTACTTGCATTATGAATCACTGTGCGGTGAGATGTCAGATTCTCTTCATTTACTCACTCAGATGCAGACTTCTTGGTGAAAAATCCACTCAGTTCGCCTCCGCTCTCTCTCTCTCTCTTCACTCTCTGTGAACTCTCTCTGTGAGTCCGTGAACTGAATGTGAATGCAGTCCTGCATGAATGGGTGCGAGTTGAAGGGGTGTGTCCCAAACAGAGAGGGAGGATCTGAAGAGTACAATTCAGGTATGGCACAAAGTGAGACTTTTATAAGTAGAAAACCACACCTGTGTACTGTCACTTGATCCACAACGTACAGCATGGGCTTATAAGAAGTGTGATAAATGTCCAAATGGAGGCAGTTGAGGCAATGACACACTTTCTCATCAAGTTTTGATTTGTCTAACAAGCCCCATTATAAATATGACTTTTGTACAAAAGTCAAATTTTGAATACAGGACTTTTGTAACAAAGTACTTCTGCACTGTAATATTGCTACTTTTACTTCAGCAAAACATCTGAGTACTTCTTTAAAATGAAAGTCAAAATGAAAGTCCCACATAACATTGGCATAATGTATTTAATGATACATTGATTATAGTACTATACTGCTAGAACTCCTGAGAGTGGTTGGAATAATGTTTCAGATTTGCTTATGTTTTAGGTACAGTGTTGGAAACTGGCCAATACTCATGTGTGTGGTACTTTTACATTTCACTCTGGTGACTTTTAGTGAGGCACCGGCACTTCTCATAAGCTACTATTCTCCATATCAGGTTCCCCAGGTGACTCATAATGGCCCTAAATGAAGTGCATTACCTGGGAGTGAGGTGGCGCTCACCTGTTTCTGGAGTCACTGGAGTCTCTGTTAACAGTGACAGGTGGATCTATGGGGGTCACAGCTCTCGTCCTGATACCGTCTCTCCATCTCCTTGCAGTTCTCATGCATTAGTTCCATGTTGCTGACTGTTTAGTTGCTGTGGCAGCTCTGACACTGATTTGGTGATCAAGTTCAGCAGAAGTCATTGTGGACTAAATTGTGAATCATTTTTCAATACTCTGACACAAAATGCATCTTTCAAAGTTCATGAACTGTTTTCACATTAAAACTGAACCACCACCACCAAAACTCTGAGTACTTACGCTCCAATTATGACATGTTTACATACTATTGTCAAAAATATAAAATTTACAAAACTAAAAAAAAAAGAAAAAGAAAATACAACCACAAAAGCAACCATAGCGTTTTGTAATTGTATGGGCTGATGTCGTGTTCACTGTTTTCCAGTCACAGAGCCACTTTCAGCCCGTCTCAGGATGATGCAACTTTTCCTTTCACCTTACTCTGCATTCCTTAACTCAACACACAGGAATTCTTTTCCTCATCTAGCTGGAACGTTTATGACCACCAGCCACATGATCGGATGTCGCTCCAGGATACAATGAATGCTGGATATCTGCACATATCTGCAGACGATTGCCAGGAATGGATCAGGTGTACAAAAAGGTTCTTTCCCAGGTGTGTCCCAAAGAAGACAGAAATTGTTATGTGGATGAGGACTGGTGGCCATTTTTATGTCTGAAGCTATCCTATGCAAGTATTTACTGTAAATATGTATGATTTTGTGTTGTATTACTGCAATTATTTAAGTTTCATTTTAGAAGGAAGAGGTAATAATGACTAATACTGTCAATAGCACACTTTGCATTATAGGGAAGCATCCAACCAGTATTTGGGAACATCAGGAACCTGAAACTGCAGAGCATGTGTGTGTTAGTTGCAGGAACTATACACCAGAGAGCAAGAACCTGGTGGAATAAATGAACAGATCAGGGCTCACAGGAGCAGGATCAAAGAGCAGATTGGAGTGTGATTGAAGTGTGATTGAAGTGAACGAGGCTTAGACATGTGTGCACATTGTAGGAGTTCACTAACTCCAGAGGATGGCAGTAATGCAACAGTAAGGATGCAAGCTGCGGTTGTGTCTGCATGCCCGCTGACTGCATGATGTCATGACTCCTCCTTGACAGTAGGTGGCGGTAATGTACTTGATACCGTCACCGTTTAAAAACCAGAAGAAGCGCTTGTTGCTAGTTTTCGGGCTGGCAGGTGAGGTGTGGTGAGATAATTTGTTGTTTTATGCCTCTAACCCTGCACTTTTCATCCACAATTTGTAAAATATCTTTATCGTTCTAGTACAAATGATCGTATTAGTGAATGTCAGCTAAAAAAAATCTCTGCTGAACAGAGAAAAGGAGGTTCGTTTAGAAGTTAGCTGCTATGCTAACTGTAACGTTAGCTAGCATCTTGTTTGTATATGGCAGTGTGGAAATAGTCACAAAAACACTATTCGCTTCATTTTTTTTCTGTCATCTGACCCAAATGTACATAAGGATATTTCATTAATTTCAGGATTTGTATTCTGTCGGTGATGATGTGAATAATCTGATACACAAAATGTTTTGGTCGTTTTCATGCTGTAACTAACTGATGATATATAGAGAGAGTTAGTCTGGATTATTGTAGACTCATCAGGATAGCTGTTACCTTTTTATACAATACACCGTAAGGAACGACTTGTCATAACAATAGACTTCTCTGCAGACACAATGGATCAGAAAATTCCTTATGATGACTACCAGCTCCCAGTGGTTTTCCTGCCCTCTTATGAGAACCCACCAGCATGGATACCTGCACCGGAGGTACCACACTTTGTGCTCAAACTCATATATAACTTTGAGAGATAAAACTATGCTAAAATACTAATACATAACATCGTATTCAGGTTTTGTCACAAACTTTTGTCAAACTTTGGTTACATGATAACAGGTGCCGCTCCATGAAGATTTCTGCTGGCTGTTAACTGTTATCAAATTGCTTTCAGTAACACAAAGTGTTTAAAAGAATCAATCAGCAGTCATAATGAATATCATGCCACCACTCTGATAGTCCACTGTCAGCTTTTCTTTTTCCTTTTACATTTTTAGCGGGTTCATCACCCTGACTACAACAACGAGCTCACCCAGTTCCTACCTCGTACCATTGTGTTGAAGAAACCTCCAGGAGCTCAGCTGGGCTTCAACATTCGCGGGGGCAAAGCGTCACAGTTGGGAATCTTTATATCCAAGGTTTGTAGCCCTGGTGTTAGGGTTTGGCTTTTTCTGGCATACATACTTGTCGTGCTGCAGCCGACTAACTTTGCTTTTCACAAATTTCTACATTGTGATTTCTGTGATCTGTGTGTGATGTGTTGGCAGGTGGTTCCAGACTCAGATGCCCACAGAGCAGGGCTACAAGAGGGAGACCAGGTTCTTTCTGTGAATGAGGTTGATTTCCAAGACATAGAGCACTCAAGGGTAAGTCAGAGCAGCACTTTGAAGCTGAGACTGAATAAATATGTGACAACACAATATCCATCTATGCAGTAGAATATTAATGAAAGAAATGTTAATCATGGTTCAGCAGTATTTTTCCATTCACATTACCTGGTTGGTTGTTTACATTTTCAGTGCATGATTACAGCAATGGACACCAATCATTCAGCCAACCTCAACAGTTTTTATTGGCTTAAATCAGTTCATTGTATTGCATTAAGTTAATTTCTTCTTCCTGTCCAGGCTGTAGAGATCCTGAAGACTGCACGAGAAATCCTGATGAGGGTTCGCTTCTTTCCTTACAGTAAGTCTTAGTCTACATTATATCAAAAGCGTGACGACAATATGCTCATAGAGTAGTTAAATGAACATTTATGTGCTTAATTTCTTTTGATTTTGGCCCACTGTTAGGATGTTTTGGGAGAGTGTATACAGAACTCAAAAAATACCGACACAACCCTACAACAATCTGTAGTTTTTTGGAATATGTAAGGGTTTCTAACTTGAAGGGTTTTGTTTTTATAATTGGTTGGTTTGGTTTAGGAGAATCAGACCATGGAACATATTACATCAATGGTGAAAGGAATTACGATAACGAAAATGTCTGCTTATGGTTAAAACACAAATGTAATTTAGTTTAAAGTACAGGTAACGCATCGCTGTTAAGTGTAATTTGTATTAACTGTGCGAATGGGGTCATTGTTTTTTTCAGTCTTCTACCGAATGTCCATGAATACAGTTTTAGTATTTCATTATTTTTGATCCACCATACAGTTTGTTTAAAGCAGATGATTCATGTACATTAATACGTAAAATTTTGTCTATTACTTTACTATTAATAGCCTAGATTTAGTTTTTGGGTTGGGTTTGTGCGTAACGACAGGTTTCAATCCATTTGTTTTTTTTTTTATTTGTAATATGTTTTATCATCTCCCCATTATGCTAAAACTACCATATATGTTGTATATCTCATTAAAATGTCAGCAAAAAGGTTCATGTGTGAGAGAAGCTTGCAAAAAGAGCACATCTATTTCTGAGGAACCAAAAACAAAAAAAAAAAAGAAAACCCACATACTGCAGCTGAACTTTCTCCATGCAACAAGAACAAAACTGACTGTGGAGCCTCTGAATTAGATCATCCTGGTAGGAGAATATATAATGACAGTATCGTAATGTTGTCCATTTGTATGTTCTTTTATCAGACTACCAAAGACAGAAGGAGAGGACTGTACATTAGGTGGCAGTAAAGAGAGAAAGAGAGAGACATGGACAGACACGTCACTGCACGTCATCACCCTCCTCCCACAGACTCTGGCCTCCATTCTGTCTCAGCTTCAAGATGACTGATGTATGACTAACAGACTCATTCCATGTAAGGACACTATATACTCTTTCATATACTCGGCCTGCTCTCTCACCCAGATACTCCCTAATCTCCTGTGATACATGATGATTTCTACCCATCAGGATGTATTCACAGGAAGTGAAGGAAGCAGAAGCTTAGTCGACATTTTACATTTATGAATTATGTAACTGATACAAATTTTTTTTAGTCATGCATAACATTTATTGCATTGCTTTTCTACGTTTTCCCTCAAGCCCTAATTATATTTCTGCTGTAGTCTCAGAAATATATTTTAATCAGGTACAAAGTAGCACTTGTGTGTACTTAACACATTTGCCTTGATGATACTGATACAAAGTAAAGACATATATGCACACACGCTCAGTTATCTAAAACTAATGCAGTCCAGTACATCAGTTCACCAAATAGTCCTACTGACATGAAGGTTTTTATATTCAGTTTCTATCAACACTAGCTTTTCTTGGACTGTTTAACTGCATATCACAGCTCTAATGTTTCCTCTATTTTGTCCATCTGTTTATATTAATGATGATGGACTAAATATTATAAATACAACTCACATGCATCATAAACTGCAGCTGCCAAATGACTGTACAATTACTCTAAAACAGTTGCAACAAAAACTGAACTTCATAACCATCACTGGAGGATTTATTACACGACTGCATTAGCTTTAGCTTGATGTACCTAATGAATAATAATAAACTGGCAACTGAGTGTAAATCATGTAAAAATGTACATATGACTTGGATTTTAGTGCACACTGATAAATATAGTACAAAGACAATATGGTTTTTAAATATCACTGATCTAAATATCACTGTGAATATAGTGGAGATCCAGTTTTTAAATATTTAACTTTTTTTTTTTAATTGTGTAGGCAATATTAAGAAATATATTTCAGTGACTACTATTGTGGACTCAGCATTACTTTCATACTGTCAAGTATTAATTTTGTTCATGTTTCATATATTATAAGTTTTACATAAACTGCTCCTCAGCTGAATGATATTGTAGTTATTAAGTTTATAGACTGAGGTGCCAAACTGTTTATTACTATAATTTACAATGTGCTATTAAAGTGCATAACAGCAGATTGTGCCCTGTATCTTTGTATAGTGATAACGGGGTGTTTTCTCTTTGTGCAATGGAGATTCTGAAGTTAGCAGGATTTTATTCCAACTGATGACTGTATCAGGTACTTTCATCATCCTCTGTGGATCAAGATTTGCTAACAGCAGTTTAGTACTTCCTGCTGGAATAGATAAGTTTATTTGTTTCAACATCTGTGGAGGCTGATGTCAGTATCTACCTGTTGCATCTCAACACTGTCTTATTATTTTGTACACTAATAATTTTGGGTTTTCCTTCTGCTGTTCTGTTTTTCAGCATTTTTCATAAAAGAATATGACAATAAAGAGGTGAAAAAAAATTAAAAAGTTTTGAACTCTAGTAACATGTTTGTCTTTGTACTTGAAGAGGCTGAACCAGGGCCGGAAATGGACTGGTTTGCCTGGTACAAGCAGCCAAACGTGTTCCACTTCGTAGGCTGGTTTCTTCTGAGACTGCCTTGTTATCTTAAGAGGAATGCAGTCAGTGTCAACAATTACCAAAGCATGTTAACCATGTTTATTTTGTTTGTTTTTTAAAAAGTCAAGACCATGTCACATTCCTAACATCAAATATCTGCAGAAGAACAACTGAACAAAAGCCTGCAGGGCTTCTTTCCAGGGTCTTCATCATGACTTCATCTGATCTTACAGTAACTTAAAATAAATAAATAAAATAAAAGATATACTTTTTATGGTCTTTCCAGTCCTTCAACTGACAAAATGCAAACTTGCTATGTACATTTTACATGTTAACACAACCCAACACGATTTCCATTCTCAGAGATCAACAGCCGATCCCCTCCTCGAGTGCCAATGCAGGTCTAGGGTCTGTATAACTTATAATAAAGATTAGATTGTACAAACATTGATTGCACGACATCTGAATAAATACAATGAACCTTCAAGCAGTCATCATGTATCACACATTCAAGACAGAAACAGCACAGTTGCTAGCGGATCATGACTAGATCAAATTAATGGCTGTCAAAAAAAAAAAGGTTCACATTTAAAAACAAAATCAGTTACAAATGTAGTGACAGTAAAGTGTTTTTTTGCATTAAGCTAAAAACAGATTCAGGATTTCTGACGAGTGAACGTGGTTTCAAAAATGCATTAATCTTACTTCGCTACAAATTTCACCTCTGGTCTAATTTTCATTCACAGTCACTTTAAAAGCCAAAGAGCGACTAACTAAACTTCATTTCCTGATTTCAAATGTGTATTTTACACAGCTGCAACTAAAAAAAAAAAAAGGTCATACAAAGGACCCATTGTAAATGTAGTGCTGTAACTAGTACACATTCAAACCCCAACACCTCAAAGCCTGTTATCGTTATTAAAAAATGAAACACTGGAGAGATGTTTAGCTTTGTTCAACACGGACTGAGGTGAACAGCAACTTGATCTGTGCTCATTTCTGTCCAGTCAGACAGCTGTAAACACTTCATGCTCTTGCTCATTGCTCAGAGTTGGAGGTCTCAAGTCTTGAATATCTGAGTATACATAGTCCTTCTGACGCTCTGAGGCAGTTTAATTGCTGTCCTCGCTGTCCTCAACATCCACGTTTTCTAGTGAGTCCGCTCTCTGTATGGACAGCTCGGCAGGATCCATCATGGGCAGGCTGTTCTGCTCCGGGTACAACCAGGGCTTCTGCTCGGGAGCGTGCTGCTGTTTCCACTCTGGGTAATTCTGTCCCGCCCGGTGCACGGACTTCATCACCTGGAAGGAAGAGAGGATACGATTATGAGACAGCTGCAGCCTGACAATGAGACTGACACCACACCTTCAGTCGCGGCTGACAAAGCTGATCACATATGCTTGTTGTGACAGATTGTGAACTTTTACTCTTCTACCATCAGTGTTGACAGACGACCTGTAGCCTGCATGATAATCATACAGACATTATTAGACCAGAAGCATTGCAATGATGAAAAGAAAACCTCAGTTTCTAAGTTTAAAAAGTTACACATGAGCACATTTTTTGAAGTGGGAAGATAGTTTTTACTTGTGCCCCTCCCCCACCAGCACTGATGGAGGTGAGGATGAGCACTATAAGAGTTTTGATGGTGATGAGGGTTTCTATGTGGCACAGATAAAGCTGCTTTCACCGCTATGGCCACAAGATGCTGCTGTACAATGTGAGCATCAAATCAAAGAGCTGGATTGTTTTGTAAATGCTGCATGTGTGCATCTTTTGATTTTACAATAGATTTTATATGGTTTTATTAACTCTTTTAACATGATTAAACGTTCTGTAAAAAAACAACATTATGTTTATTCTCATTGTTTGATCATGACTTAGCCAAAGTTATACCTTATTGCCTTGTAATGCAAAGGTTTAAGAAATCAATGAATCGCTGTTAATCGCAGTTTCTCACACACACACATTGATACACTTTGTTCTAAATAGTTCAATCCATGGAGGATATGAAACCTGGGGAACGAGTTCTGCTGGGAAAGAGAGCAACAGCTCGAGCTGAGATCCTCTTTGTCAGCAGTCTCAGCAGAACAGGCCCTGAAAATGGGTTTCTCTGGTTACCATTGTCCTTTAAGACACACGAAACCCTCACTACCTTATGTGCGTGCATGCACACACACACACACACACACACACACACACACACACCTCTGACACACTTGTTAATCACCTCATGGACACACACCCACTCCGCCAGACACTGATACACAGCTCGTATACTTTTAACCTCATAGCTTTCAATGCTGCTGTTAACTAGAAGTTCATTGAACTTTTACTGAAGAGAGTTAGTGGCAACAGTTAGTTTACATACCCGTGGAGCGAGAACCTGAGAGGCTTTGTTCACCACAACCTTTGGGAGAGAACCTGGAACAAAGAGAGGAACTTTAAAATACAGCTCTGAATGAAATGTTCAGTGATGATGTTCAGTGAAGTTTCTGTTGGTCTTACCTTTGGGGTCAGCTTGTGAAAGGTATGTGAAAGTACAGCTATTTGGTCCTGTGGGCTTGATGAAATAGCCGGTGAGGATGGAAATGGCCCTCACCAGGTTCCTGCGAGGAGGGTATTTCTGTAATTGGATCATATTGTATAATGAGAAACACTATAATCAAGAACTAAAAACACCTCTTTCGAGACAAGTTATGCAATAAAAACTATGATAAATGCTCACAAAACATTAGGTGACATAGACCTGTGGAAATGGCATGTTTATAGACAGTCACTGCTCTTTGCCTGGGTGTGTGTGGAGGAGGTGGCGTACCGGGTGTTTGACCGAGAAGTTAACGATTATATACTCGTCATCCATCACCTGCCACGAACGCAGAGTCACCACATCTCTGTTCATTATCGGCTTTGGACAAAGCCCTGCAGAAATAAAAAGAAAATCTGGTTATATTGCGTAAGGCTTCCTTCATTGCTTCAGTTTTCCACTGTCACAACCTGAGACTCGAGTGCAGCCTTGTTATGACAATAAATACAATGGTGGAACAAGAGGCTGCTCACTCTTTTTCCCTGAGGGCTTCAGCAACTTACAAACACGTCCGCAGAAGAAATTGACTCTCATGAATTAAAAATTGAAGTTAAAAGCAACAGTGCTAGAGAACGCTATGAATAGATTAAAATAAAATCTGGTTGGAGTGTGTACATATGGACAGAAGATCTTGCTGATGGCAAAATAATGACTTAAAATAAATTCAATTGTCAAAAAAAAACAGTACTTATAAATAAAATGATGAAATAAAACATGATTTTTTAATATTATTTTTGTTATTGCATTAAGAACATGCTCAATAAATGTCATTTCTTTTCAAAACAAATAAAACTTGGTCTGGATTTTAATGATGAACTGTCTTGGAATAGCACTATTCTTCCATATAAGTATAAAACAATATATTGAAAAGCTCAAATATGAATCAAACTGTAAACATGCACTTCCCATTTTCAGGGTTCATATTTCTCATGTGTGACAGGTGAAACTGAGTCAGGCCTACAACTGGTTGTAGACTAAAAGGTGTGTGACTTTAACACACACATACACACAAAGGAATGTGATAAGATTAAACAGATAGATAAGGAGTCCCTTACATGAGTAGTAGCCGACATCAGCATTAGCAGAGAGCCTGGCAATGTCAAAGCTGTCCAGCATGGTGGGGTCCCACTCTTTGCGGTACTGTCCATCATGAAGGACATCATACATGGTGGCAGCTGAAACATCTTTGATTGTCATTTTACACTGGAATGACAACAGGAAATAGAGTTCACTGTCAAGTTCACAGTAGATAAGTATGATTTTATAACATTTCTAAAGACAGTGTAGAAGTAAACTGACCTTGATCTTGTGGATTTTGGGGCTATTATTTCCTTTCTTAGCAGGAACCTCAACCCACACCTGCATCCCACGATCATCATACTTGTTCACCCAGTTCTCCGTTGATAAGCACTGATTTCTGAAGTCAGCAAACAGAGCTTCATCAGGTAAAATACTCGTATGAAGAGACATTCTTAAAAAAAAATCTTAAAATAAACTCCTTCTCAAGTCCAGTGTGTGTTTGACCTGGTCGACTCAAGTTTGAAGCTTCTTGCTTCTGTCCACCTGAATATAAACGAGCAGCTCTGCGGTCTGGTCAAACAAGATTTTTGCCATTCCTTCGCACGCCTCTCCCTCTGACGTCACAGCACTTCCTGGATCCAGGTGTGCTGCGGCAGGTGCGTCAAAAAAAAAAAAAAAGTTCGCCCCGCCCACGCTGAAACGACCAGAAAGTTCAGTCCTGGTTCAAAAGTAAAGCCGTTTCCAGTATCGCACATCCACTTTAGGCTGAAAGTGATACCAGAGGAAATGAAGATCTCTGCGGTGGTTTTATTGTCAGGAAGTGTGAAAGATACAGGAGAGGTCACACATGGTGGCTGGAGACTGTGGGCTGATCAGGGGGAGTGTTGATGAATCCAGAGCTTCAGCACGACTACAAATGTTGGACAATAAAACTTCACCAATAGTAAAATATAGAATTTAAGTCTGGATTGAATATCCTGACTAGATCTACAGGTTGATTTAATAACTATTCAATAACTCAATAAAATAACTTATTTTGATTTTAAAAATTGAATCAATACCTTCCTAAAACATGATCATAATGGAGAATCTTCCACTGGGTGTTTAAAGATATGTTAACAACTAATAACAAGACAATCTAGCCCATAATATCAAAATAGAATAAGAAAAACTAGGTTGAAAGTGTGAAATTTTCTTGAAAAAGTAGATTGTAGATTTCAAAAACAATCACAATAGAACCTACTGGTTGATATGTTGTTAGAAATAAAATTCATGAAACCTAAGTTCACACATTGTAAAACCATATGCTTTTCATAGCTTAAGGCTCAAGATGTACAAGACAGTACTTCTGAGTATGTCTGTGTAGTACAGTCTGATGTTTGTACTGAGCCACACCTTTCTGTTGTCACACTTCCTGCCTGTGACATATTGTCTTCTGAGTAGTTTCAGTGTACTTTGGTGACATGACAGGTTTCTCCTATTCCACTCAGGCGCTGTAAGGTACTGATTACATAATGTACTGAGCACACAACAGCAGTGTTTCATAAACAAGGAGATGACACACGTTCAATTTTGGTGAAATATCTTTATTTTATTCCATGTGATAGGCCTACACTTGTGTTTCAGTAACTCTCCTTTTTATACATAAGATAGTAATAGTACATTATTCACACAAACGTTGCTAAACACGAGTAGACAGCATATTTCAAATGGACAGACACAATTCAGAATAGCACAAAGCTGAGTATTTAGTCAGTGACAAGTAATAGAAGAGCTGCTAATGTTAAAATGTTTGATGTACTTAAATACTTAAATTTTGAAATCCATTTTTAAAACGTTGAACAGTTTTCAAAACAAAGCTACAGCAAATGACCAGTGTCTTTTGTTGTGCTATGGCTAGTTAGTTGGTTTGTGTTAAACTGTGTGTGTGTCTGGAGACGGTGCGGCCTTTACCTGTGACTGTAAACCAAGTTACTGACTACACACACTGCAAAAAGTCGAGCAGTGCGACAGGAAAAAACATTACCGGGGGGGGGGGCCCTAAATGTCGCCCTTAGGTGGAGTCCCAGCAGACACGCAAACAATAAATAAAATAAACTTTCAACATGCGTGTCAGCATCTGTACTTTTGGTCAAGCATACAATGTTATCTGTATGTCCAAGTTATAAAATAAATAAAACACATAAAACCAACAGTCCCTACACAGGCAATAGCAATACAGCAAAGGATACTGTAACTAACTTCTCTGCACTTTTTACAGCAAGGGTGTTAGTAAGCGTTAGCTGTATCTGAGGACAAACTCTTATCTACCAGCTCTACAAAACAACTAGTGAAGCCATGAACCAGTCAGCAGGCTTCTTTTATATTTTACAATATTGTGGCTTGATTCAGTGCACAACGTTGGTGAACAAACAAGCAAGGCATCTGTGTTCTTATCCATATAGTAAATCCTGCATGGTGAGCATGCTGCATGTTCTTGCAATAGTGTAATCAACACAACACAAATCGTTGATGAGATGGCGGGTATGTCATAGCGACCAAAGTGACAATTTTCCATCGGCATGGAAAAACTAAACACTGGCTTTTTTTATTTCCTACATCAGGGGCATCTAAGAACTGAACACTCCTCCTCAGATGTGTTAGTATGCGTGCAGCTAGTTTAACAACATTGGAAAGACAGTTGTTATAATTTTAAATGCAGACATTGCTTCAGGTTAGTAGCCATTCTAATGAACTTGGGATGGATATCTATTTCCCCATTACTTGGTTACATATCCCCTTTTACGGCACTGGTTTAGATAAGGTCTCAAATTATGTAAATCTGTCCACTAACACGCTGTTGGATTTGGCAGTGTAAGCCTACAGATGTGTTAGGTCTAAATCCCTTAATGGCTCGACCGTTGACCCTCTCCAATGCGAAGGGTCCATTTGAGCCTATGTGGTAATATGAGGGTTAGCAATGATGTAAATTCACTGGTAAGTTCCTGTCTCTACTTCCTCAAAACAAAACAAGCCAAGAAATAATCAGTCATCTGAGAGACACAATAGTTTTAGGCAAACTCTCCACTTAAAAAAAAAAAAAAAAAGTAAAATACAATGGGCTGAGAACTCAACCTTGTAGAGTCATTTAAATAATCCCAAGCAGTTTTACTTTACAACAATGACAAGAGTAACAGCACTAAGATTCCGAACTGTGCAATAACTCATGAGCGGTTAGCTATGTCAGTCTGCAATCCTATATAATGCCATGCAACTGGATGAAAATCTGAACATATCATTTAACTTATTCCTTGTTTTAAATGTTTACTTTTTAACCATTTTTTCCAGATAATCTGTTTCAATACAGTAATGCACATCCACACGGTTACTCTGAAAAGTCACTGAGTTGAAAACGGGAAAAAAAAAAAATAAAGACAGGTCTTCCATCCCAATGGCAGTGTGCCAAGGGTGGAGAGAGTGGCCACTGAGAGACAAGCTGTTGGTGGGGAGGAGACAGGCTGGGTGAGGGTGAGGTGTACTAGCATGAGCAGCTGCTCTCGGTGACAGTCATCTCTGGCTGCTTCTCCAGTTTGATGTCGATCACTAAGGCGACTTGGTTAAGTAACATCGTTGATGAATTTGCACATTTCACTTCATTATTTTCTGCAGTCTTATCTGGCTGCTATCTCCTCAGTGAACATTCTTTTATGTTCAGCAGAGTAAACCAAGAGGCTCTATCGTAGCATTAAAGTCGTGGCAATAACAACTTTAAAATATGAACATTTCTGTTAAAAGCATAAAAAGGATACTGTCCTCTTTGCTCTTCTCTGGTGTGCTATCCATTCCAGGCAATGCAGCAGCAACACGGCGGAACAGCTATAAAACAAAGTCAGAAGAATTTAATCTTTTGAATAATTCGTATTGGAACATGATGTAAAATAAAACTCTGTCAAATAGGGGTGGATGATTTGGATAAAATCTTCCATTGCAATGTCTGTAGTCTTACTGCCGCATTTAATTATACTGTGATATCACAAATCATGTGGAAATTCAATTGAGAATGTTCTTATACATAAAATAATCAGCCAAGAATGTCTATTTTTGTCTGAAACTGTTGGAAAACTGTCTGAAAAATGAAAGGTATTTAATCACATAAATGCAATTCAATCACTCATTCATTTGCTCCATTACTCATAATGCAATTACAACCAGGGAAAATGATAGGATAGCTCAGTACAAAAGACTCCTTGATGGACAAATTATATTGCCGCTCAATATATACTGTCATATCACCCACCCCTACTGTCAAATAGGCAACATACAGTATAGACAGAAAATGATCCAAGTTACAACTAGTCATTCCTAAATAATAGATTTTATTGAATAACAGGTGAACACAAGAAGCAGTTAAAGCAGTGATATAAAAATGTCATTGTAATCGCTGCTTTAGAGAAGAGCGTGAAAGTGAAGGTTGGCGTGCTAACCTCAAATCCATTATATTCACAGAAGCATTTTGAAAGTTTTAGTGAATCAGACAAAAAGCACAAAAACACAGTAGCAGTAAAACTGTGCAGAACAAGTGAAGTAATACTGAAACATCTAAAAGCGAAGCCTGTAGGGGGGGAAAAAAACTCAATTGATACAGTATATACTCAGAATACGCAGACATGTCATGATGCCACATAAAGGGGGAAAAAGGAGGCGGAAAGAGATAAGCGTAGACTTTAAAGGCAGAATTAGCTCAGCTACCCTGAGAGAGCAGATTCTCTACCTGTTTGACATTGTAGCCAGTCTTTGCGCTGGTTTCAATGAACATGACATTCAGTTCCTTAGCTCTCTGCTCGCCCTCCTCCGTGGTGATCTGTCTGCTCAGGTAAAAGCAGAGAGGGGGGAAGATGGACGAACAGACAGATATGGAAAGTAACGCAAAGAGGACAGGCCAAAAGGAGAGGGAAGAGATGGAGAGAGAAACACAGAGAGCTTAACAGAGAATTCTTTTTCGAGTGAAGGAGAGAGAGAGAGGTTAGTTTAGTTATAACACACACAGACAGAGAGGAAGACAAAGGGAGAGAAGCTGCTGTGCTGAGTAAAGATGAAGCAGCAGGAAAAAACGAGATCACTCAGTCATTCGACATCCTCACTCTGATCCATATAATGAATATATGGAGGGGTACATCCTAGACGGCACAGGTTGGCCTCCCTGACCTAAAGGACATCATGACTGTCAGAACTATTTGTCAGTATTACACCGACTGTCGCTGGACACCAACCTGTTTGACGTTATAGCCAGCCTTGGCACTGGTCTCTATGTACATCACATTGAGCTCACGAGCTTTCCTCTCTGCCGCCTCAACAGAAACTTGCCTGCCATGGTCCCGGGAATTGAGGGGGGGGAGGGAGTTGTGTGGAGGTGTGGTGTTGAGGGAAACACAAAAAAATTTAAAATGACATGGAGAGAACAGAGCAGGAAAGGGAACAAATAAAGTAATGCAAAGGAAAAAAACGGCAAAACAGAAATATAATCAAATCATAAGAAATAAAAATACTTAAATCATTAATAAAAAGGCTGGAGTATGCAAAAATACCAAGGGATGATAAAAGTCAAAATTGGATGAGATGCACTGAAGGGAAGAAATGTGGGATTCCAGGCTTTGGCAGAGTTTATAAACTATGATATTTAACACTACCCATTTTATAATAGTAGTAGAATTATAAACAGCCCATTTATCAATCATTGGAAACTGAACAAAAAAAACATTCACTATAATATTTAACACATCTCACGCAACCATGTACCTTTTATCCGCCAAGTCTGTTTTGTTCCCAACAAGCATGATAATGACATCACTTCCTCTCTCTGTTCTAACATCATCAATCCACTTTGAGGTTTGCTGGAATGAATTAAGATCTGTGGATGAAAAAAGAAAACACACAAAATTATTGCACACATCAACCACATGTAGCCCCAAATGAAATAAAACAGTTTGATTTCTAGCTATAGTAAAAGGTGTGCACAAGCAGGTATTACTCTTCATTAAAGAGGCAGGGCATCTTATGTAGAGTAGTTGTGTTAGTAAGCAAAGGTATTAAGAAGAGAAGCTTGAAGAAAGAAAATATACTTGAAGAGATTCTGAACGTTATTAGCAGAAAGATGGAAAGTAGCAACTATGCCAATATAGTTTCCTTCCAATTGCTCTAAACCCCTACAGAAAGGTTAGAGTACAGCCCTGACTCACTGGTGATGTCATAAACAACCACGGCAATGGTAGAGTCACGGATGTAGCTGGGAATTAGGCTACGAAAACGCTCCTGTCCAGCAGTGTCCCAAAGCTGGAGCCGGACCTGAGGATTGGAGCGGAGGGGAAGAAAAGGGGAAGGAGGTGGAGATAAAGAGGGGAAAGGCAGAACAAGAAAGTGGAGAGCAAGACAGACATAAAGGAACTGCAAGCCAAGCAGCAGAGATGAAAATGGCCTTTTTATGGAGGAATGGGGAGAATCATTCAAATGCAGCAGGGTCGGAGATGACCAGCGTGCAAATAAGACATGCAAAAGGAGGCTCTGTTGAATCATTATTCAGGCTGTTAGAGGATCTCTGCCCATGAGGTGACATCTGAAGATATGTTCTGTTATTCCTTCCATCAGTCACAAGAGCATGTAAGAAGCACAGACCCCCCTGGACACCCGCTGAGAAATGTTTTAGTATCATTATAGCTGATGCAAAGAGTTGGAATATACCCTCGTCTTGTCCAGTGGGGTTTGCCAGGCTAATAAATGTTCTTTTTTTGTTGCCCTTCCACATACTAAATGAAGGACAAGGAGTTGAGGCAAGGCCATGATACCTACTGGCTATGTCATAAACCACCACAGCAGCGGCTGAGTCTCGGATGTAACTGGGGATGAGGCTGCGGAAACGCTCCTGTCCGGCTGTATCCCAGAGCTGCAGCCGAATCTGTGGCCAGCCATGAAATGAATATGGAAAGGGGGGAGGCGTTTCATGACCCAGCCAGGGGATGGAAGGAAAACAAAAACTTGAAATAACGATGGAAACTAAAAACATGATCACATGTCTCACAAAACAAATGGCAAAATCTGTGATAATGTAAAGAAAAAAAAAACACAAATAAAAAAACAATGTGTAATGGTGAAAGGAAAATAAATGGTGGCTATAACATCAGTAGCCCATGCATGCTCACAGCTTTTCTAGCAGTTTTAAACCTACACTAATGGGAATGATGAAAATAACAATAAAACAAACAGGGCTTACCGTACGATCTTCTAGGTACATAGTTTTTGACAAAAAGTCAATGCCAATAGTTGCCTGTAAGACAATAAATACAGTAAAACATTTTTACAGGCCTTTTTCACAACATTTTAATCTGTCATAGTAGGAAGAGCACAGGTGGAATCAAAAACATTAACAATGGCTTTGTTCCATTTGGGTGTTACCAAATACCAAACTGTGGTAAGTCATGATGCAAACTAACAAAGGATGTGTGATTGTAAGATCATGAACAGGCTGCATTAAAAGCAAATGTAAATTTCCCCACTGTGGGACGAACAAAGGTATATCTTATCTTATTAACAGACTTTATTAGTGACACCTGTGGTTAACACGTCATTATGTCTGTTATGACAAATGTCACCATACTTTGATTAGAGTACACTCAATAAATTCCCTGGCACACTAAGCCAATGTTATATTGTGATGAACATGTATTAATTACCTGATAAGTGTTGTCGAAACTGTCATACATAAACCGGGTGATGAGTGAAGTCTTCCCAACTGCAAAACACAAAGACAGACACTATAAGATTTTATCCTGGTAATTAAACACCACACTTTGAAGTACTCAATTATATCAATTCTAGTTTTGTATAATAGATAGAAGAAAATCAATATGACTCAGTGACAGCACATAGTGAGTACATTGTGGATGCTGAACCCACACGCTGAGCTGGCACTATGGGTGGAGCCACAACATTTGGAAAATGGAAAAAGGGCTCAACTTTTCATATTTGTTTCATGATGAGAGACTCTCGGTGCAACATTAGACACTCAAACCTAAAATGCAGTCACGTAGAATGAGGTCCGTGTCCCTGTAATCAGACGTTATGTGGTCGAGGAAAAGGCCGACGTGGCTCTCCAAGGTGCTGCCGTAAGATGCTAACAGCTAGTGAGTTGAAAAGCGCTACACTGGCAAATATGGGTGAACTTAAATCCCTTAATCTGTGCTAGAGCTTCTGTTTTGGTGCAGAGATTCGTAACAAACCCTTGTCGGCCACATTAGCGCTTCAAGTAGGTCGTGAATGTCAATTTTAGCAAACGTTGCTGCTATTTTAATTCACCTAGCACGGCTAACGGTTAGCTAAAAGTAGTTAGCCGGCTACCGTTAGCCACAGTTACGCTATAGTTAGATGATGCTGATGCACCACAAACTCATGGCCACAGTACAGACACTGGGCATTGTTTTCATCTGGCAACAGGCCAATATGTAGATGAATGACAAACGTTGATGACATGAAACGGTTACCCTACTTATTAAAGGCATTTATCGTTACGACGAAGAACGAGATGTTTGGCTAGCTTAGCATATTGCTAGCTTTGCAATGACATCATCACGAGTCAGAAAAAAATGTTATGTCCATCATCTTTTTGCCATTTTACTCTCTCTAAAACATCTAACTGACACTGAAATATTAACATCTCAGTTTGTATCATCGCTGTCCAGTGATGCCCGGTGGTTAACTTTGTCTTGTTAGCCAGCAGCGACTAGCAAGAAAAGCTAGTTAGCTGCGTTGATCTTAGCCACTTCTTCTAACATTTTCCTCACATCCGACCGTATTAAGTCTCGGTTCAGGTACAAGGTCCTCTGCTCACCGCTCTGTTCGCCCAGAAAGACGAGCTTGAACTTTCGTAGAGGGTTGCCAAACTCTCCGCCGCCGGTCGTGGTTGACATTTTGTCAAGAAATAAACAGCTAACTAGCTGACTGGGCTAATGATGTGATGTCTAGACCGGAGAGGAGCAAGTAATGTGTCTTTATCCTGCACTAGCCAGCGCTATTGTTTTCTTATACATACAAGAGTGAAACAGCGCAACCAAGAGGCCAAAGATGAGATCATGTAATGTTAATGTAAAGCTTTATTATATGTCCATATTATTATTACAATCTATTGCTATTTCTTTTATGTGTTGAACAAAGTGATGCTTCATAGACTCTGGAGTGAAGAGAGCTTACTTGGATATTACTCCGATTCAGCGGCTCACTTTTTAATAAAGCTATATAAAAAAACTGCTTGTTTAGAAAAAGAAGGAAGGTGGGCCATTCATTTGTAGACAAAGATGTTCATACTATCTTTAGATGGATGAAAGAGCAATGTTTGTAGCAGTTGTTGTTAATTTTAGTCTCAAATGAAAAACCATCAGTTAACATATGACTAAAAGTATATGAATTAGATCTATGTGGAAAAAAACAGATTAATCCTTAAGCATTTTTTGATATAATGAAGGTCTCACTTTTAAATACTCTTGAAAATACAAAATGAACAAGCATAAAGAAATAATGGGGGGAAAGAATGTGTTTATTTAGTTCCCTTGTTGATAAAGAGGCAAGGAGGAGTATTTCGGGGATATTTATCCCACAGCTGTACATTCAGTCATAATACATCATGGCTCTAATGATACAGCAATAAAGATTAAGGATACATAGAGTTGTATGTTTAGTATTCATAACACATGGGAAGAAAAGGCTAAACTCCATTACACTCTACTATACGGCATTTCCTTTTGAAGAAAAACATACAATACATATTTATTTTTTATTTGATTCTACAATGGCATTCAGACAAATATCACACAGGGTTTACATTCTTTCAGTGATCGAGCTCTTGCAGTAATGCCTAATGAAGACATATATGTACAGGTGAAATAAGAACATTGCAGTAACTCAATGACACTTTGTGCTTTTCTTCATTGGTGTTGAGTTCCTTTGTGTTCTGTGTTCTCTTGTCAGAGAGGTGATTCTTCTTTGTTGGTCGTCTCAACCTTCCATGGACTCAATTGCGATGTCTGCCCTGTTGACATGAAATGGACAAACAGGTAACAGCAACTGTGAATTCTAATAACATAATGCAGACCTTTCTGCATATAAATAATATGGCCTATAAATCTTATACATGCAATAGCAGCTATTCAGCAACTTCCTGAATAAACACACATGCTCCCATTAGGAGCTCCTGGAGAATTTACCAGAAAATCTTCTTGGAGATTGAGCAACATTAGTTCAAATTTATTATATCATACAAATAAAAAAGGGTTGAAGGATGAAGCAATACACTCATTCAAGGGTTCATTCGATTTAACATTGTAGTGTTCAAAGTAGATATTTATTACTTTAAAAAAAAGCAGCGTAGCCCTTGAAGAAGTGGACACAATACAATGTATTGAATCAGAGGTGACCTCACCTGAACTAAAGAGGCCTTTATTCCAATTTTCTGTGGTTCAAAAAACACAAACACGCATGGGAGAAAAGTATCAGCAGCATGTCACAAACATCACAGCCACAGGCGAATATATTTCTTTTCACAGAGACTGTTTTATACTTACACTTCTGCTCAGGATACAGCAAAGACATGCATTGAAAGGAGAAAAGGATGAGAGGACATGCATGACATAAAATGTCTTAATCAGATCAGTCTTGTTTGTTAAGTGAAATGTCTGTGGAAACATTGCAAATAACTGCACTCACCTGCGGGTTTTGGGGACATCAGAGTCAGAGGAAGCTCCACAGTGACGTCACTGAAAATGTAAAAAAGTTTTATTAAAAATGTGTAGAATAGTAATTTATGTATTATTCACTGTAATAACACATGACAGCAAATGAAGGAAAATTAATATTTACCTTCCTGTTAGGCCTCCCAGCAGGCTGTTTGTGACAGAGCAACAATAAAAGACTCCTTTAGTCTGCACAATTTGACACAAAATGTGAAAGTATTCTCCATGAACATTCTCAGTTAACCTTACCCTCCACTGGACACCATCAGATTGACCTTGACTTTGTAGGAAACCAGGATTCCCTGCATCTCCTTTTCTCCTTGACTCCTGTGAAGAGACAGGAATAGAGCTTGAGGATTTGGTCTAAGACACGATAAGTGGATGACACAATGTAGAGTTGTATCACCACCATTCAATAAGAGGATGAAACCCTGTCCTCGGCTCACTGTAAGCCCTTTGGTGAGAGACCTAGAGTGGCTTACAGGGTAGTGGATGCTAGGTGAGTGTCCTCATCTTTTAGCCGTCCATCCACTGAAAGACCCCGCTTCTCTTTGTTGCCGGACAGCAGAGGGGTGATTTGGAAGGACTTGTCAAGCGTAGAGTTGGCGTTTACTGTCTCCCTGTGTATTGCAGTGAAATACAGCAATGAATAAATAATAAAAACCAGTTTACTTATCCTCAAACTTTAGATTTAACATGATATGTAACAGTGGCAAAGGATTTTTTTCTTAGATTAAATTTAGGGATATTGTGAAAAAAACGTTTCTGTTGAAGAGGATATCTGAATATTTAATTTGGCAGAAAATGACCTCCTGAATTAATTAAATTGAATCTGACCCTCGTTTTGCTAATAAGCCTCATTTGAAACAATGACACTCACCCAAACTCCTCACAGCAGACTGTCTTAGAGTAAGTGTCAGATGAGTAGAGCACCACATTTGTTAGCTGCTCAACTGAAAGAAAAAATAGCTCTGTTAGAGTCATCAGTGTAAATGTCTGAACATATTTACATGCACAGACTCACTTGAATCCTTACTCGTGTTATTTTTCTCTCGTTCTTTTTAAATTTATCTAGAATTTAACTTGAGTCAAACTTTCCTCGCTACTCACCTGAGACTTTGATTTTCTTCACAACCTTGGTGGTTTCGTTGTTGATTTTGACCTTGACGGTGATAGGATCTCCGTGGTAATAAATCTAAATATAAGAATGATTTGTTTTGGATTTTTAGTTATATTGGATTCACATAATACAATGCAATGCAACATAGTATGTAGACTTCAACCTACCTCTTTTTCAAGGGAGGCCTCCAAGTGAACAGGCTTGTCAGTCATCATAAACTGCTTGGTTATATCAGCCTTGGGTCCAGCCTTGTTGTTAGCTGGTGCAAATTGTATTTTGCGAATCATCAGGCGACACGTGTCCCTAGGATCAGAAGAAAGACAAAGAGAGTCTTGGTTAGCCCTCCATATGTGCTTAATTCTGCTACAGCTTAAGCATGCAATAAAAGCTTGGGCTGACGGTATGGCTTGGCTGTGAGCATACATACTTCTTTTCAATGACCTCATCTGGGTTGAGGGCCGCGTTGGCAATGTATCCTTTCACCTCAAAGTCCACACCACAAGCCTACAACCGAACAAGATCCATATAAATGAGTTGTTCGTCAAGTATTTTAATCAGTTGATAAGAGTAAATGAAAATGGATGCTAGTAGTACCTTGCCATTGTCATTTGGCCCAGGCTGTAAGGAGACTGAGCATGGCAGATCTGTTGGCATCTGAAGTTGAAAGTAGAGACAAGGTGCACTCATAAATCAAGATGCTGACTGGAAAGGTGAAGTCTGTGGTTGATCAGTATAACATCTGAGTGAGGGACAGAAGTATTTTGTCATGTAAAGAGTGAGTGATTAGAGTTATGCTTCCTCACCTGGAAGGAAAAGGGACATCCCTGCTCTCCAACTTTCTTCATGAGGAATTCATGCATTGGTGTTTTGGCTGTGTTTCCATCTGTAGGCGGATACACCTGAACGCGCTGAATCCAGATGTCTCTCCTGAAGGACAGCCCCATAACGTCCAGATCATCGCTTCCATAGCGGAAGGCACAAGCAAGGTAGACAAATACTGCAAAGGAGAAGGAGATATAATATAATAATATAATATTCATTTAGGTGCTATACGTTTTTTATTTATTTGCAGCAATTGAGACTGAAATACCTTTTCTGCCGTTAAGACCAGAAGGGTCCACTTTAATAACACCATCTGCAAATGAGAGGAAAATCTAAAGTATTAGATTTAACAAAGACACTTTTATTCTATGTGTGCAAATTTGAGGATGTATAAACAGACATTGTGCAACACACCAACTACTTCCACTGAATCCACATGGTCCACAAAGTCTCTCTTTCCCAAGTACAGGGTAATCTAAGGGAAACAGAGAAAAGCAGAGAGGAAAACGGTTACGCCTCCGCCAAGGTTACAAGAGTTTGGAAGTTATTTCTGGGAGCTGGAAGAGCGACATACAAATTGCACTCCTCCCTTTACCCAAGAGGTGCCCTGTAATGACTATATTATAGAGGCCACTTACATGTCCATTGCCGCTGGTCTTCTTGAATACCCTGAAAAAGAGAAAGGAGGAAGAGACAGTGACTCAGACTGTTATTTCAAACTTTTGAACACTTTCAGTCTCAGTGAATGTATCTGATAAAAACACAAGACGTTCAGGACCATGTTTAAATGTCCGTCTACTTCCAATGCCATGTTTCTTCCTTGCTGCATTAAAATAATCGAATTTCTTTTTCCACTTCTGAAGAGATCTTAGGCAATAGTGCTGTGCACCTACCACCTCCCATAGTTGTCATTTTCAATTACAGGACACCCCCACCCCACCCTCCGCCCTACTCCTACGAGCATGGATTAGTGCTAAGGATGGAAAGGCACCTGCTGGCACAAGGGTCTAATCTGGACATAACTGACGTAACTGTGATTTGGTAAGTCAATACATTACACTTAATAATTTGTGCAAAATGAAAAGTAAGCAGTGTTTGTCTATTATTTATTAAATCAATGCATTTTGCTAACTTGACTATTAGACTCAGATTAGTGGAATATTCCTGAAAAGTCCACCTTGCTGCAGACAGTTGACCACTTATATTAAATGTTGAATATTTCTTGGTAAACATGTGAAATTTGGAAACAATTTCCAAAAATATTGACTGTTTCCTTAATATTCCAGTATTGCATAACCTCACAAGCACGCTCCCTTTGCCCTGTGCCTGTAGCCATAAACCAACAAGTAATCCTCTGTGGTTTTTGCCCCTTTCAGGTGTGTGCTAAGTAATCCTGTTAAAACGTTTCCTTTGTCTTGTAAACCTCTCTTTCACGATCAGATCCACACAATCCACCTTAATCAGGATTTATCCATATTCTCGAAGACACACAGACTCGAGTATGTGTCTCTGCCAAGATGTTAAAATGTTACATTTAAGCCACTGGGCTTCTTTCTGGTGAAGTTATTACCACTTCATTCCATTCCGTCCATTAAATGAGTCAAGTTTCAAACATCACAATATCGGAATAGTGCCTTAAATTTACAACATAATTCAAGGATAGTTAACATTTCCAGCCTGTTCATTTTAAGACAGTGTGAATTATCACTGTTACAGAGGTGTTTGATGGTATTCAGCTTTATTAGATTTCTTCTTGTGTCGATTTAATGCCACAACCTCTGCTATAAACCATTTTCTATGGCAGGTACTGAATTGACCAAGGTGACACTTTATACTCACTTTGACATGTTGATGGCAAAGTTATTGATCCAGTCTGCAAATAGAAAATATGAGTTAGTAAAACACGTGATACTAATGAAGTAATGACTGTTAGATGCACTGGTTATTTGGGGATTTAAGGTCATTTGTAGTTTATTGTAGGATTTTTAGATGGGCTTTTTCAAAAAGGTAATAATAAAATAATCAATCATTACTCTTTTACATTACATTTTCATCTTTACATTTTCTAGATGATATACAAATGCAAGAGGGTTTCGACGTTAAGGACCACTTAATAACTCAATAACGTCAATAACTCATGACTGGTGCATCATAAGCCAATCATAATTTCTGAATAATTTCTTAGTAGAAAGCATACCCTCCTGATTTTATCACTAGTAAACTAGTAATAAAAAAAATAAATAAAACTTAGAATAATCTTGAACATATAATGTTTGAAGCATCATGTTCCTGCAAAGTAACAACAGTAACTAATTTTCAGTAAATGCTGATGCTCCTGCAATATCTGCAATATTATCTGGAGTTATTATCATCTCAGTATATTTGTAATGTGCAATTGATCAGCCGCTCACTTACCGTGCCCTCAGTTCTGTCAATGGATCTTCTCTGCTGTCTCCAGTAATCCGTCACTGTTGACAGTGTGTAGTGTGTGCGAGTGCCAATCACCGCCTCCCGTTTGCTTTTATACTATGACCTCCCAACCTTGGAGCCCTCCCTTCAGCTTACCCACCCAACCAAAGAAGGCTGTTTTAGAGAAAATCTGATTAATGCATTAGAACACTACTGTTTTGGTCCACGGTGTGTGTAAAAATAATGTGTATGTGACTTCAAAATAATAAGCTGAGACACGTAGGCGTTTTGGGGGTGGGACAGATATAGAGTGCAACAAACAGGCCGTGCCCTGAAGTAGAGCTATGTTGGTCACTTGGTTTTTGGATCAATCTTGGATTTTTTATAGTACATGTGCTGTAGGACGTGAATTAAGTTGTGTACAGCACATTTGGTACATATTTATTTAGCTCGTTCAGCAATAACAATATAAACATGAATAAAAAGAGCTTAGACTGAACAACACACAGCTGTTTAGTTTTCTATATGAATCTAAGTAAATGTTCAAAAAACTGAATTATTTGATGAAAACATAATTTGTAAGTAACTGTGGGACAAATGGCAACTTCAACGATATTAGAAGACATTGAGGGGAAAGGTTTCCTGACGTCTGTGAGCATAAAAACTTGGTTACAGTGATAAAATGCTGTGATTAAGAAATGAGTTAACCTCTTTGCTCTGAGGTGTGAGATAGTTTTAATGCTATTAGAATGTCACTAAGTTTAACAGATTGTCTGTCTGGACTATGTGTGAATCTTCAAGGACTTCCTTTCTTATAGCTTAGACAAGAGTAGAGTGGTATTAGTTGGATTTTGTTTGTTATGGAAGCCAGGACGACAGATGGCTCCTCTACCAAGCTCTGTACAATCTGTGCTCATGGCAGGTTTACAGAAATCTAAGTGACCTGCTGACTTAATGCTGTACAAGCAACAACTAGTTTAACTCTGATTACTAAATCATTGCAATCAGT
This sequence comes from Centropyge bicolor, assembly GCA_037975185.1. NCBI lineage: Eukaryota > Metazoa > Chordata > Actinopteri > Pomacanthidae > Centropyge > Centropyge bicolor. The sequence goes on from JBBMOC010000002.1 coordinate 8,940,643, forward strand.
TCCACAGTTTATGGTTGTGACCAGGTTCAGGAAGCAGTATTATGTAAGCTATATGATCCATGTCAGTGTAGGATAGCATATACTGTAAATTGATGGGGACCAGTATCACAGATATTTACACTTGGTTGCCTTTTATTGACTGTCTTTGGAATATTTGATGTTATGAGTTGACAAGGACTCTCTGAATATGTTAGTTGGTCAGCTCATTTAGAGCGAAGGCCCGGGTTAACCTGGCTATCAGGCCTTCCAAGAGACCCACATCGATTGGCACCGACCTTTTAGAAGATCCAGCATCCTACTTGGCACACAGCTATAGAGGTAAATCCGTCTGGCGGTTTGCTGGAGGATCTTCTCACTCTCTTAGCCAGGTGTAATTGATTGATTAATGAGGGACATGGCTGATGGGTTTTATGGATGGATTGTTACGCCGTTTCAGTCAAAGATAATGAATTAGATTGGTGGATGTTTATGTTGGCCTCCATTCAGCTGTCATACGGTGACCAGGATTGAGATCTCTTTAAAGCTGCCCAGACAGCACAGCACTGCCAGATCATCAGCTAAGAGTTCAAAGGCAAATACAAAGTTTAGTTTAAAGAATGAATGACTCTTATATTAATGTTGGTGCAATGAAATCCAGAACAGCTAAGGAACTGTGGAAAGCATGTCTTAGACTGCTGTAGTAAGTAAGAAATAGTAAGAAATTCAAGCACTTCCACTTACTTTTGGACGAGTGGTGATATGTGGGATGAGTGGCTCCTTTATGTGAAACATGAGGCTTTTATGTAACACCAAGATCACAGCCACAGTTTGGGCAGAAAATGGTCAAAAATATTTCCAAGACTGAAAACTGAGTGACTTTGGAAAAGAAAGTTTTAAACAACCAAAGCAGTCTTAGCCTTTAAAAAGACCTATCTTCAAATATGTTGTCTGATATATATGTTAATGGTATTTGGATTTTTTTTCTGTTTAAGGATATCATACAGTAGCTATTACTTTTAGTAACGATAACAAAACTTCATCACTGTCCTAAATGGGCTCAATATAATATAGAGTAAATATACGTGAGGCCTTTCCATGCAGGTTGTCTTCAACATCAGCAGCAACAGCCATCAAGATACAATTTTATTGAAAATAATGAACCTGAATGCTTCTATTTTCTTCTATTCTGTGTATTCTGGTATTTGCACTTAGAGTCATTCTGATGCAGCCTCTGTGCTTCACTGGGCATAATGTTAACAAAACCACACCTGGGTTAAAACAGACAAAAGGAAAAGGTAACTTACATGCCTCCCCTTCACATTCATTCCTCTAATGAGCTTACCAAGTCACTGCTGAGCTCTTGGACAGTGGCTCATGAATCAAAGCAAGGGATCTGTTACTTATATGAACGTGTTGCCCTTACTGTTGCTTCTGTTTTATACGCATATATTTTTATGATTTGATAAATGATTTTAGAAAGATCATTGTGATGTGCTGTTTGTTATATGCAGCAGATATGTCAGATGTGTAATTTTGCTTACACTGTTATATTTTTGTATACCACATAATACTACCCGGGCTAAAGACTCTGAAAAAAACAGGGAGTAATCTCATTTTCTGTTCTTTTTATGTCTCACTTGGGTTTTCTTTTTCCAGTTTTGGCTGTGTGAGGTTACATACACTCACATAAGCCCCTTACAGTTAATCTGGTGCCATTTTTGGCAAGCACTTTATATAGACAGTCAACATTGTTCCTCAGAGTGACTGCTGACTAGTCCCAGTGCATTACAGCACCATGGTATTACCTCTTCTTAACAACACAGTTTTCAGCGTGTTGCTAAATTTAAGGCAGTGATGTAGTGTTTGTTGCCGACGGGAACAAACTGTTAGATTCTGAGCCAATCAGTGCTGTCTTATGACTAAAGATGAACTGTGTCAACTGCTTGTTGATGTATAATACTATAGTCAACATCACTGATCTGAATGAAGGTTGAACTGGAAACACACTGAACATAGGCTGAATGTTGGGCAGGTACAGGGGGCTTACCTGTTCTGCAACTCCCAGGTGGCCTTTCGCCATCTGTATTTTTAGCCACTCTCTCGCTAAATCAACTAATGCTATAGCTTTCAATTAAAGCTACAGCATTAGTTCATCACTGTTCATTAGTTGGAACGATAGTGGTTATGAGCGCATGGTCATTTACAACCAGAGCACTTATTCACCACTTTATAATTCATGAAGTTGCTTACTGGTGGATTGTGATGTCAAATACATCAGAATTAAATGAATAATTGCTGTTTTCAGTGTTTTAGTATAGCCAGTTTATCCTTTGACACAAGTGCTTTTAATGACACTGAATGCATTTAATAAAAATCAGCAACTTCCTTTTACTATTTTTGCTCATGTATTATATAATCAAGGCCTAGCTTGCTGCCTGGTCTTGATTATATAATATAGAGTAATGTATTTCCACAGAGGTGCACAGCAAAACTCCAGCTTCAAGCATCTTTGTCATACAGATAGGGTGTCTGACTCATTTAAATACAACAATTCTAATTAAATTCAAAATCTGATCTGACAGCTGGCATGGAAAATCAAAGAGAGCAGTCGCTTCTTAGAAACTGAGTACATCTTGCAGGCTCAGTGTCTGTCTCAGTATCCTGTCCAATCCAATGCTTGCATAAGCATTTGGTACAACTGGATGGAGAAGAGAGAACAACTGTGGCTGTTTCTGAGAGTGACAAATGTGATAGAATGAAAAACTATCTTTGAGTGAGGGGGTTGTGAGAATAACTATGGTGAGGTTTTGTGGTTTTGTCAAATGTTATCAGCCCTCCATCAGAGATACACATATCTTTAGCCAAACTTGTGTTCTGACAAAGAGCTTAAACAACTGCTCTAACCAAATGTAAGTGAACCTTTCTGATTGTTTTCAACCAAAGAATTCATGAATAAATGACTAAGTTATGCTGTAATCCATCCAGTTTTGACTCAGAAGAATTCATATTTCAGTATTCTAGATTGCTCTTAAGTGTTCATGTTACCAGGGTTATCATCCATCCTTTAACTATGTCAACCACTTTTGTCCATACTGAAGTATCTCAACAACAATTGGGTGGATTGACGTTCATGGGCCCAAGAAAATGAATCTCACCATTGTTGATGATCTCATGATATTTCTTCTAGCACCGTCATGATTTTGACATTTTTGGTCTTTACAGAAGTGACTCAACAATTTTTGCATGGAAGTTGTTTGTCCACAGAAGATAAACCCTGAAGATGAACTTTCTCTCTAGTGCCACCAGCAGGTCAGTGTTTTCAATTCTCCAGTAAAACTTCTAACCCTAACCCTAACATCTATTGGATTTATTGGGCACAAACCTATGTACTAACATTCATGGTTCTGAGATGATATATCATACTGACTTTGGTGATCTCTTGATGTGTCCTCTAGCACCTCCATGATGTTGACATTTGCACTTTTGCACATTTGCAATTTTTCAACAAGTATTGGATGCATTGCAATGAAATTTGGTATACACACATTCATGTTCCCCTCATGAAGAATTGTTATCACTTTGGTGATCCCTTAAATTTTCATTTGGCGTCATGAGGTAAAAATTTTAATTTGTCCAATGTTTTGATTTATGACCAAAGCTAATGATATTCCCATCAGCTGAACTGCACTCTGTCTTTATTGCTAATTGGCATATGTTTGCAAGATAGCACGCTAAACTAAACCAAGGTAAACATCAGCATGTTTTCATTGTCATTGTGACCATGTTGACGTCAGCACTTAGCTCAAGGCATTGCTGCACAGCCGCAATGGTATGATACTGAATATCTTTCAATTATGCGCTGTGGAGAGCTCAGAGCAATATTAAGAAGAGCTGATTACAGATTGAGGGTTAAGTTGATATGTCATCAGATTGGGATGGACTTGTGTCTGTTTGTTTTATGGGGCTGCGGTTGGTGGTCGGCACATTTCTGCTGAGTAGTTGAGAGGCAGAACAGCAAATATGGAACCAAACAGCTTCCCACAGAGTTAGACGCTCCGGCTAATGGAGAAGGAGGGAAGTAGGAGGGCTGAATAATGGGCGATGTTCTAGGAGGGCAAAAATAAGAAAGTGGAGGATGATCATAACCATATGGATGCTGCTTTTTGCTGAGAGGGAAGGAGTGAGCGAGAGAGAAAGGGAAGTTTAGGGAGGGTGACAAAAAGGAAAAAAACGTTGAGACATGAGAGGGAAAGGGTGAGAGAAAGTAAATATGCCTTGCAGAGGATGAAACATGAGAAGATAAAGATGATATTACAGAAAAGGAAGAAAGTGATCCAGGCAGCCCACCTGTGTGTGCAAAGCTGTGTTTCCTGGAATTTGAGGAAAGAGACAAGGCAGGGGCTGAGGGAGGGGAGAGACAGAGAGAGAAAGAGAGAGAGAGAAAAAGGAAGCAGTCTGCTGTTTCACGCTCTGGTGTTGAAGTTGAGCCCCTTGCAAGAATTCTCCTGGCTATGTCCGCCATCTGGAATGTCGAGTCACTTCCTCTCTATGCCCTGCGCTCTAACGGGGTTGTCCTCTGCCTTTCTCTGCTCCCTCCCCTCTGCTCTGACAGCCCTCTGAAGAACCGCTGGGGACCACGCCAGTGCCGACGGGGACTCTACTGACAAGACACACACGCCAGCGCACAAACATCCAGCATGAAAGTGAGACCCCCGGAGGAGCCCACGTCCAAGCAGACACGCTCTAAATGGAATCTGGGCCTGGAAGAAGCAAAGACAACTGCAGTCATCAGCTGAACTTTTTGGAGGGTGTTCCTATTCCCTTATATGGCAACAGAGCTGGGAAATCATTTGAATTAGTCTGGTTTCTGTTGCATGCCTGTCTGGTTTTAGTGCTGACTGAGTTCCATCTGGTATGTTTCTGTCTCTGCTGTGTGCGTGCGTGAGTGTGTGGGCGCAGTGTGTGTGTGGCTCGATTTGTTTGTTTTGCCATTCTTGGTTCTTCTTTTCCTGTTGTTTGCATGTGGGGTTTTTGTTTTGGGACAAGAGGAGGGCTTGTGTTTGTGGTTAAGCTAGAGGCACCGTCATCGCCTCAGGGGTGGCTGCTTCATTCAGACTGTGCAGCACCTCTCGCTATTTTTCCTTTACCTCCTGCCCTCTCCCTCCCTCGCACGGCTGTGATGGTCTGTGTTTGTTGGAGCAACACACCCACCTGGGTACAGCAACTTAACAACTGAAACAGGGCCTCTCTCATACGAGGATTTTATAAGAAAGATGAACTTGGGCTTCTGTCGAGGAGCAGGCTGTTGTTAGAGAGGACTCGTCTCACAATCAGCTGGATGTTTCTTTCTTTGTTCCTCTAATGCAACAGGATGTGTGACCCAGAAGGAACCAACAGGGACCCAGGAAGTGCTTGCTGATATAGACAAGGTGTGAGGTTGTCTGTTCGGCACTTTTGATCATGAAGAAAAGGATCATGGGAAAGTTCCAATCACTGAAATAGAGCACTCTGGCGCTGACAACTTGAATGACAGACCACCAGCGGGGTGCCATCACAGCAAGTCAACTTTGATTGAATTTGTGTTCAGAACCTCATGTGGATTATTTTTATGAACACATCTCGCTACATTGATTGCCATGGCTATGGCAGCATGGTACCATCGCGACATCAGCCGTGTGCATGCAGAGGACTTGCTGGCACGGGCAGGGAGGGATGGCAGCTACCTGGTGAGAGACAGTGAGTCTGTGCCAGGAGCCTATGCATTGTGTCTGCTGTGAGTATACACACAAACACACACATTCATACTTAGAGGAGAGTCAATTTATCTTACCTATCACAAACATAATGGCCGATCTGAGGCACTTTAAGCTATTATGATATCTCTGTATGAGCATCTACACACTGGTGCTGTTAATGTGGTTGTAACAGCTCTTGTCAGTAATACTGTGTAGATCCTAGCTTAAAATAATACAAGAGAACGTCACTCTCTGCACTAAAGAGTCATTTTTGTAGAAGCTATTGAGTGATACTTTGTGTTACTAATTTTATGTGTTCCTCCTCCTCGAAAATACTTAATGAATGATTCACTCAGAATCTTGAAGTCGTAACTGCTGCCCTTTGTGAGAAGGAACAGAAAGCACTTCTACTTTATGTAAAACCAAACCTAATTACCTAATCTTGTGAAACTTTTAGATTTTGGCATTTAGAATTGGAAACTATTCATAACTCAACATTTCTGCAGAATGTCCCCATCTGTGAATTGATTCAGCAGCTTCACTCCCTCTGTCACATCCATCACTTTCACCATCATCTGCCAGCAGAGAGCTAAGAATGGCTGTGAGCGGGGCTCGGCCAACCTCACGCGTACACCCTCTCCAGACTGCCCTGTCCGAACATGGTCCACCTCAGCCAGTCAAACCCTGGCCCAGGACTCCCTGTTTCCCCTCTTACCCCTCTTTCTTCCCTGGGGCCCCTGAAAGAGGGCGGGAGCTCCAGCGACCGCACTACGCTGACTGCTCATCAGCCTGAGCCAGATACATTCCTGAAAGCTGAGCCCGGCCGCTCATAGTGCTCCCACTTTTCCTTCGTTCTTTTCCCAATATGTCATTCCTTCTTCTAGTTCCTTAAATTTCTCCACTCGTGTGTACGTAGTCCTCCGGCTATCACGGTTCCCCTTTGTTAATGTAATATTCAGTAGCTGGCCGATACAAGCAGCCATTCATGTTTATGTGCTGCAAGAAATGAAATCCCCTCAAGTGACTGATGGAGATGATGATCTAAGTGTCTCTCACACATTGTAGAACTAAAACAAGCCACGTCATTAGTGATCTGTAAAACAACTGGCGCCGTGTTAAGAAAGTTACAGTGCCTTTAACTACAGCTGAACATCTGGTCCTTATTTAAACAATACATTTAAGTACGTTTTCCCTTTGAATTTTCGCTCAGAAGCGTGTTGTTGTAATTTGCAATGTCGTCAATAACACAGTTAATTTTGCTTTCCAAAGGTTCCAGCGCCATGTTCACACCTATCGTATTCTGCCGGATGCAGACGGCCTTCTAGCAGTTCAGGTGAGTCTCACGCCGCCTCGCGACACTGAACTGGCAAGGAAGACTAGAGGAAAGAGGAACACAATAGATGCCGCACACACAGGGAGAAATGCGGCGGCTCAGAGGGAGTGAGAGCGATCAAACAATGGTTTGTTATTAGCTGTTGTAAGGAGAACAGGAACATGTTTGTGCTTCCTCTCTGTACAGGCTCTGTTACGACTGCAGTGGCCTTGTTGTTTGAATGGCATCTCTGCCCTGTGGCTGCATGCTTGCAGCATAAGCTCAGCAGCACAGAGGAGAAATTGTTTTTATGTGTCAGAGATTCCTATTTAACCCACACTCTAGGTCATTGACCAGTGGGCCTGCTTATTTGTTATATGTATGTATGGGGGTGTTTGTATTAGACATAATGAGTCTGTTGGATGTGGTCAGTTAGAGCCAGCGATGCTATGTGTCTGTTTTTGATACCCTGAGCAGGGAGCCACTTAGTCAGCAAATGACCTAATTATTAGGCAATAAAAATACACACAAGCACAAAGTTTGCAACCACACAAGCACAAACACACACTGTGGCTGAGGGAAGGAGAGAGAGAGTGAGAGAAATAAACATTTTCAGGGCCTAAACCACAAATCAACTGTGGCTTTTTTTTTTAACTATGTCTGCATATTAAAGTCCAATAACCAGTTTAATAATGATTGTCTGGCAGCTGTTTTCAAGCCTTTGACTTGGAAAAATCCTCCGCTTTCAAACGAAGACCTTAAACTCTGTTGCTATTTCAGCTGTTTTTCCACTGCCATCGGTATAAACTTCCAGTGCGTATTTTCCCTCACTGGATTTGCTCCACTAACTCACAAGTCGCATGCTTGCCTTTCTGTTTTTCCAAGATGGCCATGGAGATATTTTGGGCCCTATTTTGTACCTCACTGTCTTCTTATACCTTGTCATTTCCTTTTAATTGCTTTTCAAGAGATCCCTGTGGTACAAAAAAATACTATTTGAAGAGTTCATGGCAAAACAGACAGGTAGCTGGAGCCAAAAAAACATTTTCTTTCACCGCAAAATAAAAGCAAAAACTTCTAAAAAGAGGGCACAGGAAAGGAGCATACTGGGTATTGTGGTCTAATGTGTACCATGTTGATTTTTTTGCATGTGGCCAGTTACATTGAGAGTATGTAACACACAGCACCTGTGCACAGCATATGTGTTTATTTAATCTTAATTTTTGCCCGTATGGCTTTGAGTTCCACTGAAGTGTAGCCGTGCGAGTATTTGTAGAAAGTCTGAGAGCTGCTGCAGGAAGTATCTGTCAATAATGTCACCTCGGCTTTCTGTTTCTGAACCCCCCCTGGGACGATTACTATCGCAGCAAGTCATCTGTATGTGCCTTTTTCTGTCATGCAAATAAATACTTCTGTTTTGTTTAACCAAGCAAGATGCTGCTGTGGTGCTGTGTGGGAACATCGACTAAAAACCACATAAAATATACAAGTCAGAATTGGGCAGTTACTTGACTTTGCATTTCTTTTTAATGCATTTGATAGAAGATTAAAACATCCTGGGGGATTTTCAAAGACCGTTTGTGAAGGAGTTTTATTATTTCTACTTTATAAAAAAAATCGAGAGTGAACAAGTTAGTGGAGTTGCCTTGACACTATAGACCACAGCAACTTGTTTGAAACTTTCTGTTATTGAAAGTGAAGTTATCAAAAGAGAGCCTAAGTGATTTAATCTGCTTTCCTCTTCAACAGCGTGTGTCTGAATGCATCATCAGTGTGTTACATCTCCAATCATCTGCACTACATTTGTTGACAGTTTCTGTGGTCTTTCCAGTTTATGTTGACAGCAATGACAGACTGTTAGCACGCATACATGCCCATGTGATTTACAGTACATATACTCTTACTGACTAGTGTTGTGTTTGTGTATGTGTGTCTCACAGACGACACAGGGGGTGCAGGTAAACTGCTTCCGGACACTGGAGGACCTGGTGTTGGGTTACCAGCATCCTCACAAGGGCCTGGTCACTCCTCTGCTCTACGCTGTTCCCCGTGATACAGACACTGGGGACGAGAGCTCAGGTGGGCTCTTATCACACGTTACATACACACAAATATAATACACTATATCCTGCATTTGTGCAGTGGTAGAAGAAATATACAGATTTGTTAGTGAAGGAAAAGTACTAATACCACACTCTGAAAATTCTCCACTACAACTAGAAATCCTTATGCAAGTAAAAGTATGTAAGTTTTATAAGCAGAATGTCTCAAAGTATGAAGGTTTAAGTTCTCATTATGCAAGGAAATGGTCCCAGCTTTGTGACAGTGCATTTTTCAGCCAATCCAAGAGGGTTTTAAAAAAGTTTTAAGAAGAGAATTTTCTCGACCTATAAAGGAATACTTTATCAGTTTATCACAAACGTTCATGTTCAGCATCCACACATTTGGAGATGTATGGTTTTCACAGTACAGGATGGGTTTGAAAAGTTGTGATCTGAAAAGTAACTAAAGTTGTCAGAAAAATGTAGGCAAGTAAAATGTACAATGTTTGCCTCTGAGGTGAGGTGGAGTACAAGTATAAAGTTGCATAATATGGAAGTCATACTCTAGTTACATTCCAGAGCTGTATTTGTACATACCTATGTGTCCATTTATACATTAATTATTATTAATGTTTGATTATCTGTTTCACGTATGTACAGATGATGAGAAGCCGCCTCCAGTTCCAGCCTCTGTCAACACAGTGCCTTTCACAGGACCACCAACAAAACCAGCCCCTCATACCTTATTCCTGGATAAGTTGCAGGAGCTGAACACATCCAGGTAAGAGCTTAAAGGGAAAGTTCAGATTTTTTGAAGTTTTGGGTAATTGAGGTACTTTTCCATAGTCAGTGTTTTACCTACAGAAGATGACAGTTTGCACACACCCAGTTTAGAGAAGCAGACAGGAGACTGAGCAATGTACTGCTGGCAAGGGCAGCAGCAAAACACGTTTTAGGCACCTAAAAAAAGCCCCACCAAAAAGATAAATATTAGTGTAAATGTATGGTATATTTAGAATATTTTCAACACTTAACCTTACAGTCAGACAGCCCATTCCAACAGGAGCTTAAGCCGTTATACGGTCTCTTCAAAGCCACCAGACTCCTTTGACAAAAACAGTAATTTTACCTCGTAGAACACAGGAGTTGCTGGTCTACCGCTGCCTCGATCGGTTAGTTTGTTTGTGTTTTTGTGTGGTGAATCCAAGCTAACCCTTTAAAACGCCAAAGTCACACAATAGCACAAACAAACTAAGCGATGGAGGCAGCGGTAGACCAGAAACTCCTGTGATCTGGGAGGTTAAATTACTGTTTTTATCAAAGGAGTCTGGTGGCTTTTGAAGGGAGCAAAGACGGATGGAAGGGCTGTCTGACAGCAAGGTAAAGCCGTGAATGTATTCTAAATATGTCATTTTTGGGGGGGTTTCATCTTTTATTTCGTGTCCAAAATATGTTGTGCTGCGGCCTCATCCACAGCACAACAATGCTTCGCTTCCTACATCAGTATTGCCAGCTGCCATCTATACAGTTCCTATGGTGAAGTCCCTCATACGGCCCCAGTTAAAAATATCTGAACTCACTGTTTAAAGGCAAAACTATTATCAATTGCTAAAACTCTGTTTCAGGGATGTTCCTTGCACAGTGCCTAGCTATACTGCATGCACAGCTTTTCTTTTACTTCTTTCTTTTCTGTGAGATCAGATAAAGTTATAGATGTGACTGTTAATTGACTTGAAATGTGTAGTGTCACATTGATGTAACCCATCTGTTATGTTCCCCCTAATTAGCATTTTCTCATTTAAATATGCTCATGTGGGCAATCAAGCACAGAGAAAGCAACATGTGAAAGACTGTTCTTGTTTTTTTGTCCTATTAATAACCATGTCAATATATGTCTACTGTATTTCTCAAGTGTTTCAAATAGGGTTTTTTGCTTCCAGATAAAACTTAAACAACAGTTATGTCTAGAGAGCAGAAATTCACAGTTTCAAAAATGTACAGTCTGAATTCAGCCTGTTTTATCCTGCTTACAGCACTGCGGGTGATGTGATTGGTCTACTCAATGACTACCTCTTCAGTGAGCTGCCTCTTGACATTGAGAATGTGCATAAAGGGGCAACAACTTTATGCCACCTCAAGCGCACTCTGGGTACTGCCTGCCAAGGCCTAAACAGGTCAGCATGGTTTTTGCATTTATTGTTACTGATGAACTGGAAGTGAAAACAAGGAGCACTTAAAATGTACAGATGGTTATGATGCAGTAAATTGATAATGCAGGATGTTTTGTATCAATTACTGAATATATGCTTTAAATTGTATTAATCAAAAGTTGATCGATCTGATCTACAGTGAGATTGATCTGACTCTGTCAAGTCTGGAAACCCTGGCCAAGGTCTTTGACCATCCGAGCTGCTCTTTAACACACACCAAGGCACAGGTATGACACAAACTGTGCTGTATGCTCTCCAAAGAACAGCAACTAACTGTCACCTCAGAAACGCTAACCCAGTGTTGCAGGGGACAAAGCTGCATTCTGATACATCCATGTACATCGACTCATTGCACCTTTCGTCTTGTGTTTTTGGATCAAGGGCCCAGAGATGGAAATAGACAGCCTGTTGTGTAAGATCACAGCTTTGGTCAGCCTCCTTTCTTCATTAGAGAAAAAGGTATGTTTATGTTGAGTCAAACTGAGGCTGAACATTGGACAATTTACACAAAGGTATCTATTGATGGCTTTTTTTAATAGTGGCAAGATTCATGAGTGGTACTGCTGAGTGATAAAGGTCATATGGGGTGATGAGGTTTTCACAATGACAATGAAAAACAAACCAATCATGTAACATTGCAAACTCTCTGTTCATAAAGGTATTAAAAGCTTTACAAGATGCAGTCACAAATCACAATCTGGCAGCGCAGCCAAACCCGCCTCCTCCTGAACCAACACCTGCCAATGTAACCCCCGTCAAGAACCATGACAGACAGCTGCCAGTCCATTCTTTTCAGGTAAATCAGGCTGATAAAGGTACCAACAAAGTTTTGTAAATGGCATGTTTCTGTTACATTTTATCTTATCTGTCTTAAAAATGTGACAGGAAATACAGCCCTGGTTTCATATAAAGTTGAGATGGTATGTAAAACAGACATAAGTGTTTCTGAGCCCATGTAGTAATCTCCTTTATACAATCATATGTAACAAAGTGGTGACCCAATCATGATACTATCAGCTGTTACCAATGAACCTGTTTACCTGTGGAATGATCCAAACAGGTGTTTTTGGATCAGTCCACAACTTTCACAGTCTTTGTTCCTTCTGTCCCAATTTGTTTGAAACATGTTGCTGCCATTGAATTCATAAAGCAGATATTTACAAAATCAATCAATGAAGTTGATGAGGTCATACGTTAAATATATTGTCTTTGTGCTGTTTTCAATTGAGTGTATGTCAAAAATGATGAGCAAATGATCACATTTTGTTTTGTTTATGTTTTACACAGCAACTTTTTTGTAGTCACAGTTGTAAGACGAATCATACATCTGATATCTGACTATGTAAACATTTGTTTTTCTTTGTGCGTCCAGGTGAAGATGGTGCGATATGGCAGACAGACTGTTTCTGTGGATGTGGACACAGGAGTGCTACTCTTTGACAGGAAGGCTGGATCGTTTGGTATCGAGAGGGTCTCACATGACAGAAGTAAGAATGCACTTACTTTTTAGTGCCTGTGACATTCGCTTTCAATCATGTTGCATAACTGTCTGCTGGCATGTTTCTTGTGTGTCAGTCCTTCAGATCATCAAGTTCCAGAGCACTCCCGCCAAGGTGCGCATGGTTGTTGACAGCCACCACAACACACCCCGGGAGATGACGTTTGAGAGTGTACGGGTAAGAAGGCAAGATAACAGGATTCATTAATAACTGGAATCCACTATATCTTTTCCCGTATTTCACTGAGTGACTCTCATCTCGTTCAGAAACGTGACGCCTTCTGTCAACTCCTCCAGCTGATGAAAACCAGGCACTCTCCACTGAGTGAACCGGATGTGGTCTCTGTGTTTGTTGGCACCTGGAATATGGGTAAACATAACTGTGATGACAGTCTTTTTCACTGTCAGGCAACAGAAGACTCAATAATGTAATGAATTAAAAGAAGCCAATTTTATTATTTTTTGTGCTGTTTTGCATATACAGGTGGTTCCCCTCCTCCTCGCAGCCTGCAGACGTGGGTGACATGCTGTGGTTTGGGACACGCCCCCGATGAGTCGACCGCCTTGCTCCCTCATGACATCTATGCCTTGGGGACTCAGGAAAACCCTCAGGGGGAGAAAGAGTGGACAGAACATATCAAAGCAACCCTTCGCAGCTATACTCAAATTGACTTCAAACAGGTAATTCTCCTTTCTCCGACTTTTTTCAACTTAAACTGGTGATTCTTATGTCTGGATAGGGTGCATTCTCCAATAAGGCTCCCATGTTTCAAAGGAGAGAAAGTCACAAATTTACATGCCCAGAATAGCAGAAGGGGAACTCCACAGATTTCACACATCAAAGTCTGTTTATAGATCTTGGGGAGTACCACAGCACATGTGAAAGGGTTGTATAAAGCTTTTTGTGGCTCAAGTGAGGTCGCAAAGTGATTTTGATCCTCAAGTGATGTCTCTATTGGATTTTCAGGGATTTTCTTTTTTTAACTGGTCGTCATTTTCCCTACAGTGTTATAGGAGAGAAAAGTTAAATTGGTGGAGCAAAAATATGCACAACATATTATGTCCCAGAGTGAAGCTATACCAAATAACCGTTAGTTATCTGCGTTGATTTGACACATTCTCCAAACCAAGATTCCTATTGTTAAAACAATACAGCCATATATAAGAAAGTGTGATGAAAGTTTCTGATATTTTGTCAATACCATGGAAATATACATGAAAATATCATGATAGATTATCTGAAATGAAAACACTGTATTGCTGTAAAGTTGCTCTGTTTTACAAAATGACCATCTGCTCTTTCAAAAGCTCTAATTATGACTTCTGTGGCTGGTTGGAAACTGTACTTGTCATCTTATTGTAATGTGGTATATTGTCCTGTAGGTGGCAGTACAGTCCCTCTGGAATATGAGGCTGGCTGTGTTTGTGAGGCCGGAACACGAGAGTCGAATCAGCCATGTGAACACAGCCAATGTGAGGACTGGCCTGGGGAACACATTGGGTAGGCTGCCCTGCATGATCTCATGGTATCATGGCTGAGAGCCAGAAATATCAGAGTGCAATTAACAAGAACTAAACCTGGTTTTAATAACCCAGTGGTTTGAGGTTGAGTATTTGTATTATTTCAGGAAACAAGGGTGCTGTTGGTGTCTCCTTCCTCTTTAATGGAACATCCTTTGGGTTTGTTAACTGCCACCTGACCTCTGGAAGTGAGAAGGTCTTGAGGTACATTGTGTGTGTAAATATGTTTAAGACCAATTCTGTGTGCTGCTGTTTTGTTACTTATAGTTGTCTCCTTTGATGTGAATCACATTCAGGAGGAACCAGAACTTTGTGGACATCCTCAGACTGCTCTCTCTGGGTGAAAAACAGCTCGGTGCCTTCGACATCAGCCTGCGTTTCACCCATCTCTTCTGGTGTGGAGACCTCAATTACAGACTGGACTTGGATGTACAGGTCTGGTTTTAACATATTATTCTCATTTAGCACCCTCGAAGACTGGACTGATAGAACATGTGGCATAAAAATCACATAAGAAATAAATAAATCCCAGACATTGATATTAGTGCTTCTCTCTGGCCCTCGCTGACACCAGGACATCCTGAAACATGTGTCTAAGAGAGAGTTTGAGGAGCTCATGTGTGCAGACCAGCTGACCCGAGAGAGACACAAGAGGAAGGCCTTCCTCAATTTCAGTGAGTTTCAGTTTACTGTTGGCCTTTATTATCAGACAAATATTATTATTACAATTATTACGATAATTACTAGAATATTGCACAAGCACTTTATTTATAATGTATTCTGTAATTACAAAATAAATTCTTTTTTTTTAATTTAGTAATTACAAAATAAATTATTATAAATACAGAACTGTTTAATTGTGATACAGCTCTAACTCTGTTTAACTCACTTTGTGCTCTGTCTCTGTTTATCATGGTTAAGAGGAAGAGAAGATTGCATTTCCACCCACCTATCGCTATGAACGAGGCTCCAGAGACTGCTACCTATGGCAAAAGTACAAGACTTCAGGAGTGAGTCATTTCTGCACAAAAGCACCTCTGAAAAACATAAAAACTTCTTTCAGGTGCAAGACAGTGGATGCATGCCCACAAGAAAAACAGCCTGCAAACGAGTAGCTGTCAAAAAATGTTAGGAGGTTTTTAACCATGCTTCTGACTTTGGTCAGAGAATAGGTCACTAATAGGCCAAAGTTTTCTTATACTGGGAAATGTCTCATCACCTTCATCATGGAATACCATTAAATTTTCTACAGATATTCCTGGTGCACAGAGGATGAACCCTAAGTGCAGCCTTATAGAGCTGCGAGCACGGCTGTAGACTCTTAGTGCCATTTAAATCAGGATTCTGATGAGGATCAGTTCATCCAAATGTTGCTCATGTTTGTTCCTATGATTAAATGTCGCTTTAATTGCTGTATTAACATGCTTCACATACAAGTACCTCTTTAATTTGTGTCTTAATTATGTTACCAAATTACATTTCCCGGTCTGGTGTTAGTTGTCATACTTTGAGCCTGTAGGTTTACTGTATTTAAGACTCTGATCCTTTTTATGTAACACACACTGTAGCAGCAAAGCACAACAACAAAGAGAAGACCCCAGACACATTCTAAGTCTACACGTAACTTACTTCTTAAGATATTTATATGTGCAACTTAATCCCATTGAAGGGGTCTTTGAGGGCAGCTGCCATGGCCACTAAATATAGGAGGTTAAAAATGAACCCACAGTCTAAAATAAAGAACGCCTGGCCTAACAGGAATGAAGGCGCCCTTCACTGCGTACACTTTCTGTATCTGGCAATTTCATTTGTCTGGAAATAATAATATGTTGTTGACTTATACCTACATCTGTTTCTGTAGGTGCGAGTCAATGTTCCATCATGGTGTGACAGGATTCTGTGGAAGTCCTACCCAGAGACACACATCGTCTGCACTGCTTATGGTGAGAGCAAAAACGCAAGTTCAACAAGGCCTAAACAAAATGTGAATAGACAGGGAAGCAAGGGCTTAAGTCCTGACATAGGACCAAACGTTTTGATGCAAGACTCTCAAGTTATATATCTGTGGTCATTCTTTTCATTTGTGCCACAGTAAAATGAAAACAACCAAAACAAAACGGTCGAGCCCTACACCCTGGTCTGTGGTCTATAAAAAAACAGAGTCATTTCCTCTTTTTCAGCCCGCTCTTTTGTTTCTGACTAACCTCAGCAATCTATGAAAACATAACAAATACTTAGTAGATACTAGATACTTACAAATACTGTTTGTCACAGCTCGTAAAATATCGCTGACAGCTCATCTACCTTCCAGAGATGTGCAGTCATTTCAGCTATAGTGTATATGAGATATTTAGTGTTGTTATTGCAATTATAATAATAAAATAATATGGTGGTTTTGTCTCTTACCAGGTTGCACAGATGACATCTTCACAAGTGATCACTCACCTGTTTTTGCCACCTTTCAAGTGGGTGTGACATCACAGTTCAGCTCCAAAACAGGTGCTGTCATTGTTGCGGACACAAGCACACAGAATATGACTGAGTCCCTTTATTGAGTGAACAGTATACTTATGCATTTGTCTGGTCACAGATCTGAATTCAAGCATGGAGAAGGCCTGGATAGAGCTCGAAGGCATCGAGGCCATCGTGAAGACGGCAAGCAAGGCAAAGTTCTTCATTGAGTTTCATTCGTCTTGCCTTGAAGGTAGAATGTTGCATAAAAAAGATATTGGTATATATTGGTATATTGGTATAATGATAGTTATACAAGTTTATAAGCATATCATAAATATATGTATAATGCATTATCTATGTGGGAATTGTCAGTGAGTTGCCAACAGTTATAATGTATTATAATACCTGACCTTATAAGTGATGATAAAATGCTTTATAGTATGTTATGATTATTGCTATAAAGCATTATGATCATTTATCAGTGTTTATAACTATAGTTATACAGTGCTATAATGTCATTATAACGCATTATAAATACATTTATAATGCGTTATAGAGATAGGCGTCAAATAAAGTGTTACCAAGATATTTTATATAAAACTTTATGCAGCACAGTGGCAAGAATGCATTCATGTCTTTGTTTTCAGAAACACGACGCTCAAGTGAGAATGATTCCCAGAGCTGTGATGTTCCTGGGTTTCTCAAACTGGGCTGGTCCTTCAAACAACTGCCGAAGGTCAGAGGCTTGGTCTGTGTAGAAATGGTGGAAAGGTTTTTTTTTCTGGAGTCAAATAATTAACATGTGATTTGTTTATATCTGTCATAGCTTCTTCCGATCATGTCCGACATGGAGTATCTTCAGGATCAGCACCTGCTGCTGTCCGTCAAGTCGTGTGATGGCTTTGAGTCATACGGTTGGTCACAGAGCAAATATATCATGTCAGATTAGATTCTATATTCATAATGTCCCTCTAGGCTTGGAGTGCCCTTAAAATAACAGTTTATCCAAGAACATGAAATGTTTTTTTTTCTTTTTTAAATCTCACTGCAATTTATATACTAAGATGGTTTCATTATGTTTGATACAATTTGCAGATTTTAGCCTTAGCTCAAGCTCCAAACACTTGATTTAAAAAGCCAACCAGCAACATATCTTTGGAAACGATTCAATTGTTTGATGACAACTTTTTTTGGATGTGTTTTTTTTTCACCTTTATGCAAAAGGAAGAAAAGGTGCAGAATAACATGTATGGATTGTTGTATTTAGACTTTAGACTTAGACTTTCTTTATTGTCATTACACAGCATACACAGCAGTGCAAGTTGGGTAACGAAATTCCGATGCAATGGCTTCCAACAAAGAGTCAGCAACAATAGTGTCAGTCGGTGGAGTAAAAAAATATGTAAGAAAGAGATATAAATATATACTATATATAAATACAGGTGCTATGAGCTATGTATAGACATATGTAAATGAACAAAAGTTATATACAGGTTATTGCACAGAGCAAGTAGCAGCAAGTTGAATTATTGCACTAAGTACTTGTATTGAATGTAAAAGTAGCTGTAGATTTTGTAGCCGTACTACAGTCAGCATGTCCACTACTAAGGAAGCTGTAATTTGCTGGATGGAGGGATAGTTGCATGGATTGCATTCTACACTTTGTTGTGTTTCAGGGTAAAATTCATCTAGTGAATCATCTCTTAAAACATTTTTCATAGGTGAATGCTGTGTGGCTCTGCACTCACTCACTGGCGCCTCAGAACAGTTTGAGACATTTTTGAGTCACCGAGGTGAAGAGATGGGCTCCATAAGAGGGCGAGTCAGGATCCATGTGCCCAAGGACAGAAGAGGAACCCGGGAGAAGGTCTACGGTAGGTCAGCTGCCACTGCTCCTTTCCTACCCTCTGCCTTGCTTGCACTATCACTTCCCACTAAACTTTCATCCCCACTATCACTGCATTCTTTGACTCTTCCGTGAGTCTCACATTGCTTCCTCTATTTGGTTCCTCAATGATCCCTGGCTTGGCTTTATACTTGCTGGTATCTATCGGCCGCTTCCTCTTTTGGCTCCTGATTGACTGACCCTGACCAGATGCATCCTGAGACACTGAAACAGGACAGATGGGTATTATGACACAAGGTCAGGCACTACAACGACACACACAAACATCACTGTCCTGTGTGATTGCAAACTGACGCAGGCTTTGGCTTACACGCACTGCACAGACTTTAAAGAAGCCTTGCTCATTGTTCAATGCATTGTTCATTTCCTGTGATTTTTTCAGAGTTGTTCTGTTTTGAGAAAGATCCTGGGAGGGGACATGTGTCTCTTGCCTTATCCACACGGGCCCCAATAATCAGGTGAGGAGCTCTTCATGTTTCTGAGCCTCAGTGTAAAGCAGCAGAAAGCCTTCAGGTCTTAAGGAGACACCCTCTAGAGTAGGGCTGGCCTAAAATATTATCACAATATTTCAGGGTATTTATGCAGTAATGATGTTCTTAAAGATATGACAACTTGTCAAACTTTGGGGTTCTGATGCTGAGCTCTCCTTATTCTCAATCAGTTACTGCTGCTTGAGGTGGTGAAATGAGTTTGTTGTATTGCCTGTTTCGTTGTTACATTCTTCTTGCACTTTCTATATTACTGTTTGTTGCACATCTCATCTTTTCTTCATTTCCACACTACACACCGTAAGTCGCTTCCCTTTTTGGAGTTAAGTTTTCAAGTAGTAATGGTACTTTCAGTTTAAACCATGCCAGCAATATGACGTCATTACGTCGGCAGATCATTATATTGTCTTTATCACAATATGATTTTTTAAAATCAGATTAAAAAATATTCTGTTACAATTATGAATTATATGATATTGAACACTCCTACTCCAGAGCTAAAGGATTACAAATCCTTTTGAACTTATGAGCACATTTTACCTGTTGTGTTTCCCGGCATGAGCAAGCTCAAAGTTAGTTCTGCTTTCCCACTGCATATTTTCATTTTGAAAGTAACTCTCAGAAATGTGTTCCCAAATCCTGCTGATCATGTATAGGTGAATTGTTAAACAGTAGATAGCACAACGTGTAATTACTTTTTTTTCAATGCAAAAGTTAAAAGAGTGTAAAGCAGCAATGTTGTACTTGCATGTTTCACAGTCTTCGGCATTTCGATTAGTAGTCACAAAAATGGCTCAAATTTTGCAGCACTGTAAAGAATCATCAGGCCATGAGGCTGGCCAATCAAATACGCGCACATTGAATTTAGAAAATGTGACATTAGAGGCATAGTTGGACTGTTTTCCGTACGATTGTTGAGATAGGAGGTAAAAATTTCAGTTGTGTAAACTGCTGTGTTATGTTTTGATGTCTGAAGTCTTCAAACTCATGGGTGTCGTGGTCAAACTGGAATTCCTGGCTTATATTTCATCTTCTCACCTGTAGCTGTAGCCACATCACAAATCAACCACTCACTTTTGATCAGATCACCTGCAGGGTCAACAGTGAAAGTTAGAGAGCACATTACAAACTCCTGTGAAGAAAGTGAGTGAGATTTGAGGGGGTACATATTAACATAAGGATCAGATGGAAAAATTTAAGACTTGTATGTTCATTGCAGGTCCGCGGCTCCTCCCAAACTAACTCCGAGCAGCTACACCAATCCTGCCTACTTCATCTTTGAAGGTGTGTCAGTGGCGCGCAGGGTGGAGGAGGCCCTCCCCCAGCGAAGGGACCCTCAGGTGATCTGGTCTGGAAATGAGGCCTTGCAGCTCCCAAAAATCTCAGGACGTCAGGGCTTTGACAGAAGACCCTGTCGCAGGTCAGACTTTACAGAGATTGAAATTCCAGCCGTCCTGCCCCAGTACACTCCAACCAACGACCTTCACACGCCACAAACCAACTCTTCCTATCAGCTTTTCCCAGCCAAAAACCCATCTCCCATAACTCCACCCTCAAGTAACGCCATGTCACAGTACCAGGAACAGACATCACAACCCAGAGACAAATACCAAAGTAAAAATACTGTTCAAGACTCCATATTGCCCGAGAAGAACCTGAGGAACTTGTATATGAATCACTCAGCAATCATCAGGGAAAAAGCCAGGAGGGATCAGCATCAGCTTCTCCCAGAAAGGACCAATCCTGTGCGGGCAGCCAAGGCGCCGTCAGCTTTCCCCTACACCCCGACTCGTTTAGCAAACTGTCAGGCCTCTGCTCCCTGGAGGGTGGATCAGCAGCCCCCTGGTCCTATGGGAGACAATTCCCTCACTGCTTTGCAAATAGCCAAGTCCCTCAGCGAAGTGGACTTCTTCCCCACAGAGCAGAGAGGCCCATCCATTCCCAACCAGAGGATAGGTTATAGAAATGGCCCTTCCATGCATGGAGACAGAGGCTACAACTGGGAGAAAGAGGTAGGACTTGAAGACATCTGTTTCTGATGGTGTTTAAAGACAGTTTTTTAAAAGCCTAGACTCTCTGTAAAAAAAAAAAAAAAGAAGAAAAAAAAAAGAAAAATCTGTGTGCTTTATCTCGATACAGGTGTCTGTCCTCCAAGGTGCACCTGAAACTGTGCGGGAGCTTCTCAGTGCTCTGGGTCTTCAGAAATACACCCTGGGACTCAGCCTCAATGGCTGGGATGATCTGGATTACTTCAGGTACAATGATTTTAGATAACCTGTTCCTCAAGCCTGACTTAGGGTCATTACTGCCATTAATACAGACAGACTCAAACATTTGCTTTTACACAGATGTAGAACTGTGATTCCAAAATAGCTGGGATGCTGAGTAAAGCACACATAAAACAGAATGTAATCACTTACTAATCCTTTTAACATGGGTAAGCTATGCATTGACTAGTTGTGCTGTTTTTTATAGAGCACCTTAATACAAGATCTATTATTCGCAGTCTGCCACCACCGCTGGTATTTCTCCACTCATGACCTGCTTTTCTTTGCTTCAAACAAGTTGCAAGATAGGGCACATGACCACTAACCCACCTCTACTAATGGAGTCTACTTTATTCTCTTCTTTATCAGAGCAAGATGTCTTTGTTTGGAGAGAAAGTTTATGTGTTCTGTCTGGAATAATCAAGGCTGAAATCAGTCAGCTATAAAAATGTTCCAATCAGAGTTATTATAGTTTTGTATTTGTAATTTTTAATTTATTAAATTTTGTTTTCAATTCAGTTAAGTTCGGTTTGCTCTTTTCACTTTTGCTTTTATTGTTTAAAAATGTTTAATTTGAGTTTGTTTTTAATGCTTTCAATATTCGTTTTAGCTTTTTTCGTTATAATGTGGGGGGTATTTGTCGGGGGCAAGATTTGAGTTTAGAATAGATGTTACAATTCAAACACAACACTTCGTGAAAGTAACTGACTCCCAGTCATGTGGACAACAGAGTCTAAACAAACATATGCACCAGTGCCTCCTCATGCCTGTGTTGACAAATTTGACCAAATTGACAAAAACTGAAACTAAGGACTTTTCCTGTATAATTTCATTTTATTTCAATTTTGTAAGTACAGAATATCATTTCGGTTAGTTTTGTGTTTTTTTTTCTGAAGTCAAATTTTCATTTTTATTTAAGTTAAGTGAAATGTTTATTCTTGTTTCTAACTGATTTTGGTTGACTTTAATAACCTTGGTTGGCATGTACTTACAAAGATTACTTTACTATGAAGTTATAAAATTTAGAAGCTAAGTAAAAATCACAATGAATAACTATAAAAAAATTTTGTCAAGTTTGATTAAGTGCTGTTTCTTCTGTGCACAGTGGCATCACTGAGGAGGACCTACGAGCTGCAGGAGTGACAAACCCTTCACACCGACGCAGGATTCTTGAGAACCTGCCCAGGAACTGGAACTGACACGCAGAGGTGAAAAACAGTGATGGTCTGAAAAGAAGACAGGCTGATCGGATATCAATCACATCAGCTGGACTTTACCGCATCCCTGCAATCTTTTCATTTACTCGATCAATAATCTAGCAATAGTTTGTCTGTGTCAACACAGCAAAGGGAGCATGACGCAGGAAGCGCTCGTTGCACAGCCTCCTTTATTCATCCATCTTGATGGATCATGAATGAGGTGGGCGATATGAATGGAAAACCTTAATGTTTATCCAGTTAGTGACACTTTTTACAATTATTGATTATGGTATAAAGGTCTCATTGATTTTGTTTTTAATGACTTTTAAATGACTATGAAAATATAGTCAATTTCCAGTGTTCACTCAAGGCTAGTGTTTACCATTTACTTTCATCCCTTCTACTGTGTGCTTTCCATTACTCTGCTACTATTGAGCCTGGATCTGAGCTTGTAAAAGCACTCTATTAAACCTATGGAGCATAAAATCCATAGTTGTACATATCTACTGGAACATTGTCTGTAAAGTTGGTATAGAAGGACCTGCCATATCTCATTTTGTTTACTGTTGCTATCATGTCACTTAATCAGTACCTGTGTCCACTGTGCATGTTATATGCAACCATTTGAAAAGTAAAATGCATAAAGCAACACTTGACTGTCACCAAGCAATCGCAAGTGTTATTTCATGGTGTCGAGCAGTGGCGGAACCTTTTCTTTTTCATTTCGTTGCTCAAATCACATCATCACACTATGCTTTTTTATATGTTGTTTAATGGCACCTAGACTAATACTTATTTCATATATGTGTGGAACAGGAAACATACTGTAGGTCACTACTAAGAGTGGACCTGAGATACAACCATATTTATTTTACAAAGAACTGTCATTCATGGGGCAATTCTTTGCCACCATGCTTGGGAAACCATAGCAGTAAGACTTCTCTTTCACTGGAATTATGAAAATTATGTTTCACTGAGCATCATAGTCTTCATTTCTCATCAAGCCATGGAATGTGTGCACATTTCTCATAAGTGTCTGGTATCTATTTCTCTCTTTAGTATTTTTTGTTGGGGTTACTGAGGTTTTTCTAGAGAATACTTCCTTCGTCCAGATGACAAAGAAACAATGCTTTTTCATATCTAAAACAACTCCTATACAGATGGTGACATCAGTTATATTTGTAAATACAGGATTACTGAAATGATGGTTGTGAACAAACATGTGAGAGTTGTGTTTGTCAGCTCAGTGAAATAATAGACTCCAGCAGAAAGAGATGAGACAGTCGTGAATGTGATCCCAAAATAACTCATAAATATTCCTCAGTGTCTCTGTTTTTGCTTGTAGCGCTCAGCTGAGGTGGTTACTTATTAAGGCATGACCAAACACATCCCTCTGTCTTCTGACAGCAGGTATGTGTCAGCGACCACTGAGTCATTGCTGTACTCGCTGCAGTGCTGTTATCAGCTGCAGGGGGCAGGGAATTTGTGTTAACATGTAAATAAGACCTATCAAATCAGTTTTCTTTGAATAGTACTTAGTGTGTGATGTTATTTTCCCAAAGTTGCCTTGTAAAAAATTCTTCCTCGTCCGCCAATTTGTCATTAGAAAAATGGAATTTCACTGAAAAGCCGTTAAAATATCAATCTTCAAAATCTTCAGTCAGGTCAGTGTTGCTCATCATGGAGGCTATTTCTAGTGTTTCTAAAGCTTTTTGTTATGTTCTAGTTATTTGATAATATTGTTTACATTTCACTTTGTTGAATACCACTTTTAATTGTTCATCACCTGACCACCTGATCTTCTGCTTATAGCTGGAAACCTCAGCGTTAACAGAATAAACAAATTCATAATACCAGATATCCAGGTTCGCCGCTAACCCAAAGAGAGACGGGGACCTCAGGACAATATGGAGGTTGGCTGCAAGCCAAATTCAACAAACCTTTTTTCTGTCCCCAGACAAAGTCTAAGAAAATGAACTTCAGTAGAACACACAACATGTTGCCAACAGTATTGTTGCGCAACTGTTGAATGTCATTTTGCTCACCTCAAACCCACAACTTATCTGTCTGCTGTCTGTCTGTCTGTCTGCTGTCTGTCTCTTCTGCTTCTGCTATCTTTTTAAAAGGAAGATGTACATGCATATATATACATACAAATGCAAAATTTCCTCTTTCATACAATCGGGGGGGCCCTGGTCCCCCATGGCAATTACGCCCATGAAGTGAAGTAATTATAAGCAAAACACATGTTGGAGTGGGAGTGGACATGAAGACAAAGGAACAAGTCAGTTATTTAACAATGGAGAGATAAATTCATACTCTGATAGAGGCTGCTTTGTTTGTGTGTGTTGACATGTTATCTGTGTGTGAGGGGCTGTAAACTGTGTTTCTGAGTGGGTCTCTGATGAAGAACATGCTTTGTCAGTGGCCCACTCACATTCCGGACATCTAAACCACAGAAACCCAATACAATACATAAACACAGAAAACTCACTCTGCTCCCACCGAACTGTGGGGCCAGAGGGTCTGGACGTCCCATCTCTCACCTTAAGTACTACTTTTATTTACCATGTCAGGATTTAAACTCTTTCAGATAAGTTATCAACCAGACCATAAAAAAGGGAACTTCAAACCAAACTTTGATTTGAATTTCATCTGTGGGTCAATCAAACTTCTCGTTAAGCCTCATCTGGCCTCAGTTTATCATCTGTCTCTGACCCATCCTCCCTGCTTTAACCGCACGTTAAAATCACACGAATCTTACAGAAAAGCCTGCGATGACACAAACCCCATGTATCCATCCCTCACCACTCCAAAGAGCAAAAACTTTATGGGCTGCTGTACAGCTGTGCAAATATCACCTTCCACATCATTTCTGTATCGACAGCAATTGAGTGTATCCAAGTGCTCACATCTTTAAATCGTTAAAACAAGCCGTATCCCAATGGAGTTCTGCATCCAGACTTGTAATCAACTGAGCAAATATTGGCAGCAAAATGTTGTATAAGATGAAAAGCACTGACAGTTGAGCAGTTCATGTGTTATGTGTTAACATGTCAGCAATATTCTAATGTGGCTCCACACAGTCTCAATACTATATATGATTGCATAGTGTTATATTAGTTGCATAAACTCATCATGCATTAGACAGTAAAAATATTTATAGGGAAAGTTACTGAAATTATATAGCAAAAAACATTCTTTTTAATGTGAGCATCTGCTTTAAGGAGAAAGTCTAACATTTCCAGTAAACGTATGGAGGAGTGTTTGCGTGTAAATGAGCCTGAAAGTCACTTCCACTGAAGTGTGTTCTGGGCGGGGGTTTTGTCCACTCAGCACTGTGACTTCCCACTTCAGCTGCTGTGCTCTGTGCTGCTGCCGCTGCCCGCGGACTCCAGCTCCACTCCAGCCGAGAGAACAGCCTCGGGTCCGGCTCAGATGTTTGTGAGGAGGAGGACGAGCAGCAGCCACCGGAGCTCACCCGGAGAGTCAAACGGAGGGGACTGGTCGAGTGTCTGTCGGACTGGGATCAGAAGCAGCGGCTCGTCTTCAGGATCCAGATCGGTGAGCAACAGCAGTGTTTCTATAAGTGAGCTCATAATGTGTTTGACACGTGCTGAAGCTCATGTTCACAGCAGAAACACTAAGAACTGTTAACCAACAGCGGTGGAAAGTAACAAGTACATCCAGTACTGCACTGTAAGTACAACTTTGAGGTACTTGTACTGAAGTATTTCTATTTTATGATACTTTATACTTTTACTACAATTCAGAGGGAAATATTTTTTTACTCAAACATATTTATGTGATACCTTCAGATGAATAATACAACATATAATAAATAAATAAATAATCATGTATGAAATTTAAAAGCTACATTTCAGTGTATGTAAAAAAAAAAAGGAGTAATGTAGCTGCATATGAATACAGACTGAGTACTTTCTGTACTCTAAGCGTAGTTTGATGGGTTTTTTTGATGGTTACTTAAGTAACATTTTGAACTTTTACTTTTAACTGAGTATTTTTGCATTGTGGTGTTGCTACTTTTACATACGTAAAAGATCTGAGTACTTACACCTCTACTCATTTTCAGAGTGAAATACTGCAGCCTACTTTTTACTCCATTACATTTCTTTCAGAGATGTATTAACATTAACTTTCCTTGTTACACCTTACACAACACTACAAAATGAATCAATGAAATAGCTCCACCTTGACCAACATTGAATGTTGCTTTTAATGCATTTAAAATAATGATCCAATAATGTAATACACAATAGCAGTCAAAAGTTTGGACACACCTTCTCATTCAATGTTATTTATTTATTTTATTTATTTATATTATTATTGTTTTAATATTGAAGACATCAAAACTATGAAGGAACACATATGGAATTATGCAGTAAACAAACCATGGCATGATGGCGGCTTTACACACTCTTGGCTTCTCTCATCAGCTTCATGAGGTCGACATCTGGAATTGATTTAATCAATCTTTTGCCTTCTTAATGTGTAGACATATGGTTGCTACACAGTTATATACAATGAGTCGCCCTATTTGACTAATGTTTCGATCCATATAATGGCAAGAACCACTCAACAAAGTAAAGAGAAACAACAGTCTAGCATCATGTTAACACATGAAGGTCAGTCAATGTGGAAAATATCACTAACTTTGAGTCATCAAACACTGAGATGAAGCTGGCTCTCATGAGGACCGGCCCAGGAAAGGAAGTACAAGAGTCACCTCTGCTGCGGAAGAGAGGTTCAATAGAGTTAGATTAGAGCCCACATAAAGGCTTCACAGAGTTCAAGTAGCAGACACGTCTCAACATCAGCTGTTCAGAGACTGTGTGAATCAGGCCTTCATGGTCGAATCGCTGCAGAGAAGACACTACTGAGGAAAACACAAGGAATGGACATTACACCAAAGGAAATCTGTGCTTTGGTCTGCTGAGTGCAAATTTAAGATTTTGGGTTCTTTGTGAGACGCAGAAATGGTCAGCAGATGGTTTCTATATTTGTGTGGCTCCCACCGTGAAGCATGACTGTTGGACCGTGAGGCCTGACTGGGAAAGCATTCCAGGTGACGACCTCAGGAAGCTGATAGAGTGAATTTCCCCACTGTGGGACGAATAAAGGCTTATCTTATCTTATCTTATCTTATCTTAGAGAGACTGCCAAGAGTGTGCAGAGCTGCCATCAGAGCAAAAGGTGGCAACTTTGAAGAATACAATCTAACTATTTTTAGTCCATTAAAGGATCTGAACTAATGATTATTTTCATTGTTCATTAATCTGCCCATTATTTCAGTGATTATTATTTGTTTTTACAAAATAGTGGAAAATGCCCATCAGTTTCCTAGAGATCAAGGTGACGTTCAAAACTCAAAGAATTTCAGTTTAGAATTACATGAAACAGAAAAAAGCTGAGATCCAGAGAATGTTTTTTTTTTTTTTGCTTTAAGAACACTTTTGCAGATGAATTTTCTGTCTTAATTCATCTACCTTTGTATTTTCTTTACTAACATAGTCTTTTTCCTTCGCAGGTTTGGATCATCTGCTGGCTTGAGAGAGCTACACTGAGAGCTACACATCATTATGGAAGCGGTCATCAGCAGCTCTGGTGCACACAACCAGTCAATGGTCTTCTCCTCAATCTTCAACTCCAGCTGTCGCTTTGATGAGGAGTTCAAGTACATCCTGCTGCCCGTGTCCTACAGTCTGGTGTTTGTGGTCGGTTTCATACTCAATGCTACAGCTCTGTGGCTGTTCCTGAGGATGCGCCCGTGGAACCCCAGCACAGTGTACATGTTCCACCTCGCCCTGTCCGACTTCCTGTACGTCCTCTCGCTGCCCACCCTCATCTACTACTACGCCAACCGCAGCAACTGGCCCTTCGGACTGGCCGCCTGTAAAATAGTGCGCTTCCTCTTCTACGCCAACCTCTACTGCAGCATCCTCCTCCTCACCTGCATCAGCGTGCACCGCTACCTGGGCATCTGCCACCCCATCAAGGCCCTGACCCTGGTGAAGTCCCGCCACGCCCACCTGGTGTGTGGCATGGTGTGGGGCGTGGTGACCGCGTGCCTGGTGCCCAACCTCATCTTCGTCACCACCTCCAGGAGGGACAATGACACCCTGTGCCACGACACAACCAACCAGCAGTCCTTTAAGGAGTATGTGGACTACAGCTCTGTTGTCATGATTCTCCTATTTGGCATCCCTTTCCTGGTCATTGTTGTGTGTTACTGCTTGATGGCGCGGACCCTGTGCCGGCCCAGGCAGGGAATATCTTCCAGCCAGCAGGGCGCCGCCTCACGTCAGAAGTCCATCAAACTCATCATCGTGGTGTTGGTGGTGTTTGCTGTGAGTTTCGTCCCGTTTCACATCACGCGGACCCTCTACTACACCTCCCGTGTGCTAGACCGTAACTGTGAGTTCCTCAACATCGTCAACTTTACTTATAAGATCACCAGGCCGCTGGCGAGCGTCAACAGCTGTATTGACCCGATTCTGTATTTCCTGGCTGGGGATCACTACCGGTCCAAACTGATATCTGTTCTTACTGGAAAAAGAGAGATAACCAGCAGCCAAACACCCGAACAGGCACAAACTCAGCCGAAGAGTAACCAGGGAATCTCTCTGGTCTATAAGAACTCAGCACTTCAAGCAAGCGGAGCAATTGAGAGATAATTTGGAACGTGTTGCCGAAAAGTATTCAACATGTGTTTAAGTTTCCTGCTCCAGGCCGAGCTAATATTTTTAATGCACCATGCAGAACCACCTGTTTTGGTTTTTCCTTTTTTTTGCACTGAGAGGTTTGGAAGAGAATCAGCTGTACTGTAACATTTACTTATAGTACATGTATTAATTCCATCAAATCTCCGTAATGCCTGTGTTTTAATGGGCATAAAGACCATGTTTCAGTTCCTCTCATCTTCTTGACTTTTCTGTGTTTCTAAGATGAAGTTGTTGTTGTTTTTTTTTTTACCAAACACCGTTTACCCTCTCTTATTTACAGTCTGTCACAAAGGGATTATTACATGAAGTCTAGGTTATAACAGACAGTACTTATGGTGTCTATGCGAAGGACATGTTGTGCTTTGAAATTATGGGAACAGAAACAGTCACTTTGATACCAGTGGTCACAGATGTATTAAAATATATGTGATTCAGTCTGTGAAATTTGCTGTCATTTCTGTTAAAGACATGGTCGAAATGTTAAAGTTCATATCTGACCAACAGTCTGGCATCGCCTCAGAATGGACACGGATATGAAGCAATCCTTCCTGTTTTATCAACAGTGTCTGCCTGTTACCCAGAAACTGCGGCTCCAGTCAGTGCAGCTCCTGATCCCAGCTGTTACTGTCCTTCAACTTTCACAGCTGTCTTTTGCTCAACTGTCGAGAAAAACAAAGAGTCTGATCTGGACCAGTCGAAACACCCATGCCTCATTAGACGGATGAGGGATTTTCCTTTTTGGCCTTTTACCTTTGGGAATGTTTTCTCTCTGTGATCTAGGCTGAACTCTGTGTTAGTTTTGCAGGATATGAGCACAGCATTGGAAAGTTTTACTTGGTGCTACAGAGCATTTATTCCTCCACCCATGATTTTAATGCTGATGTATGTTCGTGCTTTTGTAATTGCAGTTTGATATTTATCATTGAATGAGTTACTGGTGTTTGCTATATGTCACATGTAATGAACTGATTATGCAATGACGCTTTTCCTGTCTGGTCACTGTGAAATCACCTATAATATCTTTAAGCTCTGACTTCATGGTCAACTCGCCGTCATTAAAAGAGAGATGCTTTGAATTTAGAGGAAGTCTTTGCAGCTTCTGTAAATCACACCAAACTCACGTGTTTATCCAAACTGAAACTCCACTCGCTGTGACCTGAATAGAAACAGGTGATGTTTGGGAAGTGAAAGCAGAGTATGTAACATTTATGTTGTAATTTTACCATCAGACATGCAGAGAGAGAGTGAGAGCTTCAGGGCATGAAGGCGCAAAGAAAAACACCCGTCACAGTGTTGAGAAAGACCGTTATCATCTCGATGTACCATTCAACAGCAAGAAAATGACGCAGGCTCCTTTATGGATGAGGGCGCTGGCTAAATAAACACTTTGTAGATAATGAGACAGTTATATGAAGACATGATACAGAGCAATGCATCTTCTCACAAATGTAAGATTAATGCATTCAATCTGGATTTTTTTTTCCAACACTAATTTTACCTAATGCCACTTTAAGGTAAAAACCTACAGACTTTCCACTCGGACATTTTATATTAGCTTGTTCCATTCATTACAGCTATGTGATGCTTGCATTGACTGGATCTATTTTTATGGCAGCACTAAGACATCAGAATAGGTTTCATCTCATATGCATCATTTTATAGACATAATTTTAAAAAATAGCCTGATATATTGTGTATATTTGCTTTTAAGAGAAATTTGAAATAATGCTGTGAGGGGGTGGACCAAGTTTGCCCTCACCACATGAGATAAGACAGACCCATGGGCCATTTTTTTTTAAAGTTCATATATAAACCAATAGAACAGTGAACAGTACAACCAGAACTGACCTAAAGCCGTATAATAATAATCATCATCATAATGTAAGTTCAAATGAGAGTTATATTGTTTGGAGATATTACTCCATATTGTCTT
The DNA here is from genome assembly GCA_037975185.1 of Centropyge bicolor. Classification (NCBI taxonomy): domain Eukaryota; kingdom Metazoa; phylum Chordata; class Actinopteri; family Pomacanthidae; genus Centropyge; species Centropyge bicolor. The sequence continues at coordinate 8,971,930 of JBBMOC010000002.1, forward strand.
TAATGTACAAAGAATGGATTATCAGAAAGGTCATCTTATAATTCTTTACATGAAGTTTATCACCAGCGTCTTCATCTTCTTCTTCCACCAACACGTGGCAGATGAAACAAATAAAGCTCAACCTGATCTGACACCTGATCTAATTTTAAATAATCAGCATCTAATGAAGGCTTTAAAGTGCAAGTGGCACATTTCACTTAATGGTAATGTAGCTCATTTACTCCTCACGAGCGCCTCCCTGTGGTCTGACGTTTCTAGGAAGTTGCACTCAGTAGCAGGCCAGAGAACTCAACTCCTCAGCTGGGTGTCTTAGCTAATCAAGTCAGTTCACTTTATGCATGAAGCAAAAATATGTAAAAGAAATCACGTTATCTTGTTGTAAAACTTTGATTTGCCTTGCAGAGGCTCTTTGTCCCTCGGCGCTGTCTAACAGGCGAGGAAGAGCTCCAGAAACACGGTAAGATGATCAGGACATTGACATGCAACCTGCAAACATGGGGGGAAAAGCACTCTGTCCTAATGTGATTGTAAAGTGTGACACATGTGTGCGTAAAATTAAGACCCACTTGCAGCCCAGTTCAGATGAGACAAACCCACACGAACTCTTATTTTTCCTCAGATATGTGCAGAAACGCGGTTTTAATTAAGCGTGTCTGATCATTTCTTAAACAGATTCTAAGTTTAGATTTAGTCGAACACGGTGCAGACAAGGGTTAGAAATGGAGGACATACGTTCAAATAACAAAAGCAGAGAAATTTTAATTATTACACTTTATGAGTCTGATTGGCTTCAGGCAAGTTTCAGACCAATAATTGATATTGTTATTTAAATAATGTGGAGATTATATATTATTCAAATCAGACATTGATTTATAAATATGAAGTCTTGTTATGATAAGGAAGAGAAATATTTGCTTATTAACATATTCAATTATTAATCCATGCAAACTACAGGCGTAAAAAAGTTTTCCTGTTATTCACCAGGAGTTTTAAGAGAACCAGAAAACTAATATTATTGATTGTAGTAAAGTCAGAGGGCGTTTCCCTTTGGTAGGCTTAATACTTCGCCTGTAAGGCAGTACCACGGGTTTGCGTACCCTTTCGAGAAATTGATTATATTATTGATCATTAAATGACTGATTGCGGTTCTACAAAAAAAAACCCAAAAAACCCAAAACCAACCCGATAAGTGACATTGAGTTCCTTTAATGGAGGTGAATTTAATGACAACATGTTGATATTTGATCAGTGACCTAATTAGTATAAAGGTACACTTTTATTGTGAAAACGCAGTAAGACTTTACAAATAACGCCTCAGCCAGCAACTTAGAAAGTAGAAAAAAAGGCACAAAGAAATAAAAATGTGTTTTTACAATATATGAAAAATGCCCCAATTCAATTAGTTCTTTTGAATCTAAATAATTAAGGTCAAATTCTCATATAATTCATAAAAATAGCAGATGAATGCCTGTGTCATGTTGTGCTTTATGTTTATTCTCTAAAGCCATTTCAACCATCGTTTCAATAAAAGATAAATTAAAAAGACTGACAGATAAACTTTTGCCTGAATTTAACAAAAAACTGAGTGACACATAAATCAGACCCATTGATTAATTGTCTGTCTTATTTGATGGGTTTATTAGGAATTCTCTGCAGGTTTACTTGAATTAGCTGCATTTTTTTTTCTTATCGACCATCATGCAGACAACAGCAGCACTGAATAAAACACTTGATGTCCTCGGGCAGTGAGGATGTCTGTGCTCAAGGACAGTGTGGATAGGGAGTGCAATCAATGATCAGATTCACGACATTTACAGGAGAGAAACTATTTTTTTCTCCCTCTTTTATTCTAATAGAAAATATAGGAAAAAATAACCTGACTGTGGAGCGTGGCTCAGACTTCTTTGGCAAGTCTATTCAGCACTGTGCATCCATCATTATTACATGTGACACAGTAACCCTGTCTCTTCCCATAGTACTGACTTTAGAATACTTTGGACAAGCTTTCCATCAGCTTCAAGTCTTCACCTGCAAAAAAAATCGTCTTGCAGTTCATTGATTGCAATACTGGTTGATATTTGCAGCTTTGGAGTGCAGAGATTAGACTTTTGAAATATCAAAAAATGAAAGAAATTGCAACTAATCTTTATGGACTTTAAACCTATTTTGGACAATTTAGATTTTTTTTTAATCCAGGTTTTTAAGAGAAAATGTAATGATTATCATATTACAATTATTCAAACTACACAAAAAGATACATAACATATCATCTTAAAACATTCCTTCATCAGAAAATAAAATTTACCTGCAAATATAGAAGCCTTTGCTTTAATTTAAGAGGTACCATTCTTGTTAGTAAATTAAAAAAAAAAAAACACCATGCATTGATTGTGAGATATGCCAGCGCCTCGGACTAAAGTGATGCATTTGTTGAGCCTTGGACATTTTTTTCCCTGTGTTTTTCTCTTGTTTGGCAAATTATAAGGCAGAGACGAGGGATTTCAAGGACGCGTGGACTTCAATTTAATCGAAGAGGCTGCGAGTGGAGTGGAAGAGTGACACACAGAGGAGAGAAGTTCATTATTCTGCTGAAAAGGAAACCAATGGCTTTCACAGTCACCATGGTAACTGGCCTTTCTTTTGCCGTCAGACCTATGATAAGGTACTTCACAGCATTAAGCACAATTATTGCAAGGTAAAAGGGGAAATATTGCTTTCCAATGCTAATAGATGTTAGATATTGATTGGCTCTGGCGATTCATATAGAAGTGTGCCCCAACTGTTTCACCTGCCTGACTCCCTGCAACCTTTATTGAAATTTAATGGAGGTGATGCTTGCGCTGCTGGCTTCAGCTGCTCTTGCATTTTTACTTGGATATCAGGGAAAAAAACACTTTACTTGCAAAAGCAAGGAGAAACATAGTAGTGAAACAGTGAGATAAATCTAGAAAATTGCCAAAAAAAACACAAGCAGTAGTTGTGATTATTTTTATGTGTGAATGGCTCGATGTTTTTTTACAGCATCTTTGTTGCGAAATGTCTCGCAACATAAATACTAAACACCCGCCGCTTCCCGTCATTAGCATGTCATTCTGTTGTCAGGTGACCCCGCTCACGCTCTCGCACAATGGCGGCTCGGCCTTGGTGGCAGAGAGGTCAGCTCCAAGCACAAGTCCAGGCCATGGGGGGTGGTCGGATGGTGGCAGCCTGCTTAGTTGGTGAGAGGATGGCGGATTAGCATAGTGGAAAAGCATGGGAGCTGGTGTGTGTATGTGTGTGTGTGAGGAGGGATAGGGTGGTGGGGGGGCAAATTGTTTTAACCCCTATTACAGCAACTGCATGGCGCTTCTCTTATCTAGGCCGCTGCAGCCACTCATTAATATTCCGTACATATGGCAGTGCTTTCTGTATCATTGTCTATTAATGGGAGGGATAATCGCTCATTCAATTATCAGGCAGTCAGCAAAAGACCAACCGCGCCTGCACACCCCTGGTTCACACAGTGGCACAGCCCAAAACAGAGGTGTGCCAGTGAGAAGGTGAGAGCGATAGCAGGGATTACAACATATTAGCTACTTTAATAAATCAGGCGCCCGGGGGCGTAATGCGAAGCAAATAGGGGTCCGTTAGCGAACAAGAAACACGCCTGAACTTTGCAGCAACAAAGCAGAAGAGGGCAGTATCTTAAACCTTCTTCCTGTTCAGCTTAAATGACACACACATGCCTCCCTCACACATCAGTGTCACGGCCATGATCCTTATGACAGTTTCTGAGATGCTTTTAAACACTGAAGCGACTCCTTTGTGGCGGTGACCCGTGGTCGGAAAAGGCCGGCGACGGCTGTGTGATAGAGTCTGACGGCCGGGCTGAATGAAGCTTGACCCTGATGCTCGCAGGCCAAAGATCTGTGAAGTGATCAAATGTAGCCTTCATCCCTGTTGATCTGTGCTTTGTGGCCCCGGGACCCGACGCTGCGTGTCTCCCTGCTGCCGGGGCCGCGGCCTGGATATGAGGGGGGGTTACTGATAATAGTGTGACCTCTGGCCGTTTTGACCCGCAGAGACCTCGTTGAGTCAACACAAGCGCCCACAGAGGAAGGGAGAGAGGGACGGGAAGAGGGAGAGATGGAATAAGGTTGTTTAGTGAGTTTTCTTCAGGAGGTGGGCCAGGAGATTGGGAGTGCAGAGCTGTTGCGAGCGGGGGGGGGGTGTTTTCGGGGAGTGTGAAAAAGATAGGAGGTGAAATGTTAACAAAATCTTATAAAATCCGTAGTTTGATAAATTTTCGCATTTTGAATGAACCCGAAGGCGGCTGTGGCTGTGGAGGGCCTTTGTTGGAGGTCCCATTTTCTCTGGCGGAGCAGCACGCTCACAGGGTCAGCGAAGTTACGAAAGTAATTAAAGCTCGGTGATTCAGTGCCTGCTGCAGAGAAAAGAAAGCAAGCTGTCATTCTGATTTAGAAAAATAAATTACAATTTTAATAATGGGGGAGGATGGGGGTGCGAGAACGTCTAGAGCCTCGGTGGGTTGCGGGGAGGCGGGGGTGGGCACGCTGGGTGGGAGGAGGGGGTCGAGGGGGTTGCCGACTGCCTACTTATCAATAGTTGCAATTTTTTTGAAACCGCATCGGTAGTACATTGCGAGAGCACAAGTGCCCTTAAAAAAAGAAAACCCTGGAACATTAACATACTGATTTCATGCGCATGGCAAAGGGCCTGAGCCAATATCAGAGAGGACTCAGCACTCCTATTGTCTGCTGGGACTCTGGTCCCCTCTGATATGAAAATTCAATTATTTTATAACTAGATCTGGCGCTGCGTTTTGACAGTCGACAGTAGCGCCTTGCCAGCTGCATCAGTGTGGGGGACCAGAGGCTCCTGATAGCGAGAGGGAGGCCTTTCAGACATTGACATGTTTTTGGGGGACAAGATTGCCTAAATGTGTTGCATTTAAGGACTGAAAGTTAATCTAATGCACCACCATTATCTCACTCAGGTAATTCCAATACCATCCTCAATCTAGGTTTACGCTCATGCACGCAGCCGCATACTCGCACACCATTCATTCTTGAGCACTTTGAATCTGATTCCCAGGCTTTCTGCATCCAAACAGGTAATGTATTTATTTATTTTTTGGCGGTGCATATTCTCAGGGAGCTGGAAACTATATAAAATAGAAGTTGTTTTCTAAGAGACATCAGCAGTTTCTCGGTTGTAATTCTGTAGGAAGACACAAGAAGATGTACTCAATATAAAATGGTGCTCGGTGTCAAAAATCTTTTTTTTTTTTTTTACTTTTAAAGGAACACTTTTCCAAGTACTTTTATACTTTTGCATCACTGAGTACAAATAGAATGTACATGCAATAGTTATATACTGAGTTACATACACTTCACTGTGAAATATGGACACCTTCCCCCCTGAATTTCCACAAATATCTTTGTCTGAAAGAAGAAAAAATATCACTTTCTGAAAGCGCCCCGGTTGTTTTGTTGTCATGTATCTTTTAAATTCCGAATTTCCTCCACGTGAATGCTTCATTAGTGCAGACACCAAAACTTTCGAGGTGCTATCCGCGCAGGCACATAAGCCGGCCCTATTTTCCGAGTTTATGGGACAAATCCTTTCATTACCTCCGTGGCTCATTGTGAGTGTTCTGAGGGGGGTCTGTTAAGATTAGGGAACAGGAAGCAGCCCCCCCCCCCCCCCCCCTACTCTCGCCCTCTCTACTCAGACCCCACTGTGTTGCGCTTATTAACCCAGCCTGGGAGAAGACGTACCTGCCTCCCCTCATTAGGCCGTGGTGGAGTACGCGCTCTGCCTGCAGAAGAATGGAACATTAATTAGTATTCTCTGCAGGGGGAACTGCCATTAGCACTTAATTAGCAGTAAGAGTACCATTCAGTCGGGCGGCCAGTTAGTGTCTAACACAATATGTTCTGTGTCTTTTCCCTGTGTGTCATGGTAAAATGTTGATGAAAGACCTTGTTGTTTGTGCATGTGTGTTGAGCATGAAGACTGCTTCCGTCTGCATGTTCCATATATATATATTTTTGAAAGTGTATATGTTTACTTTTTTTTTCATAGGCAGTTTGTCGTCTTTTAGCTTTGTCTCTGCTGTTTGAATACTTGATGAGAGAGCTTGAAAACGAGATGATGCATCTCAAGGGTTTTATCCTGATGTAACAAATTTGATTAGATTTGGATGAAAGCTGGTCTTAAGGCTCAGGAAAGGCCTGTCTTCCCTCCATCCTTATCTCTGTAAGATTTAACCATGTGCTGTCCTCTTGCTGCTGTTGACCTCCATGAGGGCAAACGCTGTTTTCTCATCCGCCCGCATGGCTCGGTCCGGGGTGGTAAAGTGGGTGATTAGGGGATTGAGGTCAACTTTTCCCACTGGTCTCAGGGAAGTTCCTTTGATCTGCTGAGTGGGCATTCTTCTCTCTTTTCTCTGTGTTCTGTGTCCAGCGCCATCACCGCCGAAGAGGACAAGGGAGGCTGTTAACCCACCTCGGTCCACTCCTCGGCCTCGCTGGTCCTCGCTCTCCCCTCCTGTACTCACCCCTCCTCCTTCCCCGCCAACAGCCTTTGGAGGCTCAGGCGGATGGTACCTTTCACTTCCCGAAATCTGAGAGGCGGAGAGCTGTCATTTGCCAATTTGGCCTGAATGGGGTGGACAGCGGATTGAATGTCGTTTTCCCACCAGGCTGCGCCATCCAGACCAGCAGGGGAGGGAGGGGGGTGCAGGGAGTGGGGTGTAATGCTAGAGTAAAATTAGAGCTTTGATGGCAGCTAATAGTGTGTGATGGGTGGCGTTGACGCGGATTTCTAGTAAAGACGCCACAGGTTCTCTCTCTCTCTCTCTCTCTCTCTCTATCTCTCTGTCTCACTGACACACCTATAAGATTATGCGGGCCCTACCTTCTGTCTCAGAGCTGTAATTTCTCCCTGATCAATGTAATTATACATCTCCGACTCCAAGCCTGCCTGTGTCAAAGGGCCAGACCGGTCCTGTTTCTCTGCGTGCCTTCTTCTCACACACATACAGTATACACACTTTTACAGATCAGCCTTTGAGCAAGCGAAAACCAGGCTCACAGATTTTGTTCCCGAAGTCCTTCACTTTACATGACACTATAGTTGGCATCAGCGCTGAAGTCTGAAATGATTAACTCTCATGTTGTGTTTGGCGTCCTGAAGGCCCTGAGCCTTCACAGATGATGACACACTTAACATTGAGCTCAATACTTCATGACATTTCATCTTTTTAATAGAATTGCTTAGAAACTGGTTTTGAACTCAGGAATACAGAGAGCTCAGCTGTAAAACATGGTTAAAAGGACATGATCTTCATATGCTCAATATTTGTTTATTGACAGATTCTATGTTTGTTCATAAAAGGTCTTACAGCAAAGTTGACTATACTGAGGTCTGATTGGCTACAAACATGATCTAATCTGTGTCTGTGAATGACTTTTTGGGAAACAACATGATTATATATTTGTCCTTACATGGCCCATGTGACCTATAAAACATAAAATATTTTCATATGGCCATATCTGTGTTTCGTCACCTTCATCAAATGTGAAAGCTCAGTTTATGACAGAGAGAAGATTTAAGAGTTTTTCTACACACTTGGTTTTATTAAGGTCAACAGAGAAGAAAAAAATATTTGATGGAAAGAATTTGTTGATTTCTGCCTTTGCCAAGGAGATTCTGTTCTGTTCTTCTTGTTTGTTTGTCTGTTTGTCAGCAGGACCACAGAAAAGCTATTGGCACGATTTTCAAGAAACTTTTTGGAAGTGTGTAGGAACCCATTCAGTTTTGGGGCAGATAAACTAATTACTTAAATAAATAAATGCAGCATAGTACATCTTTAAACCTCGTACATGATAGTAAATTTCATTAGTGATGAAACATAGCCAGTTGTAGAATACAATGACTCCATATGACAGTCTGCATTGATGTGTAACAGTAATCCTACGAATGTAGTTTCTCAGACTTCATACAGAAAGCAGTCCTTACGTTCAGGGACAGTGGTTTCACGGGTGAACCGGTACAACTGTTGCATCGCCACAATTGTTACGCCTTTTTCTCAAACTAAGCTGTGGCTATGGAAACTTAAACGCATGCATATCACGCAACTAATTATACTCTTACTCACATATGAATGCGAACTGTCTGCAATAAACTCCACCGCAGATGTAAAGGAAAATTGTTTGAACTTTACGCTTCATGAGAACAAGCAATAATTTAGTGCATAATAATTGCACAGCTGAGATCATGAGGCTTTAGGCTCAACTGCTTTTAGAAATAATTCTAATGATTTAGGAACTACATCCAGACAAATATAGTGGTTACACTTGCAGATTTGCATATCAGAGAAGAGTGAACTTTTGGCCTTGGTCGAGGTCTGTGCCCTTCTAGATTTAATTATTACTCTAACGTATACAGCATTAAGGTATGTGGTAATGCTGAGTAAGCAAATCCCATGTCAACAAAAAGGATTAATTGATTTGGCAGCTGACAAAAAACTAATCAATAACAGTTTTGAGAATTAAAAAATATATGTACCAAATAAAATGACTCCATCATTTCAAGAGTGAGGATTTGCAGCTTTATTATACATCTTTGGATGTTTTAACTGTTCCCATCACCCAGTGTGCAATGGCCATTTATTGCCTTTGTTGCACTAGCTTGCANCACACACACACACACACACACACACACACACACACACACACACACACTACATTAGATGTTTTGATAGCTTCCGAGGCACGAGCGGCACTGTGATGCTCTGACATATGGAAGCTTAAAGGCTTCTTAAATATCCATATCAATCTGCACGCTTGTCAGCTTGACAATGACGGAAACAGAACACCATTAACAGCGTCAGGCGGTATCATCCTCATCTGTGCAATGTTAGAGAAATAGATGGGAGACATTCCTCTGGACGTTAGCCAAGCCGGCGTGCAGAGAGTGATTTACACTTCTGACTCTCTGATTGTTTCTCATATTTGACTGTTAGACCTGAATATTGGCTCGGACACACATGTTTATTTTTTTTTTAACACCTCTTTCAAAGTGTTATATGGGGTTGGAGCTTTCTTGTGGGTTCAAGAGTCAGAAATATTATATGCTGTTTTAAAGCGGATCTGATTGCATTGAGCTCATTGTCCTGGTCTCTCTTGGTAATGTGTATATGCTTGTGACCGTGTGAGGTGATTGTCCTCTTCCTGCTGCACAGAAAGCATTGTACTCTGCTACTCCGCCGGGATGGGAGATGTTTTGTTTTTCGAGCTCTTTCACACAAGCTCTCCCTCTTTTTTTTTTTTTTTTTTTTAAACACAATAGCCCTCTCTCCTCTCACCCAGTGTGGCAACCCTTTCAAACGGGAAGCTCCAGGTCAGTTTCCCTTGCCAAGTTTTGCAGCCTGCCATGTTGTCTATTCTGCTCAGCTATTTAAAAAATGTTGAATATCAACAATGGCTTTCACTGGTGCATTGTCAACTTTTGTATGAAGCAATCTTGGCTGAATGAGATGGGTCCCAGAGCAGGGAGAGCTCAGCTGCAGTGTGCACTACCACACCAGTGACTGCCCGGCTCTCTCGCTCTTTGTATTTCTCTGCTGCACCAGGAGCTGCTGTGGTGGTGGTGGTGGTGGTGGTGGTCTGCTCCCGTCTGAATGGCCGTGGTTGGAGTCTGGGCTGAGGCTCTGGGCTGTGGATGTCACTGCTATCTTCCAGTCCACGGTCCCGCTCTTGGGCCTGCTGACAGCCAGCTGTTGAAGGTGTGTCTAACAGAGGGATTGGAAAGCAGCAGCAGCCTCGGGACCAGTCAGAGCTTGGTGAGTGTCCTCAATTTTCTGGCCAGAGTGGGAGGAGGGTAGTAAAGAGAGGAGAGAAGAGGGAGGGGGGGGCGTTCAGGGACATGGTGCAGGGAGCTTTGTGTCCTGTGAGTTGTGTTTACTGTCGCGTTTATGTGTGTTAAGACATTGTCTGATTTTAGCTGGTGGAAGTTATTCATTTTCAAAGAGACAACATGTCACCTGTTGGTGTGTGGATGTCACTCTGAGCAAACACAGCAGAATTAAAAATAGTTGAATAGAAGTTTGAGAATATTGACTGAAATGTAAAAGCCACAACTCTTCTGTCCTGTTGCAAAAAAAAACTGACACAGCCTCAGAAAATCAGAACTCTTGCTCCGCTTCTTTTTATCATCAACGCTGTTCAGTCGATTGTGACACTTTAACATTATACCAAACAATAACTGAACTCCCTGCGACACTAAAGTCCCATCTGACATGCACGCTGGACGCATCAGCGGCTTTATGCTGATCTCTGTGTGTTTGCACAAGCACATACATCTATGTTTGTGTAAGTGAAGAGAAAGATGAAAGCAACAACGAGAGCTTGCTTCCAGATAATAGTAGCTCCGGCTCTTTGTCCTGCTGTCAGCCAGGAGAGGAGCGAGGCTGGAAATCGCTCCAATGCAGCGGCAACATCTTGTATGTTTCATTGACATATCAGTCTAAAGGGCAATGAGCCGTCGCCTCTGCACACCTCTGGTCTGTGTGTGTGTGTGTGTGTGTGTGTGTGTGTGTGTGTGTGCACGCACAAATAGGTGGCACAGCAAGGTGTAGTTCTTTATTAGGTGTGTTTGTGAAAAGTCAAAGTTGTTACAAGAGAAATGGAACAGTAAAGGATTAACAGTGGATTGAGCTGCTGAGAACATATTATGATTTTTACTGTTATTTTTAATGTCACAATTTTGGCATTTTCTTTTCTATGTTCAGAGGTTGTAGCAAAAAGAGAGATAAGAGACTAAAATGTAATATCCAAACAACAACTTTAAGGATTCAGTCAAAAGGAAACTTATTTGAAATGTAAAAATATATTTCTCATTTTACCACAAAATAAGCTCCATCAGGTAATTTCACAATATTTAGCTTTGGAAATTAAATGTTTGTCACACTCATCACTACATTTTGAATATTGATTATTTAAACTGAACTGTGTGTAAATTTTTAACCTACACTCAGGATCATTTAGTCACACATTCCTCATTTAATCATTGGTTAATGCATCAAAAAAAAATCTACCCAAGTGTCACATATTGACTTTTTACCTGAGAGCTCTGAATGTAACAGTCCCTGTAAACACAGCAGAAACGTCTTACCTTCTCGAGGACCTGTGCTGTCCTCTGTCTCACCTCTCTGAGCTCAACCCAAGGCAAGGTGACCAAATTCATCTCAGACCAGCCCATCCATTATCTTGTCAACACAGTCAGCTTCCCACCTTAGTTTGCTCTTCTCCCAGAAGACTCACTCTAATGAAATACGCAATAATCACCGGGCTCATCTCGTCATGCTCAAGGTAATTAATATATTTAGAGGGCGATGGCTAACTCTTAATTAAATTATGCCTCTTTTAATGAGACCTTGACTGGGACTAAATTTATGACCACTATCTGCTTTATCAAGTGCTTTGCACGCAACAAAGATTTGTCATTTTCTCCCAAATCACAGCTAGATTACACACAATGGCACTCATGATTTATATATCAATTTATGCTTGTTTGTTTCTTTATTTAAGGTTTAATAAATTACCTCTTATAATTACCTAACCTAGTTTTGGGTTTTTAAAAGCCCCAATTAATGCTCAGCGCTGTATCGCTGTTACATATTCATTTTGGAGGAGAATACAGATAACAACTTGGTGGCATTAATCATATTACAAAATTGGGTGTATTTAATTAATTAAAGTTACACTGCAAATTAATTGTGCATTCTCACAATATTATCTTAAACTAATGAAGGCTCGACAAAGAGACTGTTTCATTTTTTAAAAGAGGCTAGATTAGTGGGATCTCAATTATGGCTAAAACAAAAGAGGGCTGCTTGCTTGGGCATGGCGCAAAGCAAAAAGTGACGATTCAGCACTTTCTTCCAAACAAAAAACGGAGAAAGTTTCCATTGTTTTTGGAAAAACTGAACATGGCAATGATTCAAAAGATACATGGAAAATAATGAGTGCTGTAATTAGCCAGTCAGGCAACAACAGTATTTAAAATGATCATCATATAGAGGTGCTTGATAATGCCATTCACAGGCAGCACTTTCCAAGCAGCATGCATGTGCTTGCTGACAGACTATCATAACTTTAATGCTGGTGGGAGAAAAAAAAAGCATCTGGAGGCCTAATTTAAACTGTGTTCTCCTTTGTTGCCCATGCACAGCATTTGGTATAATTCAGAGTGCATTCTGAAAACTGCTGTGAAACAAACCTGAGCATCAATCAAATCAGATGTGATATGACGTTTCTATAGGATAAATGAAGATGCACAGATGAGAGCTTAAACATTTTTACTTGGAGAAACAAAACTGAAACACCTTGTGTGTTGTTAAGATGCAAAATGAGACCATGATCCCAAGTTGCCTGAATTGACAGACTTCCTGCACTCTGTTCTGTGTCACTCTGTTTGCTGAGATTATGAAATATAATTCATAATTAGGAAAACAGCATTTACATTTACATTACATTTTAAAAATTAAAGCAGCATGAACAGCTATTTTTTTTTCATTATTATTTTTTATCTCGAGTGGGCCAAATGGAACCTTATGCCGTGTCAACTTCGGCCCACAGGCCCCACTTTTGCCAGCCCTGGATTAGAGGTTTAAGTGTGACCTGATCTTCAGCTGTGGAAGTTTAGTCAGCAGACGCAGAAGTGCTCATGTTGCACACTCGGTGGCTTAATCCAGCCTCACCCAGTGGCTCAGAAGGAAAACCATATTTATTGAAATTTTCTGCTTAATTTAAACTGAATTGAAATTAGCTTTCAATGGATCAGCGCTTATAATTCACAGTAATTTAGTATTTTATTTTTCATTTAACGCATCATATACCAAATGTTTTAATATGAATGTTTCTCCTAATCTGCTAAGTAAACGTAAAGCGTCTTTGTCTAAGAAATGACTTCAAGGAGCTAATAATCATTGTATGTTCATTTAATAATGCCTCCCCTGGTGTCCTCTCCTGTGATATAATTTCATTTGCTTTTAGCTTCATTAGTCAATAACCACAGCAAAAAAAAAAAAAAAAAAAAGCTCATGTCAATTATACGAACTCCAAGGGTCAGTGAGTATATGAATTTTTAACTCCACACTGCTGCACATGATTACATTGAGTGGTCGTGTAAGAATGATTAACCCCCAGCGAACAATTCTGTGTGCACTTACGTGTTGAGCATCCTTGATCGAGTGCGTTTGAAATGTGCATCCCTACACGATAAGCAGCTACAACCCAAAGAGGTGATGAAGTGAAAAAACTATTCCCTTGGCTAAGTGAGATGGAGCAGAGTGTTGGGTGGTCACGCCTTGTCTGCTCATGACAGTGGCGGGTTAAAGAGATTACACTGGGTCTGTGTCAGCAGCCTTGGCCTTGCTCACACAAGAACATAATGAGGAAGGACATGCTTGGCCTGCCGGGGAGAAAAAGAGGCTAAAGTTTGAAGCATTCTTCCCAGACAGCTACGGGAGGCAGGCAGCTTTTTGCATGTTGTTTTACAAGCCCAGGTCAATAAGTAAGACGGTTGCATTCCACAGAGCCGGACGAGGTGGCTGCTGAGTGGGGACGTATCACTTCTCGGCTTCGCTCCCCCCACCACCACAATGAAAACACAAATTACTCTGCTACAGTGGAGGCAAGAATGCAGCGTTCTCCATTAGCCTTGAGTCCTCCTGACAGACTTACAGCACTCCACTCCTGAAAAATCGATGCATCTGTCCTCTGAGTGTGTGTGTGTTTTTGGCTTCTTTTGAAGGTTTGAGTGACAGTCCCTTCACCTAATGACTGAACGTGGGCGCTCTCGCTGCCTCAGACGGGCCCAGCAGTAAGAAATGATCACCGGGGGTTGCAGCCCAACATGTGGTGAGTTTATAATCTTGCCTGCTTCATCCTTTTCCTGCTCTCTCCTCACGGCGACTGGAGCTCCACGTACAGACGCTCTGTGCTGGAACAATCGAGAGGAAAGTGATGACACAGAGCAGCACTTAAGAAAAATCACATGTCTGTCGAAGATCAGTACCTGGCCTCTATTTATCCTCTGTCCTGGTGCAACTCTCTTTCTCCTCCCGTCTCCTCTGAATACACACTTCAAACCATCTTCAACAAATCTGCCTCATCTTTTATTTGGACCCATTTTGCTTGTGTTGTAAAATAGAAATTCTGCTACACAATAAAAAGGAAACTTAATTAGATGGGAAAAAAATCTTCAGGTCTTTCTCAGTCATTTTAATTTGTTGTTTGTTGCTTTTTGAATAGAGTTTGCAGCAGCAGAGTGCACAAATATTCTCACATTATTATTTAAGCTTTGAGAAAAGTCTTTTACTTTAATAACACTCTCATTAGGTGAAGCTCATGTTTCTGCTGTCCATTAGTAATTTAAATCAGGTTTATGATACCTGTTGCTGGCTCATAATAATAATTTTCCAAAGCAGCATCCATGGATAAAAAAAAGCATTTTGCAGAATGCTTTATTTTTTTTAAGCTTTATCAATATTTTCCTGACTTACATTAGTTTAATTTATGTCCTGGTGGGAGCTTGTGTGTAAAACATTTTCAAACTGTTAAATAAAAAGAGTAAAAAAAATGTGCCATCATTCATGACTAAACATTTTTCAGCTATTTTTGTTGAATATTTTTTTGGTCATCAGCGACAACTCTTATGGGTCAAATAAGTCAAATTACCATCAGAGACACTAGTGAAATAAAGAGGTGATAATAGCAGCACTTTTATTCTTCTAAATGACCCGTGAATATTATTTTACCTGTGTTGAACTGGGAGGACGCAGCCATTCACGTGCACACAATGGGAACAGCAGACCGTGCGTAAATGGCATCTTCATTTGCATTCCTGGTCCAAAAAAAAAAAAAAAAAAATCATGCAAATCTTAATGAGACAGTCCCTATTGTGGCTGTAATTGAAAACCCATTCTTTGTTAATTACTGTTTCTCAAAGGCCTTGTCCGCAGTCACTGAGCTGAAACAAAAAAAAAGTTATTGATTCTGGAGGTCGTGGGGTTTAAAAATGTCAAATCATGTTGTTCATTGTGGTTTTAGATGCGACTGAGTTATAAATAAAAAAATAGACGTGCGCAAGGTGGGAATTAAAAAAATCAGATGGCAACAAAACAACATGTAAGCACAGGGTGTGGGGATAAAGGGGCAATAAAAAAAGCAATAAATTAGAAGCTTTTATCTGTGACTTATTTGCAGCTGAATGGCAGACATGCAGCGCCTCTGTCTGCTCCTATAATATTAAAGTTGAGCGCATTTTGTCGCTCATCAATTGACCATAAAGCTGCGTTGACAGCCGGAGAAGTGAGCTGCCTTCAAAAGCTTGGATTAATGTCTCTTTGCGTCAATTAGTCCACCTGAATGCGTTTTAATTCCCGTAAAGCTCTTTGTAAATATAACTAATATTTGTGTTTTTTAAGGCCCAAAGACCAGAATTAATTCTTTAACAAAAAACTTTATGTATTTCCTCAAATTTAGATTAACATTAATTTAAAATCTAAACAAAACATTTGCTTTAACTCTTACTATAACGATAATTAAATTGATGCATTCTGAGCATTTTTTCCACGCTGCATGAACAATATTTCTAAAACATTAAATTACAGCTGATTGCACGCAGGTTATGTCCTCACATCAGGACGTGCATGTATTTCCCAACATGCAGCAGTGGGACCCTGCAGCCGCGCGCCCTCAGAGCCCCTTTGAGCCTGAATCAGAGCAGACTGTGCTGGTGGTCCTCGGTCCCTTAATTAGGAAATTAGCTGCACAGAGGCCCTCATTACCAAACTCCCTGTTACTCCTGGTGTGTGTTTTTCTCCCTCGCTCTCTTTCTCTCTGTCTCTCTCTGCTACCGGTCAATTTCCATAAGAAGATTACAAGCGGATCAGTATTGAGATGTGCCCAGATAAACAAATAACTGCTCCCTGAGAATAGATGACTGCTAATTGGACGTTAGTTTTATTGCTCCTGCTCTTGTTTGTGACGCCCCATTGAACGGGAAAATTAAATTCACCGAGTGATGTCTCTTTTCAGCTCATCTAACTATATGGCGGAGGGACTATATGCTGTCCCTCCCATTAACACTTTCTCTGTTGTGCCTATGTGTGTGTTTTTAATTTTAACATGCATACATATTATTGCCTTCTTTTTGAGTCCATTTGTGCAACTTCTTTTAATGAATATATAGCTGCAAAATACATGAATGCAAATTTTAATGCAACACTCTTTTGTTAAATTTTGATTTGCTAAATTTACTTTGAGCACATACACATTCATTCATTCATTCATTCATTCATTCATTCATTCATTCATTCATGTAGGAGCAACAATGACTGACAATGTTGCAGGATTATTTATGATTTAAAAGAAACATCTCTTTAAAACCTTAAATCAGAGAGAGGGATGCTCTTGATTCAACTAAATATCCAATTTTCCAAACTGACTCTGATTTGTGCATTTTAGTGATTAAATAATTAGAAAGTATGTTGAGGACCTCCAGGGATCTATCCTGACATGCATGACCCACAGTGGGTGCATTTTAGATTTTAAAGCTGCGGGAGGCGAAACGCTCCAAAATGCACATCGCTGCAGAGCTCATCTAAATACTGAGGTGTTAAAAGTGGTTTTCGATGGGCGAATCATTAGCAGGTGTGAGCTCTGCCCTGCGAGAACCCATCGGTTTCAGGTGGTTTGCAAGGAGCCATGCAAATGAAGGCTCCACTCCACGGTGATCATTTTAATAACCATTAACAAGGCCGGGAGAAAACGAGTGTGCAAACAGGAGCTTTGCCCTGCAGAGAGTCCCCGAACTCCACTTTTCCTCTGGGACTGAAGAGATGGCCTGTCCCCTCCACAAGAGGTCGTTGATGCATTAGAGTTTTGCACCGTGGGTCCCTTCACACAGCACAGACACACACATTAACCTGCCATTAATTTCAATTCAAACAAGGACAAGGTCTTATTTTAGGTTAAAATAACATGTTGAGGTAGTTTTGAGATAATGAGATTAAGTTATTTACTGGCATTTTAATGGCTTTAAAATGAAATATTTGATTTACACTTGTGGAGCTTGTTCTGTTTTATTTCAACACATTCACACTTAATAAAAAGTGTAAATGAATTAGTCCACATTGGTTATATGACACTGGAGGAAGGGTGGATTATTTCATTTTATTTAACTCTGGTTGTTTAAAATTCGTTCAGAGACTTCTGAGAAAAACTTGGTGCAAAAAGATTCTTATATGAATTTTTTAAAAAAATGAAGTCATGTGTTGAAGGGACCGTTTATGTTGGCTAAATTATACGTAGTGAAATTGTGATTAAAGCATCAAAAGACATGTTTGACAGCAGGTTGCAGGTTTTCTCTGCCAAGGGCGCTTTTTATTCCAATATCCCCCTTTTTCATCTACTTTAACAATCAGCACTAATTTTAGGTTGATTTTGACCTGTTTGAATTCGCCTCTGTAATTAATTCACACACATTGATCCCTGAAGACTTTTGTCTCCCTGCAGCAGTTTTATTGAAGGGACATGATTCTGCACAAACTTTTCTTGTGTTTTAATTTTATCCAACTGAGCCTAAAATGTAGAAAAGGTTTACAAAATAATCTTTTTTTAAAAACGTAATTTATTCCAAAAAATTTTGATGCACCTGTTCAACAAACAACCCAGCTGCGTGTTTTAACTCCTCATCTTCCTCCTCAGATTATACAGTTTGTGAATCTCTAACATTCAGCTGCTGTTTCAAAACTTCACCGTCTCCCTCCTCCTCGAACCAAAACACGGCTCTGCGCGCTCCGGTTGGCTCCGCCGCGGATCCGAGGCTGCTGCTCGCTCATTGGTCGCCCGCTCCTCATTGTCATGCTGTCAATCCGCATCACATGGTCCGGCCACCAGGCCTATTAACAGATGAGCCTGGCGAGCAAGTTTACAGACTTGTGTTTCAGAGCCGTGGGGGACAGACGGAGCACAAACCTGAAGCACCTGCAGACACGTTTTGCGTCTTTTGGCACAACTTTTTTCCCCCCCATCTTCTTATGAGACCGGTCAGTATCTCTACCTCTTTGACTTTTGGCACTGTTTTGTGAACTTTTTTTTTATGTGCCTGTGAGTGAACACTGAAAGTCGCCTGAATGTATAACATGATGGAAACCGAGATCAAGAGCCCGCTCCCGCAGTCCAACTCGGGCTCGGCGCCGGGCGCAAAGAGCGGCAGCGTCAGCGACCAGGAGCGGGTGAAGCGGCCGATGAACGCCTTCATGGTGTGGTCCCGGGGCCAGCGGAGGAAGATGGCTCAGGAGAACCCCAAGATGCACAACTCCGAGATCAGCAAGCGGCTCGGAGCTGACTGGAAACTTCTGACCGACGCGGAGAAGAGGCCGTTCATTGACGAGGCCAAGCGGCTGCGCGCGATGCACATGAAGGAGCATCCGGATTATAAATACCGTCCCCGCAGGAAGACCAAGACCCTGCTCAAGAAAGACAAGTACTCTTTGCCAGGGGGGCTCCTGGCACCTGGGGCCAACCCCGTCAACAACTCGGTGTCGGTGGGGCAGCGCATGGACGGGTACGCGCACATGAACGGCTGGACGAACAGCGCCTACTCCCTCATGCAGGACCAGCTGGCCTACCCGCAGCACCACAGCATGAACAGCCCGCAGATCCAGCAGATGCACCGGTACGAGATGGCCGGCCTCCAGTACCCCATGATGTCCTCGGCGCAGACCTACATGAACGCGGCCTCCACGTACAGCATGTCTCCGGCGTACACGCAGCAGACCACCGGCGCCATGGGACTGAGCTCCATGGCGTCCGTGTGCAAGACGGAGCCCAGCTCGCCGCCGCCAGCCATCACGTCCCACTCTCAGCGGGCGTGCTTGGGGGACCTGAGGGATATGATAAGCATGTACCTGCCGCCCGGCGGGGACAGCGCGGAGCACTCCTCCCTGCAGAGCAGCCGGTTACACAGCGTCCACCCGCACTATCAGAGCGCAGGCACCGGCGTCAATGGGACTCTACCTCTCACCCACATCTGAGAGCCACACACACAGAAAAAAGACTGCATAAAAAAAAGTACTTCGGATACTTGAACTTTTTTGGTTGCTAAAGATCACACACAGTTTTATCTCCTCTTTTTTTGAGTTAAGTTTTTAAATGGACCCAAACTCACCAGAGTAAAAAAAAATGCATTGCAGAGATGCTTTCTATCACAAGTATAAGCAATCAAGTGATGTAGAAGAATTGGACTTCTATGTTTTTAATTAATGCCATATTTTCTCTCTATGAAAACAAGGCATGTGGCCTCATTAAGAGAGGCTGGTGTGTTTCAGAAAAGCTGGATGGATAAAAAAAGTTGCTTCATAAATGTTTACACTTAATTTGTAGAGTGTCAGTTGTCTCGACTGTGTCCAAATTTTGTAGTCTTTCTTTCTTTTTTTTACCCCCTCCTCCTCCTCCTCCCATCATGACCTAGGTTAAAATGAAATGTTAAGACTGTGCGGGTCGCAACGCAAGTTTTATTTATAGTAAGATTTTTTTTTTCTTTTTATAGCTTGTGAACCCGATTTGTGTTTTTTTTTTGTCACGTGAAAAATGTTCAGATTTGTTTTTTGTAAAATGTTATTTTCTGTGATGGTTTTTTGACAGTGTCATGTTTACTCATTATCCTGAACGAAAAAAAGGTTTATTTAAACTGACGTTTCTACATATTTTAAGGCCATCCTCTATTCTTAAATGCTGAATAAATTTGTACGAAACATGATTTGTGACTTTTGTCTTTTGTGTTTTTTAATATGATTGTTTGGAGTCTGGTTGTTCAGAGAATCTCTGGAGTTGAATCTCAAGGGAGCATCAGTTGAAAAGTCATTTAATGTTTGGATGTGAAAGATCTTCACACACGCTGAATGATGATCTGTTATTTTCACAATGATAAAAACCTGATTCAGTCATATTTTGGTAACACACCAGATTTCTCTTCATGCAGAATTTAGCTTACAAATTAATTGATCTTCAAATTACTTTACAAGCTTTAAAGAAGAATTACATTTGCTTTCCTGAACTTGAAAAATGCCTGGTGTCATTTTAAACATATTCTTAAAATTAAGAACATAATTTTACATAAGTCTTAACAATTTCAATTTGTATCTGATGTTTGAACATTTTTAGAGGCTCATTACTTTGAGGATTAATGTTAGAAGAAAACTAGGTTGGCCTTCATCTTTTTTTTTTTTTGCCTTTTGAAATATTTGGTGACCAGAAACTGTTTGTCTTTGCCTCATCAAGTTGTAATACTTTTCCTTAAGTTTACCCAGTTACCACTCACTTATTTCAGTATTTGCTCAGTGAAAACAGACAGTTTAACTCCACAGGTTGTCATCGCTTTGCTGCTTCAGTCAGTTTGAATGTTTTTCTCCCTTTTCATCACAAGGATTCGGTTAGAATATTTCTCCTTTCAAAAATGAATTTAGAAATGTAGAAGATCAATTCATTTAAATGTGGTTTAAACTTTTAAAACTACATATACATAAATTATATGACATGAAACACAAGCAATGAAATCTGAAACTTGTGAAAAGTTTTGTACAATTTTTGCCTGACGGTGCTGATGCCAAATCACATATGACTTGTGACTTTCTGTTTGGCTTAGAAAATACTGTAATAAATAACTTTAAAGAATCAAATTAAGTATTTTAATATTAAGCATTTTGCATGTTGATGTAAGATTTTCTCATTTAGTTTTTCACATAATTTCTGATGTGCAGAGAGAAACATTTGTTGTGCCCATCTGAATGATTCACCTCCGAGTTCAAATGTAGTGATGAGTCAAACTCCTGTAATCTATATGCTGGATTTTATTTTTCAACAAATTATCCTGAAAATGCTTCACATTTATAAAACTTCCCTCAGCGCTCATTGTGTCTGACACTCTTATAATGCAAAGGTGTGTGGAAGAATGGGCCGGCGGTGTACTTAAGGATAACTAAGCTCTGGCCACCAAGAGGGCCGAAGCTGTGGCGGTCCTGCTGGCCTTCCCACACTCCCTGTAGGACTTGATCCACAGCTCAGCACAGCGGCTTGGATTAGCCCCACGCACCTTTGTGGAGGGAAGATTATCCAGACCTCCCTGCATTCACTGACAGGGTCTTAAGTCATTCTAGCGTGCCAGCAGCCACCCGTCACCTAATCACACTTTCCAACTCATTTTTTTGTAATTAAGCGGCTTTTCTCTTCCTGCTCCTGGGTGTCAGAGGTGTTTTGCTGTGACCTGGACAGACTGATAGTTTTTAGTCATTTATCAATCTCTGAGAATTATGTAACCTGAGGATGGCTTTCACCTGCACTGCTCCTTTTGATGAAAGTTGTTAACTTTGAACCAAAATGTTGAGGTTTGGATGCAAAAGTTTCAATATGTCAATACAGTGAAATATCTCACAGCTTTTGTTCAGTAAAGCTCAGTTGTCTGTGTGATCATTGGGATTGGATTGGCACATGTGATCAGATGTAATGATGATCAGGTGTGGAAATCTGTGTTAGGGGAAAGGAAAGGTGTGTGGCTGAACGGTGCACAGCTATTGATTGTGTTTGAATGTTCTGGCAGTGAGGCCATCCGAGTTGGACCCCCCCCTCCCCCCGCTGAGCGCCCGGAGGGCCTCTCTCTCTCTCCTGTCATGTGGAGCTCTGTGCCCACTCAGCAAGTGCAGGCATATCCCACTTCCATCTGCCTATGACCTCACAGCCCCTGTTTGTTTAACCCCCTCTCCAAAAACTAACCTAATTATAGCCCTGTAGAACATGGATTCAGCGGATTCCCAGTGGATTCTGCCACTGTGTGTCTGTGCGTACCTATGCATGTGTGCAGCGCATGCAAGGCTCCGGCTTAACAGCAACAGTGCTCCAGGCCATGTATCAGTCCATCCTGTTTTTCACATGTCTCTCCTCATATTATGTCAGAACATGCCCTGTCAGTTGCATGTCTTGTGGGAGTATATGTGAACATGGTGGGTAAAAGCCACAGCCAGCGTGCTTGGAGTGTCTCTTTTTACGTCAGCGTGATGAGTGGAAAACTCATTACACAAATCTGGCTGACAGACTTTGACGTTGGTGACATCACCAACTCGCCTGCTTGACCTGCTTGGCAGCTTCCAGCAGGAACACACCTTCTGAGCAAACTCTCAGGTCTTCGCGTAATCTCAAACTCCAATCTGGAACCTCCTCTGATGCGCAGATCAGACATCACCCGACGACATGCAATAGTTTGAGTGTGACGGATGGCTGCGTGTTAGGGACACAGTCAGACTGTATTGATTTGCTGTGGCTGGGATCTCCAGGAGGCTCTTTGAGCTGAGCCTGGAGGGGCCTAGACTGGCTTGTGCAGCTTGGGCAGGCCTGTCCAGAGCGGTGGGACTCGTGTGAGGTACTGAGATTGACAGCAGAGTGGTGTGTACGCATGTGTGTGTGTGAGTGTGTAGAGGTGCGGGGGTTGGGGGTGGGGGTTAATCTCCCTGAACTGGGGCAGATGTTGTTAACGAGCTCCTCTCAGGTCGACTCCCTGCGTGGGAAAATGGCATCAAATCCTCCTGGGGTCAGGGCTTTTGGGCTGACCCACTGAGAGCCATCCCTCTCCAGTGCACCGTCCTCTCAATCCCCTCTCCATTCACTCACCCACTCACTCACTCATTCACTGACAGCACTCACCAGAGACACTAGAAAATCACATTTGACCATTTTTCTACCTCTCCTCTTTTAAGTACACCCCCCCAATTTTCAGCTCCTTGCCCGAACGTATGTGAGCACCGGCAGACTTGTTCCGTGATGCAAATGTCTCATTAATGATAGCTGTGGTTGGCTCGCCATGCCTTACACAACCACAAGGAATGCTGAGTGGGAAATGCTTCAAAGACAAGCATGCCGCCACTCAAGAAACTGCATCCGCCCAGCAGCGACTTACTTGTGTTTATGTCAGTGGAAAATAAATCAGTTGAATTAAGGCCTTCAAAATAAAATAGCCTTTCCGGTGCCCCGAGCTGCTATAGGTCAAGTTGCATAAAGAAGTTAACTTGTGGTGCAAAGTTACATCTGAAGTGAAAAAAATGAGTTTTGTTTTTCCTTGTTTCCTGCTTGGATTTGGTTTGATCTCAGTTGAAGGTTATGTTAGAAACACCCGGTGTAACTTAGTCCAAATCGAACCATTAAAGTTATTATGAAATTAATAAAACTGAGGAGATGACAAATTGCCAAGCACCTGCAAGCATGCTGTTGTTCAACCTAAGTACAGACTATATACACTGTACATATAAGGTAGCTGTGATGTGGCGACTTCTCATCAATCATATAGAAAACGGGCAAGTCTCTTTACCATATCATGTCAACATACCGTCTTTGGGGTTTATCCTGACTTAGGTTTTAATGCGAGGGCCATCCATTAAGGTGTCTGACTCTGAAGGCGTGTTTACTCTGTCCCAGCAGGTGTGTGTGAATATGAGACGTGTCAAATATGAGACAGGATTACCGCCTCTTTTGTCCCAAACAAAACAAACAGAAATCACACGAACAGCCGAAATGGGAGGATTCTGTTTTCTTGCTGCCCGGGTTGTGTGTTTAGAGAGTTTTTCTGACGAGGATCCTTTTGACATTTTTGTTCAACTAAGCGTTACTGAGGTTTATTGAACTTGTTTTCACTTGTAATTGTGGTCGGAGGAAGATGTGTAAAAACCACACTCATATACACGCATACACAAGCGCACAGGCGATAATGAAACTGGATTAAGAGGCCTCTTCCTGAATAACCTGTAAGGGCTATTACATACAAACGGTTGGCTCTAATGTGCGTCGAGGAAAAGCTCGGGCACCAGGCGAGACAGTCTAGTGTGTAAAAGTGTGTCTGCTGCAGATGGTCCCTTTTTGAGCGCACATCACTTTGTCTATGAACACTGGAGCATGAGGCGTTGCTTTTAATTTGCCAAACTGGAGTTCTGACCCCTCTTCGACCTGACTTAGACGCCTTCAAAAATGGGGCCAAGTATATGTGTGCTGATGTATATACTACGCCTAGGGACAGCGAAGACAGTATGGGACTGCTGCAAGACAATGCATTGTCGGGGGGATAAGGACTTAAGGAGGTGACAAGGGGGAAGATTAGGCTTCTCATCTAGGCCACAGATATTGATTAGTGTTTGTCGAGGACAGCGAGAGGGAACACAGATTGACAGATACACAATGGCAGTGTGGTGACACTGCTCCATCACAAGCCCTCTGATCATATCGCTATTGTCAGGAGCTGTGTTCAGTCAGTAACCTGTACTCATGTGCCCCCCCTCCCACACACACACACACACACTCACACACACTCCATACACAAAACACTTACCCATATTGAAAAAAGTATGTTACCAAAAGTACAGTACAGGTTTATTTTCCCGGGGACACTGGTCAGGTCGGGGACACTTTTAGTGTGGCCCAGTCTGTGTGTGTGTATGTGTGTGGTTTATGGGAGTGTAACCCTGGGAACATGGGGGGAGGTGGAACACACTCGGCTATGGGTCAGTCCTGACTGACTCTGTCACTTATTGATTAGTTGCCATAGAGAGTTAGTCAGGCCATCTCTCTTGGAGGTGTGTCCCCGAGGGCCAGCAGCACTGCCCAGATGAGCCTGTGGAGGCTTTGTCTGCAGGGGGTTTGAGAGTGTGTGTGTGTGTTTATCTTCTGTACACTGTGTGTGTCTGTGTGAGAGTGAGAGCGTGTAACTCTCACTTGCGCTTCCTTCATCCTCATCCCTCCTCTCTTTGACCCCCTGTGGTACTTTTCCTTGCACTTTAGGAGCACCATTCTCCTGAACAGACCTGCTCCCAGCTAATCTGCAATATCTAAAATGAATCAATGTTTATGCATACACCCACTCCCAAGAGGGGGCTGTAGTAATGGGGATTGTAAACAAATTGTTCAAACTTAGTGAGCTGTGAAATCCCCTTCATAGCCCCTGGATTTGCCTACTCATATGATCCTCTCTCATCTCTGTTCTTGTATTGTCATTGTTCCCATTAAGGAGGAGGGGTGGCAGGAGTGGGTGCAGGAGTGGGAGATGGACGGTCAGGACTTAGTGGTGCCAGAGGTCCACCTGCAGTAGCTGACGACTCCACTGACAGCCCAGCAGGGGACGGAGAGGGTGGTGGTTTTCACACCCCTCTGGAATAATTAGGAGGCTGTGGAGGGCAGGTAGGTAACAGGGCAGCTCACCACTGTCTCCTTTCAGAAACAAGGTGCAGACTGACAGATGAAGAAGCACAAACATGATACAGTATTTTCAACCAGTTCTGAAGGATAATGGAATTGTTTGCAACTTATTTTTATAGCGTTGGACATTTTTTCTCTTAGTGACAATAAAATAGTCAGATGACCAAAATAATGTAAGACAATCATACAAGTGTTAAACAGACAATCAGGTTAGCCAGACTTGGAAGAACCTGTGAATGTGAACTTTTAAAATTATAACCCAAAATGTACTTTTTCAAACATCTATCAAAGATTACAAACTGAACTTCAACTTTTATGTTTTAGTTTTTCTGTTCAATGGCAGCTTATTGCCATCATTTTGGGTGCATTAACTTTTGGTTTTCCATCCAAATATTAAGTGATTTAGATAATCTGGCTAAACTGTTGGCTGGATTAAAACCCCTCTGAGTGCCTGAATGCTTGTCTTTCTTGCCCTGTTGGACTTTGTTGGAACAATGTCACCAGATTTCCAGATCTCTGCCATTAGTTTGGTGAATACAGTGTTACCAAAACTGAAAGAAAAGAAGGCCAAAAAGTTTGAAAATAAGATCGAATTAAGGCCTAAATATTGACAGACTGGGTTTATCATGGCTTTTCCTATTAAGGCAAATTTTCTTAAAGTATAATTTTCTCTTTTAAGAGAGCATTTAACATTTTGGAATTGATTTTCACTTAAAATTGTAAATTTATAGTTGGAATAATGCAAACAACTTCTCCTTTAAAGAATATGCGCACAAACTTCTTACCCCGAAACTTGACGACAGGCCCCCACTATCCCTCCCTAAAATCACACCTTGGATGCATAAACATGCCTGTGCTCCACACATCACCCCTCCCCGGGGGGGCTGCATGGCTTTAGTGCCGCACTGTGACACCAATCAGGGGAGATGGCGGGCTCCTTTGTCATGCAAACACCAATCGCTTCTTGTCTTATTCAAATGTCTGCCCTCTCTCTTTCTCCTCTCCCTCACTCTCGCTCAACCCCTACCCCGCTTCACCCTCCACCCCCGACTTCAGCCCTCTCCCTCCTTCTCAAGTCCAAGTAAATCCTCGCTGAGAGAAGAGGGAGCCTCCAGGCCCGCGGCGGCTCAGGCAGGCCTCTCTCCTGGGGGTCAGCCTGCGTCTCAGCACATGGGGCTGTTTCCAGGCCCAACCAAGTCCATTTCATATTCAAATGTTACAATCAGGCCTCTGACCCACAGGGGGCTCTTTATGGCTGCGGCCCCAGGTCGAAGGGTCAAGATGGTGATTTAATAGCTCCGGCAGAGGAAAGGAGCGGGGGAGCCAAGTGATTTAGGGGATGAATGAGTAATAAAAAAGCATTTTTCCTAAGTTGTCATGTAAATTTCAATCCGTATTCAATATGAGGCTCCCTCCACACTAGAGGCCTTCCTCAATGGCTTTCTAGTGGACTTTAGTCATTCAGAATTAAGAAAGTCCATTTTCTGCTTTTACTCTTGACTTGTGCTTGGTGTAAACAGTAGCTGACGGTGAAGCTGCCGAGGATTAGGGATGGAGATAAGGAGACGTTAAAGAGTCATCATGCTTGTATGGTGCCACTGTGTCTCCGATGTCCTCATGCTCTGGAGTGGCCTGTTATTCCTGTCCCCGAGGGTGTGTTCTCAGCAGCAGCTCCTGTAACATAGGCAGGTTTGTGTGTGTTTATGTATGTATGCGTGACAGAGAGCGAGCTAGAGTATTATCCTAGCATATTAAGTGTCTATAGTAGGTAACTCATATGGGCTTTTTGTGTGAAGGTGGAAGCGTGGAGGCGCAGGCAGCTCTTAGACCTTGGAAGTACTGAGTTATTTCAGTTAGTTGCAGTTAGGTGTTTCTTCACTGGCATCTCACTATAATCTGCATCTACCTGTGAGTCACTTGGTGTGTCCTGTACAGGCCGTCCTTTAGCCTGAGTCACTTAAACCACAAACCCTTCTATCGCACAGCCTTTGGATGTTGAGGCTGGTTGTATTTCAAGTTTCACTTTTATTTATATAGCACCTAATCATAACAGTAGTGATCTCAGGGCACTTTTCATACAGAGCGTATCGTACTGAGCAAGAACTTGACTTGCCTTTTTTTTTTTTTTTTTAATATTATCATAATTGGGTTTTGAGCCCAGTCCGATTGATGTTTAAATTTCCAGCTCAAGAGGCACCTGAGAAAAGTCAGGGTGCTGACTGACGTATTCAGAAATAGCCACAAATTGAAATCATGTCATGTAGACATATGTTCGATAAAAGGTGATAAAAGCAAAACACCTTCTAAGTGACAGCAATAATTAGAGAAGTGAACAAAGAGCGAATGACTGAATGACATGCGTTTTTATGTCATGTCAAAGGATGACACACCCAGTCAGGCTTCTGAGACGTTTCAAGTTTCAGGAACAGTTCCAAGGACTAATCTACTCATTAATCTAAAATACACATCTACTATCTGTGCAGTTGTAAATTCTTACGTACAAAAACAAATAAAAATACAGTTTGTCAACTCATTGTACTGATTTGATAGTTGAAGTGTTGTATAATGTACAAAACAAACAAAAGGAAAAGAACTGTTAACAGTCTTAAGTATTAGGCCCTCACTATAATTAGTGGCCTTATGTTTGCCCCACGTTTTGGAAGTAACATATAAACACTTTCTCTGAACTGTATATTTCAAATAACGACTTCACGTTTTCCCACGCTACCAGTCAAACAAAATCAATTCACTTTTGTTTTCACTCAGTCAGAGTATCTACAATCAATAGCAAAGTAATTGGCACCAGTTTTAATTGTTTTAAAGCAAAACAGCTGCTTGTGAATTTTCTCGTTGTGGGTCTAATAAAGAAATATCTTATCTTAAGTGTTCTCCAATGTGAGGATTTGCTGTTTTCTTCATCTTAAATCATTGTAAACTGAGCATCTTTTAGTTTTGGACAGTTCATCGGGCAACATGATATAATTGATGTTGTCACCTTGAAGATGGACTCTGGGAAACTGTGATGGACGTTTTCCTCCTTTTTTCTGAGATTTTATTGGCAAATTGGTGAATCATGAGAATGATATGAAGATGAATGGATAATGAAAATACTCACAAGTTTCAGCATGAAGTTTGGATCTAAATTGATGGTCTGTGTTTTTTACAGTGGCATGTTAATGTGTTTTTCACATGAGTAATTCTGTGTCAGAGGGTGAAATGGGCAAAGTGTTGGCTTTAGACTAAATATATTCATTTCTTTGAAATTCAACAAACAATTGATGATTTATTGTAGAAGCATCATTCCAGCTCTTGTTTTAAAACCGAGAACTCATACCATACTGCTGAGGTCTCCAATCTTCTAACCCAGGAAGCCTCATAGGACCCATTTTTATCTCTGTCAGGAATCCCACATTGATTTCAGAGGAGAAAAAGCTTCCACTAACAGTAGCGGAGGCCAGAAGCAGCGAGCAGCATGGCGAGATGAGGTTGAGGGGCCACTGCAGGGCAAGGTAGGGCAAGCCTCAGTGGGCACAGCTGTAGCTCGTAGTCATTACTGCTCCTCTAGTGGTTTAGAAGAAAAGGGCCGCTCCCGCCACCGTTCTGCCACGCCTGCCCCCTGTCCCCCTGCCACACACACCCAGGAAGGCCTGGTAGCGCCAGGCGGCACCACTCGCAGTTTGCACTCCTGTCACGTGTGGCCGGGCAGTGGAGCAAAACAGAGAGGTGTTGCAGGGTAAGGACTGGGCTGGGGTGGAGGCAGGGGTGAGGGGAAGGATGGGTGGGTGTAGAGGTTAAACCAGGGTAGGGGGCTCGGTTTCTTCCTCTCTTATCTCCCGACTGACCATTCTCTCTTCCCATCCCCTCCTCCACCGCTACACCCCCTGGACCCCCACCACTTCTCTTTCCTTTTGTGGCCTGTGCACCTGCAGCCCTTGAGTCTGGGCAATAAAGCTGAAGGATTTGTCTACTGGAGGTTGGAGGAAAAGTGGGGGAATCATTAAGCACAGGGGATACAAAAGCAACAGGTTCCAACTGTGGTTGTTTGATATGGTGCTATGCCATATTCCACAGTGATGGGCTTGATGTAATGCAGTTTGACACAGAAGGAGTGAGTTTAAGCAGATTTGTGTCCAGATTTACACCCTGTTTGGGTTGGTGTCACGATGAATCAGTTTGATCTGACACATGATCAGCTTTCATCCTCTGGCATGCTTTGCTTTCATTTAGGGATTACATGTATGTAAAATGATCAAACCCAAGCTGCCCTCTGAAAACCACATATCCCAGAGAGGTCAAGTTTTCATGAGGCAAGAAAAATTCAGTGTTCAGCTTTGAGAACGATGCATTTTTGAAATACTCCAAAGGTTTATTAAGTTTAGAAGCAGCAGGGCGAGTTGGATTTAACATGACTGTGGTCACAATAATAGCAAGGAAAGGAAATGTTATTATATTAAATCAACACAAAAAATTTTTAAAATCCATGTCTATAGCAAGTTTAGGAAATCTCATGGGGCTTTTATTTTCTTAAATCTAACATCAATAATTATAATCCAATTATATAATACAGTACCTTATTTTGAAATTTGCCATTCTGCATAATTTTACTTTTAATGCTTTGATTATGGTTTGATGTTAATACTTTTGAACTTTAACATTTCGGAACAATCGTATCAGTACTTTTATTAAAGTTAAATATCTGCCTACTTCTGAATATCAGCAACAGGTTTATTTCAAAGTGAACGCCAACTGTAAATGTAAACTTTTTGATTGCTCAGTGTTGTCTGTCTTGTTTGGAGGATCTTTTCCTTGTTTTAAATTACAGCTGCGCAGACATTTCAGGGTCATTATAACTCCAAACTTCTCCTTGAATGGAGCTTTTCAAAATACATTTTAAAAACAAATTCCACTCAGGGGTCAAGTGGTGGCGCAACAGTAAAACGTGTGACTTTTGTAAACATTTATTTTCTAGTTTAAATTCAAAACTAAATGGATCAGAGTGCTCTTGTGTACTTAACCTGATGTTGTTTCTCCTGCATGTACACAGAGTGGGTGATGTGACCATGACCTAAAGTACTGAATAGACTATTTACAGCAATGTGTGTTACCGGGATCTGTGACATTACTTTGTTTTATATGTTTTGCTGCTTGATGTAGGTGTTCAAAACAAAACACACAGTGATGGAGATAATGTAGACAACAGGCAGAGCTCTGCTTGTGATTGTAGTTCCCCAGGAAAACTGGTTGTATACTCATAAACCCACATGAAGGTAAGTGTGCTACATGGGTAAAGCTATTCCACAGAGCTGAAATAGTGGATCAAGGAAACTAGAATATATAGGCAAAGTAAAATTGTTCTCAGCCATGTTCTGCGGACTCTCTGTTCAATTCCCCACCTGTTGTAATGTTATGTTCAGTCATGTAGAACTTTTCTCTCACCCGTTGCATGCCAGACCCCCCACATTGTAAATCGGCGCAAAAAGAAAAAGATTCAGCTCTTTCAGAGTGAGACCATGAAGGCAGAGGAAATCACTCTAAACGGTCTTAATTCTGCCATTAGATGAGAGGGAGCGCTGAGGGGATTGGCTGGCCCTATGCTCCATATTCACAGAAGCAGGATGAGGCTGGGAAGCCTGCTGAGAAAATGGTGTCGTAATCAGGAGCCGGCAGTTCTGCCTGATCAGGTACACTAGCCCCTCTTCTCCTTTCCTCAAACCCCTCCTCCTCCACCACCACCCCCTCATTTCTCTTCCCTTCCCCTGCCCCGTAAGGAGATCCTAATAAGAGTTTGGACGTACTGAGCTCCTCTTATGTGAGGACCTGGCAGGAGGGAACACAGATGAGGCCTTGAGGTGGGGGTTGAAGCTCGAGGTACGGAGTTGTGGTGGTGGGATGGCATGGGGGGGCTTGTCTTTTTGTTCCCACATTTGATTATTCAGGTTGGCTGAACTAAATTCTAAACCCATAAAATTCGTATCCCCTCTGGGGGACCATTTGCATATATTTCAGTACCCCCCTCCCTCACATCCCAATTCCCCTTTTTTCTCAGAAAGTGAAAGAGAGGGCGAAGCAACCAGGCCTGTCTAGGCTTTAAGATGTCACCGTGGTGTGAAATATGGGCGAACAAGCAAGGTCTTTGAAACTCAAACTAACCCCCCACCAGCCTCTGAGCTGCTGCCACACACACATATACAGACCCAGTCATCCTCATGCCCTCCACTGGATGCTGTCCTCAAATAGGAATTACATTGAAGAGTGTAGTTACATGTTCTGCAACTTTATGCTCAACTTCTTGCACCTTTGCTTTCAGGTGATCATGATGTGCTGTAGCATGTGTTGAGGCTTTCTTGAAGTCACATCTATACAGATTAGAGAGGAAGCTGCTCCTGTTACAGTTAAGTGCGTCTCTGTGTTTTTATGTTATGGGTACGTGGGAGTTTACTTATAGGCTTACTTACATAAATGTGGAATCATCTGCTTGTCAGTGTATGTGCAGCTATTTATAAAACAACATAAGCCATGACATGCCATTATATCAGCAGGGAAAACCTGCTGGAGACGAGGAAGAGTTCCAAATATTTGATAAACATGTCAAAGCAGTAAAGCCCGGACTTGTAATTATGCCAATTTTACTCTTACCGTTGCCGATGTAGGGGATTAATTTTCAGACAAAAATGCTCTGAAGCCAGGTCTTAAAATTCCGTTTAGGATGTGTGCTCAGCAGCATAAAGATGAAGGGAACACACATGTAGCTGGGCACACGGACTCTGAGAGGCAAGCTGGGTGAAGGCAGGGCTCCACATCGCCAGTCAGCCATAAGAGACACCTGTTCGTTTGTTTGGCCAGCGAACTCGAGGTTTTGTTTTTCACTGTGCCAACCGGGCCTGCTGGCACTGGTTTTACTGCCCATCTGTATGGATGGGCGAAGTTAGACGATGGTCTTTGAAAAGGGGGGGAGGGTGTGTGTGTGTGGGGGGGTGATACTTGATGGCATTTTGGTCACATGCGGAGAGTTGCTGTCATCCTTTAACCCTCCCCCCTGGACCCCTTTCCCTCCCCCTCCCGTGCCCACTCCCTGGTGCACAGGCAGAATGCAGTGTCAGGAGGGTGAGCACTGAGCGCCCATTGTGTGTGCTAACCAAAGCGGAATGCCCGGGTGACAAAAGGGGGAGGAGTGGGCTCAGGGCACACAAAGCCAGGGGGAGGAGAGGGTTGGAGGAGGAGGAGGAGGAGGGGAGGGAAGGAGAGGAGGGGGGGCAATCTGCTGGGGGCTAAATAGACCCACTCAGCCCCCAAAACTCTAGGCACCCTAAAAATCTTCTCTCACCACACCCCACTGCCTTCTCACCCTCAGCAGGCCTCCCTCCCTGGGCTGTGGGTGTACAGTACAGAGGCGGCTGGAAGCTTGTTCCCAGCAGCGTGAACGAAGAGAACCTATGACAACTGAACCCTCAAACTATTAAGTGCTGGTTTTGGTGTTATGACTCATGGCCCTGAGGTCTAAAACAGGATGTATTTGCCAGTAGTAGCTATGGTTTCCAATCTCTGTCATCAGTGAGGGATGTCCTATAAACCCTGATGTTTACTGAACAGACTGGAAATTCACTATGGGATAGCAACATAAAACATTTTTATGAAAAATATATAGCCAGTATTATATAAAACATAGGAACTTTTCACCTGCTGACATCCACTTTTTTTGCATTGTACCTCCTCTTACACTCTCATGTGACTGACTTTTACCATATGACCCATGACGTTGTATCTGTGTTTGTGTGTGTGTCGGGGGGCGCATGTGCATGTACTCACCTGCCTATTCTAGAAACTGAGAGCGGCCTCGTTTGTGTAGTATCGCACGTCAAAGCCAGCCTCTCAACTCCCACACAGGACCTGGGGCAATAGTGCGGCCACTTTAAAACACACAAGACAAACCCTGAATTAACCTCCTTTTTTTAAAAAAACGATACATCTCCTGCAGATGCATGTAGGAGCAGATCCGCTTTGAACAGGCACCTTACAGCTGCAGGACGGCGGCACTTTTAATGGCAGTCAGTTACAGGCCTTTAAATCTCTCTTTAAATCTCTATTCTAAATTGGCATAAGTTTGATGCCAGGCGGTTGGACAACTTGTTCCATCCAGTGAACAAATTACAGGATATAATTGCATTTGCATCATTAGCATCCTCCTGGCTATGATGTTTATAGACTGACCGACTCCACCAGCAAATTTTATTCCAACTGGAATCCAATACTTTGATCTTAAATGTCTTTCTGGCAGCATGTGAAGGAATTTTCATTTATCTTAAAATTTTATTGTTTAATGACCTTTCTCTATTTCTTGGCTTTTTGTATTTAAATGGGGTTAATTATCATCTTTTGTACATCAAGTGATGGCAGCAACTTATTTGTATTTGGTGAGGCTTTGATTCTTGTTCAATGAAAGCATTTAGTAGTCGTCAAAGAGGAAGAGGTAATGTTGCAGAGCCCCCCCACTGACAGCTTTAAATCTATTTCTTGTTGCCAGAGATGACCTGATGCACCACCCAGGTAGGGATGCTGCCAGTGCCAGTGAAGCCACGGGGTCACTTTGACGCGACCTTTTCGTCCCTTGTGGTCCTTCCTCTTTCCCAAAATGATGACCAGGCAGATCAAAGGGGATGCTCTAAAGAAACCTCTTAATGGTGACCCCCCCTGTTTCTTTCTCCCACTCCCCTCATATGCACTCTTAACATCTGAACTCCCTCCTTCTTTCATTCATGCAGACCTCAGCCTTTCCCGTCGTATTTACATACGCCGCTGCAGGGTAAAGTTAGTTTCCCGTTTTATCTGTGCTGAGTTGATAGGAAGTAGCTTGCTGAGTTGTTTTGGCTTGTGTGTTGTTAGTGAAACACAGAGGGTCAAATGCGAGCCTCCGGGGCATGTTGAGGTCATGGAGTAAACCTGGCAAGGTTGATCCCGGTAGCTTTGTCACTACCACAGAGTGTGTTTTGGTGGCTGTGTGTGTGCGTGCGCCGGCACATATGCTCATGCGTGTATGCACATCAGCGCATGAATGTCAGGTGAGTTTGTGCTGTCTGTGCTGTGCAGTCAGAGCCTCCCCATCAGTGCTGACCCAGGCAGCCATCATTGTTCTCGAGCTGTAAATCACCCTGCTGCAATCAGGGCCCTGATCTAGGCTTCAGCCCTCTCCACTCCAGATGATTCCCCTCCTGATTGGCCTAACTGGACTCCTGTCTGTGGCGGCAGATTAGCATGGATTGTTTTTTCTCTGTGGCATACAGATTGAGCCATGTTAGCATTCACACCTCCACACAGCGCCAAAGGGCTCCAAAGTGCAGAGGAAAACCAGTCTTCACTCAGAGCTTTCATAACTTTTAGAAGAGCAGAAGAAATACAGGTGGCACCTGAAAAAAGTAAGACAGCTGACAATATAATGACTTTTCTATATCATAGCCCCAAGAGCTTAGTTATGTTGCATTTCAACTGATGCTTTATCAGAGATTTGTTGATTTAACAAGTTGATTTGAGCTCTTAGTTTTTTTTGTCATTGTATCAAATGCAAATATTTCCTTTAATTTGTCCACACCTGGATTATATACAAGTTCACACATCTCTTGGAGTCATGCATATTTAAAAAAGAAACAAATCAAGACAATTAAAGTATAATCAATAATTACAATTCATTTATTTGACTGTCTTATTCTGATTATTTTTCTCCTCCTCAGATATCATGATACCGGTCCATTTATGACCTGATGAGGTGAGACTACATGTACCTGCAAGGTTTCCCACCTACTGCAGCCCATGTAGCTCTAACTCAGAGGGTCATTTACTCTCCCAGTGGGGGACGAGTTACCTCTCCTAGCACCTTGTCAACAGCAATCAGGGAGTGACCAGTGGCTGAGGAGGCAAGGCCCACGACCCCCCATTGAGAGGTTGCTTATCTATCTATGCACTCATGGGAATGACAGCAATCTGGGCTGTGACACCATGTTCAGTGTAAGTCAGAGATGTAGGTTTATGGTCCAGATCTCCTGGTTATGCTTTAATATGAGCATGTTATGTAAATTGTGTTTCATGTCAATATGAAGTAGAGTCTCTCCTGGGAGCGGCTGATTTTAGGTCAGGGTTTGAAGGTCTCTCTTTCTCTCTCTGTCACGCGCAAACACAAGCCTTCAAAACTTCAGTATTGCATAACCTTTTTCATTAGTTGTTAAGCTTTCAACTTTTCTTTTCTCACTTTCAAAATATGACATGATCTTCACCCCTTAGCATAATTGCTGAGTTTAAACAAAGTTCACCCCTGAAAATTAAAAGTGAACTGGTTCTGGTAACTGTAAGTTCTAAAAGTTATAAAATCACTTTTCTAAACAGTGTCTCAATAGCTTGCATCTGTCTGTGCCCAATAGAAATCATTATTTTTTTTCCAAACTGAGAGTATTTTGCAACAAGAATGGATAATGCAGGTCACTGTACTTGAATCAAAATAAAACCTTTACTTCAGAAATTAAATGAAACAAGTTCATTTTTTATTAGAAGCAAGTGGAAGGAAACTTACTGCACCAGCATTTATTTCAACGGTCGCACAAAAACAACATTTTAAGAGCTTAATTACAGACATAAATGATTGAATACAGTATGCAATGCAAGTGAAAAAGTTGCCAAAGGAAAGAAATAAACTGCTACACCTAAAATGTGCAATTTCAATATGTTGCACATTGGCATCAGGACACTCAAAAGGAACTTGAACTCAGTTGCTCCTTAATCCAACAGTGACACAGGATGCTGAAAACTGACATGTCACTGACTAAGTTATGAATCAGACAAGATCCTCTGGTAGAATCACACAGGAAAAGAGAGAGAGAGAGAGAGAGAGAGAGGGACAGAGAGGAGGAAATTGCCTCTGGTTTACACATCCTCATGTCTCATAATCCTGCCTCATGTGTGTGAGTGAGACTCTCTTGACATGGGCGTAATGGTAATTATGGTGATTTACAACTTGTTCCTCCAGTTGCTACCATTAGATCACATGGGCTGTATGTTTTCGTCAAGGAAAGGTGCTTGAGTGGCTCTTCATAATTCCCTGAAATAAGAAAGGCCTGGCTTTAATTTGGACCGACTGTACATTATTTGCCTACTTGGAGCAGTTCTGTGTTGGCTTTGCTTGTGCGATAAAGGCAGGGTTTCTCAGGCTTGATTGTGAGCTCCAGTGTTTGCCCAATGCTCTCATGTGTATGTGTTGACGTATTATGCATGTGTTTGCTTATTGTGTGTGTGTGTTTACCTTTGCAGGGTGGGGCGTGGGGTCCGAGGGGGGGGGGCAGACGGGCGAGGAGGTGGGCGGTGGTGGTGCTTGGACCTCATCTCCCAGGAAGCGCTCTGTGCTCCAGAAACCTGAGCTTCAGCCTGTTAAGACAATGAAGAGAACACGTGAGACTCTGGCACATGGTGGCTAAGGTTACCTGCTCACTCTGAACTTTTGGCCCTTGGAGCAAAAGCCTCCCCACCCTTATGACTCCTGCGCTGCTCCACCTGCCTCCCTGCTCTCTGTCCTCCCTCCGTTTGGTCCCTCCCTTTATTCGGCATGTTCCTGTTCTTTCTCAAATCATTTATGTCTGACAGGTTTGTGTCTTTTGCTGCTGCAGCTCCTTATTTTAATCGCCTGTACAGTTGCGTCCTTGGCTCCTGCTCTTTCACTACATAACAGGTCATTATGACTAATGATCTTTTGAGTGAAGCGCTCATCGACAGAATTCCTCTGTTTTTTGTGTGTTTGCGTGTTTGCCGTCTGTCTCTCCAGACAAAAGGCTGGCTGGGCCTCCGCCATCAGATCTCCATCCATCCACAGTCCATAGGCGAACTCCTTCCACCAGCCAGGCAAACCTGACTTTCAAGTCTCCCACCCACATCTATTGGACTGCTGTCCTCTCACCTGTGCAAATATGAACGAGCGAGAGAGAGAGAGATGGAGAGAGGGAGGGTGGAAAAGAGTGAAATGGAAAGATATCCCGGCCTTTGGTTACTGGGTGGGGCACAGAAAAGAATACCGCACAGCTGAGCAAACCTCCATAGCCATAGGACTTCACCTGTACACTCTCCACTTTTCTCTCTTCTGTTTTCTCTCTTAATCCATTCTCTCTTTCTGTAACCGGCCCCACAGCGATAGTGGGCTAAGGCGTTCTTTTATGGCCACTGAATAGAGATTTCCTTTGAGGTTATGGAGTTGATACACTCTCCAACGTCACTTTTGTGCCGTGGTCACAATGTAGAGTGATTTACCGCCTTAGGGGACAGATACTCTCTTTAGAAGTGTTCCAGAGTAGGTGTAGGTATTATCTGGATATTATTCAGGAAATCCTTTTATCTAACGATATCCGCAGCAGAGGTTCGACTTAATTTAGAAATGTAACCTATAATCTTGATTACACTGCGCTAAACCTGACTTGATGACTGAGGAGCCCGGTCGGTGATACACTTTAATATAGTAACATGAAACTGAATCTCAGGAAGCTTAAATGGAAATAAAAGCAAAGTGTGTGTGTGGACAGTTGGAGGGGAAGCTAACTTTTAAAAAGGAACGCCACAAACACATTTCGTACACATTCCTGAAACGTGTGACTGCTGAAACACAATGTGTTCATCAGTGGCGATGTGCCTGGCTGAAATGTCGAAGCAAAACAAAGATACCCCACACGCTCACTCGCTCGTTGCTCCTTGCTAAGAGATATGCACAGATACGGATCTGCACAGAGACATGAACAAAGTAAAATCATAAAAGTGTATCAAGTGGAAACAGCAGACAGCTGTAGAAGCAGATGTGTGCAGAGATACATAGGAACTCACTTTTTGGGTGTGAAAGTAAATGAATGTAATTTAAGTTATGTGCTTTTTGATGCCGTGCTGTTCAGCACGTTAATGAGTTTAGCCCACTTTAAAAATGGAGCACAGTATTAAGTCGACCGGGCCTGTATTGGTTTGACGGTGCCAGGAGTTTTTAGTGATGGTGAGGTATAAGTGAAGCATATCACATGAAGGCAGGCAGACTCTCACACCTATTTGCTTTCTGCCTCTCTTCCCTCTCTCTCTCTTTCTCCTCTGCAGGTTTGGGCCTGAAAGACGTGCCAGACCTGCTGCCAAAGCATCGGCCTCCACCTCACCCTGCAGACATGGCTGAAAACACACACACACACGCATACACACACACACAAACATGTACATGCACTGTAAAAAACATTGCATATCTCATACATGTTTTCAAGCATGTTAAAATACTTTACTTCCTCATATTTCCATACACACGTCACACATATGTACCCTCTCCTGCGCACACACACACACACACACACGCACTTACACACACAGACACACACATTCTTGCCATCTCTGCACTCTGTCTATCTCTGCCTCTGATGATGGAGCCGTCACACACTCTCATGCCTCGCGTCAGACCTAGACACGATTGAGCCACATTCACACGGTCCTTCCTCGACACAAACATAAACACACGCATGCGTTCGGTTTGTCAGTTGTCTCTCAGGCATGCCCTATTTTTAAAACTACAAGCACACCTACACACATTCTCCCATGCTTGGGCACACCCACTGCAGCCCATGTCAGACTGTCCTCGTCTGACAGAGAACACCCTGCACAGTTGGAAGGTGGGGAAAATTAGTTAGGCGAAGTAAATCTCGACACCTGACACTAGTGGTCTCTCTTTAAAGTTGTTTCCACCACCGCCCCCATACTTAATGGCGCAGCACCTACTGATTATTGCACGCTCTGAGCTAGTCTGATAATTGCACAGTACATACCTGTCCAGGGTGTAAGCCCATCCGCTGAACATGGGGCCCCTCTGCTACAGGGCTCACGCTGTTGTCGTAACAGAGAGCGGGAGCCTCCTGTCTGTCATTCACTATCAGTCATTGTCAGTGTGCGTCCCTACTCTGCCATGCATGTGTGCCAGTGCTGTAAAGGTAAATGAATACAGAAGGTGTGCACGTTCGATCAGCTGGTATTTGTGAAAAGTTTGATCTCAAAACGCTGATAATGATCATCCGAAAGCTCCGAGAATGAGAATCACCCCTTCAAAATTATGAGTCGTAATGGTTTTCAACAGTCATTCGGCCTGTGAATCAGTGCACAGTTCTTAGACCTGCGGTTGTTTTCATGACTTCTAAATGAGTCACACTGTGAGTACGCTTGTGTGTGATGTCTGTGGTGGCACAGTATGTATCGCAACCACAGAAGTATTGTAAATATCACATCAGAGGATTCTTTTGTAGTTATTTTGGGTGGTTTGTTTTACCAATATCAGGCTCTCTCTTAACTTTAAATTCGAGACATTGCTTATCTTTTTGTTCGATCGTATCAGCAGGTGGTTTTGGCTCCTTTTCCCCATCGTACGGTTGCAACACTGCAACACACCCACTCTTACTTTATATGTGCTCGTGTTCCTGCTAAATATATTGTCTGTGTATCACATGATTACATTTTTTAACTTTCACTAAACCACTATGATATTGTCTTACCAACATACTCTTAAATGTCCTGATAAGATGCTGAATGGACCTCAAAGAGGAAGCATAGGGGAAAGGAGAATTATGTAGCGATAACATGCAAATAATGGCAAAGAAGGTACAAGAGGGTTAGAAGTAAACAAAGGCTTACGGGAAGATTAAACTAAACTAATTTCAGAGTATTTACCAGCTCATTCCTGGGTGAAGCAAACTGGAATGAGGAGTGGCCACAGAAGTTTGTCACACGAGTTCTGTCTGAAAACACATTGAACGTACTCCCATGTACAACCATATTAGATACTTAGAGGTAAACAACAACAACATAGCAACGCTAATAATGCAAGATCATTTATATAACTGGTTTCATGTTGCCCTGCATTATTGGTTGCTTTTGCAGGTTTGATTTTTTTTTATTCTAATGCCCTTTAATGACCAATGTAATGAAATGTACATATAATCCTCATATCTCCCACCTCATGCCTTTTATTCAATTGACCAAACAAACGAAAGAATGTAATAATGAATGTAATAATGGTCCATATAATGTTATTTGTTTTGAAAGAAAGTGACAATATATATGACATTAAATTTGATATTGTGTTTTTTGTGCATACAGAAAACGTCGTTAATCAATACCAGAATTCATTTTTAAAAAGCAAAAATAGCAAAACCTGCCTCAGCTGTGCTTTCATTTTCTAATTTTATGCAGTTTACAGATAAAGAAAAACCTCTATGTTGGCATTTTGAAGCTTTTTCTATGTCTGTGTGCCATGAGAGCAATGGCAGATTCATTTGGTAACTCACTCTGAAAAAAAGTGATTTCTGTGGATGTCAAAGGTCAGAGGATGATGCTAAAGAGTAAAAATAGCTGAGAAATAAGTCACATGCGAGCTTTTAATAGACCATTGAGAGGTTAGTGTGTATGACAGGCTTTCAAATTAAGATCCATTTAAAGCTGCTTCTTTGACTCGAGCGGTGTGTCCACTACCCCCCCTTTCACAGATCTCCCAGGAGCAGTGAGGTGGTGTTGTGTTGGTCAGGAGGTGCTTGTTGTTGTTATTGATAGCCGCCGAAGGCCTGTGGCTCTTTCTGGGTGACAGTAACAGGACTTAAAACCTGTAAATCTTCGGGAGACCTCCTTCCTCCCCTCTAATTCCTTATTACCTCACGGTAGGTTGTCTCAGGGGAGATTTAGAAGGCCTGCAGGGCTGCTTCACTGGAGGAGTGTGTTTTACTCAGTGTGTGTTAACCTGTGTGGTGAGTGTGCAGGACCGCAGGGAACGACTGTGGGACGTGGCGGCTTCAGGTCGGGCGTATGACCACGGACCACAGGCAGGTAACACCATATGAGGTTTCCATCCTTAGTCGTGTGTGTAAGTGTGTGTGGTTTCACGCTCCGGGTGAAAAGATGTTGCACTCTGACTAACCTCTTAACAACCACGAGCTAAAATAAGAGGCGAAACCTTCAGATTGGTCCCGTCGCAGCTCAGTATTTCAGGACGAGCGTCGCATCTCCTCCGCTCTGTTAATAAATGTTTGCAGACTAATCAAAGGACGCTGAGTTTGCTCATCCTTTCAGCCTCCATCAGTGTAACCTAACACCCAGCCCCTGCAAACTCATCTGTCTATTTATCTACCTGGCTGTCTGTGTCTTAACCTGTGTATTTAAACAACCCTATAAAAATCAATGTTGGTTCCTAACACTGTTCAAACATGAACTTTTTCTGAGCTGGAGCCTGCAGGGGATCCAGGGAGCCTCATGTCATCTGTTTTCTAGCTCCCACTAGTGGTAAAAAGCGGTAATGTCAAAGCCTGGGAGGTGATCAGTAAGGAGTTGTGTCTGTGTAATGCATTTAATATTGAATTGAAGAGAGACGTCTCTTTTATTGATATAAATTCAATTCAGATATGTTTATCATTTACATAAATATGAAGCACTTTTTTCATTGCAACAAATGAATAAGTCAACCCAAAAACATGTGCTGTTTTATTTTAGTGAGCACTTTACTTTTGCCTTGTATGGTGGAATAAGAACGTACCGACAAGCAGGTGTAATGGCTTTTTTTCCTTTCTTCACATGGCCGTCCTCTTCTGCTGTGGCGTTGAAGTGAATCATTCAGCGGCTTGTGTGATCCCCTCTATGGCATTGTGTCTCCAGCGACAGTGTTTACTGATAATTGAGTAATTACCTGTAAAAGATAGCACTCCCATGGTTCTGTTCAGCTGTAATCTCCCCAGTCTGTGTTCGCTGCGGATCAGGTTTTACCTTGGGAAGAAGCTAAATACAACAGTTTAGAGCCACTGCCTGTGTAAATGTCTGTGTGAGAGCTACATACTGTATACAGCCACATAACCACTCTTATGCTTCGGCCTATCACTAAACTGGCCTCGGGGGACTTCACAGAATCACAGGAAACAAGAAAGTGTTTAAAACGCATTTGCCGACTCCGACAAGATGATGGTCGGACAGAATCATACGACGGTAATTTGACATTCCTTTGTAAGTTTCACAATCCCACAGTGAATAGAAAGTTGTAACAGGCACTTTGTGCGTACACTAGTGGCCTCACCCACAATGGCATTTGAAAGACAAACAGCAGTGCGTGCTGCTGGCCGGAGCTCGGCAGCAGTGAAAGTCGTCGTTCTTTTTGAGTTACGGCAGCCAAAGTTCAGCATAATGTCCGTGTCATTACAGTGCAAAGGGAGCTTTGTGAGTCGGCCCCTTAGACGCTTTCTCTTAAAGAGTTTGAACTTGCTCTTCCTCTTTTTTCTTTCTCTCTTTCTTTTGTCCAACTTTGTGTCTGTCTCCCTGTATTAAAGGACAGGTTCACAGTTTTTCACGTGTCTGTAAACTGTGGTCAGGTGCCCATATGAACACATGAAACAGCTTTTGCATGTGGCACTCATTCCTTCTTCATAGTGGCCATGGAGAGTGTTTTCAGTGTAAGGGATGGAGGACAACATCTTTATATGGAGAAGTGAAATGAGAATTAGCTTCATTGGAAAGATTTGTGTACACATACATGGAATTTGACTCCAGTTTTGAAGTTGCTCTCAATGTTATTTACAGGAAGATAGAAAAAGACACAGCTGAAAACAAAGACAACAAAGCCGAGCAATGACAGTTCAAAACTAAACTACACATACAAGTACAAGTATAGGTGTATAAATAAGTATGTATTGAAAAGCAACAATGACCAACATAAAGTGTCTATATACAGTTTAAGTGTCCTGTGGATTGAAATCAAATACAAATATTGAAAAAAAATTGATATTGAATGGGTAAAGTGAAATCTTCCAAACTTACAGTCTTTTCAGAATGAACATTCCTCTCTGTGTCTCCACAGACGGTGCAGCACAGAGCAGTGTGGTGATATGAAGAAAAAGGGATTTTCTAGTAAAGAGACAGCAGCTTTGGAAGATAAGCACTTGATCTGACTAACTCGGATTCACATTAGCTTCAGATAAACTTTTCACTCCACGTTTGCACAGAGTGACTGTGACTTTTGATCACTTACATTGTGAGGACATTAGCAGAGGATCATTTTGACTGATAACAGCTGAAAAAAAACCTGTTCTAACATGGTTTAATAAAGGCAGCTGACTTTTGTTTAAAGGCTTGATAAAATTGTGGGCCTGCCCTTTAACACAACAGCTGCTCATCCCTCCTCACCTCTGGCATGGGAAGCCAGCACAGTGGGAAATGTTGCATATCCTGCTGTTTCCATACACTCACATAACCTACTTTTCCCCCCTTCTATCTTCTGTTTCCACAAACTACCAGCTCCAAACTGGGCCTCAAACCAGAAACCAGAAGTACAGGCTGGAATATTTGGTTACGGATGCATTTCCATTCGATTGTCCTAAAAGGGGACGAGAAGAAGTAAGCGATATGACTTAAGGGGATCATATTAATGTAGCGTGCACACACACACATACACACACAATAATCCCACAGGACTTCCTTCCCATTCCCATTAGAAACCACACCCAGGAGGACAGGTAACAGGAGAACAACTTTCACAGGGTCAGATTGGAAGAGGTGGGAAAAAACAGCCAAGGTTTCTCTCTGATTAGTTTCACCTCTTCATATCTCTCACTTCTTTTCATATTTACTTCACCTCTTTATGATTCTTTCACTTTAAAACTATATCTCTCTGCAGCTGTGTATCTGATCCATTTTAATTCTACTATTGGCTGATAATTTGAAGTGCCTCACGCACGCCATATGCCTGAACTGATTGGCCAGTCACTTTTCTCTCCTCCGGCGTTTGCCTGAGAGTTGGCGCACTGAAAGGGACAGTAATATGCACTGATGTAATGTGTGAGATAGGGATCTTTTGTGGGGTGTGTTATAAATTGTCACCGTAATGCGAGTGCGCAGGGAGTTGGGTTGAGGGGGGAGAGGAGGAGGAGGAGGAGGAGGGACTGAGAGAGGAGGGGTGGGAGGATCAAGCAGTGTCACTGGAATCCACAGTGTTGTGAGAGCCCCATACCTTTCAGCTTCATTAAACCAATTTCACGCCGAGGTGAGCTAAGAGAGGAAGCTCTGAATCTCAGCAGCGGCAACAATGGTGCATTGAAGGGATGAGGCGAAAGTAAATTAGGTACCACTTCACAGACGGCAAATTAAAATCTGAAAGTTGGATAGGAAAAGTTGAGGGTAGATGATTATGTCTTTATTGTGCCCTCCCTCCTCAATCTCGAAAACCCTCCCTTCCTTTTAGCAACCACCTTTGCCCCCCCACATCCCCACAACCCAATCCTCTAAGAAAAAATAATGATCTATTTCTTGTCTGGTAATTGGTTTCTAAGATGCTCCCACTCAAAGACCCGATCTCAAATACCAAGCTGCTTATGGCCCTCCTTTCAGCCACTTAATTTGCTTGAGCTTATCAGTAAGATTTCATATCCAGGAAAATCATATAAATTAAACATTAATGTAGGGCTTATTTCTGTGCAATCATTGACCTCCTACGGCCATTGAGCCGCTTTATCAGGCTTGAGTCTCGCTGTTTGTCACTCAAACTGA
Source organism: Centropyge bicolor (assembly GCA_037975185.1). Classification (NCBI taxonomy): domain Eukaryota; kingdom Metazoa; phylum Chordata; class Actinopteri; family Pomacanthidae; genus Centropyge; species Centropyge bicolor. The sequence continues at coordinate 9,016,782 of JBBMOC010000002.1, forward strand.
TGTGAAGGCTTCAACAAACCCTCTTAGTCACCGGCTGTAGTAGTTACACTTGAGAAGTACTTGCTAAAATATCTTTGGATATATGATGTTATACAAGCCTTTAAAAGCAAAGGTATTCCTCGTGTTTACACTTTTTCATCCATTTAAACTGAGTTGCTGTGGTTCTCATAAAGTGGTTGTATCAGGCATGAAAGAAATTTTAAAATCAGCAGTTGAATTGTTTTGTTTTTTTCAATTTTAAATGGTGACATGAGTACTTGGATCCTTTGCTTGCTTTATCTTTTATTTTCTCAAGTAAAAGTAGAAAAATCACAATGTAAAAAATACTGTTACCATTAATTTCCAGAAATCAAAATTCTAGTCAAGCAAAATAAATGTTATTTTATAATAAAAAGGTACTTGCATATGAAAAGTAAAAGTAATGTGTCCTTTCATTCTGTTACATTGCTGTTACAATACAATGTATTGTAATGAGTACAGCAGCATTTTAATGTTGTAGCTGATTAAGCTGATTTCCTCATATAGTGTTATATATATAATGTAGTTCAGTATATAACGTATCATATATATCATTTGGTAATTGTGTTTTGTTGTATGTAGAATAATAACTTGCACAGTAACTTATTCCTACATCTGTCAAGTGGTTTCTTCTGAAATTTAGTTGGGTTGAAGATGGATGGAAACACTCGAGTAAAGCAGAGTACTTCAAGTTCAACACTCGACTAAATATACTTACATCAGTCATCAGCATCATTAATGATCGCTGCTTCCAGGAAGTACCTGCTTTAGTACTGTATGTTTTCCTCTGTATAGTGGCAGAGAGGCAGCAGTAAACAGTCACTGTTTCGAACTGACACAGCTCTGGGGAATCCTCTGTATGTCCCCATGTTTGTACATTCAAATATGTTCCTGCATGTGTTTCATTTTTTTTCTGCTAATGTAAATGCCCATGTGGATTCAGCCTATAAGCGTGTGCGTCAGTTGTGGTGGGCGCTAAACTGGGCTCTCTCTCTCTGGCTGGTGGGGTCACTCTGGGAGCCACGGGGGCCCCACACAATGCCCTGGCAGCAGTGTGGCTTTTACTAGGCCTCGCGCCGCTGGCTTTACGAGAGCCAGACAGACGGATCCCCTTCACGCCATAAAGTCATCAACAAGGGAACAAAGAGGGCAGGTGCTGAGGGCTGCATTGAGAGCTCACCTGCACCCAGCGGGGGAACAGACTGTGTCCAGCCAAGCCAAGAGGCCCTCCACATTCACATCCCCACTCACCAGGCACTAACGGGCTCGTGTGGGTCCCCCCGCCACAGACAAACTGTTTCTCTTTACAGACAGAAACAGGCCCTCAGATGACAGTGTCGATGATGACATACATGTACTGTATATGCTGGGGTAAATGATTTTGTTGAATGAATGTTGGCTGCTGTAAGATCCAAAAAACAGGCTACAACAGGTTGCTGCTAAACTCTGTAATTATCAGCATCTGACAGGTAGCGAGAGTTAGGGCTTTGGGAGCCGGCCAATTAGGAGGCTTTCCAGATTTTTTTTTAAAGTGGTAATTTTGGAGGAGGATGTGCGATATCAGGTGTTTGTGTGAGTGCATGTGTGTAGTAGTAGGGTTTTAGTGGGGTTTACATAATGATAAAATTCAAATAGAATGGGAAGGGTTGCTTTAAGGATTTAGAGGAACATAGAGGGAATCAGGCAAACAGAGACTCCAAAAGAGAGGCAGATGGTAAAGCTTACCAGCAAACCACAGCCACAGGTAGGCATGGCGTCAGGCAGGCAGGCAGGCAGGCTGTCAGCGGGGGCAGACTATGAGCTGCTGCCCCGGCTGAAGTGACAGATGTGTGGTGAATCTTTAACTCTGCTAGTTCCCCACTGTCGCCGCATCTGTCCCTGCACTCCACAAGGCTGGCTCAGCCCCCTCCTGTGTGAAAGAGGCCGACTAAAAAGGAGAGCCATCACTGGACTTATTGATTAGTCCGGGCCGGCTTCGTTTAATGACCTGTGGGAGTCATTATTGAAAAGTCATTGTCTTTGTGATTAGTTCACACTTTCCCCCACCATATGGGAATCCTCCTGTTGCAACCTCAAGGGTGAAATTCGTATCGCGCTTCAGCGGAACAAAGGCGCACTTGTTGACTGGAATTAAATCTGAAGATGTTTGATTTTTGTTTACATATCTAATCCGCTTTTTTAAAAAAAATTAGGTCAACAACAATGACATATGAGAGGCCAGCAGCATACGCTCTCAACTGAAACAGCAACCCCTGTCATTGTCTCCATTTAAATCCTACTATACAAAAACATATCACTGACAGTATAAATGATACATCCCACTTTATTCTCATTTATACATTTGGTCTAATCTCCTCAGATGGCCCAAATGGCAAGGACAGTGTCCCTCTCTCTTTCCCCACTCAGCCATGGCACTGGCAAGAGATGGTTTATTTTAATTGAAAATTAGCAAAACAAAACAAGGGCAAGAGGATCCCTGAATGGGGCCCCTTTCTCCGGGAGCTCCTGTGCCGTTGAATAATGCATATGGGAGAAAGTAAACAGCAGCCGCGGGCCTTGCTGGGGGAACAATGGGCCGCACACAGCCCAACCAGGGCGCCTGATTTTATTACTGGCCTGTCAATCCCCCCAGCCTGGGAACTGTGGGACCTAGGCCAGGCAGCAGCTGCTGACCGCTCCACACTGACCCAACACACCCAACAACCTGCAGGAGAAAACTCTCACACCGCTGCATACCTCCACTGTCCACTCGTAATCTGTCCATTCACACACTCGACATGGGTGCAGATGGAAAATGAAGAGGGCTGAATTGAATCCATTTCCTGTTTGACTGGCTAATCCATTCAGCCTTGTTTATCTGAACCGACCGGAAGTTTATTCCGTGAGATGAGATGTTGAACATTTATGTCAACATTAGATTAAAATTCAATCGTGCTATGAAATTTAATTTGCAGTTCAGTGAGCAAAGTAGACTTTCCTGTGAGGATGTTATTTTCTGTAATATGTTGGGTTTTAGATCAACTCCGTCCCGTCTCGGAGGCAATGGTCTGGGGTCACCGTGGCCACTTGTAAACTTTTTCCTCCCACTAGAACGTTCTTTGTGTGTGTGCTCTCCGGCCGGGCATTGAGATTCTGGTCTTGCTTCTGGCTTCAGCCAAGTCCCGGTTGCCATGCCGACTGGCAACTGGTCTCCCAGGATGAGTAATGATGTGATGTGGCTGTGCTCGAAAGTCCCAACAAAGACCTTATTACCGCTGCAGCACCTCATAACACACCATTGTTGTCAAGTGCTCCTGATATTAACCTGCCTGCACCGGGGCTACCTCCCTCCACAGAAGAGATGTGTGTATGTGAGTGTGTATGTGAGTCTGTGTGTGCGAGTGCAATCGTGTAAGCGCTCTGAGGGCTACTGCTGATGAAAGTTGGTCAAAAAGAGCCACCCTAAGAAGTTTAATCTGAATTTAGTTGATAATTTTTACACTAGAATAAGAGTCATCGTTTTCATTTTGCCACATAATTAACTGGATTAGATTAATATTGCCTGTTCAACAATCACAATAATGAATATAGATTAAAGAAAACAGAGGATTCCTTTATTGTCATTGCACAACAAAGTACAATGACACTGGGTAGCAAACCTGAAAGTGCATTTACACATATTGAACAAAAAGGAAAAAGTTCAAACTAGATTAATTTAGGATGCAAAATATGTAACTGAAAAATAAATATATTGGGCCATTAATCAATAAGATATATACTCATTATTATTAGAATAAATCTCCTGTATTTCAAGTCCTCCAAAAGAAATCCAGGATCTCCTCACATCAGCAAGCAGCATCTCTGGGACCCGTGAACCATCCACAGTGGCCGGACCCCAGCCAAGTGTGAACTGCCATAAAGGAGAGGTGTGTATCATGTGTGTGTGGGGCTGCAGGCCTATATAGGCAGGGTGGTGCCACAGGATGTTTGAGTGTTTGACTTGGTTTAACAACATCCTCTGACAGAGACACCACAGGCTGCAGATGAGGTGAGAGATAAGAAACAACTGTGATCCAGGCCTTCACCCCGGCCATTGTCCTTCTTATCTCTAATGTAGCGCTATCTGCTAATAATGGGGAGGAGAGAGGAGGAGATAGAGGGAGGGGTTGTCATTGATAAAGAACAAAAACATCATTTTTTGTTAATTAAGGTGTGGTTTAGGGGCTCTTTAGTAGAGCAGATCTCAAAGTTGTGTGCCAGCTGTAAACTCGCTTTATTTAAGCTAAATCAGTTTATAAATAGATGTTATGACTTCATGAGAAAATTTCCCAGAAATGAGAAAATAGATATCTGCACACATGCACATGAACAACCTATTCATTGCAGTCATATCACATTCACATCGAAGCGCTAAGTATGTTATTTGGATGTGTGCAGATGTCTTAATGGGCTGCTTTTAGAATGGAGCCGTCTTTGTTTTAGTCTGATGAGGCGTACACTCAGGTGCGTCACACAGGATGTCTTGTCCTCTCCAGTTTCCCTCGCCCCGGCTGAGAAGGGGTGCGCCATGGAGGTTATCAGCATGAAAATCACCACTCCAGCTCCAGACTCCACCAGGAGGAGGAGGTGGATGACGGGGGGAGGCTTCTGGCCCTGCGTACATCACTGTCGCCGTGGGAAACCGCATCCATCAAATAAAGTCAAGCATTTACCTGTGTGGCTCAGGTGACAGTGGAGGAGGGGCAGAGGGATTGTGAGAGGAGGGAATATAGGTGGCCCAGGGGTGAGAGAGTAACCCTGACCCTGTGGAGGCAGTGGTGAGGAAGAGGAGGAGGAGGGTGGGTGCTGGAGTGGGAGGGGTCAGACCGGCAGCGCCCTGTGGCCTCTGTCCTGGAGCCAGACAGGGGATTGTGGGAATTTTGCCTCCTTCTAACAGGGCCACCTGTCCCTTGGGAGACAGTCCCCTTTCCGGGAGTATCAGCGGTGCCTCTCCCACCCTCCTCCTCATCTCCCCAGCAATACCACAGCCGGACTGGGAGAGCAAGTTCATAAGGCTTCCTGTCTGCTGTGATACATTCTGCATTTTAATCGGTGCATTTCTATTTTGTGTGTATAAGAAAGGGAAAATGATTCAGGATTCATTTTCTGCCATCTTTATAAATCTACATAGTATTTCAGTGACCACAACTATGTCTGTAAAATGCATGTATTCATATTTGCATGTGTGCATTCACATGGGTGCCCAAGTTCGTGAGCATGTACATGTGTCATCTGTAAAATGAGCAGGGTGTGGCATTTGCTCTACTATGTCATATTTCACAGGGAAAAAAAACTGTTATTTCAAAATTCTTAAGGAAGTAATTAAAAATAAATCACCACCCCCACATTTATTAGAAACTCCGTTATAGATACTGTAGAAGAATTAATTATGCTGCAAAGTCATTAAAAGTAGACTACGTCTCCATTTTAATTACAATCATTCTTTAATGTGATCACTTTGAAAATTCATCATATTTCTCATTCTCTAATGAAGCCAACTTCCGTCGCAAATACCCCCGCGATTCCTGTGACATATGACATATTATTTATATTCAGTTCCCCCCCTGGATAAATCATTCCTGTGACAATGCAAAACAGAGCTGAAGACACCTCAGATGATAAGAGGGATATTTGGTTACACCTGGTGATATGTAGATAAGATTAAATTTGAGACAGAGGGATGAGGAGATGGAGGAGGAGGAGGACGGGGTGGAGAGGGATAAAGGTTTCCTCACTGGTGCATGAAGAACAACATCTAAGGTGGTTGGGGCAGTGGCCAAGGGGCTGTCAGAAGACCTGGTCTGAACGGAGGGCTGCGTGTGGAGGTGCGACTCAGAGCAGAGTGTTAAGACTTGTGATAGAGCTAATCCTTGGATTTAGACCGAGACAGGCTCCAGGACGGGGACAGCTGAGAGTGGGGCAGAGTGGATGGCCGAGGGGTCGAAGGGTCGTGTTTACCTGCGGCAGGTATTTCCTCTGGGAACTGATAAGGCTCAGGGAGGGGAAGTTCTCTGTTCCAGGTGAGTGCAGAGGGGCCCGCAAAATGACACCATACACAATCCCCACCACCTACCCCCCACCTCCCCTTCAGGCTCCTCCCATACACACACAAACAGGCCACCTTTATGCCTCATGTTCTGACCTTTTTTTGTTGACATGGTTGCTACAGCAGACATGCATTTGAGGTTTTGTGCAAGATGTGTTTACCTTTGCCCTTTTTTGTCCTTTGCCTTGTCAGAAAATATGTGTGGACATTTACAGTATATTGCAACTTTTACCTGCTTCTAGAGGATGTTTTGTCTGACTGAATCTGCTATTGCTGCAACTCAAACCAAACGTTTTATGAGTTTATTTTTTCTGCAAATAAGCAAAATATCATCCCTAGTGCTAACATATGGTCAGAACTGTCAGGGCACCACTTTTTGACTTTTTGTTTGTTGACTGTATGAAATGAGCTGAAGTTACTGGGCGGGACTTTTATTCGGGTCTTTCACAGGAGCAGGCAGCTGTGATATGGCTGAGGTGTCACTTTGTTTGTTTTCCCTCTCTCTTCCTCTTCCTCTTCCTCACCTGGCTCAGCTCTGAGGCCCTGCCCCTGGGTGCTGAGAGGAGTCAGTGAGCTAGAACATGTTAACAAGCACAGCCTCGACCACTGTATTGAAAGACACACACGCTCGCTGCACAGGGGGTAACAGGGCGGGGTGGGCAGCGCTCAGGGCCGATATTGACCAATTGTATTTGAGTTTATGCAAAGTTTTAACCACCTCATTTAGTGACTTGAAAGTTTCTGCCATAACTAATCTGTTCATGACAGGATTTGAAAGTACACCTGCCCAAAGTACAAGCCTGATTCTAAAAATGTTGGCATGCTATGTAAAACATGACTAAAATAGAGTTTGATCATTTGCTCCTTGACATATACTGAAAACAGTACAGAAACAATATATAGAATGTGTGACCTCGTCAGCTTTATCGTTTTTTTGTAAATATCTGCTTATTCTGAATTTGATGGCAGCAACATGTTTCAAACAAGTTGGGACAGGAGCAACAAAAGGCTGTGAAAGTTGTGGACTGATCCAAAAACACCTGTTTGCATCATTCCACAGGTAAACAGGTTCATTGGTAACAGGTGATAGTATCATGATTGGTTATGAAAGGCTCATCCTGGAAAGACTCAGTCGTTCGCAAGCGAGGATGGAGAGAGGTTCAAAAACTTTGTGAACAGATGATTGTATGAAGGAGATTAATACATGGGCTAAGGAACACTTTGTATAACTTTGCTTTCAGGTTGTATTAATGATTTACACAGCACCCAAACAATTTATGAATCAGGGTTGCAATTCAAATTGTGTGTTCCCTTAAAAAGCTTTTATAGCACAGGCCAGTTACATGGGTTGGCCTAAACAACTGTGGAGGATAGTAGGTGGATGTTGTGTGCTGTATATGATAATTTGTTAAATGTTATGTGGAAATCAAACCCAAAGACAAGTTATATATTGACACCTGTGCTTGTGTGTGTGAGAGAGAGAGAACATGAACATACACTCAGTGTGCTATACAAGATCTTTGGTGTGTATCTTCAAGAGTGAGCGTAGCTGTTATCAGCAGAGGAGGTGAGAGTGGTGTGTGAGGTAGGTGTGTAGTGGTACACTCCTCCTCTGTTCTTCTCTTCTCCACCTCCTCATGCCCTCTCCTCTCCTCCTCCATCTCTGCAGAAAGCCTCATTAGTGCCGAGGAGCTGCTGAGGTAGCACACGGCTGCCATTGTGGCCAATCCAAACATCAGGTCCTCTCCATCCGAGCTCCCCACTTCAGAACCCCCAACCAAATCCCATTTTCAGGCTCCGCAGCTGCCCCGCTCTGCCAGAGCACTTAGCCGTGTCATTCTATCCGGCTCTCCAGGCCTCAGAGGAAACAGGCCTGTTTTGTGCTTGGCAGTCTCTGATATGACTCCAGAAATGGAAATGAAGCCATGGATCTTCATTAGGAGAGGCAGGTGTCCACAGAGACCCAGCCCAGGTGAAGGAGCTGGGAGGGGGCGGCTCGGCGAGCGAGGGAGAAGCCGGGTGAGGGGGAATTGGATTGGTCGGGGTTTCCATCCTTAAAACCCAATGATGGGCCTCTGTTACCCCTCCATACACTTACACACACACACGCACGTACACACTTCTTCGCCATCAACCTCCCCACCCCACCCCGCTCCTCCACCCCAGCACTTAATTGCCCATGTAATGAGCTGCAGTGAATGGGATTACTTGTGTGGAGGCACTTGAGGACCCTGTGCATTGGGGGCACCTCCTGCAGGCCCTCATCTCCAGGGAATACATTTAGGATGATGTTTTCTATGAAGCGCAGGGGCAAAAACCTCAGCTCTCCTCGCTGCATCTGGCCCAGTTGCATTAGGCCCTCCACAGCTTCCCCCTCCTCTCACCCCCTCGGGGGCCTTTTGTTTCCTTAATTATTCATTACAGAGAGGTGGCCTTCGCTTTGAAACCTGTGGAGGTGGATGAGGCTTGGCGCTGACCCACGAAGCACCAGAGCATCCTGGAGCCTGAGACGTGTCTTTGTGACAGGACACCTGTTATTTCTCTATCCTCGATCAACTTCGCCCCCTCGCCTCTAACCACACATTAACAAATCAGAGAGGAAAATAATACCCACACATCTTTGTGTACATCAGTGTGTCACATATGACATTAAGACGATATCCATCTGTCCTCTCTATTTGTTTGATATTTGCTAAGACAGTCTGCAGTCACTGTACTGAAGGAGCAAGATTAGTTAAAATGTTTACTTTTTGGATTCTGAGTGAAATGAGACGAGTGCAGCTTTCTGATCAGGCTCATGTAAATCAGCAACATGTTCAGAAGACTTCTGCTTTTGAGGCAATGCAAATGTTATTTTGTGGGCTCCATGAAGTAAAGCAGACTGTACTTCCCTGCTAATGTGTGTGTAAAGTGTGAAGGAGCCCTCTCCATGGTGCCCAGGGCCGCTTCTCTTCTCACGCTGTTTTTGGTAAAATATTAGCCCCCGCAGCCCTGTGCAGGGCGGCTGACAAATAGAGGGCTGTTGTCCCCCTTCTCTCACAGGGCTGAGGGTTAATGATCCCAGTTTCGGGGGGTTAAAGCCTGCCAGTAGGCCTTTCTCTCGCACCCCAACAGATGTTGCTAGGACTTTAATGTGGTTATCAAATCGGAGTGCCCTCTGAGCCCCAGGAGCTCTTTGTGTGCCGGTGCATTCCTGGGCCTCGCCGTGGTGACAAGGCATCCCGGGGGCCAAGCCGGGCTCCCGCTGAGTCTTCCAGCAGCCCCTCAGAGCTGACAGCTAGGGCTGCCCCTCTCCCCACATCGCCTCCACCTCCGCCCGGGCTCTCTCTGTTCCTGCCCCTGATCCTGTCCCCTCAGTGTCATAAAGCCATCCTCCGTCTCCCCTCTATCCCACAGTGGCCCTCTCAGTCACGCTGCTCTCACAAATAGGCCCACTCACTCACTCACTCTCACTAGCCCACTCGTATTTTTCGGTCACACACATTAACACACACGTATTCTTAGAACCATGATTGAAAGTATTCCAATATGTTTGCAGAGCTTTGGGAGAAAAACAAAATGATCCTGCAGCATGTCCATGCATGTAGATGGATGTACAGTGTGACATGCAGTAATTATTCTAGATCCCTTAAACCCTGCCAACCTGCAGGTGCTTTAGTCTTTACAAACTCATACTGTGAAGCCAAACGTTGTTCAAACCCACATAATTTTATGTAATTGTATTTATTGTATTTTGAATACAAAGCAGAGCTGTCAAAGTTTTCAAAGATGCCAAATGCATTATTTAGAATTTGCCAGAAACATCAACAACATCTAAAACATCTTAAAAACAGAACTTCACATACACCCCTCACTGTTTTATATATATTTCTATACATGTACATTACCCTGCACTTTACTGCTTTTTTTTAAACTTCTGGATAGATGCTGAACTGTATTTCATTATATCAGTGCTTGTGCAGTGACAATGAAGTTAAATCTAATCTAATATATAAACAACATATTCAATGAAGAGCAAGCTGATGCTGAATAAATGTGATACTGTCAAACACTGCAGGATAAGACTGTGTTTCCAACCTTAAAGCTACTTAAGAGGAAAAAATTGTGCGTTAAGGTGTTAAAGAAGAATAAGGAACATGAGGGCTTTAATTCTTTTGTGACTATGTAGGCTATATTTCATGAAGAGGTGCCGTATGTGAAAATATAGGGCGAGTGTGAAATTAGTCTTTAGTCGGGACCTATTTCTGTTTCTATCATTTTACATAATGACACAAACATTTATACAACGTTCTACATCAACAAAGGGCGCACGTGGCGGTAAACATTATGTGACACATGATTTGAAATTGTAAACAGGTTGAGGTGGTTCATAGGTGTCACAAACACCTCCCAGATGAATAGGTCACGGTCTTGGAGGCGACACTGGAGCCCTCAGGTCAGCCTGGGCTTTCTCCGCTCCTCTCTGCATATACAGTATCAATGCCAGCAGCTGTGGGATTGTTTGTACACAGATGCAGGGGTGCTTGATGATAATTGCCTCGCAGCTGCACTCCGGGCCTGGAGCTGGGTGGGTTTTTTTCCCCCTTAGTGGCTCATATTGTGTGTGAAGTGTTAAGAGCAGGAATGTGGGAAACAGTCGTAATTAAAGTATTCTGTAACTCAATTAAGGACTCTTCCTCCTCCCCCGAGCCATGACTGCTATCCTACACCTATCCCCCCCTGCTAGAGGAGATCAGAGCCCATCTATGAGAACCTTAACTCATATGAGCCTGTGGCCTCTTCCCGGCCCCGGGGCCCGTGCTGTTTAACTAATGTCAGCACTGGTTGAGAAAAAGAGGGATTTGTTAGGTGAGAATTTGAAGGTAAGAGGGTATATGAGGTGGAGAAAAGACAGTGAAGTGGAATAAATGGGGAATTGCTGTTCCGCGGAGGGCTGCTAACGTGGTTAGCACTCAGAGGTGAGACACTCATTACAGCCATGAGTCATTTTTCATACGCTGTTATCAACTCACTGTGCACAGAAGATGGATGGATGACAGTTAGGCTGATGAAAACCTCACATACTCTTATTGGCAGGAATAGAGCACTCCACAAAATCATTATACCATTATTTTTTTTTAGTTGCTTTTCAAAATAGCAGCAATTTTATAGCATGTGTAAAGACAAACACATTTCAAGAACATCTTTTCTGAATATCTGGAAATGTGGTGTTAATGTAACAAAATTATAAGGCAACAAAATCAATGACTTTTGTTCTAATTCCCCCCCCAAAAAACTGCAGCAGGCTGGTTACTGGGCAAGTATGTGAACACTTTGAACAATGACAGGCAACAATCAAGGTGCTCAATTAACTGTAGAGCGATTAAGACATCAATTACCAAATTGATTGATGAGGCCAAATGATCCGATTCATTTTCTCCATCCAGCGTGAAAAATTGGGAGCAGCAATATGAGAAAATTTGTTGATTAATGGTGCGAATGTGCAGGAAGCCCTTCGCTGTAATAATATGTGCAGTTTGATATGATAGAAAAACACTTTTTAAAGATGTTTAAAAGGGAATAAGCAACAGGATTCAAATGTAAGAATTATATATTCAAGAAACAAAACAATCAGATATGTAGTTATAAAGTCACTAAAACAGCTCAAATGTAGTTTACAAGTGGATATAAATATATAATGTAACATGTATTTACTTTTCTTTAGCTTTTCTCTCAGTTAATGCTATGATTGTATAAAAGAGGTTAATGTATCAGATGAATGTATTTCTTTTCTCTGTTGCCATTGATGCTGATGATGTTCCTCTGCCCCTCTAACAATAGCCAAAACAATGTTTGAAGAGCGCCTTGAGACCAGCTTGGACTAAGGCTTTAGTTTTTATTCTGTTCATGTTGTCAATGTGTAGAGGGATAATTGAAGCGATCCTTGACTATGGGATCTATTTATACAGAGCATAATTCCCTCTGTATTCAGGCATTATCATGGTGTCAGAACAAGCACAATGGCACAATAAGGTCAATATAATGAAACTCCAAAACAATATGGTGTCATTCGTATAATAAAAAGTGAGCCACTCCTGGTTTGTTTGGCCTTGTAACAGTGGTTGTGTTATATTGAACTCATCATAATCATAACATGATAAATATATTGTAGAATGAAAATAAATTTTGGGTTTAACCAGTAATTATATATGAATAATTATATACATGGAGCTATAATATTTTTAAAATATAAAGTCATCAATTGCACCTTTTGACTTTCGGTTTGAATGTAGGAAAAAAAATGAATTTTATGAATTGCTGTTTTTTTGAGGGTTGAAAGGTTAAGGGTTATTAATTTTTTCTTCTTTTTTTTTTACAGAAATTATACATATTTTTAAAACTTTGTTTATTGTTGAATTATCTGTTGAAGCTAATGTTTGTTTGTAACACTTGTTTTGCTCCCACAGTATTAATCTTTTTTTAAATCATTATTGTTATATGTTTTGATTATTATTAGTCGTGGAAGTTGTAATAGCAGTAGTAGTTGTTGTTTTATTGTTACATGCAATTCTAATGACCTTTTCATTACTAGTACTAAACAGCCCTTATTTGTGCCGCTATGACTTCATTTCTTTATTTTGAGTTTTCTGTTAAACTCAACAGCATCTGGGGCCAAAATTACATCAGTTATCTGCTTTTTCCCATTAGCAATTTGACAAATACCCCCTTTATAACAGCCCCATATCATTCTGCTTGACTTTCCCCTGGGCCTGAATTCAGTTATTGATTGCCTGTTCAGTTTCACTTGGAAAAGGTTGATAAAAGGAGGTTTTCACTTTCTCAATTTGATGTGACAGCTCCCTAACAAGAATAATGGAATGCGCCCATTCACAGGCAAATCAAGCTAATCCAGCGTGCCCCTCCGCTCTCAATGGAGAAGTCACAGTCCTTCCCGGCCCATTCCATCACAAGCCTCTCTCTTCAGAAACCTTCAAAGTTAGCCCAACTCCTCCAAAAGACAACATCGCTCTTTGTATGCCCCTCTCACTCGCCATCAAATGGATAAATAGGTCGATAAATGTATACAAAGTCAGAGGGGAAACAAAACTGAAGCATATAATCGGTTTGTTTTATGTGTAATCTGATTTCACTGATTCCCACTCTTCATTCTATTCGTTGTCAGCGGCTGATGGATAGACAGTATCAGACCTGTTGGGGTGAAAACACACTGGTCTAAATTAACAAAATGGATTTTACAACCACATAATAAATATGAAAAGCACATGCATTATTGTATTTGCATGTAGTTTTGAATGTTATTTGTCCTCAAAATTGGTGTTAGTTCAACAAAGTGTCTTTAGTTTGCAAATGTCCCCATTGTGGGATAAATAAAGGAATATCTGATCTCTCAGTTACTGCAAGCATTTGTGATATTAGTAATATGTTTCTTCTCTCTTGCTTGTCACTGGAATGCTGTGGCTTTCCTTCTAATCCTTTTTCTGAGCAGAAACCAGGTGGCTGAGCAAAGGTGCGTGTCTCTGGGTGTGAGTCACAGTGGGTGAGTAAGCATGCAGGCCTGACTGTTTGAATGTCTTGTATAAATATGTGCATGCATGCATTTGCAGGTGCAGCGGGGACACTGAGAGAGGCTGGAGAGCTGCAGAACAGTGTCATCTAAAGTATCATCTATTTGACGTCCACAGAAGGCTCAATAATAAGAGTCTTTTGATAACCGGCAAAGCGCCAGAGAAAAGGTGAAAATGGCATTAATAAATTCAACATAGCTGTTTGTGTCAGTGCCTGTATTTACATTTTTAAAGAATGCTTCAGCTTGTCTTCTATTTTGGGTCAAGAGACTGCAGAGGTCTCATTCACATTTGACTTAACAAGACTGAACAATGACTTTGTAAGACTCTGGTTCGACCATTAAAGTGCCACAGGTTCACTCCCATTCTGCCTTTAGATGAGAGAAAAGGGAGATTAACATGATTTTGCTTTATCCACCACATACAAGCCTCAAAACCATAAAACACAACCCAAAGGCATCCCCGTCCTGCTCTGAATGTGCACTTGTTACTGCTCTCAATTCGGCTTTCAGCCCCCTCTAAAGAGACAAGGCCCAATCACAATATTGTCAAGGCTCTGTTGGTTTTCTGGTTCAAATCCTTGTTCACGCTGTTTGCTGAGTACTCATCTGCTGTGACAGCCTTCAGACAAACAGTGAGTCCTGAAAGAGGTCTCCCACAACCAGATCTTTCCTGCTGGGCAGCGGCTGAAACGCTCCTTTCTCTCTCCATCAAGTGGAACCCAGGCTATTGAGTTGGCCCCTGGGATCCCTCCATTGAGGTGGGCTACGGGCCAGTGCTTCGCCCCTCCTTGCTCTGGGCCACCCTCATTCTCCCAGCACACCTGTACCCCTAAACCCCATCGTGGGAACCTCTGCGCCGCCTCTGCCACCTGAGCTGCTCGCTGTGCCAACTGGGCACATCTGACAACACCATCGGGAGTCAAAGCACACAGAGACCAAAGATAGTCACAGCGTGCCAGCTTGATTGAGCTCTTCGAACTTTTTCACTGGCAAAACTGTCGCGCTTATTGAAGTGGGAGAGAGATTAAGGAATCTCCGCAGAAGTTATGAATCAAACTTGTGTCAGCTCGTGATCTATAGCAACCATTTGAGATTTGCATATCTGAAAAATACACTCACAAAAACACATTTTCCAGCCTCGGATCGCAGTCGTCCCTGCTTACGCACAACCTCCCTCGTGCACCCCTACCCTCTAAATCTCCATGGCACACTGCAAAAAATGGCATCAATTAATCAACATTCATGAACCGTTTACTTGAGCTCCCCTTTGTGTGCTGCAGGGCCTAATCCAGACAGAGACCAGGCTGTTCTGCAGCAGTGCAGACTGCGTCACTCCACCCTTTGTGGGAGAAACCCATCAACTGGTGTTTCAGGGAAATGTCTCCCCCCACTGAGAGCCTAACCTTCCCCCTCTCTCACCCTCTTCCTCTTGTGCCCCCTCAGTACTCAGGGCAGGAAGCTCTATCTCTTAGAGGAGGCCATCCATCCATCTTGCCTCTTCCAATCCAATTCACAGCCGCTCCACATGTATGAAGACATCTGTCCATATTTGATCAGTTATTCCATTTTGCTGCAAATGATCCCACCCTCCATCCCCACCCATGAGGGAGGCAGCTATTTAAATGTGCTGATACTTTGCTGCATAATAACCTGCCAATTCTTTGCCTTGCAGAAGAAGCAAGTTTAATTGGGCTGTGCATTTAGAGCTCTTCTACAATTACACAATTACAGCGGAGATGCATTTCTGCACGTTGCGATGTTTGCCCCAATTTACTGCACTTTTCATACAGTTTAACTCTGGTTCCCTTTTCAGAGGATGCAAATTTGGCTCATTTGGCTTCAAATGAAGCATAATTGCTCATATTGAAATCTACACCTTTCTACAAGAGGTTCCTGCCAGTTAGTTCTCATTAAACCTAAGGAGAACAAAAATTCCCAATTCCATTTCAGCACACATGCCATCTGTATCATCTTGTGTTAAAAGCAAGGAAATTGGAGACAAAATGGATGCTGAGTGCATGGATGGAAACTTCAAAATCAGTTTGTTCAAGTTAGTCAGTGCAGAATAACCTTTTTTTCCCTCTGTGGTGTCTGTTTTCTAAATTTCTCACACGTAGCATGAATTGGGAAATTTACTAGGAATGTTTCAGTGGAGAAAAACACTAAGGGACATGGCTGATTGAAATTAAAGCTGTTTTCATTGTTTTCAAATACAGAATGTGTTTGCTGTGTGCAACCTGAAAAAGCATTCAATTAAGTGCAGCCTAATTAGTTCGAAGGGCATGTGCTGCTGGCCTCTCTACATTCAAAAAACAGAATGGTGTGTCAACCCCGACATGTGATCACCATCAAAGTGTTTTCCACTCTTTCCTCTTCTTTTATATCACTGTCTTGAAAGTTATAGAAAAAAACCCCTCTTTTTCTAAAAGGCCCTCTGAGTCTGAAGTGGTGGCCTGAGCCCACTCCAAACAATGCCTTACAAGATACTGTTTAAATTCATATCCGCTCTTCCTTTCTTACGGGGGGACAACACAACAAACCGCTGACCCACTGATACACAATTAGAAGTGATGCGGCAGTTAAGGCTACAAGCAACTCTGTTTAACAGTCTGTCTTTGACCCTCCACCATTGAATAAATATAATGCCTCCAATGAGAGTAAGACACTGAGGTGGAGTGAAAAGGGAGCTGGGGAAGATTTTAAGCCACACATAAGTAGTTAAAGACCTTTATAGAGTATAACACCATTATCCCTGCTGAATAAAAATAGGATTTAGTGTTTTTTCCACTTAATTTAAATCAAAAGAGTCCCCACCTTACATATTGCACTGGTAATGTAATGGAGAGAGACCCACAAAAAAGGCTTTGTGGCTCTGACACCTCCTATAGTGGGACTGTGTTGTCCTGCGAGCAAAAGGGAGAGAAAGGTTTTTCTTCCCTGCGTTGCTATCTGCTAACACATTCTAATTGATGCTGCTGCATTCCTCCACTGGATGCATTCAGTGAATAACGAGCCTTGGACTGAATACCCATGAATTGGTCCCCACCAAGCAAAGCAGTAAAGCCTTTGGCCCCCCATCCCTTAGCCTCCCCGCACCGCCACCATCGCAACCACGACCAAGCACCACCTCCCCTCCGAACCCTTCCCCAAAGCTCTACTCTAGCTTTACCGCCCATTAAAGCACGACCATTGTGCAGAGATGCAGCCCACAAAAGCTGTCAATCTCTCCGGGTCCTCCAAAGCTTGGACTCACACAGACTGGAGTGACAGACCTCCCCCTTCACCCCCCACAACCCACCCGTGTTCCCCCAAAAATCCTCTCCCTGAAAACTTCTCAGCTAACTATCCCCCACCACACCACCCCCTCTCTCTCTCCCTCTCCCTCTTGCTCTCTCTCCCTCTCTCCAGCCCCAGTGCACAAAGCATCAATCTGTCTTCAGCCCCAGCACCCTTGGCCCTTTGTCCCATCTGCAGGTGCCTCTGAAAGCACCCACGGTCGCCCCAGCCTCTGCGCACGCCACGCCTAGTCCAGGGACAGGAACTGCTGACAAAGGCCCAGTGTGGGAATGAGGGATGCGTGGAGGGAGGAGAAGGGGGTGTCGAGGGGGGCTGCTCTAAGACAGATGGCTGGGGAAGTCTACCAACTCCTCCACAGGGGCTGTCAGTTTAAATTCAGAACTACGAATGAGACACACGGGGGAAGAACCAGTAAAGGAATGCCCTCTAAATTCAGCAGCTACTGTAAACTTCAGTATGGATCAGAACTCAGAGGCAGCAGCATCACTGGATATCACATACAGTGGTTATATTTAAAAAAGTTTCTTCAACTGAAATCTTACACAAACACATGATGAGATAGAAAATGTTGTCCTCCAATAAATGTTAAGTGTGTTGAAAATAGTTTTGATTGTATTAAATATATCAGTACAGAAAATAATCACAGACAAAGACCCACAAACAAATGATCCCCTGAGCTTTACTTTCACTTTTCAAAATGAGAATTTTCATGCCTTCTGGTGCAGATTTTATTTTTATTATTAGCACACAGCTAAACACAAAAATATTGAAATATATCTGGACATACAGTGCTTTGATTACTTTGATTTTAATTTGTCATTATTTTTTCAGAGGATTTTCAGTGGTATATTTTATGTCTTGTCTTGTGTTGTTCTTGTGCTCTGCATTGACTTAATGATTTGAATACTAACATCTTGCCAAACACAATCTTTGAAAGACCAGCCTGCACACATGCTTCAACACTGTGCAGATCCCTAACATACTTTGATTTCAGTCTCACAATTACAGTAGATTAATTAAACAAAGATCCAAGATGTTCGATTTTAATTAACTTAATAAAATGTAAGTTGAAACAAACTGTATTCAGTTCTGCAGCTTTGCTGCACTTTTCTTTCCTCAGTGCAACAAGTTTTCTCCATCACATTGATGTTACTGGGCTGCCACCATGTGGACATGCGTTGAATTACAGCAACCAGTTGATAGGTGAGTGTTTGCACCTGTGATATGCTTGCGGTCCTGAATGAGAAAGTAAGTGATAGAGGATCAGAAAATACCACTGTTTTCTGGGGATGTTTGTCAATGTGTGAATCAGAAATCTCGTTCTATGTTTATTTTTTTACCACTCACATATATTGATTCTCTGTCGTTTATCTGCATGGAATCAGTAATGATGGACGTTCATCTATGGAGTGTCTTGCTGAGCGCTTAGTCAATGTGCTGCCTCACCTCTTCAGTGTTATCAAATGTAATATTTTTTAAATTTTACAAAATAATCCCACCATAGAGTTCATTCAATGGATATTTTAAGCTTTTGATTGTATAAATGAGGGAAGATCATGTGATATAATTAAAAGTTCCTGATGAGCCACTGAACGGAGCTTGTTTTGAGATTACTTTATCAAATTAAATTCATTAAATGCAATTTAAGTCTGAGCTGATACTCTACTGTGAAAGCTCTAGAAATGTGTAATATGGTAATGACCCTCAGTTTATATGCTCTATATCTTGATGCTCCAAATTTCTTCAAATGAAATTGAGCCCTCTCAGCTACGCTGCCGCAGACTCTGTGCTTTAACCTTCCTATAAAAGAGCAGGGAAAATAGACAACTTATTCTCAAAATTCAAGTCAAATAAAATGAAACAGTTCTTGAATTGGCCACATGGTGGCGATAGAGTCCAATTTACAGCTGTGTCTCTGTTCACTTCCAATCGTATAACAGATGCTTCCTCTGGATGCAATCATCCACATCCTCTGACTGCCTTGTTTTTCAACTTTTTATTGCTTTTATTGGTCTTGTATAATACTGACTGAGAATAAAAACATGTTTGTCTCTAACTCTGAAATAATTAATAGAGCAAAAACATTGAATAACTTGAAAACAGCCAGACAAAAACGCATTTTGACAACAATAGGATGAAATACAACTCCCATAATGAATCTGTAGATTGAAACCTAGAATCTCTACACACTTCATAGTGATTCATGTCCATGATGAGTAAAGTAGTTACAGTACAAAATTCACACACACAAATTAGATTGTGGTATTGTCAAAGGTGGCAACTTCAGCTGTAGAATAATTTTAAGTCACTGCAGTTTGTTTAAAGATGTACACATGTTGTGTGTTTTCTCAGCACCATAGCTGGGAAATATATCTATATTAATCAAGCTGGTTACTTCCTGATTTGATGCAACTGTGATATGAATTACATGACACACATACTCGAACCACAAACAGGAAATGTTTCGACTTTGAGAGCTTAACTTAACAGGATAAACTGGATTTTCTAAGCTCAAAAGGTCCAAATATTTGCTGTAAAAGCGAGTAAGTCATTGCTCCCAGGTACTGACCTATATTTGATCTGTTGCTGTTTATGTAAAAACTACTAAAAATCTTAATGAATCACTTTAAGGAGATATCTACTAAGCATGTTTCAAAAGGGATTATTAAGTCTGATAAGCCAGTTTATACTTTATACTAAGGTCAATTGGTTTCATTCTGATGCTTGTGTGCTTTTCTCATCAGGCTTGACCAGTGACAGTTTCATTTGAACATGAAACACAAACCACATAGATCAAGTGATCATCCGGTGTGTTGTTGTTCAGAACACACATTCACACACGGACACATCACTCAGCTCACTTGGCTAGTGTCCTTGACAGCATGAAAAATATCTGAAATATGTCTGTTACTGATCCACTGCACCTTGCACTTCCTCTCGTACTCTACTTATTTTCAAAAGGACCATATTTCATTTTCAACAAGGAAGTTAAAATGCAAACCTAGTGCCACATGCAAATAGCTGTTAAGGTCAATCATGCCATGACACATACAAATGCAAATTAGCTTCTGAGAACCAGAAGTCTCAGGTTTCTATTTGTAACCTACAAACAGATGATTGGTAGGGTTTCAATTAAATGCATTTAAAATACATGTTGATACGTTTGATGACCAAATAATTGTAATTTGCAACATGATGCTTCTCAATGTATTTGTGGTTATCGCTGCCTAAATGCTTTATAAGGCACAGCATGTGGTCTCATCACTATATTGATTTTACATTGCACATATTGCATTGAATGCTTCGAAAGTTAAGATATATTCCCTCATGAAAGGTTTTATTGGTAATATATTTAGTGATCAAAATAATGTTAATCAGAATTCTCATGTAGTTTTTCTTAATGTCAAAGAACAGTACTGTTTTCAAAGTGTGTTTCGAAGTGATCAAACATTCCTATGACTTTTGTGTATAATTGTGCAAATATGTATTTAGATCTGTAAGTATACAGGCATTTTCTTTGTCAGTATGGCTTTGATGACACTTACCATGAACTACAACATAGGGACACAGTTCTTTCCTGTTCCTTGTTTCATAGACTTTCAGCTTATTCTGCATTTCTTTACTTCAACATGTGTCACATTAGCACAAATTTTTACTGCATCTGCACATTATACCTGACGACAATGACAGTAATACAGATGTAGGCAGGGTTAAGCATATAATTCCACCTGCTTATGTTAAAGGCACACATTGGCACTGTGCTGTGTTAGACCTTGCATTTCTGAGCCAGAGAATAGTTAAAGGTCTCTGAGCAAATGCCAACAAAACAAAAGCTGACTGGACATTTAATGTTAGAGGTCATAAATAAACATAATATTTAAGTCCCAAAATGTATTTACATAAACACATTACATTACATTATTGTAATGATCTTTTACAAGTTGTCTTTAAAACTGTTTGTAATCATTGCTTGTTTATTGGGTTTATTGTTTTACTATTAACGTTATTTACTTTTATTGTACTTTTGCCTTCTCTTTGAAGAAGCCAACATTGAAGCTGTTTTAGTATGCGTCATCTATCCAGAGGAGAAATTAAGGCCATATGAGGCCTCTACTCAGGGTTCAATGATCCTTGGGGTATAAAACACAACAACTGCCACACCTCCCATTTATAGAACATGCAGGAAAATAGGGAAGACTGCAGCTCAAGTAAACTTCAGATGATTATTTTACTTGTCTTTGCTCAGCTTTCTTGTTCTTGTTTAGCTGAAAGTCTGCTGCTATTTCTAATTCTACTGGAACTGTGTGTAACATCGAGAGCGACTTCAACCCGGAGTCACATTCCTTACACTGTATGTGTACACAACGTTGGTCTGATTCTGATGTGAGTGTGTGCAGAAGGCTTTTCAAAAGCATCACTTATTAATTTAATGAAGAAGATTTCTAAAGGCTATGTTAAAACATCAAATAAATGGATCTGCTAATTTCAAGAAAAGTTTAATTTAATGTTGAGGAATAATTACAGCAACATTTAAATTTTATTTATTTTGTATATTTGTGTTGTATTTTTTCCAGTAACAGCTGCAGCTCATTTTACATTATTCTAGGATGCATCATCTAGAAGAAATGTAGGTTAGTGATCAATGATCCTGGATGTGCAAACATAAACTGAATGAATGAACAAACAGAATAAATGGAATGAAGCTGAATTTGATGTTAATGTTTAATAATAATAATAACAATACTACTACTACTACTACTACTACTAATGATAATAATAATAATAATAGAATGAAGATTTCTAAAGGCTTTGGTGAAACATTATCGAAATGGGCCTGCTAATTACATGGGAAATTTTAATGAGGGATAATATTTCTACAGGCTACAGTGTAATTTAAGTTTACTGTTTATTTTTTCGAGTAACAGCTGCATCTTAGCTTATTATCACCATTCTCTTATATTATAGAGAAGGAATTAAAGTTATGTTAGTGCTCACTGATCCTTGATGTGCAAACACAAGCTGCCTCCTCCTCTGTGTTGGTCTCTCCTGCGCAGGGAAATTGGAAGAACTGTAGTTTCACCTTCAGACCACATTACCCAGAATCCCGCGCGAGCGCCAGTCGCCGCACCTTCGCCGGGTGGAGCTTGTGAACGTGGGAACGTTTGCAGGCTGCTGGAGTCAAAAAAAATTGTTTGACAGGGAGGTGAAGGCGACCTGAGCCCGGGGACCGACGAGAGAAGTTTCCACCGTGTGTGCGCGGCAGTTTGCGAGCGAACCAGGAGCCGAACCCGAGAGCCACAGATGATTCATACGAGTCCGAGCAACAGGGCACGGAGCGACATGTCAGGGAGCGATTCAGGCGGAGGGAAGCGCGACTAGTCCGCCGCAACGCGGAACAACGGCGGCGGGGCGAGAATGCGAATGGTGCGAATATACCGAAATCAAACAAAATGGAAACGATGTAGCGCCGCCGCGGCTCCTCGCACAGCCCGAACTAACGCTAGAGTAGAGAACAGATAGCTAAAGGAAGCTAGCAGGTCCACTAACATACATGTAAAGTTATTCCCGGGAGAAGCTGAAGCGGAGCCCGGAGGCGTCTGTTGAATCAGAAGAGTTCATCAGTACCGAGAAACCAGAAGCTAAAGAAGATGCTAAGAAGGAGACTGAACCGTTTGGTATGTGAGCAACAGCCACAAACACACATTAGCTTATGACATGCTAACTGCTGTGATTCTGCCTTGCTGGAATGTAAGCTGGCATTTTCCCCACTAATGATCTATTCCCTCTGTAAGAGTTTAGCTAACAACAAACTGTTACTCCAGCCGTTACTTCTTCGTCAGCCTGTTAGCTCACTGCTAGTTAGGTAACGGTAAGTTCTATCCAGCCAGGAAGTCACGACTGGTGTAAGTTGATGTTGGCCAAACTCAGAGTCGTTAAACTGCACTTTTCAGCTCATGCACACTTGTAAATGTGGCCCCAGTGGAAACGGTGTGTCACCTGTGTGTGATGAGCCTCCACCTGTCTCCGGAGAGTGGAGGCTTCTCTCTGGGGTCCCAACTGCTAAAAATATGCACTCTATATAAAGACGACCATCAAAAGATATCTCCTTCCCTGTGTGGCCTTCAAGGTTGGCCTCAGTTGAGAAAATGTATCGATTAATCGACAGAAAATCAATCAGCAA
Source organism: Centropyge bicolor (assembly GCA_037975185.1). Classification (NCBI taxonomy): domain Eukaryota; kingdom Metazoa; phylum Chordata; class Actinopteri; family Pomacanthidae; genus Centropyge; species Centropyge bicolor. The sequence goes on from JBBMOC010000002.1 coordinate 9,039,909, forward strand.
CAAATTTGGCTGTCAGGACAAGTAATCAGCCAAAACACAATATATCACTGTTTTTCGTTTTGATTTTGGACCTTTTTTTTTTACTTGTTAAAGTTGTTATAGCTTAAACAGTTGATTGGTTTATACACAATATAATGAATAGAGTAATCAATAAATTGAATGTTATTTTATGAAACATATAAAGGCACAAAGATATGTCCTTCACTGGGTAGCCTTCTTGGTTGGCAGCAGAGTTGAGACAATTAGTCGATTAATAGACAGAAAATCAATAAACAACAAATTTGGCAGTTGAGCCACGTAATCAGCCAAAATGCTGAACATATCAATCGTTCAAGTGTCTTTGATTTGAGAATTTGTTGTGTCCTTTTAAAAAAATATCTTTGGATTTTGGACCATTTCTTCGACAAAATAAAACATTTGAAGACTCACAACATGTGATGGGCATTTTACACTATTATATTGACTTGTCATCAATTAAACAGTTGATTGGTTATAGAAACAATAATCAACAGATTAATGATAATGTAAATATTATATAATGTATAAAGGGACAAAGACCTGCATCAGAAGACATGTCCTTCCCTGTGTGGCCTTCATGGTTGGCAAGTGACAGAAAATCAATCAACAACAAATTTGAAAATCGAGCCACGTATTCAGCCAAATGCCAAACATATCCGTAGTCTGCTTTTACTCTTTTAAAAAGAATGTCTTTGGATTTTGGACCATTGCTTGGACATAATATGACATTTAAAGACTCACAACATCTTTTATGCATTTTTTTTACTCGCCATAGATAAAACAATTGATTGGTTAGTAGCTAAAATGATCGACAGATGAATAATAATCACATTCTGCAGTAGGGTTGGGCCAAGGTTTTGGTCCATGTCCTGTACTATCACAACATGTTAGAGAGCTTACTGCATGTCACTCTGGGGTGAACCATGCCTCACACATACACTACTGCACACATACGTGGTCGGAAATTAACAACTGCCACCACCTAATGTGATTTTCCATTTGGTGAGTAAAATCTCATAACTGAAAGTGCAAGAAATGCTTCGCAAGTAAAAAGCCAATAAGAGTAATTTATCAAAACATTTAGCACCTTGGAACTGATGAATATGTATTTGAAGAAGTGTCAGCCACTGAGCGCAAAAATGAAGGATGGATTTATTCAAATTATTGTAATAGCTCCTTGCACCTGATTTACTAAAGGAATGTTCCTTGATTACAACATGCATTCATTCTTGGCAGTTAATAGTGTGATTAAACAAGCTGCAAAAAAAAAATTATTTTGTCTTCAGGATTCTCTATTTGTATCACAAATGTGAGAAAACTTTCCTAGGGGGGAACTCTGTTGTTCTTTCCTTGGAACTTAAATATAAAAGAATAGGAGATTGACTACTGTGGAAATGATGATGATGAATGTCAGTGATGGTTGATACCACATCATCTAGGCTGGCTGCTTTTTAAAAAAGTTAACTGGTCTATTTTGTAGTTACACTAGTATGACTGCTATTTAAAATGTTGATTTTTTTTTTCTGCTTAATCTGCTTAATGAGGTAGCTTAGGCAAAGACCAGGTGTGTAGGTGAGAAAAATGGTATTAGTAAGTAATATTCAACAAGTGTGTATATATATGAAAAATACATGTTTTGATCATCGTCATATGCTAATTCAGTAGATATTGGCCAACCCTAACAAACAGCCCTCCTGAGGATGCATAATACTTGTTTCTAATTGCGCTACACTCCCTCTATGCTCTAATATTTCTTTGTATCCAGCCACTGGTTTTGTTCAATATAAGAAGTTGGTATTTTGCCAGCACAAACTGCTTTAACATCATATTTCACGATTGGTCAATTTAATGCTTACCCTTTAAAAGTTCATCCATTGATTTCACTGCCCTTCTCATCCGTTAATCAGTCATGAGTGGGCTAGTTCAAAGTGGAGTAACTGTCTGCAAGGCCGGGTTTATAAATGCTAAACCCCCTTTACTGCCACTTTATCATCCTCTTATGCGCCAGTAACCTGTTGTCACCAGTGGGTTGAATCCCCCCCAGGCTATGTGAGCAGTATAGATACCGACAGTGAATAAGGGGAAGCAATATAATAATTATAGTGCCTGACCCTCCTCCTGGCCTCTCTAAGTGTTGCCAGGTCAGCTGATTTTCCTGCTTCTGGAGAGGATTGCTGCTGTAATTTCTCTTCAGTGTGAGCTGTAAATAATATTTTGTGCAGAGCAGCCAGCCACACTGTCATTGATGCACACATTGCCGTTATCTCAGGCTCTGGCTCTCTGCCTCCTGATTCACACCACCCTCCCCTTGCCCACGGGAGGTACATGTGCATCATGAAGAGGGAGAAAGATGTGTGTGTGTGGGGGGGTGGCTGCTCACACCAAAAGGCAGTGAGGAGGCTTGATGTGTCTCACTTGACTCTCCCACTGTGGTGCACTGTGCCACTAAACCCTGAGTGTGTCTTTGGAAAATCATTAAAGATGGCTGTGGGAACGAGTGGGGCTGGGCTTTTCATCGGAGGGGGGGGAAGCTCCAGAGGTTGTAATGCTCTGACAGGAATGCAAAATCACACAGTCGCCTTTGATGTTCGTTCAAGCCCTTGAAGGCAGCAGTGTGATCTGTTAGAGGTGGAGCCTGGCGGAAATGTGATAGTATTCATTGTGGGAGCCCCTGCCTTGACTGCAAGGAGAACAGCACCAACACATGAGAACGCCATCACCTAGGCAGCAACTTAGCATCTTTTTTGCACCATAGTAACCAGTAGGCTTCCTCCTACTCACTAGCTTGTTTGAAATCACACGTGAGAAGTTTGTGATTTCTATCTGTCGTGGTATTGTAGTAAAACCTTCTTTAGCTCTGAAGTGAAGCTTAGTGGTTATGAGTTTGGACACACAACAGGTGCTCTCACCCTGTGCACAAAGGCAGGAAATGGTCACGCTGGCACAAAGAATGGACCAGAAAGAATAGCCTTGTGTTTAGATTATATAATAATAGAACGTAGTGATGAAACAATTAGACATTTACTCAGTTAATTCCTTTGTAAGCAAAAATGCCATTTTCTAGTTCCAGCTTCTCAGTTGTGATGATTTACTGCCTTTTATGTCATAGTAAACTGATTATCTTTTGACTTTGTCTTCTGCCTTTTTGTACACTAAATCATTAATCAAGAAAGTGATTGTCAGATTAATTGATGAAAATAATTGTTAGCTGCTGGCTGCCTTAGAAAATAGTTGCCTGAAACCCTAACATGACAAGTTTTTTTTTATGACGAGCAGTAGTAGGCGAAACCTGTCCAAACTTACTGTTTGCAAAACATTCCGCCTGTCCCACTCTGCTGCCTCATATGACTCCTATAAGCCCCTCCCAAACTCACAAGTTTGAACAGCAGCAGAAGGAGTCTGTTGGCCTGCAAATGCCTCTCACCTAAATAGGGCCCACTCTTCATAGTAGAAGCCTCGCCAAGACCCTGGCCCCTCTCACTGTGACTTTTCTTCTCAAAGATGTCAAACAGTGGGATGAGAGGCTAATGACACACACGCATACATGAACACACACCACCGCTGCCACCCCTCCCCAAAAGTTATTCCGTGCCTCTTTGCGACTTGTTGATATGAGCTCCATGGCCTCAAACATGATTAGCACGAAGCTCAATTTGGAGCTGGGTCATATTCACATATGTGTTTTTTTACTGTGAGACTTTTGTAGAACAGCCAGCAGGAACACCCCCTCTCTGAAAAGACATGTGATTGGCTAAAATCTTCTGTCACAGGCTATATTTTCTAAAGCTTGAGAACAGAGCCAAGTCGAGGTGCAGGGGTCCAGTTTTCTCTCAGACCAATGAAATTACAATATGCTGAAAGGTTATTGTGGAATTTTTGCCCAGTGATGCCAAAAAATTATCGTCTACCCCAGCTTTAAATAATGTTATGTCTTTAGTCTCAGAAGAGAAGACTACATCAAGATGACGCTACTTGTAGACTACATGTTTTCATTTTGATTCAGATGCACTCTGATGATGTCTTCTCAGGGTACTGCAACACTCTGGTCTTCCTCTTTTTCAGTATTGTTTCACCTCACCCATCCTCTCTGTCTCTCTTCAGTCTATACATCCTGCTGCAGACTGATGCAGCAAGGCCTGTCTCTCTCAGATCTGTCTCTGTTTAACTTTGACCCAGGGACTATTAAGCGGGCCCTTACCTGTAGGAGATGATGTTATGTGTAAAGGATTGAATGTCAGATGTGTTTGGAAACCCCAGGGCTCTGTAAACCTGTTTCTCAGGTCAGCGAAGAGGACCTGCAGATCCTAGATGTGCACACAAACCTGCATACACAAACTCACCGGCACAACCAAGTGCAAACATGCACACAGGCTACACACAGCTCCACATTAAGGTGATTTTGTGTAAACATCTTTTGCGAATGTAAACACTCAAGGTTAAATGTATATTTTTAGAGACTTTATCCAGAGGCACACTTCCCAGGGGAAGTTAATGTTTTGTTCAGCTATAAAAGAGGATGTTTATTTTACCTGCTGCAGTAAAATACAGTACTTTCATCTGACCTGCAACTATTGGAGCAAGGAGTCTAATTTCCAGCGTTATAAGCACTCAGTAATGTCAGATATAGCTCATGCCTTCTTCATTGCTGTATTTTCATTTGCCTGCATTATCTACTGTGCTTCAGGATGCTCTGAATGTATTTTTTACTTTGCAATCAGGTCAGTCTTGCTGTTGTATACCCATGTCTGTGAGCAGCCAGTAGCACCTGTTGGGAACATACAGCATTGGGAGCTTTTATTAACTAATGAGACACAAGAGTCCTCAAACAGAGTCGTCACTTCTGGGATTAGGATAAGAGTACATCTGAAGGCCACAGAGCATACAAGACATGTAGGGCCCTTTGATTTATCAGGTCTGTTTGATTAGGAGAGATGCGTATTGATTAGAGCTGCGCTCACTTTTGCCGCCATTAGTCTTGCACCGCGAACTGGCTGGCGTACAGAATTGCTTACTCTGATTTCTTTCTCTTCCTTCCTCTCTCTCTCTCTCTCTCTCTCTCTCCGTCTGGTCTCCTGCATTCTGCCCAGTAATGGAAACCCAGCCAAAGGAGCTCATCTGCAACACACAGCAGGATAATAAATATATTTAGTGTGAGGAGGGAGGCAGTGTGAAGGAATAAACGGCGGCCTGTGGGATAGCGGGCTGATGAAATATAGTGGGGGAGTATGGAAAGCCCTGCGTGACTCAAACCCGAGAAACTGGAGTGAAAGCAGGGGGTGGACCTGTAGCCTCTTTGCACCTCTCCTTCTCTTTCTCCATCTAATGGATGGACTCTTTCAGGCTTCCTGTAGTGGTTAACATTGGAGTGGGCGGGTCAGGTTGGATACAAGGGGACCACGGATGGCTTTTTGTGGCAATTTTCCACTTCCTTTTAAAAGCTAGGTTGAATTCTCAGTTTGTACCTCTAAATAATTCAGGTGGCTTCATTTATTTTGAATTCTCCTCACATTGCTCCTCCCTTTCCTGACCCACGTGTCCTCGCCAGGCTAGCGGCACTCAAAATGCATCCTCATCATCCATATATGTATAAAGGCTCATCCAGAGATTTTCTGTGCCGTGCTCCAGCTCTAGCATTACCCAGAGAGCATTCGCAGTGAGATGTGAAGAGAATGCTGAGATGTGTGGGGGGATGTTTTTTTTTTTTTTTGGTCTGTGTCTATGTCTCACTTTCTGTGTCTGAGCACGGAGGGAGAAACAGAAACGGCAGCATCTGTGATGTTTCGTCATCCCAGTCTTTTATTGTCACCTGAAATGATAGGGTATGCGCTGCCACAGAGAAGAGGAACAGCCAAGTCCATATGAGGATTTAACAAGCGCTGGAAGACATGCAAACATGCCCCCCCTCCTATACACGCTCGTGTGAACACCTAGGTTAAGCAACAGCCTACAATTATTATCTCCACGGCAAACTCCCAGCTAGGCAGGCAGTATTTCTCAGTCACAGGGAGAAAAATGAGTCTTTTAAAAGTGGTCACAGTTCAGCGGGAGGAAACTCTTGGCGAGAAAACCCAAATCAACCATGCACGCTGAGCAAAGGAAGGAAAGAGCCACATTGATTTTTGTCATTAGTCTCCTTGCCCTCCTATGCAGTGTGTAAGGATAATTAATTGAATAGCAATTACAGCCAGTGTAGCCCGGTACATTATTAAAGATAATGTCATCAGTAGGGCTGTAGCTGAGATGGAGATTTTTAAAGCTTGTCAGCATTAGGATGTACTGTAAATGCCTTTTTGTTGGTATTGCTTGGCTCTCTGCCAGATGTGGTGAGGGCAATGAAAGCCATTGTAGTGTGTGTGTGCAGTTTAGTTAAGTTACAGCCCGTATACCACATAGAAATAGGAGCTGGATCAAGCACCTACATCGAAGTAGCTGAATCTGGTGATTTGTCGCACACATGCACGCTAAAACAGTAAAGAGAGTATGTGCACTTGGCTGGAAAAACCATACTCCATTTATGGCTACACTACTTTAAATTCTTTTTAATTATAGATTAAAGTGTGACTAGGCTGCTGCTCGAAAATATGCCACCCTTTTTAACAGGTCTTAAAACACAAAGTGTGGAGGTTGTCTCTATAAGAACCCTATTTGCTTTTCATTTTCTCCAGGACATGCTGAGCTAAATCATCAGGAGGATGGTGGCTTTGGGGACAAAGTCCAAGCTGGAGAAGGTTGAGCAACATGTAATCTTAAACTCAAAATGAAAGCCTCAGTAAATAATGTCTTAAGATTATAAAGCAGTTAAAAAATAACTTGCGGAGTGAATGTAAAACTTGTTCCCAGATTTGTTGTGGGAAGTTTAGGTTACATGGTTACATTCCTGTCTTCAGTTTAGTCTGTGTAAGGTTCTCTTTTGAGGAACAGTGGGCTTCATGATTGACCACAGACCTTTGTCAGCATTGTGTGACATGATTGCACATTTCCTGTTGTCACACGACCATTTTTTTGTGTTCTGTGGCATGTTTTTAAAAAAAAAAAAATCTTCTTGCATGTGAAAAAATAGCTGAGGTGGACTGTCCACAGAGCTCACTTTTCCCACCCATGATTTGCATAGTTTCTATTCACATTGTTCTCATACAGTAATCTACATGCAGTTCATTCTTCAGTTTAAGTGAAGGCCTTTCATGGCCAACCGTTGTATGTAGTCACCGGATCTAAATGGTTTTCAGACATTTCAAAAGTTGCCAGTAGAAGATAGGCGTTGCATGTGTAGTTAGCACAATATCTGTCTGTGGTTTTTTTGAGGCGACCAAATGATTGAGGAAGCAGCTCCCAGTGCGAGGTCTAGATGAGTTCCCCTCCTCCCATTGTCGAGGGACACAGTGTAATGTAGGCCAGTACCAGCCCGTGGTACAGTACGCTCTGTGTCTCGTACAGCTGCAGGGATGCTAGTAGAACAATGAGCCTTTGCCTATCCACAACAGCTTCTTAGGATCAGCCCTCAGTTCAAGTTGGACTATTATTACTCTGTGAGGCTATTCATCACTGTGTGCAAAGAGCGGACAGAGGAGAGAGTGGCCTCTGATATGGGGTCTAGACTCTGCCAAGTGTTGGTGAATCCATGATGGAGGTAACTTCTGTTAATGGCTCTGCTTTTCCTTGACTTGGTATCCTTGAAGTATGGGCAAACCCTGTAGCCACCCAACCCGAAACCTTTTTTAAGATTTACTGATGATGATGGACTCTGACCTGTTAATGATGTTTCTCAGATATTTAGATGTTAAACTAAAGCTAGAAGAGGAAATATCAAAAAGTTTTATTCTAACAGAAAGCTGCAGTATAATTAATGGTATGAAATGTTTGCTTTTCCAGTGAGACAATATGTTTCTACTGTATGGAGTCAGCTGGTTAAATTAAACCAAATTGCTATTTTTGTAATTAAAAGTTATTCTACAAAATATTTGAGCATTTATTATTATTATTGCACATAAATCAGACAAAACATCTTTTGTGCTTAAATTAGACAATTTTACACAAGTGAGCTGGCTTTATTAAGAGCTTGTTTGTTGCACAGGAAATGCAATCAAGAGGTGACTGTTTTTTTTTTAAAGTCATTGTAGTGACAAACACTTAGTTTGGGTTTGATGTTAATGTGTCTTTGTGCTATATTTTCTTCAAAAGATAATGTAGCCTCTATATTCTCTGCAGCCTAGGCAATGAGCACTTGGATGTGTAATCAAAACTGAGAGAGTTACAATTAGTGAGACAGAGTGAGCATGCTGGAAGAGGAAAGGCAAGTGGGCTGACAAGAAAGACGGAGAGAATAGAAGAGAGGCGAGTGCCAGATAGAGTACTGCAGTGACTAACAGCATTGACTCAACGTGTGCATCTTTCCCCTCGCATTCAAACATTCATCACTCAACTCTGTTCAGCCTGCTATAATAGCAACTTTATGTTGCAGTTAGGTCGTTTTTACTGTTGTCATCAACATTTCTTGAAACAGTTTGTGTGGTTGGGCACTTATTCATTCCATTACTCTCACACTACCCTTTGATGTTTAGGCCTAGATTTACTCTTAGTGTCAGAGATCTTCTCTTGAGACTTTCCCTGCTATGGTTTCTCTTGCACTGTATGTTGTGAGCGGGAAAACTGCTAATAGGTACTGCATGAAACAGCAGATAAGGTTGACCTGTGATGAATCCACTTAAGCTGAGAGCAGCATCATAAAACCTGATAGGATAGATAAGATGCAGTTGGAGCAGATGTTGTTAAGTAGTTGAGTATGATAAAGGACTGAGCCATTCTCACACATACACACACACACATAACCCACTCTTCTCATGTCCTCTAGAAATTAAATAGTATGCAGCTTGGTTCCTTCTTTTTTTCTAGGGAATTACATGGAAGGTACGAAGGTCAAATACGAACATGGACTTAACAAGGAATCTGTCATTCTCTGTGTAGTGCAGTGTTATTAGTACACGTGCAAGACATAAAGAAGTACAAGCATAGGTCCCCAGTGCTGTCTCTTCTTCACACGGCTCCCTCACACCTCATTAAATGTGTTTAAGTAGATTTTCTAAATGGATTTTTTTAAGCTTAATGGCACAGCTCCTGCATTCCGAACTGAATGAGCTTGGTGTTTTTCTCCCCCCTGTACCCAAGTTACAAAACCACAAGAGCAGACTGATCAGAACAAAGCTTAACCTACTGTATCCTTTTGGGCTCACTGTTTTTCAATTTGCTTCAGCACTTTTGTAAGAAAAAGTTACAGCATCGATTTAGTTGGACCACAGAATCTATTTGTGTCAGGGTAAATAATACTCGCTGTGCCGTTGTCACACCTGCTGTCACTTGCTTTTTTCCTCTACGCATCACGGTATCATTTTTATTTGCTGTTTGCGCAGAAACGCTTGTCAGATTAGCTTGTTTGACACCAAACACTCCTCGTCTGGAGATACATGCGTAAGCTGCAGGAGCCACGCTTCAGTTAAACCTTGACGTCAACTAGAGATGTGAACACTTTACAGTCCAGAGCAGTCCTGGGAGCCAGAACCACTTAGTGTATTCTCTCTGACAGACTCGCAGACCATAAATGGGAACATGTTTATGTCAATGAAGAAGGGCTATGTCAAAAGGAAACTGGATGTGCTGTTTCATTCTTCTATTCGCATGTTTATGTCACTTGTGTCGTGCATGGTGTTATGTGACCAAATCAGGATAACTGGAAGATGCCTCTAGAATGGTGATCTTCAAGAATAAAAACTGAAAATTCAGTTACCTTTGATGAAGGACTTTTAGATAACAGTAGTTGTGTAAGTGTTTTATGGTCGGTTGTCCCTTATGTCACCACATCTGACTTAGTTTTAATGTGGTTTTGTCATTTTTAAAGTGGAAACATTTATGAGATCAGTTGAACAGCCCCAAATTCTAACTATTTTCATAATTAACACATCATTAGTAATTTTTAAAGCAAATAGGTCAAATGTTTGCTTAAATGTGTGGTATGTTTTGCATCATTGTACATGGAATATATTTGATTTTAGATTTTTAGTCAAACAATATAAAGAGTTCATCTTGGGCTCAAAGAATTTTTTTTTCTTCAAAACTTTGTCTGCAGTCCAGACCTGTCTCCTATTGTAAATATATGGCACATTATGACATGCAAAATACATGAAGAATAACAGCAGAGACCCTGGACTGTTGAGCAGCTTAGGTTGTATATTGAGCAAGAATGGAGAACAATTTCACTCTCAAAACTTCAACAATTAGTGCCTTCAGTTCCCAAACACTGTTAAAAGAAAAAGTGATGTTACACAATGGTAAACATGCCCCTCTCCCAAATGTATTGAAACATGTTGCTCGCACCAGATCTAAAATGAGCATATATTTTTCTTAAAACAAAGTTTTTCAGTTTTAACGTTTGATATGATGTCCTTGCACTATTTTTAATTAAATATAGGATTTAAATGATTTGCAAACCATCAAAATCTGTTTTTAACAACATTTTACACAGTGTTCCACCTTTTTTGGAATTTAGTTTGAATTTGAAAATTAGAGTTTGAAAAGTTTTCTAAAGATTGCACTGTCAGAAAGTTACTGTTGTGATGGATTGTGTTACAGTGTATGTGGTTGATTGTGAGATTGTGACAAGGCGCGATAGCCACTGAATAGTGAGATGGTGTGACAGGACGCAGTGTCATCAGACCAGAGTCATCACTGGGACTTTGGCAGTAGCTGAATGCAGTCTTACATTGCCTTCACTCTGACAGTGATCCACCTTTTCTCCCCCCATCCCACCCTGTGCTCGTTTCACGATGTGTGCATAATTTACTTTAGAGCATAATTTAATATTAAGTTTGAGGCTCACTCAATTTTCTAATGCACCATTTAATTCTGACTGAACAATTCGATCTTGGCTCAATTGAGCAATGGATGTTTGCTTTATTGATCTCCATTCATGTTTTGGAGCTGAGGCTTTTTCATAAAGGATGAATCCCCTGTTTGGTATCGACACAATAGCACTTGACTCTTGGCCATTTTTGCTTTACTTGCTAACATCACTGGCATTGAATTGCTTTGTTTGACCTTTGACAATGAGGCAAAGATAATGCAATCTCTTCTTTTTTTCCTTACATTAGCATTTCTTGTGTGGCTTCTTGTTCACTATTTTGTAGATGAGCATTACTATCACATAGCTGCAAAAAACGATGTGGGGCCCTTTGTCTGACCCTCATTATATTTTACAGTGTATTTGCCACTAAATCAATGGCCATTCAATAGTTTTTTCTTATCTTCAGGACCCCAGGGCATAGACTGCTTCCTCATTTTATATAGAATCTAATTTCCAGCATGAATTATGTGTGTGTAGGTGCCAACTTTTCTTTTTAAGCTATGCCCACATGCGGCTTACCGCTTGCTTATGTAGCATTCTGCAATAATGTTGCCTTAGTTTACATGAAACAAGTATTTATTTATCTGATAGCCTCGTGGCCTTGTGCATAATCAGTGCTCAAGAAATGGGAAGAGGAGAAAGATTGGCACCAGTGGAAGTCAGCCAACTAATACTGTTGACTATCTGACCTGTAACCCTGATGTACAAGCCAGAACCCTTTACATGTCCTTTGACTTGAGGCTAATTTGGTTTGTAAATTGTTCCTAACTTGCATTTTATGTTTTGGCTGCGCAGCCCTTTGTACGTGATTGCTTTTTCCCAGTCCTACATTGCTTCCTAATGTTATATTAGGTGTTCACAGAATTGCCTATCTGGAATGCTGCTATTACATTTGTAAATGGCATTTTGCAGAGTACACAGAGGACGGATAACTGCCAAAAACACTGCATATGATTCAAATAAATGAACAAGGTAGTCTGTGGGGGTGTTCTTGGCTTACTGCTCCTCCTGGGGGCTGGCTGTTGTTTGATACAGAAAACCTGGATGTGCTTGTGTCCTTGGATCCTCTTGTACTTCCTTTCTCTCACACTCTTTCTTCCTCCCACTCGCTCGCTCTCTCTCCCCTCATCCTCTGGCAGCCAGGTCCGTCCGGTCCTGCTGAAGGGGTGTCAGTGTGTGCCGAGCGGGTAGGGGATGGTAGATTTGACAGCCATACTGAGGTGTGAACATGGCTGCTCATGCATAAGGGAGTACTATGTAAGCCTGCTGGCTCCCTCCTCCAGTCTGGACTGGAGAGACAACGGGAAATATTTCAGAATTAAGATGAGGACTCGGCCTTTGTGTTATCTGATCATTAATAAACAAATCGTCGCTGAAAATTGAAGTTATGTACACTGTTTGTGTCCCTACATGCATAAAATTAGGCTTCCAAGTGTTTGAAGCTATTCTTTGATCTAACTTCTTGTCAACAACAGACTCTGGGCAGCTCGCTGTCCAGGTGGCCGGAATTCACACGTTTGCTGGCGCTTGTCCAGGATCAGATGTTCATGCTAATCTGTCTCCTCAACACACATGTTGCTGGCCTTTTATATTATATAAAGCAGATCCCCTGCCTGCATAACTTTAATAATTTACACACACAGTAATAGCTGCACAGCTTGTACCTGAGCTGAGAGCACAACTACATTTAAGAACTGGTGGGTGAAGTCCCCACTTGTTTCTGACTGTCGGAGGAGAAAAGAGTCTATAGTTGGATAGAACATGTGCAATCTTGTTTCGATGCTGCTTCTGACATTCAGGTTGTCACTTTATTCAAATGTGGTAAACACATTAATTCATGCAGTCACTGTTTGAAATAATGCCTTAAGTTAAGATGGTCTATTTTCGAATGACATCATGTGAAAATGCGCTATATGAATATGGTTATGTACGGTGGGAATATTCAGTAAAAGCCTAAACAAAAACATGGACTTTCTTTCATCTTTTTAAAAACAGAGGACATACATTGATTGTTGAAATTTCAGGTTTGATATGGATGTCTCATGCTCATGATGTTGTTGCACAGCTTGTGAACAGATTGGGGCCAAACAAGGAGGAGATCAGGCATCAATCATGGTCCAACATCTTGTCACAGAGTTATTTTAAGTACCTTGATTTGGTACTTAAAATGGTCAGCTTATCACAGTAATGGAGTAAGAGTGTTTATTGACTTATCAGTTCACCCTTTAAAGAGGTGGAAATAGTCTTCATCCATGGTGAGATAAGGAACATGGCTGAGGATCAGAAAGGAAGAGGAGGTGGAAGCAAATATGGGTGTAGTAGCTCTGGCTGATCCAGTATAATAGCTTTGTTGTGATCCTCCAGCCCTTGTGGTCTACTTAAAGCCAAACCCAAGAATGGAACTGAGGCCATTGAGAGAACAATGAAGGTTTTGTAATATACACTCTACAGGCCAAAAACTTTCACTTTGTGCTCTATTGGCTTTCATTCAACATCCCATGTAATAATGTAATTTTACTGATGCACTAATATGATATGCTGCATCTGTATGGACATTGCTACTGCCCTTTATTAAAAAGACTCAGCATGACATGACTTATCCACATCATAGTCACTGCTATTATAAAACTGACAATACAGCTTGAGCAATATAATTAAATATTTCACAAGCCTATCAAAATATATGAACGTCTCCACTTAGTTAAGAAGTGATGTGTAGTTACAGCCTGAGGTTACTGCACACACAGAAGAATGAACCCAATCAGTTCCACACAGTGTGCGAAAAACTGATTTGAAATTCAAAAATGAAAATGTCCTGCCTGATAATTTCCTCAGTTCCTTTTTAGGTCATCATTTATGCTATTGTTTGTGAGATTTGTGTAAGCAGAGCTCCTGTAAAGTGAAGTTAAGACAACAACCTTCCCTACCTTGCTCCTTGATTCACCCTACCTGCCTTTTATGTGAGAGTAATGCCCCAGCCACCTCATATGTCTCTGATTCCTGACCCGTTTCCTGAAGTCTTTCCTCTTTCAGACATTGGGCAAGTGTGTGCGTGTGCATCACCCCGCCATCTGCATCACGACAAGCTTGCTCAACCCATAAATCTGAGCTCAGCATTTTTCTCCTGGCTGCCCGCATTTATTACTCGCTTATCATCGACGAGTGACCACATGGGAGGAAGGAAATTAAGTTATAGACATTGCACAATCACCATTTTGGCCCGTTGACCCTTGTAATACTACTCTTTGTCCCCTCCCTGAGTTATTGGCTTGTGCTCAACAGTTTTCCAGTAGAGTACTTTTCAAGTCTTTTTAGTTTTTGTCCTCCACAGTGGAAATTCCAATCTGTTCATTCTTGACCTGTGGATGGAATTTAGGCTTCACCTGTTCACTGTATTACCACGACAAATCCTTTGTGATCATTGTAGATTTGCTAGACCTGAACAACAATGCACCATGAAACAATTCATTTGTTTTCATTGATTTATTCAACATCCACTATGTTTCAGATGGTGGATCAAATTTTGGTTACTTTCCAGCAATTCTTGTATTTTGTATGATACACATTTTGTTTTATAAGCTTGAATGTCTAATCCCTGTTAAAGTGAATAGAAGTACCTTGAAGTACTAACGTGTCCTATTTTTTCTTTTCTCTTTTTGTCTCATCTTATCCCATCTCCACCCCGCTCTGCTGTGTCCTCCCCCAGCTTGGTGGTGATGAGAGAAGAGTAGACAGTAGGACTATCTATGTTGGTCATCGGTCGTGTTCCGCCACTGAAGCTTTCATACCACCCAAGTTCTGTGATAACAGGATTGTGTCCTCCAAGGTAAGAAAGGCACGCCTGCACTCCTGCACTCCTCATGCATGCACCAGGGCTCGAGTGTGACCATATACCAAGATGAAATTCATATACCTCAGTTTGTTTCTCGGCTCCTCTGCGTATTATGTTTCACCTGCCTTCAGGCGTTTTTCTTCTCTTATCTAACACTTGGAATGCAAAATGAACCCTTGAACAGTCCTGAGCATTCCTATGTCTTCCTTTCTTTATTCCTCCTCCCACTGCCTCTCCACATGCTCTTCTTGGCTCCCAACGGAAGGCGATTATTTGTCTGTCAGGGGAGCGCTGGCTGTGGCAGTGAAATACATGGCTGGCTATTAATGTACTGGCAGGGTGGGCAATTCCGTCGTTTCCCCCGGGGCTCAGATAGACCGCATGCCTCCCCACCTCCCCTCACCTAAATCTCACCCTTCAGTACTGTGTCAGCCGCAGTCTCAGGCAGGTTGGTTATGAATATGAAGGGTGAAAGAGATGAGAAGGAAGCAGCGTGATAGTAAGACGGCAGTGGGATTTATAGTGGTGCAGAGGGTCCCAGTGAGGATGGGCAAATCAATTTGCTCCTGCCAGTATCTTAGGGTAAACAGCCTTTAATTACCCTGGCTGTAGTGTTTATGCTCCTCCATGCCTCCGCTCTCCATCATCCTGTTGCTTTTGCACTCTGCAATGACCAATCTCCGCCTCTTCTCTCTTGCTCTCATTGCTGCAGCACCACCACGCTCAGCCACCCTCACTGCTGCCACCCCCCTTTTCTCATTACTTCCACTCTTTTCTCTCTGGCAAAATGAGATGGGCCATTCTGCTGCCACTGCATTTCAACGCCATCCCTGTGCAGACATTCCCTTTCATAAACAGTGCCTCATCGCTGTTTCTGTGCAGGTGTGTGTAAGCGTGCGTGCATGCATGTGTGCACGTTTGTGTTTTTCACCCTGGTACTTTGTTGTGTGGTACAAAGTTACCAGCAGGGTATTGTTGAGACATCTCTGTGGGATTTTAGCAGATAAAAGCATTGCTTCAGCCCCAGTGGTATCAGCAGTCACGGCCACTTAAAAAAGAACAAAACACACACCAACCTGATATGTTCATTGGCTGCGCGTACAAGGGTAGCCAAATTAAGGAGATAAATCGCTAATCTGAATCAATGGAATACCTGTGGTCCCTCAAGGGCCGTCTCCCTAGGCAGTACAAAGAGCAGAGACTCCAAGCTATTGAAGTTGCCTTTCCTCTTCCCCCTGTACAGCTCAGACAGAATACACACATACAAGAGTCTGTGAATATTGAATGCCTCTAATCTCTCTCCCCTTTCCAAGCCTTTCTTTAACCTCCCTAAGTTAGCTTGAAAAACATCATGCCTGGATGGGAAAATTATACAGAAAAGAGCACTAAAAAGCAGTCCACAAACCCAAATAGCTATTTTATTTCACTGTGTCTTACATGCATGTTTTTCTCTTTCTCTCTCACAGTATACAGTTTGGAACTTTCTACCAAAGAACCTATTTGAACAGTTCAGAAGAATTGCCAATTTCTACTTCCTTATCATCTTCCTGGTGCAGGTAAGGACAAACAAAGATAGCATTGTTTGAAAATGACTTCCTGAATGGCTGTTGTGTCTGCGACTGTGATGTTAATAAACAAAGCCTGTGTGTGTGCGCACGTGTGTGATACCTCTTCAGACAATGATATGAAGCAGGTTAAGCCTGTTGATCAATCTGAATGGGTCGCAGCTTGTGTTCTGTAGACCTAAACAATGTTTGCTTCCCCTGGATGAAAAGGAGTGTGAGAAAGCGTGACCATTTGCATGTGACCAAGACACGTGTGAAACAGTGACTGGATGTGTGAACTGTACAACATGTTTGAAACGTGTACAATCATAGCAGGTGTCAAAATTGCTGTAGCTTCCCTTGAGACTTGAGCAGTGTGCGTGTGTGTGTTTTGTTTTTTTCTTGATACAGTCCTTGACTCACGTCCCACAGATGTTTCTCATTTCTCTGGGTCTGCTGTTTTACGTGGCTTTTTAAGACAAACACTGGTTAAAGAATGCATCAACACTTACTCACACAAGCTATAATCTGACAAAAATGCTCGATTTGCCTCAAGATTAGGCATAAATGTACATAATTCCCACCCAAGTATACAGTTACAAAGGTCGATCTTTCTAAATATGTATGCATTTAAGTTGCCAGCTAGCTGTATGCAGTTCACCTCTTCTGACCTTTGCCTGCATTGTGCCTGAGCTGTTAGATCATGTGTATGTCAGCTAATGGATTTTTATGGGTTGTAAGGAGCAGTACTCAAGAGCATGTGATTTTTTTTTTCTTTTTTGTTGGTAAAGAATTTCCCTAGAATTAGGTTCAAAGGATAAATCTGTATTTAAGACAGTTTTATTTTAATATTCAATCTCTCTCCCAAAAGCACATTGTTTTGGGCAGACCCAAAAATTGTTGTAGAATACCGAAGCATGTTTTGAACTGCATATTATTTTTATTGTCATTCCTTCTGTTACTCTCTGAAAAGAACAGACTGTTTTTGTGTTGTGTGTGCTGCCCTGTCCTCATAAGGCGAAACTGTGAGCTGGCAAAGAGTGCTGACTAAAATGCATTGACTGGCATCCTTATTCCCCTGCTCTGTGCTCTTAAGTGGCCTCTACTCTCTCTTCTCCTTGCTCCTCACTCCTGTCTGGGATGTGACACTTGATGGTTGGAGGGGGGAAAAAAAAGAAAGAAAATTTATTGCTTACTTCTGCTCTCGCTCCTCTATCATCTCTTGGAAGTGGAAACTAACCCCTCTCCTTTTTAGCAGTAACCTAAACTCTGGCAGCAAACAGCCCTCCAGTGTAAACAGGTGCTGGTGTTGGACCTGCTCAGGAGGGACATGCTTTCTCTAGTCGCATACTGACTGAATGAGCTCACAGAGTGATTGCTCCCAGAAGCCCTGCACTGCACTAAACCGAGAAATACCTGTGTGCCACTGAAGTAATTCCATCATTCTCAAGCCAATAGCAGATCAATTGCAGTGTTTAGTTTGTCCTCCAGCTCTTGTTTCCACCTGTATTTACAGCTGACACTGTCTGCTTTTATTTTGTAGTTTGCGCACTTATGTGGGAGGGAACCACCACGCATGTTTGCATCACTCGCACAAGCACACAGGGATTATCAGTGTGCTGGTGTATGCGGCGTAGAACGCTTGCGTGTAAATACATTGAATGTAAGTGTATGTGCTTGTTCATGTGATGTATGACTCAGTGGGTGTCCTCGGTTTGCTGACGGTGTTTACCCAAGCTGCAGCGTGGTTGGCGTTTCTCCACTAATCCAGCCTCTCTTGAGGGGCTCCTTATCCTAACCACTCAGTTTTTCCCATGCAGCCTGCTATTATATCACAGAGAGAGAGGATGAGAGAGAAACAGGTACACAGGCTTGGTGTGCACTCATTTTGCACTTGCATCTCGCAGACAGAAATAAACCTTCTCGCTTCCCCTGAGAGGCTTCATGCAAATGCTCTACCAACACCCAAATGTCATGCATCCTCCAACTCTGTCCTACCCTCTTTTTGTCGCTCCCTTTGTCATTTGCTCTCTTTCTATATGCCTTTCTTCCCCCCCTTTTTCTCTCACACATTCCACCCATCCCTCTGCAGCGCTGCACTGCTGACGTCAGCAGCCAGGAAGCCCTCTGTACTTCTGAGTGCCACAAATAGACACAGGCTGATAAAAAAGCACCACTGTCCTATAAATAGCCCTGCATGTCTTTGCTCGAATGTGATCGAATGGGAATAGAGCGCTGTGAGAGACCAAGAGAGGAAGGGAGAGAGAGAGAGAGAGAGAGGGTTGGAGGGAGGAAGGGAGGAAGGAGAGGGTGAAGGGGTAGGAGGAGGCGAGGGCCCACAGTGCTGCCCTGGGACCCCGGGAGCCTGCTGTCTGTCCCTCACTCTGACACACTTCCCGGCTCAGATGAAGGGCTTTGTGCTGCTCCGCTCTGCAGCTCTGATATCACACCAGCACATCAGCAGCAGCAGCAGCAGCAGCAGCACACACTTCACTCCTGTTGCTGAGATTTTTTTTTTTTGGCTTTGCATTTGGTGCAGAGGAGGAAAAGGTATCCGGCCATCTGGAAGTTTGGTAGTGAATCACTGCAGATAAGCTGAATTTCATTTGATTTTGCTGAAGTACAGTAGTTGAAGGTTTTTCTTTTTTTTTTTTTTTAGAAGTTTGATGTTGCAGTATTTTCAATAATAATATTATTGACACATTAAAAGCCAGTTTAACCCTCAGTCTATTCCAAAAATGATCACTGTCCTTTATACAGTTTAATCTGTGAAGCTTGTCAAGTTTGATTTCACACAGTATTGTAGTGTGAGATTAAAAGAAAACCTTTTTTTTTTTTTTTTTTTTTTTTTTTTTTTTTTTAGAATCACTGCTGATGAACACTAAAAAAAGACCCCACAGTCATTTGTCTCTTTTTATAGTGCTCTATTGAACAGTTGCCATCAGAATTGTCACAGAAGTGCCAAAGATAAATCAGCATCAAACAACATTTAGGCTGAAAGGTGGCTTTGTAAAGCATCCTCTGCTGTGGTTGCCTTTGTCAAGTTTGGCCATCTGGCTGCTGCATCAGAGGGACATGCTGTCCTCAGTCCTTCCTGCAGTTGCTTTTTTGCTTTCTGTGATCAGTCAACCTTCAATCCAGTCTCGTGATTAAGAGATGTGACTTATTACAGGCAAAAATAAAGCGCTCCATCACCGTTCATCACAATGTTCATCACACCGATGCTGAGGGAGCTGGTCCTGCCAGTGTGAGTTAACATGACACAGAGCATAATAATCCACTAGCTTCATAGCCTATAGCAATGTGTCTGGTGTAACGAGTCTTTAACACAAAGCCCCATATACCATCCTCATGTACACACACTGCTCTTTTGAAGCATTGACTACTCTCACCTCTGGCTCTTTACACCTGAAGCTACTGCGGCAGAATTATTACTTTTGCTTCTGTCTCAGCGGAATCGCCAACCACTACAAATATAATGCAGACTCTCCTCTGAATCTGCACTCCTCCAAAGGGTCGATGTGCACTAGTCCATCTCTGCCTTGTAATTGATTTATCCTCCAGTTAATTGTAATCACAGTAAAGCTTGGGTAGGCTAGTAGCTCACTGCCCTTGTGCTTTCTGTGAGCGTGTGTGTGCGTGTGTTTCGGTGTGTCTGGGTACAGAACGTGATCGTGTGTTCATGTCTGTCCTTGATTACTGAGCGAGCAGCTGTTTTTTGCCATTCTCAGTCCGAGCACAGGTGAGTAAAACACCAGAGACAGCTTCAAAAGGTATCTCCTGCTCTTACTTGAGCTGATGCCTATCTGACAGCTTGTAATGCTCCTGGTCAGAATACCAATCGAGCTGGATGTGTCATATTTGTGCGTGCTGGAATACACACTCCAGCTTGGGGGGAGACCAGCCTGCAGTGTGCAGGATCAGAAATGCCAGGGTAAATCCATCTTGTGATGGTTTTAAGGAACACACGAGGCTGTTTGTGTGCTGGGGCTTTAGGTGGGAGCCTTGGTCAGGTGCTGCTTCTAAACTGCTTGTTTGGGATTATCTGATTACTGGTACAACACTTCACACATTTTTATTCCAAACATATCCATGCATAAAAATGTAATAAATACTACACCACTAGATTCCACTCAGACCAGGGTTTGTACAAGGTGCTGGAACACCTTGAAAATCTGACATTTCTGGCCCTTGAAAAAAGTAGCCTTCTTTGAATAAAATTCAGAGGAGAACAGAATGCTAAATTATTTTATGAAACATATTACTAGCTACTTACTGTAGCTTGCAAGGTAAGACCAGAAGGTTTTGTTAGTAGTTTATTTATACATTTATATTATAGCAGTCTTGACAATTTGAAGTATTGCTTGTGTTGTAGCTGCAGTGTGCAGGCTGCTGTCAGGGTGGACAGAGGTGTGCTGATCGGCACACAGCTGGGTGAGCGGGGAAAATTATGAATGTAGCTGTGCACATACACTATGAGCCACATTTTGTGATAAATATAAATCATGTAGTCCTTAGAACAAACACAAGTTCCTGAATTTTGTGTAGGTACATTTTGCTAATTGCAGTGGCACAAATGAGCTGCAATTCATTCCATGAAGATGTTGCAGAGCTTTTTAACCAGTAATGGCTTCAAGTTTGAGATATTTATTTATTTGTTTGTTTGTTTGTTGAAATGTGCCTGGCACTCCACAGCTGTAAAAATCAATAGCCAATTGGGTCTTTTTTTCATAGACTGCAAAATTTTGATATTTACTAATTTCTTTTGCTGTTTTGAGCATACAGTATTCCAAAACTATACATTGTTAGATTCTTTGTAAGACTCTGATGTGGTTGTTCTCTAACCCAAATTTAAAGGTTGTTTTAGTGTTTTTTATTGTTGTCACTTAGATCTTAGATCCATAGCTCCATTTTTGAATTTGCAGCATTCTTTCACAGCAGATCGACTGTTGTGGAGAAATCAATATCATCCTTAAAAACAAAACCAAGAGCTTCAAAAAGTCCTTGAAAGTCCTTAAATTTGAGTTGCCCCTGTCTGAACCCTACCTCACGCACAGCTCAGGCAGGTAAGGTGAGTCCAGCAAAGCTTTGTGTTGGCCCTCTCCCATGCCTTGGCAGAGACACAGAGGTGCTGGCACGCTTGCAGATTAAGCACTCTGTCCCTGGCCCACTTGATTAAAAGTTCTGTGGTCCAGAACCTCGCTCACTCTCTTGCAAAATGTAAATGTCTCCCCTGTGTTTCGTACTGATGAGTGAATTTGAGGAAGCGTAGAAACGCCTCAAAGATGCAGACTACACCCTGCATTTAGAGGGCTAGCTCACCACAAACATCTCCCTCTGTTACCACAAACACATGTGCTGCAGTAAGACTTTGTAGTGATGTATACTGCTCACTACATAGCTTTTGCATCTGAAGGTTATGTTTATTGTTGAGTGCTAAAGATACATTTCTCTCCCCCCATAGGTGATAGTGGACACCCCCACCAGCCCAGTCACCAGTGGCCTACCCTTATTTTTTGTGATCACAGTAACCGCTATCAAGCAGGTAAGACACTGCCTAATGAGGCTGATGAGTGTTGATAATAGAGATTTTAATGTGATTTTTATTGCCAAGTCCTCATTTCCTCATATTGTCCCTCATTGCATTACATCCTTACTCCCTCTCCATATAACATAATAAGTCCCCCTGCCTTCATAACTCCCTTGCTGTGATTTTTGTATAAAGTACGTGACTAATGCTCTCTTGGGTTTTGTATTAATGTGCTCCGCTGGTGAATTCTGATTGGGGAGGAGACGAAATGCGCTCTTGGGGAATGTGAGCAAATGGAGAGAGAGGGAGCAAGTCTATTACAGAGATACAAATTATCAAGGGGAGTGTCTCTTTCTTTGACTCTGTTGCTGCCATGTCCCAGCTTTGGATGTATTGTTTTAGGATTGGCTTTTTAGTTAGTCTACTGCTGGGTCTTTGAAATGCACAATAGTGGTTGGACTTCCTTCTGCAAATATATGGGGCGCACTGATAGCGCTGGAGCGCCTTCAGCCAGGCTTTGAAGTGGGACACCAAGGCGGTCTGCCCGACTCCATTAGTCAGGCTGAGGTGAACTGTATAGTTCAACTGACCAGCCGTGGAATGCCTCCCCTCCCCTCCCCACTCTCCCCCTTTCATCTACCTGGCATCATTTCTCAGCATCGCTCAACCAGGCTTTCTCTCTCCTCACATCACCTTTCCCAGTAATCCCACTTTCTGGCTCAAGCTCCACCTTGGCACACGCTCTGGTTTTCCTCTGTACCCTCTGCATCTCTGCACCATCTCCTCTATCTCCATCACTATCTTAAAGTACTTATGAAGTCTACACTAGGCATTGTGGCTTATGCTGCTGCAGCAACAGAAATCTTTTTTTTTTTTTTTCCCCAGACTCACTATTATTTCATGTTATAGTGTTCCGATGCACTGCTGGACAATCCCAATCTCATTCTGCTGCTGTAGGCCCTCTTTTTCACATACAGATGAAAGACTACATGTAAAGATTATCTTGTATGCACAGGCATTTCTATACAGTCCTTTACCAAACCTTTACTGTCAGTATATACTGATGTCACGCTGTTCGTTGTCAATGTCCTGTGAGCACTAATCCCACAGAGACAAACTTTTGTACTTTTTGTTGTATTAAGCAAATAACGCAAATCTGATTTTGACATGTTGCCGCAGGGCTATGAAGACTGGCTACGGCACAAGGCTGACAATGAGGTGAATAAGTACCCAGTGACAGTGCTAGAGGACGGCCGGAGGATACGGAAGGAGAGCGAGAAGATCAAGGTACCTTTTATATTTCCTTAGAGACACGTCCAGAGAGAAACTGCTGGCAGCTCGGTGTGACAGTGTTTGGAGTATATGCACATGGGAGAACATTGCTCTACTGAACTGATTAGATGTTCAAACATGGGTCTGATGGTACAGAATGTATCCAGGGTGTTGTGTCAGTAATTCTCCTATGCATTTTTATCTATTTGCATTATTTTTAAAGATTTATGGGTGTCCAAAAGCTTCAAAAGATAAGATGAGCCTTTATTCGTCCCATAGTGGGGAAATTCACAAGATCACACATTAAAAAATACCTTTCAATATTCTCAGTGAACCAAATGACTCCTGGTCGTGTTAAAGTGCTGCTAGCACTGCTGACACCACTGAGAATCAACGCCCAGCTGTCAAAACCAAAACATTGTTCCTTTGTTTAAAACTTCGGACAGCTGCTCCCAGTACAGGAGCTCACACAAGTTAAGTGTAAGCTACCACCTAGGGCTAAATGGACCCCAGCTAAAGTAAACATTTAGCAAGCCAAAGAGAGCCAGAGTTTTTGTCAGTAGTTGGCAGACCAAACCAGAGCTCTAAGGTGACTGAATATTGACCAGCAGTCAGACAGAGGACTCTGCCCAGATTCATGTGGCTCTGTTTAAGCTATATCTTTAAATAGGCAATCGTTTGCTAGTGAATTAGCCACAGCAACTTGATGGGAAATTGGCAGTGATTTAAGTTTATTTTGGAGTCCTTCTGCTTCCTAAAGGTGAACTTGCTTAAAGCTGTGATTGTTTAAATCTCTGTAACTTGTCCCATGCCAAATCCTACCTGATAAATACACTTCAGAGCCTACTATGATGTAATGTGTGAAGTGGTGTTTGGTTGTGTTTCTTTGATCAGGTTGGAGATGTTGTGGAGGTGGAGGAAGATGAGACCTTTCCCTGTGATTTAATACTCCTACAGTCTAGCCGAGATGACGACACATGTTTTGTTACCACAGCAAGTCTGGATGGAGAATCCAACCATAAAGTAAGAAGGACCATTCTGCTGTCCCCCTTTTTTTTTCAGGACAGAGTGGTTAAGTTCAATAGTTTGTAATGTTTATGAGTATTTTCATCTAGGATTGAATAAAATTAAATGTTGTTTAAAATATATAATTTTTCCTTTTGTTTTTATAAATGTGATGCTTATTATGTTCAGGAGAAGGGAAGATTGATCAATTAGATTTAAGAGTAATTATTTAGATGAATTAATATTGGTTTGCTGCCTTTTTTTTAATCATGCACATATGTTCTTATGTCACAGCCGTTTACAAAGACAGTGGAGTTGTATTTATTAGCCTTGCTTTGAAGAAAGTTCTTCAAATTTTTCTCTTGTCTGGTTCCTCAGAAATGTGTGTTTGTGCCTTTTTATTCTCTGGTGTGAGTCACAGACTCTAGATATCTTTTGTCTCCCTGTTCTTGTAGTGTCAGTGTGTGAGACGTAGAGGAAGGCTAAAATTATCAGTTGACCTGAGCCAGTCAATGCTCACTCTCTCTGTCTCTCTGCCTTTCTTTTTCCCAGACACACTACACAGTACCAGACACAGAGAAGAATCTGGAATCTCTCAGCGCCACCATTGAGTGTGAACAACCACAGCCTGACCTTTACAAGTAGGCACTCATCATGAGGTCCCAACAAATTCACACCACAAGCATGCGTTGCCTTCGGTTTGTCGGGCCAGGGATTAACTCAGTGTCAGTTGAAAATGTCCTAAATGACTCTAATATTACCACAACAGATTGTTAAGTGGACGTGTTTTGGCAAGCTATAGAGTACTTATGCGTGGTTGGTTTCATATTATGAAAAGTGGAAGTGGGCCTGGTATTTCCAGTTATCTTTGGTTTGTTCAAAAATAGTTAATTCTTATTCACATTTAAGAATCTCACCTCAGTCAACACACAGCCTCTGGCTCCCCCTTGGGACAAGGAGTAGCAATAATGCCCTTTAGCCAGGCATCAGAATGTTTTTTGAGATGTGCTAAGCAAGCTATGTTGCCAAATGCTTGCTATTCAGTGTCAATAACACTGACAGCATGCTGCTGGCTAACCACCAGTAATTAGCTGGCTCCCAAACCTCTGCAACTGATTTTAGGTCAATGAGTACTTACAGTTTTATAAAGTAAATGGACTCTGGATGGATTTGGACACCTAATGTTCAAATCCACTCTGGTATTAATAGGTTGAACAATATCTAATAGAAATATCAGTTGTACTTTTTACAAATGTCTTCAGCTCCTGATTACGCATATAATTCTCTTCCAGGTTTGTTGGCCGTATGCACATCGACAGAAACGATCAGGAGCCTGCAGTAAGGTGAGAGCGCCCATGCACAACTATGTCAGCCCACTTTAAGTGAGAGCAAAATCAAAACACAGTTGCTTAAGCACTCATTTGTTTCCCTTTGCATCACCAACAAATCATTGTTCCATTGATCCTTCATTGCAGACAAGCATTAAAATTAAAACAGGCTGGCATTGCTTCAGCCGTTGCTTCCAAAGAACTCCCACAGGCATTTATCATTGACTGCTTTGTAATGGCCATATAAACAAATGCCAGTGTCCTTCTCAAGAACACTGGGACTGGTGTAAGCCCAGACTGCAGTCATACTGTGTATTGTCACTGCGTATTTTAGAGTGGATGCCAGCTTGCCTGCCAGGTTTCCATTTAGAGATTGTAGGAGTGTGTACATTGCACAGCCTCTGTATGACTAAACTGTTTGATCTACTGATGTGATCGTGCAGGTCTTTGGGCCCAGAAAACCTTCTGCTGAAAGGGGCAACTTTAAAAAACACTCAGAAAATCTGTGGTAAGTGAGGTGATATTGACTTTATCTCAATAACTTGTCGTTGAAGAAAGCTCAGTATTTAAAAAGCTTATCCCTCTTCTCCTTTTTCCTTTCTCAAGGTGTTGCAGTTTACACTGGCATGGAGACAAAGATGGCACTCAACTACCAGGGCAAGTCTCAGAAACGGTCTGCTGTGGAGAAGTAAGTTCAGAGGAAATGGTGTAAGCAAGTTTATAATACGTGACAAACCCTTGGTACTTATTCATTTGATTTGTTATATTTTCAGGTCAATCAATGCTTTCCTTCTGGTTTACCTTTGCATACTGGTGAGCAAGGCCCTAGTGTGCACTACACTTAAGTATGTGTGGCAGAGCAAGCCCGGGCAGGATGAGCCTTGGTACAATGAAAAAACCCAGAGGGAGAAGGATACTAACCAGGTGAGTACACATTTAAGCAACCTGCCTGTCTTTGTGTTGAAACAATGAACTCTGATACACACCATAACAGCCCAAACAAAACCTGTATCAAAAATGGTAAAAACACAATCCAAAAATGGGAACTTTCTTTTGCTTAAATGAAATAACTGGAACAGTGCATGTCTAGAGCAGTACTGGGATTAGCACTGCTGGGAGAAGAAGAGCTAATAGGTCTTGATAGCATTGCATCATTACA
Organism: Centropyge bicolor; assembly: GCA_037975185.1. Lineage (NCBI taxonomy): Eukaryota > Metazoa > Chordata > Actinopteri > Pomacanthidae > Centropyge > Centropyge bicolor. The sequence continues at coordinate 9,066,488 of JBBMOC010000002.1, forward strand.
ATGCATTATGTTTATTGCTAATGTTCCTGTTGCTCAAAGGCATCTGTTAACACCCTGTGCAGGCTCGCAGTTGAAACTTCTAAGGTCACATTTTCATTATATTGAAGCGTTTTCAGAGTTCCAGCCTCTTCTGATCCACACTAATAAAACTCCTCTCAGTGAAATGGCCACTGCGGACCTGCAGTACATTGTAATATGGTCCATGTCATTGGTTGTTAACCTTCTGCCCTAGCTCTCAATGAACTGTGATACAACCCTATGATTTCCATCATGTCCATGTTTGTTTTTTTGCGACTACTGATCTTTATGTAAGCATGTCATGTAGGATACATACATAGAGTACACTGTAGTTGCACCATCCTGCAAAGTGCTGCAATATCTGATAACAAGATAAGATATATATTTAAATTTGAATGTGCCTCTCCTCTTATTTTTTTTCAACAGTACCTAAAGATGTTCACTGACTTCCTGTCCTTCATGGTGCTCTTCAACTTCATCATTCCGGTGTCCATGTATGTGACGGTTGAGATGCAGAAGTTTTTGGGATCTTTTTTCATCACATGGGACAAGGACTTCTTTGACCCTGAAATAAAGGAGGGGGCACTGGTCAACACTTCAGACCTCAATGAGGAGCTGGGACAGGTCAGGCAGATGGACAAAATTAAATGAAACATTTTAATGTCAGAAATGAATGTAATTAGGGAATTGCTCTCTGCAAAGATAACTTAATTGTCTATTGATTTCCCTAGAGGGAAATACGAGTGTTACAGAAACACAAAGACAGAAATAAGTACAGATATTGTAGAAACTTAAAAAATATATATATAATATATAAATAATGTAGGTATATCAAATAAGAATTGAATAAAACAGAAACTGTACAAGAGTAATTAAACTCAAAATACAGCAGTAACAGAAATACCATATACCTTATACCTTACCTATGCCGACCTAAACTCAGAGCAAAGCCATGTGTTATTAAAAATCTGTAATTCTTAATTTAATCTTTGAATGACAAATAGATGTTCGAAAAATATTTCTCTTTTTGTTTTAATACTTGAAATTTGGAAAAGAAAGCCATATTACAAATGAGACCAAGTTAAGATCAATCAAAATGTGTTCGCCAAACTGATCTGAACAGTCCTACTGTAAACTATGAGCTGCTTATAACAACAGCAAATTGGCTGTGCTGTCCTGACTTCTCCTGTTTTTATGGCACATCTAACTCAAACAGTGCTGCCATAGATCAGTCACACTTGGTTTGCCAGATGATTACTTCAATTAAAGGTGATGCTTCGTTAAACTGATTAATGCAAAGCAATTCTTTCTGGGAGTGATTGCCTAATCTTATTGTTGGAACCTGTTAAATGGGCAACTGAATGTTTATGGCTTTGGAAGCGTCTGTCATGTATTTTTATCGCGTTGCCTGCAGGTGGAGTATGTCTTCACGGACAAGACAGGCACCCTGACTCAGAATAACATGGAGTTCATCGAATGTTGCATCGACGGCTTCCAGTACAAGTACCGCGATGCGAGCTCAGAGTTGGACGGATTCTGTGTCACAGATGGACCTGTGAGCAAACTACAGCAGAAAGCTGGCAGGGTGGGTGTTGTGGCGTCCCTCCATCTGTTGTAAAAGTCACACAGGCAGCAACATATGGCCATTACATAGCTCGCTGCGCAGAAAGACCCTTCATAGGCCACCCACGTACAGTCTCCTTGACATGTCAACATAAGCACTCAACATGGAGGGGGAGCAAAGTGGATGTGTGCTCTTGACATGAACACCTGATAACACTTTACAGACTGTTGCACTTATACAGACATATTGATAAGAAGGCAATTTAGACAAATGGTTGTAAATCAGCTTCAGCTGAACTCCAGCTACTGTATATGACTCCTTGTGCGGCTGTAAAACCAGTTTATTATTGATTAATAATTGTACATAAAAATATTTTACTTTCATTTTCCTGTATTAAGCCATGTTCATGTTGTGTTCTTAGGAGAGGGAGGAGCTGTTTCTGCGTGCCCTGTGTCTGTGCCACACAGTCCAGGTGAAGGAGTCTACAGAGCAAGGTCAAGGCCAAGCTGATGGGCTGACAGACCAGGTGGACGGCTTAGGGCTGGATGGAGAGATGGTCCATCCTCCGCAGGAACAGAGAGGCTTTATAGCCTCCTCACCTGATGAGGTTGCTCTGGTCAAGGGTGCCATGAGGTACGAGATGGGCTGTCACGACTCAATGTGTTGAACTGACATTGTAGCAATTGTAGCAAAGAGCAAGTATGTCATTTTGAATATGAATATCATAGAATGTATTTTGAAAATCCTGGATGGTATACATTTATTATACCCTTCATTCATGTGGCACATGAGAACCTAAATTGCTCATGTGTTTGTGTCCATCTGCAGGTATGGCTTCACATTTCTGGGTCTCGAAAGTAAAACCATGAAAATTCTCAACAGGAACAACGACATTGAAATGTGAGTCAGTAATTACTTAGACAAAAGTTTTTATTCCTATTTTTCCTTTTACATTTGCACTACAGCTTTTATTTTATTTTCTTTTTGCACTTCCCAAAGGTATGAACTGCTTCATGTTTTGAACTTTGACCCCGTGAGAAGGCGAATGAGTGTAATAGTCAGATCCAAATCAGGTGAGCTTGAGATTACTGTCTGATTTATTGCACTGATCGTGATTTAATATTGGCCTTCAGCCCTCACCATGCTGTGTGTTTTATTTGTGTGTCTGTATGTTTGTGTGTTTTTGTGTCCAGGTGACACACTGCTCTTCTGTAAGGGAGCAGATTCTTCCATCTTTCCCCGCGTCAGACAGGAGGAGGTCGAAAGGATACGCATGCATGTGGAGCGCAACGCAACAGTGGGTGACATGAGCAAATTGCCTCTCCAAATCCAGTAGATTCTTTATATATTGTATGATTTGAGGGTCAGACAGCTATTCGTTTAAGATTACAATGATGCCACAACTTTTTTTGTTTTCTTGAGTGCATTGCATACATTGTGTGCTGTGTGTTTCACTGTTCAGGAGGGTTACCGGACACTGTGCGTGGCCTACAAAATTCTCAGTGCAGAGGAGTACGCCCAGGCAGATGCAGGATTGAGGGAAGCTCGACTGGCTCTGCAGGACAGAGAAGAGAAGCTCATGACTGTTTACAACCAAGTGGAGACCGGCATGAGTCTGATAGGAGCCACTGCTGTAGAGGATCGGTGGGTATTCGCACAACATAACCGTAAAGATTTCATGAAGGGACCTGCTGGTGTTTCAATTTTGTTTTCTTGCATGCAACTGTCATCCTTCCTCTCCCCTCCCTCTTATTAAAGATAATTGGAAAAAAATTTAGTCACAAAATCTCAGAATACACCTAAAATTGAGTGGAGAGGACAAAAGTTTGGAGAAGGCAGCAATGAAACAGTGTTTCATAAGCACACTGTTCTGACTTGGTAAGATAGATTGTCATTGTTCTCAGGTCGCCTCTCTGCTCTGTTACTGTAATGAATTAATTCTTATCTGATCTCATCTGTTGTTTATGCAGCCGCAGCCTGCTGCTGTTTAACTTTAGGGCCCTCTCAGTACCACCCTTTCCCCTCGCTTCATTCCTTTTTCCACATGTCACCAGATTACTGGTAGTGATTTGTTCAGTATGACTAATCTAATTCCACTTTAGTGATGCTGACAGCCAAAAGTACTTTTTTTCTAGAGCTTTTTAAACATAAGCTCACAGTGCCATCTTGTGGTTGACATTTGGTACTCAACAATGTTGAGAATGAAAAGTTAATAAGAGGCAGCATGTATTGTAATAGAAGTACTATTGATATTAGAAAATCCATAACAGTAACTATCACAAAAGGATGGAACTCTTATTGCATCATACATCAGTGTTGAAAATACATAATTTGAAATACATAAATAAGAAATTAATTTGGATCAAAGTGTAATTATAGTCTTCGCAAATTACTTGAGCAAAAGGATGTGGATATCACCCCCCCCCCCCCATTCCCATTTTGGTGATAGTATTAATATCTTAGAGTTAGTTAATAATATTTTATTTCTTATCCCCAGGCTTCAAGAGGAGGCGGCAGAGACCATGGAGGCTCTTCAGGGGGCAGGCATTAAGGTTTGGGTCCTAACAGGGGACAAGATGGAGACGGCAAAGTCCACCTGTTACGCTTGTAGATTGTTTCAGAGAAATACAGAGCTGTTGGAGCTGACGGTGCGTACTCTGGAGGACGGAGAGAAGAGGCGTGAGGAACGACTGCACGATCTCTTGGTTGAATACCACAAGAAAGCTGTACAGGATGCACCACCCGTCAAGGCAGGCGTCACCAGGTTGGCACCTTCACTTGTATGATATTTATTTAGGTTATTATGTGACACTTCAGAGTGTTCATTTATCTAATCTGAATCGCATTGGTGATTAATCTCATTTCCTTGTTCTGGTTTGTAGGTGCTGGTCTTCGGCGGGCCAGGATTATGGCTTTATAATAGATGGAGCCACCCTGTCGATGGTGCTCAACTCCTCCTCTGAATCCAACTCGAGTTGCTACAAGAACCTGTTCCTGCAGATTTGTCAGAACTGCACATCTGTGCTCTGCTGCCGCATGGCTCCTCTACAGAAGGCGCAGGTCTGAACAATCACTTAAAATGTAGAAAATATTTGTTCATTAAAGAACCTAAATTATGAGCACTTGGTTTCACATTTTTTAACAGCTGCCCCTCTGTCTTACTCCATTTTTAGATAGTTAAAATGGTGAAGAACTCTAAAGGAAGCCCAATCACTCTCTCCATTGGAGATGGTGCCAATGATGTCAGCATGATTTTGGAAGCTCACGTTGGCATTGGTAAGAAATATCCTACTGGATAACAAATCACTAATTGTTGATTCAAATGGAGGAGAAGTTAACCTTTTGGTGTGTGTGCTTTGTTTCTGATGTTTCAGGTATTAAGGGTAAAGAGGGTCGGCAGGCAGTGAGGAACAGTGATTACGCCATCCCCAAACTTAAGCACCTCAAGAAACTTTTGTTGGCTCATGGGCATCTCTACTATGTTCGCATCGCACACCTGGTGCAGTATTTCTTTTACAAGGTAGGAAGAACAGACGCTTGTGCCACATTGCCTTCATATCATTCTTCAGGCTAAGAACTTATTGTGGGTTTCAGCAAAGCCTGTATTTCCCAAACACACCCACGCACTAAGTTGATTTGAGGATTATGTGGTGAAGAGACAGATTTGACAGAATCAATACTCTTAACAAATTAAACAGATTTTTAGGTTGAATTCAGGTTAATGTATTTGTACCTACGGTACAAGCACATGAGAACTTATGAATGCATTTGATGTTCTTTGATGTTTTCATGCATCAGTGTGTCTGTTCTCTTTCTCTGTTTGCCTGCAGAACCTTTGCTTCATCTTACCTCAGTTTTTGTACCAGTTCTTCTGTGGCTACTCCCAGCAAGTGAGTGTGTCCTGAGGCCCTTTGAGGTTCAAAGATGTTCTGAACATGAAAGGAGGCAGTGTCCCTTGAATCCACACCTCGTCGTCCTCCTGAATGCCAGACTCTTTCCCTCAGATTGCCCCTCCTTCACTGCCCCTGGGATGTTTGAGTTCTGATTGATGTTTTTATTCTGACCTAGACTATGTAGCACTGTTAAGATGATAGAGACATGTGTCACCACCATGGTACATCATATGGGGATATTATGTTATCATGGTGACGTGTATGTTGTCACACAATAACTTATGCAGTAGAGGAAGTCAGGTATGGATTAGATGACCTGTTTACACTTTGGAGCATGTTGATGGTTATTAGAAAGAGATAAGTGTATTGAATATTATAAATAAACACCCACGCTGAATTTGATTGCCTGCAACATATAGGGACAGAGGCATGTTTACCACTGTGTTACATCACCTTTTCTTTCAACAACACTCAGTAAGCACTGGGGAATTGAGGACTCTAATTGTTGAAGTTTTTAAAGTGAAATTCTTTCCCATTCTTGCTCGAGATAAGACTTGACCTGCTCAACAATCTAGGGTCTCCATTGTCGAATGTTTTATTGTTCTGTGTTCATAAAAAAACTTCTCCTGACAAAGATATATCTGTTAATTAGTCCTTTATCTAATATAGATATATAATCTCTTTGTGAGATAAGTGATATGGTTTGGTTTTTCTATTTGTGAACAGTGAGGGTGAATATTCATTCTTCTTCATGGTCCCTGACTTAAATCTTCCATAAGTACATGAAAGATGAACTGACAGTATGTGCAGGTACGATGGTGTGTATGAGTTTTGTCCTCTCCATGATATTAACCCCTGGTTCCCTCGTCCCTCCTCCTCCTCCTTACCAACCCATCCCCCTTCACTTCCCCCCTCCTGCTCCCATCCTCCCCAGCCCCTGTATGACGCGGCCTATCTGACGATGTACAACATCTGCTTCACCTCTATGCCCATCCTGGCTTACAGCCTTCTGGAGCAGCACATCTGCATGGAGGTTCTGCTGGACAATGCTACCCTCTACAGGTAAACCTGGGAATCTTGTCCGCAACACACTTCCAGGTAGATGTAGATGTGTTTGTTAAGTTGCATCCTTTACATAAAGACAAACAATATTCATTTAAGATTTTCTTCTTGATGTTTTGGATCTAGAATCAATGTTTTAAGCAATAATAATTTGATTAATTGATTGAATGGCCAATCTTTATTTTGTTCTGAAAGAAATAAAAAAGTGGAAAGCAGAAGTATTACTTTAAAATAGTACTTGCACAATAAGTGAAAATGAGATTATAGCAAGGTGGAGGCTGAGTCATATTTTATCATTTATATTATTTATTTTTTAATTATTATTTTATTATTTAATTATTTTAACACCTTAATGTCTGTGATGGTGAACAAGTCATGAAATGAAATGTTAAAATTGTGTGCTTTAGTTGTCAGGTTTTTTTTTTTTTTTTTTTTTTTTTTGAGATTATACGCAAATAATGACTTATCTAATCTTCATCTCTCATGACTTTCTTTAGAGAGATTGCTAAGAATGCCATGTTACGGTGGGGACCGTTCCTATACTGGACCTTACTTGGAGTCTTCCATGGCTTGCTCTTCTTCTTTGGTGTCCGGTATTTGTTCAGTAACCCAGCACTGCAGGATAATGGCCAGGTTTGATTTAATTCACCCTCCAAATGGATGTGATATTAAATTACTTGAATACACATTGTCTCCTAAGTAAATTTTCTTATTTGTCTTATTTTATTACAGGTTTTTGGGAACTGGTCATACGGAACGATTGTCTTCACTGTCCTTGTCTTCACTGTCACACTAAAGGTACTGTTTGTTTGTTTTTTATATGAAATGGTTTATCACTGTTTTATAGTTTTACCAGAGTTCGGACCAGATATATTGTCTGGCAGAACACTGACTTTGGAAAAATGTGTTGGACATTTGACATGTGCATGTGGTGACTTTTCTCTGCCTCTGTAGCTTGCTCTGGACACACGGCATTGGACATGGATCAACCACTTTGTTATCTGGGGCTCCCTGGCTTTCTACGTGTTTTTCAGCTTCTTCTGGGGAGGAATAATATGGTTAGAAAAGCTCCACATAACATAACCTCTCTAGTATTATTTTTATTTAACCCCTGTTGCTCTTCCAGCGGGTGTAAACCAAAGTGTTCCCTCTCCTGCAGGCCTTTCCTGAGGCAGCAACGTTTGTACTTTGTGTTTGCCAACATGCTGAGCTCGGTGTCAGCCTGGCTGGTCATCATCTTGCTCATCCTGCTCAGCCTACTGCCAGAGATCCTGCTTGTGGTGTTCCGCAAACCCCGCGGGCCCCACGCTCGACAGGTAGAGCTGAAACACACACACATGGCCTGACACACACATTAGCTCTCTACTTCACTTGCTCTCTCTCTCTCTCTCTCTCTCTCCCCCCTCCTTCAGGATCTCTGTCCCAGTTTCACCATGCTCAAACTTACATATATTTGTTGTGACAATTTAACTACTTATTTTCTCACGGATGCTTGATGTATTTCCAAATGAAGTGAGATACATGGGTGGGGTTTGGTTATGAGAGGAATTTCAATAAAATCTTTTGAATATGGTCGGACCACTCTAAAGCGAGCAAGATGTTATGTATACAATACTTCACTAGTCCAAACAGTGACCTCTGATCTCTGCTCACGACTTTAATACACAGGCTAATGGTGATGTTTTGTATAATGGGTGGGGATAGCTAGTTGCTCTCATTTGATTGAAGACATGTATAAATATGGACCCAAGCTCAAGATTCAGGATTAGAACTTTGAAAATGCTTTTTTTCCTCTACTGCATTTTTGAGATCGCTTGTTGGTACGATTGCATTTCAGAGGGACGGTTTCTCCATTTCCTCCAGAAGACAGCTTTCTCAGACATACTTTGTCATTAGCTCCCCATGAGGCTAATGTGTTTTCCAAGCAGCTGGAAATGATTGGTGGCATGCGCTGTGCTTTTGGGCGCGTTCCTTATTTATTTATTTTTTTTAAGATTGTGTCTAGACTTTATTTGGGAAAAGTAACGAACCAAACTAAATGTTGTGCACATAGTCGTACAGCAGTTTTGTGCATTATGGATGAGTGTTTGTTTTTGACTGTGTGTCTGTCTGGAAGAATCAAATCAACAATGTGTAAAATATTTTGGTAGCAGGACAGGGCATATTGTAGACTTTGCATGATAGTTGTTGCAATAGGTGGTGTAGAGTAAGAATCTCGTACTTCTAGGCATTTGTTTAACACCCCCTTTAACCAACTTTATTTTCCAAACTTGTGCCTCTTGCTTCTGCACTTTAACACATTCTTCTTGCTCTGTCTCACCCTCTTATTTCTTCTCCTCTTCCTCTTTGGACCCGCCTCCCCTAAAGATGAAACATCGCCTTCCTTCCTCGGGGACATCCACTATCTTCATGTTGTCGCAGACCGCTAGCACTCACAGCTTCTCATGGAGTGACTGAGGTCTCTTTTTCTTTCTGTCAGCTCCTATACTTAAGTCCCTTCCTGCAGAGTTTCTGTGTCTGCCAGTCTTGCTTGTTTCCCACCTGTTGTGTCCTTCCTCTCCCACTGTTTGACTCCTTCCTTGCCCTTTAAAGTAACCTCGGGTGGCATTCACTGGCTTTTGACAGCCCCCACTCGGTTGCACAGAGTAGGTCAAACAATTCAGATGCATTATTACATCAGGAATTTTATCTTTGGAGGGCCTCATCTTTAAACCTTGACTTGAGGGCTGTTCTTTACACATATGTTTGATAAATTGGGAGGAATGTTGGTCAGTGGGCTCACCCAGTGCGCACCCTATCCAGCAGTGTGGAGTAGGACCGGGCGTCCATGCTGAACACGTGCAGTCAGTCTTCCATTCTTGTCTGTCCAGTTGTATCAGTCAGTGTCTCCCTCCCAGCTGCCTGTGCTGCTCCAATGCCTGCTGCCTCCGCATGTCAAGTCAGGTGAATGCAGCACGTCAAAGCACCCAAACTTAGCTGCATGAGGCTCAAGTCAACAACCTCATCCTGGATCCTCACCACAAACCCTGCGGGCCACTGCATTTTGTCTGTGCCTGTGTGTGCGTGCGTTATATCGTACAAGCTTTTTGAGAAATGTGGAGGATAGTAGTATCAATCTGGACCAATTATTATAGAGTTTAGGCTTCTGAAAATTATTATTGCAACAAAAAGGTGTCGATAAAGTACTGATTATCATTGTCCACCTGTCCAGGTTTGAAGTCTTTGTGTATGTATATGTTTGTTCCCTGTGTGTATGTGTATGTCTGTGTGCAAGGGAGAGCACAAGATGGCGAGAGAAGCGAAGTGTGTGTGTGTTTGTCAGCGTAGTGATGTCATTGGTGTCTCTTGCCTCACCCTTCTAGAAGAAGCCGGGTCAGTCGAATGTGGGGGACCACCAGTCTCCCCGGTCTTCAGCCAGACCCCTGCTCATGAGAACCTTTTCAGATGAGTCCAATACTGTCATTTAAACAGGTACCAGCCCACCTTCAGGCCATTTAAGCCAATCAAAGACTCCCCCCCCAGACAATCTTTCTAGCTGCCCTGGTCCCTAACTCTGAGTTTTAACAAGAAAATCAAAGGCATAATAGGCATACAGGCCTCTTTCAACAAGACCCAGTGTGTTGTGGAAGCTGATATTGGCTGGCTGAAGAGATGCACGTTTACTTGTCAGACTCAAGATTGTAGTGAAAATGGTCAAACGGTGCACTTTATTTAACATATGAATGCATCCACAGGCCTAATGTTGCAAACTTAAATTTTATGTTAAGTATAGACACATGCTCCTTTCAGCCTCCCTTTGGAAGCCCAGCTTTTATTACCTTCTGCATGTGCTTTTAAGCCCAATTTATATGTGTTTCATTTCAGTCCATCTCATTCTTGGACCTGGAATGTCTGAGTGTGTTGAAGTGTTGGTGTCAGTTTGATCTGGTTTTCTGATCGGAGCGTAAAACCAACAGAGTTGGTCTGTGATTACAACTTGTCTGACATCAGTGTGCTGTTTGTAACGTGGTGGTGGTTTGGTCTTGGTTGTTTCGTCCTGTGTGCACGTCCAAATCTGTTTTGGTGGTCGCCGTCTGCTTATTTTCTTGACAAATAATGGATGCATTTGTGAGTGCTGAGCTTACCTCACTGCATGATGTGATGATGCCTCAGGCCGAATGCTGCTGCATTACATACAGGGGGTGAGAACATAATGAAAGGAAACATCACCTGATGAAATATTTTCAAAATTGTAGCAGGTAAAAAATATGGGAAAAAGTGTTACATAAATAAAAAAGACTTAACAGAATAAATAACCATTTGAATAAATGAAGACAAAACATGAAATATACAGTATATACCATGAAATTATCCAATAACCCAATCCGCTCATTATTATGAAATATTATCAGCCACCTTTTTTCCCACAATAGCTGTTAATTGTAGTGTTTGTCTTTCAGCATGATATTCCTCTCAGTGGCTGTTGAATTTCATAATGCCACTTTTCAAGTCTTTGCTTGTCAGTCAAGACAAGTTATGTGATCGGCTGCTCACATAACTGGCTGCCTGCTCAGCTTAGTGATGAGAAGTAGCTTTTTAAAATATGAACATTGTGGTGAAAAAATGAAAACGTATTGGATTATTCACAATTTTATGGCTTATTGTATATTTAGTCTGCATTTAATAATATGATTATTTATTTCCTAACATCTGTTGATGTAATATAACACTTTTAGCCTATATTGATAGATTAATAATAAAGGCAGTTATCCAGAAGACTGTGTAGTAGGTTTGACTTGTTTAAACCTGTTTTCAAATGTCCCGTTAAAGGTATGTTTCAGTGATTTTGATGGCAGCAATATGAAGAGCACTGGATGTGTTCTGGGGTGACAGGGCATCTCTGCACCTTTGCACTTGATATTGTGTTTTCCCTCTTTGTTCGCCCCCTGTAGGTAGGTCAGATTGTCACACCTCCCATCAGCCTGACATCAGGAGTCACCCATATCTGTTGCTCAGCTTCACTGTTTAACCTGCATTTCTATTCTCCCAATAGCTGTCAGAGGACGGCGTGCAACCAACATCCAGGTAAACTAAAGCCAGACAAATCTAACTGTCTGTCCCTGCTGAGCTTCAACAGATCAGTACACTTGGGTTAAATTTGGGAGCGTTTCCTTTACTAATACCTGCTTGTCTCTGGTGGCGGGGAATTTTTGTTTTAAACATTTATTTTATATATCATGGTACGTTTCCAATCACCTCTAATTCTCTGATAATTTTCACTGATTTCAAGGTGTCTCATCCTCGTCCTCTTGTTGACACAAGCTCATAATGAAAATGCTGACGTTTTAAACCTTCTTCTTTTCCAGATTGCGGCTGTCACACCACTATCCTACAAGCATCTGAAAGGACGTGAGTGAAAGGCAGCAAGGACTCGCAACAACGATGGCATCAGCTACTTTTCAGGGTCCTGTGCCGATCGGCTCAGAGCTGCCTGCCATCACGCCTGATCTGGAAGGAGGAGAAGAGGAGGAGGAAAAAATGAGAAGAAAAAGAGAGATGTGCTGACTCGGGGGAAGGGATAAAAAGGGGTTTAGCAGTCTTTTGACTTGCGTCTCTCTGCTCCGTCCTTCTCTGCCCAGTCCAGACAGCTCCTAACCCCCCCACGCATGCCTGCAGAGCTGTGCCCTGCATTCTTTTTTAAAGTATCTACTCAGATGACAGGCATGAGTTTTCTTTCTTTTACTTCTTTTTTTCTTTTTCTCTTTCTTTTTTTAAAAAAGAAAAATACTAGCTTACAAATGAATGCATACACGGCTGCCTTGTCAGTAGCTCTATACCCAACTGCTGTGTTTTAACAAGCAGTTGTAATATCCACTCCAAGAATGGTTCACCTGCATGAGAGAAGGCTCTAAAGAACGCTTCACTCCACTGATGTTCAGTCACAGCAACATTTTTATTAAGACATAACGATCCCATTCGCAAAGGTTAAAGGTTATTCTGTTTTACAGTTCTTGCGCTTTTCAACGGTTATTCTTTAAAATGGTTATTTATATCTTTCAGGAAATACACTCCACAGGTTCAAATGATTCAAGATGAAAAGTTACTGAAGGTGATACAGTTCTGCTCAGAGTAGCAAACAGACTGTTTGAACGGGTTTCTGGTTTATAGATTATTACATGAATATTTGTTTAAATGGTGATTCTTTATTGCAGAGGCTTTCAAAGTCTAAGACTGTGGCCTCACCTCAGATAAAACTTGGAGCAACAGCATCCCCTCACCCCCCTTTAGTTGCTTAGTTTCACTCATTTCCTTTGGGTGTTTATGGAGTCATGGTTGTTATTTGATCTCATAGACACTCAACAATTGAGCAAACATAGCCTAATATTGCTGCATGACATAACTTCAGACTACACCAAATACATTAAAAAAAAGGTTTGTCCTCAGGCATTTATTAATTTCTGACTCTGGGAAAGTGGGAAAAAAAGTGAAATTCCCCAAAACTACTGTATCTCTTTAACCAAATCACACACATTTACACTAGTCTCCTTTTGTTACCTAGAATTTGTTCACTTCCATTCACTGAGCCTCCCCTCGGAGGAGGCCCGAGTCCCACTTTGAAAACCTCTGCTCTGTTGTTTACTAAAGTATCAGAGGGTTTAACCAAGGCCATATTACCACTCAGTCCAAAAAGTGTGTGTATGTGTGTGTATGAAAGATTGAGAGACAGATTAGAGATGTTAAGCATATTCTGGCAATGAAAAATTGCTCAGAGCGTGACCTAAATCTTCCAACCTCAGAGATAATTTAAGAGTCCATTTAAGATGAGAATATTAATATATGTGCTGTACTGTATATAGCTTAGAGATGTATGATCCGCTCAAAGCCAAAAAGATGAACGTAATGTGATCAGATTCTGTCCACACAAGTGTGACCTGAGAGTGACAAGTCGGTGTGTGTGTGTATGCGTGTGCCCGCGTGTTACATAAGTGCATGGCAGCTGGACTGGATGAGAAAAGCCAGAGCCGCCTGTGTGTCATGAAAACCAGGATTACTTGAACCTTGTTGATGTAGTTGGGTTAGACATCTCCTGCACTATTAAGGAAACTGGTTTCTTCAACGCGTAGAAGGTCACTGAGGCACATGAATATATGCCTGAGCACACACACGCGCACATATCAGATAGACGAGAACAACACACGCACAATAATCATACATATTGTACACATAAATGCGCACATGCACTAAAGCCTAAATGAGGTATTTATGTTCATTACCCATGATGTAGTTTGCATTAGTTGTCTTGGGCAGGATGAAGTTGGGAGTGTTAAAAAAAAAAAAAAAAAATCTGCTCCAGTCCTGCAGAGTCGATGCTGTTAATGCCACTGTGAGGCTCCACGCTCCATCTCCTCGTTTCTGTTTCTGCGGACGATGGAGCGTTTGGCCTTTGGTTCCTTCCTTTAACTTTCTTGTTTGTACTGCTTCATACATTCCATATAAACATGCCATGATTTCAAACACTTTAAAATGCTGTTTTTGAATATAATCTTCTGTTGTTCTGTTTTTCTCCCACGAACATGTATCGTCTGTTTGGCATATTTATTAAGTGTTCTTTTATTCACAAATGTTATACTTTTATTACATAAATCTTTGTTGTTGTTTTTTATTGTGGAGCGTGGTCAGCTTTGTGCCAGTTGAGTTGGTCTGTGTTACTCCAGCCCTGATGTGAGCCTGTGCCAAGCTCATTTGATAGTCTTTGTCACATATGCAAAGACAGGCAGCCCCCCCGATACACCCCTGAAGTCAACCTCTAAACCAGTGCCACTCCTTTCGCCAGGTGATTTTAATGCCTGGTTTAAATTGACGAGTATCTGTCACTAATCATTTATGTTTTGTATTACAGAATCTGTCAGTATGGTGATGTTAGAGTTCACGACTTCACTGATCAAACAGTAACTCCAATGCTGTACTTTGTAGTACCGGCCTTGTATTTCACCTCACTGACATATCTGATATAGTGCATCTGCAGAGTGGCTCATGCAGTAATTAACGCCAAATTGAGATTTTAAAAAAATCAGTTAATGTTGATTCATTCTTTAAAAGAAAATGGGGAAAAACGCACCTGCCTTTCAGTGTCATTTTCTACTAAGAGTCTGTTTTTCTGATGTTGGGAAAGAGGAGGCTTTACTCTGTCGCCTCCAGACTGCACTGTGCAAGTGGACACACTCAGAGGGGCTGCCTGCTTTGTTAACAAATGAAAAACCTTTAACTGACATCAGAGATGCTATTTTCAGTGCTTAAAAAAAAATTCTTGGAATCTAATGTTTTGCCTGTCTAAATGAAGAGTATAAAAAGAATGGATTGTATTTTTAATGCAACCCTTTTCCAGCCACTTTTTGTAAGAAAATCAAAACATCCCAAAAAAACAACAACCCAAAACAAACAAAAAAAAAAGCACGAGAGGCTCTGTGGTTGTGAGCGCTGTCCCTGTCTGTGAGGGGGTGGAGGTGGCTGGCACCTCCACAGCCCCTGCGTCGTCAAGCAGGGACACCTCATCACGTCCAGCCCTTTGGGTCTCCAGCCTCAACACTCCAAACCTCCAAGCTGAATGTACCTCTTTGAAACTAGTATATTCAAAACCTGAAGATTTTCTGTAATAAAGCAGAATGTTTTGAAGATAATCTAATGTCTTATAGTGCTCTTTTTTTCCCCCCTTCCTCTGCAGCGGCTGCGAGTGTCTATGCATGCATGTGTGTGTTTGTGTGGGCGTGTGCATTTGACCACACTAAGCAGATACTGTGCAGTAATGAGATGGCTGAGAGGATAAGCTGGATCAGCTGAGTGGCTGCGTATCAGGACAGCGTGCTGCTGCTCTCCCACTGCTCCATGTGTGGCCTGGCATCAAGAAAACATCAAGCATTGTGAGTCACTGTGTAGAGGAGGTTTTGCATACACATGCTGTATATTTATAAGTTTTCTCCACTCGAGTCTCTGCTGTTAATGAACACTGATCTATACAGAGTCGTTGTGGGCTGAGCAGCAGGAGCTGAGAAAGGCCCTGTGTATCTGTATGTACACAAAGACACCCTTTCATATTTGTTCTTCTGCTTGAATGTGATTGTTGTGTATTAAAGGCTGTGCTTTGCATCGGCCAAACTTGTTGGCTGAGGGTGCGGTAGATTTTCATTTTCTTTTTGTACAATAGCGCCATTCTCCACTGTGTGTGCATCTATGTTATAGTAAAGCTGGAGAAAGTGGGGACATGGACATGGCAGCCAGACAGCTTTAACAATCCAGCCCACTGTGGTACAGTCAGCGTTATACTGAAGGCACAGAGGCAGCAAGAGGAGAACACGCAGGAGTGTGAAGTGAGGGGAAAAGTTGGGAGGGAGCTGGCAGTGTGTCAGGAGAACACTCTTGAGCCGTGCTCGGTGCAGAGCTGACGCACTAAAGCTCAGAGAGAGAGAGAGAGAGAGAGGGAGGGAGGGGCGTCACACACACACACAGACAGCCAGCAGTGGCCAGATGGAGTCCTGTTTGTTTTGAAGTAGCTGACTGCTGCTAAGAGCAGGCCAGTCTGCCAGCACCAGTGTGTGTGTGTGTGTGTATGAGGGGAAACACACATCACACCCAGGCTGCAACAACAGGACACAAACCACTGCTTTCTGCTTATGTGGACATATCTTCAGTTGCAACTGTGCTGCTCAGTGTGGAGGCACTCTATGCAGCTCAAGGTCAGGAAGATCCAGCAGCAGCCTCAGGGGACTGTCCCATCTGGGTCTCGGGAGCCGCAGAGGCAGGTAGGCATAAGTTTCCCTGTTGCAGCTCCCAGCCTTGCTATAGGGGCACAATGCAGGGCTGTAGGACCGTGAAGAGGATGTGAGGCCTGGACTGGCTGTGAATACCTCCCACGACAGCGCCCGGTGCTCCCAGCCCGATCCCGTGTCGGAGACGAGGGGGGAATGGGCCCAGCCTCACTGCAGGAGGAGAGAGAGCCGGAGAAAGAGCCCAGGCAGGAGATGGAGAGCTACCACTACCTTCTGCAGGCTGGCTCCCAGCTCGAGAGCACTCTGCAGCGTGAGTACACATTGATGCTGACAGTTCACTTCTGGAGCCACTGGCAGGCTTTTGAATGGAACCCTGAATCTGCTCTGAAACTGTTTTCCTTTAGTAGTACATGTTTGCACGGTGCAGCAGACCAAAACTGAATTGCACCGCAGCAGAAGTTTGATCGACAGAGTTCATTTGTAACTTGTGAGAAACATCACAGGAGGTAACCAGAGCCTGTGTCTTAGGTTAGTCAGTGTTATTGATGTGCCAGTTCCTGCAGCTTTGCTCCAAGAGGGAGCCATTGCAGGGATTATGTCAGCTATTTTAAGCCTTCACAGATGGATAGATATTTATCCATAGTAATGATTTGTAGCCTGGATATCTGCAGACTGTAGGTTGTGGATCAGTGTGGGACAGTGAGGGAAGAAATATGAATGCTGTTGATGTCAGCAGTTAATCCATTCATAAGAAAAAATAAGGTGTTCAGAACGTGCAAGATGCAGCTTTCACATTCCAGGGTATATTTGTGTGTCATGTAGTGAATTACTAGGCTAATAAAGTGCAGACATATAAAACCTAAAGCAGCAACTACATTTGGTGCAATAATATCATTAACACAGAGATTATTTTCCAAATTTTAAAAGCATATAAAACAACACGACCCTCATCATTGGTCAGTCACCATCTGAAAGTGTTTTTTTTTTTTTTTGTAAATGGAGGAAAAAGATTGGAGGACGAAGATAAGCTGATGGACAGAAATAGTGCCTGATGTGATTGACAGCTCATTGGGGCAGCCTCATCCAGAGGCCAACGTGATTACTTTGGGATCTTGGCAGCCTTAAGTTAGTGTTTAATTGATGGGCCTTTTGCTTTTTGACGTCTCCTGTGGGTTCATTGTACCTGGCCTGAGGTGTGTGGGTAACAGAGACGGCACGGCAAAGGCCACACTCAGTTTCTATTTATACCAGGTGACTTCTCTGTGTGTGAAATGTGAGCCTTTCTCTCTGCGTTCGTCCTAATCTGCTTACAGAGGATGCGGTCGTGAGCATAAAGAACACACCGCTGTAGGAAACAATAACCATAGATTCATCATTTACTTCAGGGGTAATGATACATTATCCCTCAGCTCACCCGTCTACACCTGCAGCATATCATTGTGAATGTTGTATGAAATCACTCCTGCTTTGTGTGTCAGCCTTGTTTGGCTCATTTGGTGACAATGTGAATACTTCAAAGTAAACATACAATATATACAATACTAATAGAAGACTGTACTCCTCTTGCAGTACAATGTAAATCTTCTGAATGGTGCTGTCCTGCTTCTCAGTGAAACAAGTATTCCAGCTGGTACAGAGCAAATATCTTTTCTCTATGCTGACAGTAGTTTAGTAGAAACCATGTGAATCACTATGAATAATAAAATAGAACCCATAGCACAGGAAAGGCAAAACTTTCCACTTCAGCTACACTTAAAGTGATTTTCACTTTTCGGCCGACGCTTCAACTACTTAAACTCACCGCTGTCGTTGCTTACATAGTGGATTAACACTAACTTTCCACAGTGCACTCGCTCAAAAGTGAGCCTCTTTTATTGGGTGCTTTTCAAAGGCTAGTTTTTGTCTCTTGATTTTTAACTGCTTTTAGGGCTCATGCATTAACTCACTTGAGTTGCTTTCATCTCTGACAGTTTACCTATTTGACTACTTTCAGGACGTATAAAGAAACTGATAATTCAACTGTGTACATGGCATAAATATGAAACATTCAAGGCTTAATCTTCACCTGTAAGTGGCCCAACTCAGACTGAAACTCCCACACTTCTCACATTCAGACATTTTGCCATTTTCAGCATAAATGAGCACAGAGAGGTCTCTTTAGAAAATTTTACCTTTTCAGTCTTTTATTCTTTTTCTATTTTTGTCTTTTTCTCCACAGCAGTATAGTAGATACCACCAGGCTGATGTTGTAAGACAGAAAGTGAATAAATTACCACAAATATCACAAAGGTTAGCACATGAAAAGCAGAAATATTCCTCCTTCCATAGCCACAATATTTTGTTCTACTAGTGTAAAATATCAATACAAATATCCACATTACTGTCAGACAGAAGAGTCAAGGTCTCCAATGTGTGGATATTGAAGGCTTAGGCAGAAAATGTGTGAATCTATTGTCAAGGGTTTAGCATCTCTGCCTGTCTGGTCTCAAACCAATCTAGTTCTCTTGTGTCCCAGCGGGTAGAATACTCAATTTTCTTCCACCCTTTTCTATCAGACTGCAGCCACCCACCGGTCTAATCCCCTTAGCATTGGAAGCTTTGTTTAGCAAAATATCTCATGACCTAAAAGCAGTATGAGACTAGGCCTCTGTGTGCTATGAAAACGTTTGTATGTCTAAGAGGGGATTTCTTGCTCTGCGAGGGATTACATGTGTCCGCTTTTTGGGTCTCTACACAATCAGACTGAATACGGCAACCATGCTGGGTATACGGCCTCTACACATAAACCTCTTTCTGCTGTAGAAGTCACTAAGATTTATTGTATTGTGTGAGTGAGGTGTGGCACTGTGACATAAATTGTTCAGCCAGTGTAGAAGATTGTTTTCTATCTGTGTCATTCCCACTGGTTTTCTGCACAGAACACTTTATATATTCAGGCAGAAGTCATGTTCGGTCTCAACATGCTTTGGTTTAATATTTTACCAGTGTATTAATATTGAAGTCTTACAGCCTATAATATACACACCCACTGACCTCTTAGACATGCCTCAATTTGTCGAGATTTACTTTCACTTTGACGTAAAAGCTGATCATTTTCCTGCCAAAGCATATCCCTGTTATTCAGCATTGTAAAGGAATAAACCGTGAAAATTACAGGGGTGTGTGTCAAAGTTTTTTTCTATCCTGTATGAGCTGTATGTAATTAAATCAGAGTGCATGGTTATCACTGTTTGGACAACAGAGATAAGCTCCCTGCCTTCAGCTCTGTGTGCAGACTGAACTGGCTGATCTGAGTCTGGATCTGTTTGACCGGCAGCAAATCTCTGTTTCCATCCACACTGGCAAACATTCCTCTTTCTGTGTGGAGGAACAGAACAGCAAACAGAGGTTGTTTGACTTTTCGCCCCCGCGCACACTGTCCTGAATGTCACCTGGGAAGGTCATGATGCAAGCCCAGGATATTCTAAAGGAAATGGCATCAGATATGAACAGTGCTTCATAGTTTGTACTTTTTCTTATAGTTGATACAAGAGTGAAAAAGAAGACATTTCATCTTTGTGTGTCCTGTTATGAACTATGATGCTGCCCTTCCTGTGATCAAATGCAGTGCAGGTCTACTTATGTATCCTTTGCTTTCTTTCATGCTAAGAATTATTCTGCATCTTACCAGCTCACATGTTGTTTTCTATCAATAATTCAAGCATAACGTGCCCATATATGGTTGTTATTCCAACGGAAACTGATTTTACATCTATTCATTTAAGACCTGTCTTCACTTCCTGAAGCTCTTGTGGCGCAGGGTGCAAGCGGTTATATAACTATTCCAGCATGACAGTAACATTACCCTGCATCTGTGCGTGTGCAGTCCAGCCATTGGTCCTGCTCTGGCCCAGCTCGGCTTGGCTCCTCTCTGTTACAGACACACATCAAATATTCAGCAGATACCAGTAGAGCTCATTACTCGGTCCCTGACAGCCTGACGGACACTGTTACTGCAGTGGACGCATGGAAAATAACACCTCCCCTCTCTCGCTCTTTATCTCTCTCCCTCTCTCTTTCTTTTGCCCTCTCTCATCTTTTTTTGACTCTGTGTTTTTCTAGTTATCTGCCTCACTTCATTTTTAATGTCTCTATCTATTATGGATGATGAAATGAGGAAATGTACCACACTGGTGATCTGCTGCACAAACTGCTGAACAGGAGCATGACATTTAGTTTAATATGGTTTTAATAAGTTAGTACATCAATGCTGTGTTATATTTTCCCTCCTATGTCTGCTGATAATAGTTATTGTTTGGAGATGAGGCTGGACAGTCAACACTCAATGTTGCACTGTATTTAATGATGTATAATGTCTCAACATGATGTACAGGTCAGTGTGTCTCCTGATTCCTGCTGCAGAGGGCAAACACATGGACTCCACCGACTGCTCTACAAGAGACTGTGTGCATTTATTAGCCACTTAGACTAGAGCACTAATGGCACCAAGCATGAGACACCATCTGCCAGCAGACTCAACAATACATCAACATCAGTTTAGATCCTGCACAGTAAACGAGCTAATGTGTTTTAGTGATGTCATTGTCTTCCTCCAGATGCAGGATTTACATCTGCCACAGCAAGGCAGCACGGCTACAGTATCTCCTGACAACATCTCTAAAAAAAATCTTCAGATTAAAGCTCATCAGTGTGAGTCTTTATGTGTGAGCACTTTCATGTCGAGACGTCAGTGACAGACGCTTCAGTGTGGCTGTCACTGTAAAAGCCTTTGAAACATTATTTAGGCATCAAGTGAAATTGTTAAGGGTCGTGCAAAATAGACTCCGAGCATGTTGTTTCGCAGGTTTTAGAGACTGTGAAAAATGGAAAACACACCTGAACACTGCTGTCAGAATCACAACTCATGACATGATTGATGGGGTTTTGAGCTGTGATTGTTTTCTTCATTTTTGTCTTTGAACAAGTTGATATATCTGCATAAAACAGTATTATACAGATTTGGTTTCAGGCCTCGGTTGGTTATAATTTTCATATGTTCTTCCAGAGGTGACTGTCCCTGTCAGCATGAAGGAGGTGGGAGGCTACATAGAGAAACAGGTGGCTTACCTGTCAGGTGAGGCCTTGATCATTTATACTGTGTCAAACCTGCATCAGCTACTTCCTGTTTAATTTGGATCTTGGACTCTTCCTCACTCGCGGCATAACTAGAAATACATGTAATCATATGCTAATATCTTTTCCCCAGGGGGCCGTGGGGAAGACTCCAGCGTCATCATCACCCTCCCAGAATGCTCGGCTTTTAGTGACATTCCAGAGGAAGCTTTAGCCAAAGTCTTTACATACCTCACTCTCATCCCTCGGTACGTCCTCCTTCCTCTACTCCTGTCTGGCTCTCTCTCTTTCTGCAGTGCACCAAAAGCCCTGTGCTTGTATTCAGAGCACAGCTGGCCTCAACTGCTCCTCAGCTCACTGTGTCAAATGTCCTACTGGTGCCCTCTATGTCCAAAACACTCTGTCCCCAGAGGTTAGGAGAGCTTAAAATGGATCTTTGCTGCGAGTTTGAAATGATGAACCAATGTTTGTTGACATAAAGTGACATGAATGAATGATTTGTCTAATCCACCTGCTCTTTAAATCACCACATTCTCAATGATTGCACAGTTACAAATACACACAACTGCCTCATTCTTCCTGCAGAACGAGGCAACCAGGAGTCAAATTCATCATCATTTTAGACCGAAGACTGGACACATGGGCCTCCATCAAAACTGCACTTGCCAGGATAGCAGTGAGTTTCCTGTTTCTTTCCCTCTGTCTTTTCTTCCAGGCCATTTGTATCTAATCAATATTCCTACTACTCAGTTCAGACTGGATGCACTTGACAAAGAGCTGCAACATGGCTGCACCTGCAGGCTGCTGCTTTATTTATGAGCTGCTGTCCATGGTGCTGAAAGCTGCTACACCCAAACCTATCTACTGTTTTTGCATCAAATCAAAGGAGGCTTCGGTGTAAAGTTAGTTTGAGCCCGCCTGCACTAAAGGTCCCGTTGCGCTGCTGCACATGTATGAGTAAGCAAAAATTGGTGTGATGACGCTGAGGATGAGGAGGGAGGGAAGCACTGCAGTCAGCTCTGCCTCCCCCTGTCTGAGAGGCAGCAGCAGCAGCGGCGGTGGCGGCGGCGGCGCTCAGGCGGCCGGACGGAGCTGCTGCGTCCGATTTCCATCCGGACGGTTTGGAGCTCGCGTTGAACCGAGATGGCTTCTAACACCATGGCCGATTGCTTTTACCGGCGGGGACTCCCGAAGATGCGGCGGAGCCCGGTAACGAGCTGCGGTTGAATTTGTCGGTGTGCGGAGTTTGTGTTGAAGTTTTTGGGCGGGCAGGGTGGATGCTGCTGCTGCTGCTGCTGCAGGGGGTGAAGCACTGCGGTGCCTCTGCTTCATCATGTCTGACTGATGAGTGGCTGCGTGTAATGCATGTTCACAATCAGAAGCATGAATGAAGGAGCCCGGTGACGGAGTCAGGACGAATGAATGTCACATGCGTTAGAGAGGTTTCAAGAGATGAGCAAATGCAAAGAAGGCAGTGTGATAGATCCTGCTGCAGAGCTGCCTGATTGCAAATGCATGATATAAAAGCCCCAGACTACAGATTAAAAAAAAAAAAATCACATCTTTTACATTGCAGCATTCCACAGTAGTCATTTGGTCATTAGAGTTAGTTTCTATTTACAGCTGTCATCACATCCAGTTGACTGAGCTGTCCTGTTGTAATCTAACCCGTGTCTGGATTGTGCTGCAGAAACTGAGCAGACATTCCTCCACAAGTCAGGCAACGACCTCAAACGACCTGAAGATGAAGTGCAGCATATGACATGTGTGTAAATAGTGCAGGCTGGAGACTGAACCTTGAATCCATTAGGCTGACAGTAATCGCCTGCGTGACACACTCAAGTCTCTCCTGTCAGATGTGGAGGATGAGAAGCTGCCCCCCCCCCTCACCTCTTCCTGTGCCAGTGTGCACACAGGAGTTATGTGTGATTGAGCTTAAATGCAAAGTTTGTATCCCCTCCTCCATATGCAGCATCATCAATATGACAGTCAGCCTCTTTGCCCTCTTCAAGGCTTCCTTCCCTGGGAACCTCCACCTGGTCCTGGTGCTCCGACCCACAAGCTTCTTCCACCGCACCGTCACAGATATTGGCTTTCGCTTCAGCCAAGAGGACTTCATGCTCAAGATGCCAGTAAGGCAGCTCCTCCTCAGTTACCAAACATGTCCCACATCACAACAAGGTACACGTCGTTTCTGTTTACAGCCCTGATCTCTCCATGAGTCAAACGTTCTGTGGTGGACACGGCCAAGAACATGTGTTTAACATTTGAAACAGTTATTATAACAAAGCAGGAAATCCTAAAGTAGGATGTTTGTAATATTTCTGCTGATCAAATATTTCAAAGTATCAACAGTAAAAATCTGACGTCTCATACTTTTCCAGAGACTGACTATTACAAACAACCCTGTCTCCATGGCAGTGGTTCTATTGGACTTACACAAACTATTTTCCCATTGCAACAAAGTCAGTTATGTGTTTTTAAAACCCTATGTAATGATAAACACAAAACTGAAGAAAAAATGAAACATGCTGCTCATAAATTTGCAAAAAGTACAACGTGTTCTTTGCGAGGTCTCAGATTTTGTCTGCGCCTTTAGGTGGTGATGCTGAGCTCTGTCACAGACCTGCTGCGCTACATCAATGAGAACCAGCTGACTTCAGAGTTTGGAGGCACTTTGGACTATTGTCACAGTGACTGGATTGTTTTACGAACAGTAAGTACAAAGGGGTCAAACTGTATCATCCTTCATCATCTCTGTTATTTTTTCTAGTGTTGCTGGTAAAATACATGTTTTCAAACCTGTCTGGTGCCATAGTTTCCATGTTATTATACATTATTCAAACACCATTATCAGAGTGGTTCTGTATTATTTCTATGTCTTTTCCTCCTGTTATAGGCTATAGAAAGTTTTGCTGTAACAGTCAAAGACATTGCACAGATGCTGCAGGGCTTTGGCACCGAGCTGGCCGAGGCAGAGCTGCCTGACGAGGGCAAAGCCATCGAGCATCTCCTCGAGTCTCACACTGACAAGTACAGGAAACTCAAAGTATGGATTCAAATGTTTTCATATAAGATGCATTTATTATTATTACCACAGTTCCAGTAGTGTATTTTGAATGCTGCTCATTTATGATATAAACTGTCCATCGTTTGAAAGGATGCAATCAGGTCAGTGTCAAAGGAGGGTCGCCATCTTCTCTTAAGCCTGGAGACCTCTGGGAAGGAGGATGACTCCCAGTGGGATGTGAGGCTGGACTTGGAGACAGTACAGAGGTAAGACATCATCAAGGAGGGTTTTTTTTTCTTCTTTGACTATTATTTCTTACATTAGTTGCTAAAAAGTGTATTTCAAACCTCAAATACTTCACTGAGCACGTCACAGTGGAAATGAGTGACATCTAAACCCTTGTGTTTCAGGCTTCTTGCACAGCTCAGAGACATGGAATCTGCCTTTGATGGCTTCTTTGAGAAGCATCATCTGAAACTCCATCAGTACATGCAATTACTCAGATATGAGCAAAGCTTTCAGGAGGTAAGAAGGAGCTTTTATCTTTTTGTTATGTGTCCATGTATATATGTATGTTTTTGTGTTTATGCCTGCATGCATTCTGGGCTCTTCATGAGATATAGTCCTCAGACTCAAGTTCTAATGTGTGATGTAATACCTCTCGGAGCCACCAGGTGAGCTTTAGCTTGGTGTTGTTTTTCTTTTTTCGTCTGTGTGTGTCTGACGGTGTGTGTTTTCTGTTTAGATGGAGATGTGTCTGGACCATCTGATGGCTCAGGAGAGGGAGCTGACCATATCTGTTGACACTCTGGCTCAAACAGAACAGGCACTGAAAAGGTTGGACAGTCTGGAGTCAAATGCACAGGTCAGACAATATCTGCATTAACAGCGTTTATTTATGAGCTTTGTGTTCCAGATGATTTTGCCATAAAAACATATGATGTATTTATAGTGGGTGTATCATTGTTGGCTCCATCAGGAGGTGATGGCTCGAGCTCAGATCATCATCCTTCATGGACACCAGCTGTCGGCCGGTCACCACTACGCCATGGCTCTTATTATGCAGCGCTGCAACGAGCTTCGCCATTACTGTGATACACTCAGTGCTGCTCTCAAGACCAAACACACTCGTCTTCTGCAAACACACCAGCTGCTGCTTTGTCTCGGACAGGTATTGACACAACACACACACACACACACACACACACACATCAGAACTTCTTCAAGGTGATGCACTTGTTCTCTGCTTTCAGGCCCAAACCTGGTGTGATGATGGTGCCTATCTGCTGGCCAATCAGCTGGTAGATAAGTTTCAGTCTAAGGAGGGGGCCCAGGCTGCTTTGAGGGACATTGAGCGGTTCCTGGAGGGGGCGCCTTCTATGCTGAGCTCAGGGCCTGATGTCCTGGCCATCGAGTACGAGGCTATCATCACACCTCAGCTGCAGGTGAGCGACCACAACAGTTTCCATGTGAAGAGAATTACCAGCATTTTCAGGCCACCCACTGGAGCAGGACAGCTTGTTAAGCTCAAGTTTGGTTTGACCCATAGACTGTATAAAATATGGACGTAGTGTCCGTGACGTCACCCATAGGTTTCTGAAGAGCAAAAATGAAGCAAATCGTAGTGCGCAGCCATCTTGGTAGCCTACCTCCGGTTACTCCAAATATGGACAAAGAGGTGGAGCGAGGGCGGAGCTGGGGCGGGTCCTATGGGCCGGCTGAATGAACGCTATTGGCTGAAAAAAGCCGCTTTATTCGAAATAATCAAACTAGCTACGGCTAACCATTAAATGCTAAATATCGTTGCAGCCGGCTAACCCCACGAACTAACCAATCCGTCAAACTCAGTGACTAGAATTAGCCGGGGTGACGCCCTTTAGACCGTCAGTGGCTAGTTGTCAATCAAAGTGGCGCCACTTAGATTGACAGCTAGGAATTGTGCGTAATGATTTATTTTGTATATTTTAAACGAA
The DNA here is from genome assembly GCA_037975185.1 of Centropyge bicolor. Taxonomy (NCBI): domain Eukaryota; kingdom Metazoa; phylum Chordata; class Actinopteri; family Pomacanthidae; genus Centropyge; species Centropyge bicolor. The sequence continues at coordinate 9,092,863 of JBBMOC010000002.1, forward strand.
CGCCTTAAACAAAAATTCCCCCCCCCGAGTTGTCATGGAGTAGAAACAGCTAATGAGACTAGAGCCATGTTTTGAACCAGGCTGTAAATATGTTTTTTTCTGTCGTAAAATCGGACATTTTAACATGGGGGTCAAATGTAATTGACTCCCTTCTGCAGCCTGCTCTAGCGGTTATTCGAGGAACTGCAGCTTTTTTGCACTTCCGCATTGGCTTCATTTTTCAGCGCCGGAGCTTGCCGCTTGGTTTGACCTTGAACTATTGTTTGTGTGCTTGTTTCTGAATATCAGCGCTATTTCTGGATGTCACATCACAATTGAACACCCTGCCTCTGCGTCCCTCTCTCTTTCTGTTAGGCCCAGATAGGGGAAACGTTTGACAAGCACGCAACAGTGCAGCAGATGATCCAGAACCGACAGGCTTGTCTGAGGAAGCTGGCTGATAAACACGTGCGACCGGTCCAACTGGTGGCCCCCAGGCCTGAAAACCCGCCACGCTCCAAGTCCCCGCTTTTCTCTCCCAAGCATGGTACAGCACACACACAATGCATCATCTCAATAGAATCATTGATGAAACAGAGATTTTGTTCCAGTTGATTAAACAGCATGTATCTGTAGTTAGCAGCCTAACTTTGCATCATACACAACAACCTTTCTACGACTAACTAGCTACCTAGCCTCCCTTGTTTCCCAGGCCCAGCATGGGGTCTCTTCCCAGCCCTCATGGCCTCGCACCAATCCCTCTCCCTCTTGCATCTTTCCTTTAGGCACCTCATTGCATTAACACATCACAGGGAGCCACTGAGCAGGCCTAAGGTGCTCCTGAATTGGCTCTGGGGTTAGCGAGGCCACCTTTACAAACAAGCTGTAAAAAGGACAGAAGGTATAATGAGTCTGTGGGGAAATATGTGACTGCTCTATTAGTCAGTATAGCTGCTATAGAACCATATGTGGGTCATATACATTAAAGAACCTTTCATCTCTGCGTCTCAGGGGAAGTTGCACAAACCCAACTGTATACACTGTTACCCAATTAATACTGTATGTGTTATGTGAAGTGTCTGTTTGTTTGAATGTATCTACTGTGCCGCTGAACTCGTCTCCATCATTGTGTGAATGATAAAATGACAAAGCGGCTTCTTTCTACGTCCATTCCTATAATTAAGGGCTTTGTTCTCCATGATATGAAGCCATGCTAATGAAAGTAATAACTAGACAGAGAATGAAAGTGATTATGAACCCCTCTGAGGCCACCCTTGATACTCCAGGCACCAGCCATTTAAGAGAGGAGATGAAGGCAAAATTGGTTCGCTTTGATTGATTTGGTACATGCCTGTTATGCACATGCATGTGTCCCACTGATGAATGCAACATGTCACACGCGAGGGCACGAGACTTGGATGAGCTTGGACTAGCATGTAAGGATTCAGCTGCCAGGATCAAAAGGAGACGGACAGTCATGCCAAACACTGCTTCAAATCTGTGCGTGCTGGTTCCAGGCTGCACCTTTACACAAGGCAACCTATTATCACTGATTACCTCAGATGTCGATTATGGCTGAGTAATGGGTTTCTTTAAGTTACAGAGGAATAGAGGAGGTCACAATCAGGGCGAGGAAACCCCTTTGAGGCCATCATGTGCCTGAGGTTATAAAAAAATAATTATTTTTGATTTAGTGTGGGTCCTTCAAGGAACCATCTCACCATGCCTCATCAGAGCATGTGGAAGAAAATTGTATGTGAATTTGGCTATATACATACTTTGATGAGCTGCTGCTGATGGTCTGACTTTTACAGGGGATGGTTTGAAGTTCACATTCGACATCTCTCTGCCTGGGAAGAGAACGTCCCGCAAGAGCCCCAACCCTAGAAAAGTAAGGGACCCCCCCCCACCCCCCATTTAGTTTCATTTTTGTATCCTAAAATGTTTTTTATAGCATTAGATTTCCTATCTATTTTCTATTATTTTGTCCATCTATGGCATGTCCAGATAGAGGTGATCCACGACTACCAGGAGAGCCGGAGCTGTATGTCGTACAGTCTGGAGGGAGAGGACAGCCCAGATCTGTTGAAGCGGTGAGGAGGAGGCATCTGTCCACACATCTGTCTGTCCTCATACTGCTCTTGATGCTGTTTACTTTGTGATTCTCTCTGTTCAGTGCTAATGATGCCCTCTGGCTTGTGTGTGTGTGTGTGTGTGTGTGTGTGTGTGTGTGTGTGTGTGTGTGTGTGTGTGTGTCGCAGTCATGTGATGAGGGAACTCATAGAGACAGAAAGAATCTATGTGGAAGAGCTGCTGTCAGTTCTGCTGGTGAGACCCCCCCCTTCTTTTTTTAAATTCTACTCATAAAAAGAGACCTTTGTGGTTGATTTCCTAAAGGTCAATTTACTCCTGTTAATATTACATGTGCATAAACTGTGCATTTCCTTAACTGTGTTGCAGGGTTACAGGGCTGAGATGGACAATCCAGCTCTGTCGGGGCTTCTGCCTCCGATCCTGCGCAGCAAGAGAGACATCCTCTTTGGAAACATGCCTGAGATCTACAATTTTCACAGCAGGCAAGTGATTAATGTCTCACATCACACACAGACCTGCTTAAACTGGACAAGCATGTTAAGTATGCAACAGATTCAGAATACAGTTTCGTAGTGAGACAAATATGTTTTGTGTACTGCTGCAAATGTTTTAACAATCATAACATTTGATATTCAGGTAACTGGTAAAGCTGAAGTACTTTGTTATTCTTAAGAGCTTAAGGGCATTTAAATTGGTGCCATGTTCACATGTTCTGCAGGGTTAAGAAAGCTTACCATAAATGCTAATTACTCTAAATACCAGTCTGCTGAAAGCTTAGACAGCTCAGCGTAGCATTGTATGGTATGTAGTAGTTTGTTTACAAGTACACTCCACAGGGCCTCTTTAACCTGGAAAACATGCACAGTCGAGTTATTTACTGTTGGTTTTTCAACTCTTGCCTTCCTGCTGAGGTCCATGGCTCATTTTGATGCTCAGACCAGATCCACCATCCTGAGAGCCAGTAATTGATGGCCATGGTGGTTTCTGTAGTGTGACTTTGTGTTGTTATGACCCAGGTCTCTAAGGGAAAGGGACTCAACATTAAACCAGATGGCTTTAGTGAAATTCATTATTTAGTTCATGGATTGGCTGCAGGTTACCTAATTTTACAAATAAGAACAAAAAGGAGGTGAACACAGGGAAATTGGCCTCAGGGTGTTGCTTAAATCAAATAAACAGATATAATCAATAGAGGAGTTTTAACAAGGTCTGCCTCATTCCAAATAAAAGAAATAAAAATAAAACCTTAACTATCTGACCTGTCCAAAACCAAAAATATTTGGCCTTGCCCAGTCCCCAGGGGGTCGAGCAAGTGCCTCAGAGACCACATATTCCACTCTACAGAAAATGCCTGCCGAGGCCCTAACACCCTGTTATTGCTTTAAGGCTGTCTGATGTGTAGAATGATAAAGGTGGTGTTTGTTTCAGTCACCTTGTTTGGCTTTTGAGAATTAATTCTTGATCTTTGACCTTTCTGGGAATCCAGGCTTTTCCTTCAGGACCTTGAGGGATGCCTGGAGGCCCCTGAAGGTGTGGGAGCTTGTTTTCTGGAGCGGGTGAGATCATTTAAATGTTTAAGTTGTGAAGCTTCTTTATATTTTGATTATTATTTTTTGGTAAATTGTTTCCAGATTTTTCACACACGTTTCTCTTTTGTGTCTCCCCAGAAAGAGAGTTTCCAAATGTATGAATGCTACTGTCAGAATAAGCCACGCTCTGAGGCGCTGTGGAGACAATTCTCAGACTGTGCCTTCTTTCAGGTCAGTTTTCCCATCTCCCAACTGTTGCCCCTCCAGTTTTACAGTCACAGTTAAGACTTTACGTTACGTTCATCATTGGTTTCAGGAGTGTCAGAAAAAGCTGGAGCACAAACTGGGCCTGGATTCCTACCTGTTGAAACCAGTCCAGCGCCTCACCAAATACCAGCTGCTGCTGAAGGTGAGACAGAGAGTGGCATCACAAACATAAACACGAGATTGGATTCCAGTGCAAACTGAGATAATCCCATGAGTGTGCACAATGTCAGATGGAAATCAACGGCAACACTTTGTTAAAAACATATTAAACCAAAATCAGTGTGAAATAACTTTACATGAAACTGAGTGCAGTACATGTGTTTGATAGTTGTGGTTAATGTTGATTCAGACTTCACTCTTTATTTTACCTCTAGTTGTTCGAGTCTTTACCACTAGAGGTCACTGTTGAAGCTGCTGTATTCATGTGTGGTTTTGCATGTGTGTGTGCGTATTTGCCTAAATCCCTGTTCTGTCGTCTGTGTGTTCAGGAACTGCTGAAATACAGTACAGATTGCGAAGGCACTTCTGAACTGCAGGGGGCGCTAACAGCAATGCTGGACCTGCTCAAATCAGTCAATGACTCCATGCATCAGATAGCCATCACAGGATATGAGGTGAAGCTAATCTGCTGTGATGCATGTTTGACTGATAAGAACTGAACATCCTCAACTACTGAACTATGAATTTGAGATAAATTCCTCCTTCCTGTGTGCGCAGGGTGATATTTGTGAGCTGGGCCGCGTGTTGATGCAGGGTTCATTCAGTGTGTGGATCAGCCATAAGAGGGGTCCCACTCGCATGAAGGAGCTGGCTCGCTTCAAGCCAATGCAGAGACACCTGTTCTTGTACGAGAGGGCTCTGCTCTTCTGCAAGCGGAGGGAGGAGCATGGAGACGGCTGTGACAAGACGCCCTCCTACAGCTTCAAGAACTGTCTGAAGGTTGGACTGTGTGCATCTAAAATATGATTTGACATTGAAAAACAAAATCAAACCTATGTTCTTACTGTACATTATGTTGAATGACAGGAGTGATTAGTGGTGTCTCAAGTATGAGAAGTGATTTTTAAAGGTAGCCATCACTGTCACTTTTGCATAGAGGGTTGGTAAACTATAAAACATCATGAGTAATATTATTTCCAGGCTATGTTTGTGGATGAAAATTTCTCATCTACATAGACTCAAACTTGTTTTGCTCACACACCAACTTGCTTTGTGATGAGAGACTATTCCTGTGCCTGTACTTCCTGTCGTTTTCTTTAAGTGTCAAATGTAAAAGGTTTGCACTAATGTACTTAGTGTCCATAGCATATGGTAAATGGCTAAATGCAGTTTTGAAACACAGCATCTGTCAAAATGATGATGGTTTAACTACAGATGGTTTCACTATAGAGTAGTTGGTAGAGGGTTAAAATCTTAATGCTATGACGATGAATACTGACAATGGTTTCCTACCTGATATACTTCCAAAAAAAAGTTGATCATGTATTATCTGTCACTATCACTAACATGATCTCCACTCAGGTTTTAGGAGTCAGTAATCAGGTGAATGATCCACTGGAGACACACAGTTGATATTACTGTCTGTGTTCATACCTTGTTGTCCAGCCGGCTGCTGAACCTGCTGCACTCCTGTGACACTTCTTTTGTCATACTTGTTGTACATGTTGATGTGCGCTGGGTGTCACAGCTGGTGTCTCACCAACAGCTGCCGCCGCTGCTCTTGATTTATTATTGAGGATGTGGGGAGGAAGCAGTCACCCAGCGGAGGTGTGTGAATGTTTGTGTTCTGACAGGACAGATGTGTTACATGGTGTAAGTCTGATGTATGATGCGCCGCTCGTCCTAATGCTGCGTGTGTGTGTGTCGGTGTAAACAGTGTATGTCTCTTGGCAGATGACTGCTGTGGGGATCACAGAGAACGTCAAGGGGGATGTGAAGAAGTTTGAGATCTGGTACAGTGGCAGGGAGGAAGTGTATGTGGTTCAGGTGAGACGTCTGAAATGTTTAATTGCAGCAAGTTAAATGTAGTAGCTCACTGATAAATTAGCCATTTCTTTCCTGATTGTAGTTTTAAACCCTTTCTAGAGCGATAATGATTAGTCCATCAACTGAAAATGAATTGGCAACAATTTTGTTAATCAGTTATTAATGTTTTTTTTTTAAATTATTATTATTATTTATTTTATTATTTTTTTAAGCAAAAATATACCAGTTTCCTATTCCTACTTCTTTTACAATAACCTGAATATCTTTGGGTTTGGTCAGACAAAATAAAACACTTTAAAATGTTCACCATGAATATTAATATTTTTAACAGTTAATAGATAAAGTATGATTTGTTTAAACTGTAACTAAGAGAAGAAATGTCAGCATTTTCAGGGTAGATAGAAATACAGACATAATGTTGTAATCCACTGATCTTCTGTTGTCTCTCAGGCTCCTACAGTGGAAGTGAAGATGGCCTGGCTCAATGAGCTTCGCAGAATCCTGACTAACCAGCAGAAGCTGCTCAGAGGTCTGACAACAACTAAAGTTAATACAAGACAGAGAATCCAAGTGCAAACCTCCACCTTCTAGCTACAAACTGCTTCTCAGAGAGCAGGAGATTTGACTGAAAGCGCTGACACTTACAAGAGGAAGTTTGTGCTTTGATTCTCTTCATTGTATACTGTTCCAAAAAAGTTGATTTTGATTTTCAGGAAAACAAATTGCACATGATCATGTCTCATAAGAAAAACATCCAAATGAACAAAACAAATGCAGTGGAAATACATACAGTCATATTTGCACATACTTACTCATCAGGCTCATTCCTGTATCCATACATATACTTACATGCACAAATACACACACTCACATATAAATATACACATCTATATGTATTATTCAGTCAGATATTTTATTTAAAGCTGCTATGAAAAAAGGGACAAAGCTCCTGCCTGCTCCTCCACTTTTAATATCATGTATCTAAGTTGGTATCTTAGTGGATTTGGATTGGATGATAAGAGAATGAACGTAAATGCTCAAAAACTAAAATTCAACTGCACTAGACTATAAAATTCTTTCTTACATTACGTCCTTTCTCTTCTCACAGATGAAGTTTATCAACATGGTCAAATGGTTGGACACATGCCGCTTTCTCCCCCACTCTCTGAGAGGTCAGTGCTTCTGGTTGTTTACAGTACTCACAGTAGTGTGTCAGCGCATGACTGTAGGCTACAGTTACACAAATACACAAACACACAGACATATGCAAAACACACACACACGCAGTCACAGCACTACTCTCTGCATTCGCTGACTTTTCATATCTGAGCACAGCTTGAGTGAATGTGGTGTTATCATTTCACATTGCCCTGGTAGAAGCTTTGTGTGTAGCGGTGTGTGAGAACGGGCGCAGGCCCCCCACTCTGTCCACTGCTGTCTATCCCCACTCCTCCCATCCCCCACCTGCAGGGGCATGCGGCCGTCCAGAGGGGTTCCCAGGGGCTGTCTGCCGGGGCTGGACTTTGTCTCGCTGTCGGCCGACGTGTTTCTGTGCCTGCGCTCCCGAAGCCCCCGTCCCCGAAGCCCCCGGCAACGGCCCCGGCCGCGGCCCCGCCACCGTCCCCAGCGCCACTGACCTGCCCTAACGCTCGGTGGTAAACTCAGCCTGGCTCACCTCACCTCGCCCTGGCATGACCCACATGGCCCGGCTTGTGGACCAAAGACCCGGGGCTGCTGTGTTTGCATACTGATCGTCACCTGCAACCCCCTTTTTATAGCCGCCATCCTGGTTCATAACTGACCCTCCCTCGCCGCTTTGAGAGGCCTGCGTTTTAGCATTCTAACATGGTATCTGAAAACAACTGCTCTTATTCCTGCATCTCAGATTTGCTATTTTGCATGTAATGCAAAGAGCAAACAAAAAGAAGAGTTTTTGGTTTTTCATCCCATGAATTTCCTTAATTTCCTCATGACAGCTGTTTTTTAAGATGGGGCTCGTTTTTTGAGATCTATAGCTGCTGTAAAAATTGTAAAAACATTCTTACTCAGCATCTATTTATAGGATCTCTAAATTTAGATCTTAATAAATCGAGACCAGATCTTCTCTTGTGCTGAGACATGTGTGTGAGCACCATGTCAGTGGTTTGTGAGTCCCACTGTTACAGAGAAGCTTGCACATGGCTGCTCTGTGCTCTGTCTTGCTGTCTGGCTGGTGCCTGAATGGTCATGGCTGTGCAAGAAACAACAGGACAGAGTTGTTCCTTGACACTGATCTGGGGCAAGCTATACTATCAGACTGATAATATGGATCAGGTTGGGGAGGTGAGAGCTGACCCTAGATTGTGTGGCTGAGGATGACATCTATCCTGAGTGTGACTGCCGGCTGTGTGCAGCATTTGGTAACGTGTGTTGTTTGGTGTTGTTCCCCCCCCAGCAAGCAGCAGAGGGCGTCAGTGAGCTCAGAGGACACCGAGTCAGGGAGGAGCAGTCCAGACCCCCAGCCTCACTCCCCCAAACACCAGCACAACCGCAGGAGTGAGTACACCATGTCTACATACACTTACACCATAATCAGGTAGATACTTAGTAACTCAATGACAGAAAATGTTATGGGAGATGATTTTTTTTGCCCATTATTTCACTGCTGTTACTGAATTTTCTTCAAAAAACTCTTAACTGATGAAGATATTTGACTTTTCCCCCCTCAGCAGTTCAGGTGTACTTTGACCTGAAGAGCCAGGTACATCGAGGAATTTGGGGGAAAAAGGTCCAACTACTGAGATTAGCTTTTGATTCTACATTCTTGTTAATTTCCCAGTAAGTGACAAGGGCTCTTTATAATGTCGATATAGTTACTAAGTATCTACATGGTGCCTTTAAGGTGTAGTAGATAGAAGTGTTCCATCCATACCTGTAACAGTCTCAGTACTGTGTGTGTGGCAGGTTGGCCCGGGGCTCATCACTCCGTAGACATCTGCGAGGGTCTGGAGGAGTGGCCTGGAGGTCGGGACGCCTTCCACCCGTCTGACACAGAGGAGGAGGTTCTGGTGCAACTGGTGAGACCGAATACAGTCACTTTAGATACAAAAAATCATCTGATAAACAGTAAGACCCCCTCTGCTTTTTTTTTTTTTTTAGACCTCCTTGTCAAACAACAATAAAACCAACATGTAAAATCATAACAGGAAGCAGAAAAAAAAGTCTTCACACCTTGATTACTGCACTATTAGTAGCTTGACTTCAGATGGTTTGAAATGCTGTAGCCTGTCTTCTACAACCCTGATTCCAAAAAAGTTGGGACGTGTAAAACATAAATAAAACAGAATGTGATAAATTGCTGATCCTGATATATACACATATAGACTATACTCTGACACTACTATTTCACAGGTAAACAGGTTCATTGGTAACAGGTGATAGTATCATGATTGGGTATGAAAAGTTCATCCTGGAAAGACTCAGTCATAAAGGAGATTAATATATGGGCTCGTTATTGAACACTGTAGCGGGTTTGTTTGTAAAATGAATACATTGTGTTTTTATTTATATTTTACACATTTTACCAACTTTTTTGAAATTGGGGAAAATTAAGACCAAGGCACATTTTTATTCAGTGTTGTACATGTTATTTACTGTATACTTCTAAGTTGCCATCTTTGCATGTTGTTTTGGAATAGATTATCTCTTGACACCAGGTCATCCAGTTCAATTGAAACACTTTCCCTTGTTTTTCTGAATTGATATTTTTGCCCTTTTTATGCTATTTGTGTTTTTATTCTATTTTGTGATTCTTGTGCCTGTTACCATCCGTCCTGTCCCTTTGTTTGGAAGCACTTTGTAACTTTTTCTTTGACAAGTTTTCTATCAAGTCTGAACTATATAAAGAAATCTTGACTTACTTTTCTCTTGATGCTTTTCCTTCTGTGTTAGTCTCCGGGCAGATACATGGCTTTGGCTGACTGCTTCCAAAATGGACCAGACAGCATCACCATCAAATGTGGAGATGTCATCCAACTGCAGTGTGAAGACAACAAGGGACGCTGGTGAGTGTTCAGCCTGTCAACACACAATGTGAGGTAAAGCAAACTGTCACTGTGTCTTAGTGATCAGCCAAACTGTCCTGTATGTGAAAGGGCACAAGTAGCTGAAGGGTGTTTTTTGAGTAAGAAACTGAAACCCAGCTTAACCAAATGCAGAACAATGTAAACTCAAACATGATCAGTCAAAACCCTTTGATCTCATTCCTCCCTCTGTTTCCTTCTCTCGCATCCTTTCTGGACTCCTTACTCCTTCAGGCTGGTGAAGAATCTGAGCCGGCGACAGGAGGGCTTCATGGCGGCTTCCAGCCTGCAGCTGATTATAGGAGACAGCGGTCGAGGACACTCCTCCAGATTAGGGGGTAAAGAAAAGACTTCCAAGATAAAATAATGAAAATAGATGTTGAGCCACAGTGTTTCTTTACTTTGATTTTCTTTTGTAAAAGTCTGTATGTTTTCTTGTAGACCCAGGGAACCTGAAGGCGAGAAAGCTCAGCTCCCCGTAGAGAAGAAAGCACACAATGTGAATCTACTATTTACCCGCGGACAGTGAACAGACAGAAGGAACAGATTGAGCCATAGCCGTCCTACTCCTCACTCCACGGTCTGCTTCCTCCAGCACAGTCCAGTCATCAAAGAGAAAACAACGTGGGGGATCTACAGACCTGATTTTCTTCCGGGTTTCGTTTGACGACCTCCTGAGGCCAGTGTGTTTTGTGATCGTGGCTCAGGAACCCGTTTCGCCCTCTTGGACAATCAACAGCCAATCCCTGGATCCTGATTGGTCTTCCCGTTTTTCTGATTGATGATGAGTATCTCGTCCTTCTGGCGCTCTCATCTGCAACACACATGGGATGTGAAGCCGCTGCTGCAGCATTTCACAGTCTATGAAAGATTCGTTAACCCTTCCTCCTCATTCCAGATCGTATTGGAGATTCTAGCATCTCTCGAGTGCGTGTTCCTGTTTGTCTCTGTGCGTGCTGGATGGATGGTATCCCAGGATTTGCCTGAAAATGTTTCTTAAAGCAGAGACTTTTGTACATAACAGTTATCATTTTTAACATTTATTGTACCTCAGTGTTTCATCTTCGTGTCGTTAGTCAACATTTTCCATTAAAGCACTACATTGTATTTTTCTTACATGTCGTTCCTTGAAGGCACCACTCTTCTGTAGCGTGTAGGAGTTAAAATGCCAAAATGTGCCATGCCATAATGCCTTTTTTAATCCCTGCTCTTTTGGAGTCCCTTGTATGTACTGTTTGCAAAATCCAACACTGTTACTGCTTCGATCTTGACCTCACAAATATTCAACAGGCACTTTAATAAGGTGGATGGACAAAAGAGACAAATAAGAATCTACCTATTGTCTACTGAGCGCGTGCTTTGCTTGCTGCTTTACCTCTCTCACCGTGCGTTTTCCCCTTATTCATGCTGTTATTTCCTTTGTTTATTCTTGAATGTATGATGTGTTCTGGAGGCAGGGGAGACATACCCCCTGCACGCAGGCAGCAGTTGACGCGTCAGTGATGGTAATGTAAGACACAGGCAGACGTGATGAAGATTGATGGCAGCGTATTCCTCAGCGTGCGCCGCAGACGAAACAGGAGGCTCGTGCCACAGAGCACCAAACACTGTCATTCTCCTCAGGATCTTTTGGGAGCCCACTGTCAGTCACGGTGAAGAGAGGGGGAGAGCGAGGAGTAGAAGAAACAGAGAGAGAGAGATTATGTGCACCTCTCTATCACAGAGGCAGATTGTTTCCTCCTCACCATTACTGCTCAGTTAATCTTGGGTTCCCCATTAAAAGGGATCATACAACCAACATGAAATATACCCTCTGTGTCGAACGCTTAATTAAATATTGATTGCAGACTTATATGAGTTTACCACATCAAATCGAGGCCCCAGTCGGAGGGCTGCCTTTGATACGCTGTGTTTGATATGGAAATGAGTCTAGAAAGCAGCAGGGGCTGCTGCACACTACACATTTCCTATGTTGTTAATTTATTTATTTTGCTGTCATGTTGTTCCTTCACATTGTGAGGTATCTGTGCAGCCCCGAATGAAATTACATCTCCATATATTTACAGGAGCGATGCTTGACTTGCATATCAAAACCCTGTTTCATTTCTTTTTAGCTTCTGTGACAAAAATCAGTCGGATTCTTTGTCATTTTGATCCAAAATGCTGCAGATTTTGCACAGTTTTTCCAGGTTGGGAAACAAAAGAAAACCTGCTTGAAATATTCTGTATCCTGATGAGCCAAGTAGCCTGAGCTTGTTGCTGAGTGTTTCTTTAACATGAAAATGCATGGCAACTAAACAATAAGCAGGTTTGTATTGTGAGACAGTCACTGCTCTCAATCAGCTTCTTTTTGTACAGCTTCAGCTCTGTAAAATAATTCAATCAAAATAAACTATTTATTGCAATAATTGTTCTGTTTTGGTAGTCAAGACAGTTTCTTTTTTTTTTTTTAACATGGACACATGATTGGTTGAAAGCTCCTCTCTTTCATACACCCTGATTTAATCTATTATTTCTGTATTCTTCTTTTAATGGAAGCCAAGTTCTAATAAAATTGTGCAGACTTTTCTTGTTCTGTAAGTTTTTGTTCTCCAAAGTACTGAAGCCCAGTGATGGATCTAATTAAGTAAGTAATAGTAATAGTAATCTAAGTAAATATGAAGTACTTGTACTCAAGTCTTTTTATGCCACTTTCTAGTTCTACTCCACTACACTCAGAGGGAAACTGTTCTTTTGAAAATCTGTTTCAGTGACTAGTTACTTTACAAAATACGATTTACATACACAACAAGACAAAGCATACAAAGACCTTATAAATATGATGTCATGTTATAAAACAAATTTCTTGATAGCTTATAAGAGTACAGCTGGAACGATTTTGATCAATCAATGAGTCAATTGACAAAAAAATAATTGGCAAATATTTTGATAATAACATTTCATGGATCCAGCTTCACAGATGTGTGAGGGTTTGCTGCTTTTCATTTTTATTGATTTTAATCAGTTCTGAATTTTGTACCACTGGTTGGACAACACAAGCATGGTGAAGGTATCACTTTGGGTTGTGGGTAATTGTGACAGCATTTCTCACTATTTTCAGAATTTTTTACAAACCAAACAGTCGACCGATTAATGGAGAAAACAGTAATTAGATTAATCCATAATGAAACTAATCAGAAGCTGCAGTCCTGTACAAAACAGTTCAAAATTAGCTTGACCTCTAACGACTACAACAGTACAATTTGTATTTTTACAGTTTGGTATTAGTGCTTTTACTTAAGTAAAAGAGTAATTCCTCCATCAATGCTGAAGCCTGGATTTGCAAAGATAATTTTTCTTATCTCTGTTACTGAACACCACCACATGCAAAACATTTATTTACCAGCAGGTGGGAGTAATGTGTTTTGATGCAACTGTACACAGTCAGACTGTTGGTATGGCATGAATTTAATATCTATTTGTTTAACACAGTATAAAAGGACAATGTTCAAACGTAACAGTATAGAATTATTACCTCTCCATTTTTATAATGTAGACTGCTTTTGTAGTTAATTGTTATAATGCAATTTATTCACTCAGTCAGTGTAAATTACACATGTATTTATCTGCTACAAATCTGACTTGGCTTTCATAACCACACACACACTTTCAGTACAACAGCAACCAAAAGCTGAGTTTTTTTTTTTTTTAAAGGTCAGGGTCTTCTACATCCAATGCCAGCCTTTGTTTAGTTAATCCCATAACATGATTGATCCAGCGGTAATAAAGGGACACACGGGTGTACACGCCATATTTCCCTTCCTTTGCACATTCTTCCCCCCAGCTCACGATGCCTGTCAGGAACCACGTGTCATGAATACTGTTTGTGTGAGGACCTCCACTGTCGCCCTGACAGGCATCTTTGGCCTCGTCATAGTATCCGGCACAGAACATGACGGGAGTGATCCTGGCACTGCTGCTGCGCTTACACTCTGTCCGATCTGTGAAGGGAACCTCGACCTTCTGCAAAGTGTCAGCCGTCGATCCGAGGAAGCGTGTTCGGCCCCAGCCGCTGACGGTGGCCGGGGAAGAGTTCTTCACCAGGGCCTCAGTGAAAGCCTTGGGCCCTATGCAGATGGGTCGGACGGTTGGGGAGAAGATGATGGGGCTTTTGAGGTAAACGAGGGCGATGTCATGGTTGTACAAGCTCACGCTGGCGTTGTAGCGCGGGTGTATGTGCTTCTCCAACACCTCGTGATTCTGCTCTGTGTCCTCATGGATGTAGACATTATGCTCCCCTGCAGGATACAAATATTACTGATTCCCTCAATAGACTTACTCTACAGTTAAGACGACAAATAATTTTCCCTTTAAAGCGCAATAATTACATGAAATTAAGAATTACGTTAGAGACTGTGATACACAAAACTTTACACTAAGACTGTAATAACAATTATGTTTATTATTAATTAATTTGCAGGTTGTTTTTTTTTTGATGAATTGACTGATCATTTGGCCTAAAAATTACTAGAAAGTGACCGAATACTTTTTGTACTGTGTTGTATTGATGATTTGTTTTGACTGACCAACTGTGCAAAACCCAAAGTATCACACAAGGGAAAGACAAGCAGCAATTCCTCACAACTGAGAAGCTGGAACCAGGTTGTTTGTGTCTTTTTATTTCACTGGACTCAATGATTTGAAATGATTCGAAAAATTGATTAATCAGATAATCGTTACTCCATCATGCTTTAGCAGAAGCAAAACTAGTCTGTGAATCTTACCCACTCTGATGAAGAAGGGGCCTTGCGCCTCAGCCAGGCAATGAGCAGCAGTGATAACCCAGCGTTCGCTGAGAATGGAGCCCCCGCAGAATACTTCACCACCGGGAAGTGCTATCAAGGCTACCTGAATAAAAGAGGGAGAAAGGAGCTGTGAGTAGGTAATTGAATATACTGTAACAAAACCTAACACTTCTACTTCCATACACTACCTGCCATGGGATCTCTCCTGGAATCACCACCTTGCCACCTACAATGCGTTTATAAGGCCTAAGTGGCTTCTCAGTGGGGACCTCAGTGCCACTGTAAACCCACTGGGGCAATTCTTTAAGGGAATGGTTTTCTGCAGAGCCATTTGTGGCTGGAAAAGACACTGTGGTACTGGCTGGAGTGGAGGGAGGGGAGGGACTAGCAGCGGTGCCGGTCGGTGAGGTGGTGTTCTGCTCATTCTCACGGCTAAACAGAGACCTCGAAAATACTCCACTCGCTGGTGTCAGGGCAGTTCTGCCACATGGGAATTCAGCTGATGATGTGAGGAAAGAGGAGTGACAAGAGTCATTATGATGATATTTAGCATTAGAGATCATAAAGAAAGGTGTTCATACCTTCTGGTTCACAGTTAAGTCCGTCCTCCATCAGCCTGTACCCTGTCGCACAGGAGCATCTGGCTCCAAAGGTTCCCATCGATTCACAGAAGTGCATACACTCTCCGTTGTTCACATCACACCTTTTTGCTATAACTGAGGAGAAAAAAACTCATTATTAACTCAAACCCACCATCTTAGTACACATATACAATGTAAGGTTATCATACACTATATGCTCCTGTATGTTTTGGCTTTCAAGTATCAAACATGTATTGTGCCCTGTACAGTTATATGCATCATGAGTCTGTCTTCAAACAGGAGTCATGAACACTTGCTGTAATCATTCCTCGTCTTCATACATTAACACACTTCCAAGGATGATGAAGGACAAGGCCTTCAGAAAGAAGTTTCCTCTTTATGTTTCCCTGGTGTTGAGCTGCAGTGGAGGGTCAGTAAAGCAAAGTGGAAATGTTGTGCTGATGTCTGTAGATGTTGTCGCCCATCACTTATATTGGAATTGCATAATGAAAGGATCTCTTTATGGCTGACGTGAACAGGAGGAATGATAAGAACAGCTTTTTGCTTGTTTTTGTGAACCTATCCTTTATGGGCACATACTTCACTGTCAAACACATGACTCAGGTAAATGCAGGTATTACTCACAGAGAGGGCACTTTGACTGCTTTTAGAATATCCAAAAAGACACACAATCTAATTTTGGTACGAGGCTGACTCTGGATGAGAGCCATTGATTTAATTTAGAAAGAAGAAGGCTAAAAAAGGCATCTAGCTGTTTATCCTTTGAGGCCGAGATCTGATCACATCAGATCTCATATTCTTAGACAATTTGGATCGTGTGACATAAAAATCTAATTTTGTTCGATCACATGTTTAAATCGCACAATGGGATGTTCACTTACCGATCTCACAGGTTCTGCCAGTGAAGCCAGATGGACATGTGCAGGTGTAGTAGCCAAGGTGGTCTGTGCATGACCCCTGGTTCAGACATGGACCTGATTTACACTGATTGCCATCTGAAGAAATCCAGACACAGAACCTCAACATAAAGTTATCTGATGACCTCATTTTGTAATGTCCTTATATAGAGCAATGTTTACTCAGGGGAAAAACATCTTTATATAAAAGCACATCTAGAGATTAAGTTTAGCCATGACTAGAAATACAGAATATAACTGTTGGTTCACAGTCAGAATACAGTGAACGCTATAACATCACTACCATTTTCTGTTTGCATTGGGAGAAGCTTGTTATAAGAAACGTTCTTACCTACATATGCTGCCCAGAACTCCATCTAAAACACAGAGTCAATTCTGATGAGTATAGCTCATGAAAAATAAAATAAAAAAAACAGACCAAAAAAAAAGAAAGATACTAACCGTCTTTTCATCATTCTCAAAGACCTCTCTGGCCTCCTCCAGGTCACACTGTTCCTCTACACACTCTCTCTCCAAGTTGCCTTCCAGCAGCTCCTCAAACACACCGGTGTTATAACGTTTGTATCTCCGCAGAACGCTGTCGGCCGCCTCACCAGACAGGAACACCAGAGCCGAGGCTGGAGCTGAGGCTGGAGCTGGGAACAAAGAATGTAAAGAATGTTCTTTTGTATACACCAGTAAACAAACACATAAATGATGAAACATAAAGATGAAACATATTCTACCTCCAGAACTGAGCTGCAACTCCAAAAGCAGCAAACACAAGAAAGACAGACAAAATAGTGCCATTCCAAACAGCTCGGACACACTGACACACAAACACAGTGAAACATCACTCCAAAGTACAGACCTCTGTTTGCACATGTACACTCACAATTAGTTGTTTGTTCAAGAGAAAAAACACCTCTCTGTCTGATAAAAGCAAGTGCAGTAAGAGACTCTGCATGTTTGTGTTAAATTAAACAGCAGTGAAATCCTGGAATTTCTTCTACAATAACAAGGCTCAAAGAACAGTTGCAACAGGTTTACTCAAAGTCTCTGGTCCCAGGCCTGTTGTTGTTCACGTTCAGCTAGGATTCATTTGTCTGGTTCTTTATTTCATGACAAAGGTAGCTATAAAACAAAGATACCATGATTGGATTGCTTAGGTACATATAGAGCTCAGGCTTATATCAACAATCTTTATCTATAATATTCGAGTAACTATTTAGTTTTTCTTCAGTCTATGTGCTCTCTTTTTTAATATTTCTTTAAATCTTCTTCTTTGTCATTTGATCCGTCTAGATTGTCTAAATTGGGCTTGAATTAGTCTAATAATATCTGTGGAATAATATAAACCTAAAGTCAACTTGTGAAGCTAACCAAAGTCATGTGTTTCATGATAAATGATATTTCTCTGGCCAGGCCCATGAAGGGAATTTAAGACGATTACATGCACTTTGTGCTTTTCACCACTAGATGGCAGTCAGTCAACATAAGGCAACAAAACAGTGACAGAAATTGGTGACAGAATCATGTACCCACTATTCATCAGTGGCACTTCTCAGTCTGAGTACTGAGGAGGAAAAAATTAATCCATTTTTATGTTTTAAAAAAGGCCTTATTAAAAATGTTATGAGTTAATTAATGTAAGGTAAAGTAAGTAAACTTAACTACTGAAATGGGAAAAGCAAAAAGAAGCAGACAGTTGTGTGTTTGACAAGACAATAACAAATGCAGGAAGTGTAAGTACAAAAAAAAGATTTATGGGCAGTTTCATATGTTTGAATCTAGAATAACTATTTGCTTTTAGGTCAATGGTCAATCAATATCCAAGATGATCATGATATGTGATATGAGGCTTGTGCTGATTCAGCGTGCCAGCTGAAGATTTAACTCTGGTGTCATTTAGTGGTCTGGCATATAAGATCCAACCCATCACTGGCTCTGAAATCCCCCCGAGGGAGTCCAAACTCTTCTCGAGTGTTGGCAACTATTGACCGGAGGCATTTATATTTCATTGAATCGTTCAGAGGCTGAATAATTCATACTTGAGTAATTAACACTGTCTGCTCAATACAAGAGCTTCTCAATCATTTCCAGCCAGGACGCACATCAGAGTAAAGAGTGCTGAGGACACTCGATGCCTGGGAACGGTTTTCTGAGGTAAATGGTTTCACAGGTATTCCAACTATAGTCCAAATCATGACTGCATGTACACTCCCATCATTCCCCAGTTCCCTCGTTGAGTCATATTTCTAAATGTAAGTCTGTTGCTGAGCCTTGTGTAGAGGCAGTGGGCTCCATTGGCATACTTTCCACATAGTCTCTCAGGCTAGTTTAATGGCAGAGTGGATACAGACCATTGACAGGGCTTACTATAGTATGTACAGGAGAAAATAGCAACAATGGTTTTTGCTATTAGCACAGAGGTGATGACTTGTGAGATGAGCACACTAACAAGACTGTGTTAGATGGACCGCGTGGATGCATGGATGGATGGGAGGCAGTAAAATTGTCTGTGACTTGACTATTGATTTTATGAAGATCTCCCCGACTTCTCTGTCTTCTCTCTTTCTTTGGCAGCACCACACAGCTGGGGAGTCTGTGTCGGCTCCAATTAGATTAGTCACTACAGTGGGGGATCGAGTCAGGGCCTTGTAGATAATAAAAACTCTGATGCTTGCTCAGTGCTATTGATTGTTACTGTACAGTCTCTCTCGGGCTGCAGGCAGCCCAGACCTCAGTCTTTCACCAGGGACATGGTGTCATTTGCAGAGGGCTTATGTTCAGCTGGAGTAAAACCTTCTTCTGTAGTTGTGAATCAGAGTGTTTGTAGAGCTCAAACAGGAGCAGAATGATATGAGAAAATCTGTGCGATGACAAACACACAGTAATAATTGAATTTTTTTCTAGTCAGTCTTGTGATATTCAAAGGCATCATCAGTGACGTGAGTAGGGAAGGATAACAAAAACAAAAACAAATCACACTATATCACATATTGACAAACAGGACTTTTAATATATGAACTAACTTGAGAAAAAAACTAAATAGAATATATAATAAGATTCTTGATGTTTTTCAAAGGTCTGTTACATCACTCAAGCCTGTATGTCGAGTTTTAATTAAATACACACAAATGGCAAAGCTCTTTCCATCTGAGTCAACTGACTGTGTCGATCAGGGCTTATTGTGTCTGGACTTGTCTCTAACTTTTGCACAACTCCTTCCCCCAGAGTGACCTTGTATCGATACTCATTAGAGACTGTCTGTGTGTTTCGACAGCGGCTCTCAGGCGCTCACTACACTGACAGACACTTTGTTGTCCTTTTCTAATCACACTAATATAGTTGAATATGGTCTGAATAATCCCCGACTGGATTATATTCTGGTTTCTAATTGACTCCAGTGTGTGAAACATATCAACAAAATCAATGGCCGGTTTGTACATGGTGATATTTGAATGATGCTGTGTTAATGATATGAACAGATCTTGGGGCGACGGGGAAGGAGTTCTGTTTAATTAGATCAGCCGTTCCTTGAAGGTTTTACAGTGGGACGACACGAGCTTCTTCAGGCCAAAACATGTAAATGTTAATAATCTAATGTGTGGGTTTATTTATACACAGATGCAAGAGAAGGAAGCTAAGCTATCTGTGTGTATACTTGTTGACACTCCAGCGCTCTGTCTATCTAGGTTAGTTTATGATCACTTTTTCTTTTTCCTCGGAGCCAGTTCTGGATAATCAGCCCACTGGCAGTCTGAGGAAGATGAGCTGCTGTCGAGAACACTACAGGAAGACAGAAGGAGCAGAGTCAGACAGTGAATTCGTCGCAGACTGTGTGAGCTTCTAAAGCCAGTACAGCACATCGTCAGGTGCAGGCAACTGAATTGTTGGATTTATGTGAAATCCTTATGAGAAGCAGACAGAAACTCTGCACTGTCAGATGATGGAAAACGGCAGAGATTATAGGGAGATGGTGTAATTGCATTCACTCGGCATGGAATAAAGACTCTCTTCAGGAAAAAACTAATAAAGAAATGCAAAACAGAAGCTCACAAGAAAGAAAGTATGTTTAAAGTTCAACATTTTGGGAAACACGCTTGTTTGCTTTCTTGACGAGAGTTGGATGAGAGACAGTTTCAAATCCAAGCTGTGGGCCTCTCTCTCTCTCTATTCTCCCTAGTTTCTCCTCCTTGTCCTCTCTTCCCACTCAGGCTTCTCCTGGGACCTCTCTCTCTCTCCTGGCCGTTGGTGCCTCATTCCACGTTTGGATCAGGATCTTCATCGTCCAGGAGATCCAGCCTCTGTGTGTTTTTCCTCCGTCCTTATCCAAACTAAGGGACTAAGAATAGACAGCTATGTTTGCTGTATAGATTCTAAAGCCCCTTGAGGCAAATTTGTGATTTGTGATATTTGAGCTATATGAATAAAACTGACTTGGCAAGATTGATAAAGTTCTCATGTCTGCCTGTTAATTATGAAACTACAGCCTGAAGAGAGTTCACAGAGCTTAGATTGCAAACTGGAAATCAGAGAAACAGCTGGTCTGTCTCTCTCCATTAGTAAAAAAAAAAAAAAAAAAGAAATCACACAAGACACACAAATGAACACAGTATATCTTGTTTGTCTGTCTGTATAAAGTCTGAAGTGAAAATGAGAATTTATGGTTTTACAGGGTTGGTGTGTGGGACTATTTCTTGGCTCAGGGTTACAAGAATAGTCAGATTAGCTTTTCCCCTCTGTTTCTAGTCTTTATGCCAAGCTAACCATCACATCAATCTTCTGATCAAACTCTTAAAAAAAGCAGAAGAGTTTCATCCATCCATCCATCCATTTCATCTATGTTACAATCATTTTCTGAATAAAGTTGAACTCATTCTTGGTGATGTACTTCTCTGGAACTATGGCTGACAATATTGTCAACAGGAAGCCATAGCGTACTGGTAAATAAAGTTAATGGATATCTGTTTGATACTCTTGTGTTACTGGGCCTTTCTCACTACATTTCAGTCTTGCGAGCTTGTACAGTAATATCCACAGGGAGCTCCTATGATGTGAGCTGTAAAAAGAAGCACTGCAGGCCTCAAAGCACTACTCCCCTCCATCACCCCCTCCTCTAGATAAAGTCATTGACATTAATGTGATATTTGAGAGAGTCTCGCTCCGTTAATTAGTACAGTCATTTCTGTTATTTGAAAGCCCGATGTTTCACACCCATTCCCCCCGCTTGCCCGCATGCACCCCCACCAAGCCAGCACTCTGACATTTTAACAATTGGCTTGATATTTTGCTAAAGACTGAGAGGTGGTGTTTGGATTTACATTTATACTCACAACATCAGCGACAATCCAAGAGTCTTAAATAGTGTTGGAAGTCTTTCAGATGAAATCCTGCCAGTGAAACGTAAAAAAAAGGGTATTAAACCCCTGATGCAGTTTTAGTTGTACTGGAATAGAAGTAGATGTAAACATTAGGCACTGAATGGATTTACTGTAATCAGTGACCTGCTTATAATCACTTCCTGTATGAGGTGGAAGATGTGCACAATTATTTACTTGAGTATATGGACAAATAACCTCATTAATAAAAATCTCTCACTTTCAGTAAAATCAAATACCTCTGCAGTAAAACACTCTAATACTGTTATGGGCTCCATATTAGACTTATTAAACCAGGTAAGGCTAAGTGGGTCAGTGACCCAGTAATGCTTGACCTAATTAATTCATGGGTTCAGCTAAATTTGTAAATGCATCACTTTTGTGTGTATGTTTATTTATCAAAAAGTGTTTTCTTTAAATGTAATTTAATTTAAATGTGTAACAAATGAAGACGAATTGAGAAAAATAATTCAGTACCTGGGTTTGCATGAATATACATGTACTCATCCATGCTTACTCCTGCCAAGAGTGACCCAGAAACTCAGCACTATTGTGGCTTCCTAAGAAATGAGGGCTCCAATCCACTCCTGCTTCTGTGAGCCGTGATGCAGCTGAGCTGACAGACGCTGCCGGCTCAGGGATGTTCAGCCACCGTTAATGAAAAGTGGAGCTCCCATCCCTCCTGGTCAGAAAGTGCCGCCGACGCTCACTGTTTTCCTGCTGAATGTCAAAAATGAGTTTGCAAAAAGCTACATTGGACAGAGTCAATGAGGTGGAAATGGGTGAAATGAATTTGTCATGATAATAAATCATTTCCAATGTTGTAGTCTTTACATAGCAAGACATGCTTCAGGTGCTAATACTTCCTGCCAGTGGATTGATGAAGACTCCATGAGTGTCAGCTACACCAAATACATGTAGATCATCTGTCCCATGGCTGAAATATACCCTTGCTCTGTGACATGAGAGATATAAAAATGCAATCTGGGGAGCGGCCAAGTCAATTATGTAGCATGTTATGGGGGAGACATGACAGAAATACGACATCACATCACACCTTTCGACCCCGACCTCTTTAGTTTTGAAATAACTTGCTGACCCCATTCTGACCTTTGGAACAGAGGTCAGTGCGCCTGATCTCTGCGAGGCTCAGAGATAAATGAGCAGGTGCAACAGTCCAGCGAGTAATGTCTGATGAAATCCATCATTTTTATGTGTGAGCCTATGGAAACACAAACACGCAGACACAAGTGCACATACACTTGTACGGCCTTTATCATATCACTTTCAATCCTCTACTTTTATTATCCTGCATCAGTTGAGCTGCTATTATTCATTTGAATCATTATGTGTATTATGGCGGCAGCATTTGAATCTTTTATTCACTTTGCTTTATGTCTAACACATATGACACTGACCTCTCCTGCATAATGCTGCATAATCTCCATGCAGTAACAAAGTATGAACAAGTAAATCTTTCTTTATAGTTTCCATGTAAACCCACAATTTAGTCAGTTAATCCACAATTAGTAAACCTGCAATTTTCTGATAAGGCTGAATGTCACAAGATGCTGTGATTCATGTACAGTAACTTTTGGCACATTTGGAGTGAGAGTCGGATTGTTGTGTGATAATTCCCATCCACATTACACAAAATACAGACAGAGATTCTACAAACACTCCTCGACCTCCAGCTTGTATCGGCTGCCATCAGCGCTCGTGTAACAGAACCGGCCTGATTACCTTATCAGCCACACTCAGAGCTGGAATCAGGCTAACACCTCCAATCAGAGGCAGACGACTAACCCTGCTGCACAATGATGGAGCATTAATCACCCTCCAACACCTCACTGCCCATCCCACAGAACCATTTTCAGGACTGATCCATCCTGGTACCCATACGGGCTCCTCCACAAAGATCACCTTGGTTGATTTTCAGTCCAGCCAAGTTACAAATCAAGCAGCTGCTTGACTAACACTGTTAGTCTATCATCCTATTCAGCTGATTTATAAGGCAGGTCAGTGTGCAGATGAAGCGAGTGGTTGTTATCCATGTGATTGGAAATTGATTTTGAACTGACTGTCATGCAGAATATACACTCAACAAAAGAATTGGGCGGTAGCTCCCAAAAGCTTTATAAATATACCTAAATTATGAACACTGTGTACAAAAGACAATATCAATTTAAATAATGTATAGTGATGATTGTATAGTGTGACAAGGCAAATACAGTACATGGTACGTGGGGGTGGACAAAATAATACAAACATCTGTAAAATCTGTTATAATTCAAAACAGGAGCTTTATGCAAGCAAAAGGCTTAAAGGCTTAAAAGGTTTAATGCTTGTGCATGGATCAGAGAGATGTTGATTCAGTTTTGTGATCGTTCATTGATTCAGCCTTTCATTCTACCATTCATTCATTCATTGTCCACAATACCAGCAAAGAGTTGTGAAACTATCAACCTGTCATGAATCTAAGGGGTTGTTAAATATAATTAATCATTTCAAAATGAGCCATGTTTGGTTTTTCATACATATCTGGGCACTTTAAAGCCTCAATTTTGTTTCGTCACATGCTTTCAAATAATGGAAGAAACCACAGCACCTCGAGTAAGTCATTGCAAAGACAGATCATACATTCTCTTCACCAAATACTGCTGTGCTGCTCTGAGTGATTTTGACTAAGACTTCATAACCTGCTTATATTCTTAACAGAAATTGAAATGAAAAATAACCAATCCAAGAACCAAATTAACTGCAGTCCTTTCACATTCCAAACGTCCTCTACTGGACAATCTGCACTGGCATACTACAGTATACTGTAGGCCTGATTAGCAGGCACAGATGACAAGCATAGTCTGTCTGCATTTGCGCCTTATTAAGTTTTATGAAAGCTGGGATCTTAACAGGTTTTTGTTTCCAAGATAAATCTGCCTCACACACACATTACCAATCAATGGTCCAAAACACAAGTGAAAATTGATTTTTGACAATGAATTGGAAGGAATTCACAGATGTGAGGTTGCACATGCACACCACAATTATAACTGCACTGTAACTTACATGTAAGCCAGTATAAAGCTTAATGCTTAAACAGATTTAAATTTACATGAATCTGTAAGCCACAAAAACATTATTTACACTAACATGGCTCTCATTTGAACATTTTAATACATGTTTCATAAAACATAAAAAAAATATTGATAAAATATTATGCTACCGATTGTACTTCTGTGCATTGATAAATAATAATACAATAATCCAAGCTACACCTGCTGGGCTTGTTATGTGTATGTGCCTGTGTTATGGCCTGACATTTACCACAGGAAATGTTTAGACACGACATGAAACAAGAAGCAAAACAGATCAGTTTGCTGAGTGTGCGTGCACGTGTGTGGGGCTGCGTGAGGTGATGGTGCATTTTCTAGCAGAAATCCTGCAATCAGCAGACACACAGAAGTGATTCAGTGCTTTTCTGTGGCATTGGTGGACACAGCCTGTGATGTGACATCAGAGGTGACAGAGTGTGAGTCAGGAGTTCGTTTGTGCTGTACCAACCAGGCTGCAGGGCTTTGCTTTAAACGGGCTGGGGGTGAATGTAGCACTGTACTGCGATGCCCTGCTGGAAAGGTCAAAGGGGGCCACAGGCCACGGACACAGTGGGAACACAACACGCTGACATTTCACTCTCTCGAGCGCTCGCTCTTTATACCTCATTTCCAACATATATGCACAAGCCCTGTTTATGAGTAAGCGCTCTACTTAATTTCCACACGGCTGCAGGTAAGAGGTCGTCGGCACTTTTGGGCTCTGATGACAATTTTAATCTGGAAACATCTTTGTCATCTAAAAACTTTGCTCCTTAAAACGCTTAGTTCTATTTTTGAGCATGAGCAGGTTATTTATATATATCCTGACCACATCAAACAACCATTCCTTCTATTAGTGATCCTTAATGAACTCAACAATATATACACCACTGATGGACTTAATTTCTATCAATAATGACATGTGTCCATTTAAAAGTTGCAATAACAACACCATAAATTTCTATCTGTGACTAACTTTAGCTCAGTCTTTGAGGTTAAAAATTGGTTTACTTACATTTCATGGTTAAATTTAGGATAAATTGAGATTAGGAATATTTTACTAAAGAACATCATTTGGTTAAACCGAAGATAAAAGTGCCCATGTTGAGATCACTCAAGAACAGGTTTTCATACATACAATGCTGAAGAGGTGTCACTAATTTTCATTTCCCTGAGATGAAACACATTGCTCATCTAATGCATGTAATGTGCTTATGATTTACAAGTGTGTATTTGCGTATGTGAGATAATGCTGGTCTTGGTAAGTGATGAAGATATCCAGTCATTGTCCCCCTCCCCCCAGGTGTAACCTGCTTGACCCCTCAGCTGAGTGGTCAGCTCCTATCGATTCACAGTCTTCTCGATTCTGGTCTGCTGCTAAGATAGCTCCTATCATAAATAATAACCATGCAGCCTCTCGCTGTGACTGAATGCTAATGAGCAGTCAGATATAATGATTTAAGAAAAAGGTGGAAAAAATCAATACATTTTCTCAAAAAAAGGTCTCTAAACAGACGGGACTGAGAGTAGTGGATGGGCTTTAAATTGTGATTTAATAACAACAAAAAGGTACACGGACAAGGACTCGCTGTCTCCATAAAAGAATCCTAGAAATAACAATGCAAAGGACCTGAAAACTATTCATTGAGCACATGACCAAAGATTGAAGACTGTCATCTGACAACACAACATTAGTAAAAAAAAAAAAAAAAAAAAAAAGATTAGACAAAGACACTTAACAAAGGACATAAAATAAAATGTATGTGTATCTCGCTGTCAATCAACATATCGATAGTAGTGGTCCTTTCTCCTTAAAGAAAGAAGAGGCTGCAAAGAGGTACTAAAAATATGCCTGTGTTATTTATCAGTTATGATGCTTTAGTGAGCTATTCTCATTTTAAATATTAATTAAGAAACCAGGAAGGTTGATATCATGGTTTGAGTAAAACCTGAGTGAGGGTTACATTTTGGTTGTTGCACTTTATCAAATTTCAGTCTTCTTTATTGGTTATGAGGCTGCTGTAAGTCTATAATCTCTGAGTTTCACCAAAAGCCTCACAGATTACACTGATTACTTGGTTTATGTTTATATAATGAGCTAACATATTTTGACATTTGTAATAAAAATGTTTTGTGTACTAAAAATGTATAACATTTTCTTCTAGGCAAACCCAAATCCTACATGGACTGTGGATATAATTCATCATAGATCTTGATTGGAACTTTTCACAATAAATCAATTTTCATTTTCAAATCGCATTGGTTTTTCTGAAAAAGAAAATGAGCAATACATCCACATTTGAAGGTAATAAGAGACATTAAGAGGTAGTGGAAGAAGAAAGTGTTGATGGATATTAATGCAGTCAACGTGCTTGAAGTTTGTTCAATTTAAAATTCTACATACATTGAAAAGATTAAATAGATAGTTTTCAGTCAACAATGCATGATACCAAAGCATGCAGTATGACTCATGACAGAAACACTCACAACAGTATAAAAAGCTGACAAATATTGTAGATTAGCATTTCACTATGTTAGTTCTCCTTTCTTAGTCCAATATGTTATTCAAATGAAAGTCTGCAGGCATCAAAATTAGCTTAACTTGTGTTAATATTTATAGAGAAAGAAGTAATATAACTGAAGTCAGTGTAAATTTAGCTTTTAAAACCATAATGATTTGACCACTTGAGGCAGAGCCTGAAACAGGCCAAACAGGCCACGGTGTGCCTTTGACGTCTCAGGAAGATTTGAGCCTGTGAAGAAAGTTTGAAAGGAGTCCTGTTTCTTCTAAAAATAGCAACCATATAGATCTTGTAACCCTCAACCCGCAGATCTTTTTCCTCTGCTACCACTGAGTGCTAACAGACCTGCAGGGCTGAAAGATGTGACATGAAGCTTGCAGAATTCGGACTGGACCGGGACTTCTGATGACGGCTGATAAAATTAATACTCAGAATCATAATTATTATCGTGACCTCAAAGGTGGATTAAGAGGCCTGAAAACTATTTGGATTTCTAGCTATAAGCGTGCTCGCTCACCATTTTGGAACTGGACGCTTTAATTTGAATCCAAGTGAAGGATGAGTTGTGAGTTTTAGGCTTCATCTCTACAGATTTTAAAAGGTAAGGACTCAAAATGAAATACCTGTAAACCAACATATCGCACAGAATAGCTTTCACTGTCAGTTAATAGAGATGTTAGTGTCAGCTGGAAGACTGAAAAAAATGATGGAGAACATGTCCCCACAGTGAGGCGTCATGAAGGGGCAGATCCTGTCTGTGTTATTATTATAAAACTCTGCTTTAGAGTTAAGTTTCTCTTCTAATCTGCAGAAAGCGCTGTCAATGGATTTCAAAGGACAAGACTATTTCTGGAAATACATTCTATTGTTGACTTTCAAAGCTCACAAACGAAATTTGTTTCCCCTCCATTGTTCTGGGCTGACGCACACAAATCTTGGGGACAGAAATAGCAAAGCCTGGGCAAATAAAACCCAAACTTTTTTGCATGGATTGACATCACAAAGGGTGAGCGAGAAATAAATGGGCTCTGGAAGTTGGGTGACAGTGCTGTTTAAAGAGTGGGCTGATGACAACACAAGACAACTGACTGCTGCTTTAGGATCTGATGTGCTGCTTCCCATAATGTGACAAACAACTGTCGTGACATTATAGAATATACAGTCCTGATTTTGTTTTCTGAAACAAAATCAACTGTTTGCTCAGTTGCTTATTAACAAGTGTCAACCTTTTGAAACAAACAACACAGGCTGTGGTATCATGAAAATTATTTATTCTACATTGAAAACAAACTAGTTTATGTCACTGTCATATTTTAATTTTTAGGGAAAGGGGGCTCAATATTATGTTTACAAGCTGAAGAGTCTTGGTATCTGCTGTCTCACAGTGTAATTAGAAAACTTTTCACCACATGTTCAGTGTGCAGTGAACTCAGATTAGTGAAATGCTACACCTGATTTATTTCAATGGCCAAACTCAAACAAGTTGTAATGATCATAAAGATGAGTTTTTCTCTAGTTGCTGTGATTTAAGTGACATTGTTTTACATCACACTTGTAGCATTAATTCATATCATATGCAACAGACACCTTATAAACTTACAGTGCAACACATGACTGTTTGCCGATTAGATTGTATATTGCTGAAATGCCTCCGATGCATGTTTTAGACTTTTCTCCTCCAGCTGTTGATGCGTCTCGCAAAGTGAAAAGCGCCGAGCTGAGACGATGTGAGCAGAAAATGCGCAGGCTGTATGTGAATGGGATGACGCATAGCTCTGCAAAGGCAACTGAATGAGAGCAACAGCAAAGATGGTGTGCAGCATGCAGCTCAGGCTCCAGCTTTGAACCTGCAGCGCGTCGACGGCACGGCTCACACACCGACCGAGCGCGCGGACGGACGGAGCTGCTTTTCATCTGGGCGCCGGTACCGAAGTGAAGGAAGAAGAAAGAAAAAAAAAAAAAGCACACACACACACATCTGTTTGTGTGTGAGTCGGCGCTGTGACGGGGGGCGCGCGCTCCTCTCACGTTGTGTATCCTGTTGATTCCGCTCGTCAGGAGAAAGAGGCTCAGACGAGGAGACCTGCTCGCACCAGCAGCTGCACTGGATGGCATTTCTCACGGGGCTTGTGTTTGCATAGGACGGCTTCAGTGTTTCTCTTCTTTTTTTCATTGAAGATCGAGAAAGAAAAACAACCCCTGCTCTCCATTTCGCTGCTTTTTCTCTCCCCCCCTCTACAGCTCCTCTTCTTTGTCACAGCAGAGCAGGTCGTGATTTTTTTTTTTTTGTATGCAACATAACGGGATTCATGGTGGGAGCGTTTCCTTTCATCAATGTGCATTGATGTAGCAGAAAACGTGGAGGAGATAAGGTGGGTTTGAAGCGTGCACAGACAGGCAGGGAGACAGGCTGCTCCTCGGTGTTTACTGGAACCTTGTGGGCTCTTTGTCGTGCGTTTGGAGAGCATGAATAGTTGGATGTTTTCATTGATATCAATTGATAAACCCCTCTCTTCCAGCAGCTCCATTGTCTCGTACATGGCCCTGCTGCCGCTGTCGTTCACATGAACATCTCTCTCTCTCTCTTTCCACAGAGCCCTTATCTCAGCACCTGGAACCTTTGCTAAGGATTTCATTGAGGACAGTCTGCAATTAACAGGATTTCGATTCTTGTCTAAATCGGGAATTACACATCCAAACTGGGATCTATGAGCGGAAAAGTGGCGAAGCCTAAAGAAGACAAGGATGCTTCCAAGGGTAAGAGGCGAGCCTTTGCCTTGCACACGCCGCTTTTCCCATTCATCCCCTACATGGTGCTCACCCTTTGAGCTTACACTGAAAACAATAGCAGCCCCTGGATGGAGCCATCCCCAGCATGGTGCATGTGGTTATTGCTGCTTTAGAGATCTGAGGTTGCTCCTGTAGGCCTGTGTTGTGCACGACGTGTCGGAGATCACATGCTTCACTTGCATAGACTTGGAGAGGCAATTAAGACAAAGGCGAAGGATCAACACAGCATGTTGCAGGCTAGTGTAGGCTAGTGTCACACACTGCGAGGAGATATGATCTTTGCATTAAAAGTCAACGCGATCAGGTTGAACAGTGATCAGTCCTACGGTGTCACTGACATCCTGTTGAAATGTCCCTTTGTGTTTCTCGCAGCCGCATCCTGATCCGCACATCTGTACAATCATGAAGTCTTGTCGCTCTCACACAGCTTATGACCCATGGTGTAAAAAAAAAAAACCTTCCTCAGAATAAAGGAAGTAAAGTGGCCATCCTTTGCCATGGACGCAGAGAAACCTGGCGGGACTAATCATCTCCACCGGGGATGCGCAAGACACTTTATGCACCGGCACACACAGGCACGCACGCGCACGCACACACAGAGACACACACACATGACTGCACCTCTGTCTTGCTTTTTTCCCAATTTAAACAATTAGAAACATTAATAATCAAATCATGTGGTGGTTAACAATGACGCAGTTTTAGTGCGTCATAACATTTCCAGATGTGCACGCAATGATTCTGACCCTGAAAGAAAAATCACACTACTATTTTTAGCCTTTATTAAAATCTCTATGGCCTGCGGATATTTTTTATGAACAGTGAGTGAACACGGTTTCCCAGAGTGTAATATAATAACCTGCATTCACACTGTGGCAGCTTGCCCATTGCAAGCCCTCCTGTATTTACAGTATAGCAATTCAATTGGGTCTCCTTGTTGTCCTCCTCTGTTTAAGGTGCTCACAACAAATCAATAAAGCTAATTGGCTTATTTTGGCAGCACTGCTCCAAGTGATGACTTCCCCTGTTCAAGTCACTATAAGCAGAACACAGAGTAATGATGGCACCATGGAGACCTGAGCTAAACAAAGCTTGTGTGTAGAAACTATTATTTACAGTGCATTTATTGAATTTATTGTTATCATCCTCTAGAATTACAAGTAGCTTTAAGGCAAAAAAAGCATAATAAACTATTGCAATACGAATCTTTGTTATTTATGTCAGAAGAGTATTCAGGTGCCTGACAAAACTAACTTACAAACCTAAAACAAAATAAAACACCAGTTATAGGACAGAGATAGTCTCGCTGACAACAGTGAGCAAAATGTGCTCAAAAGAATTGATTTCAAGATTAACCTCCTCAGCAACTTTCCCTCTCATCTCCTGTTGGAAATCAATGGCATGTGTGAATGGCTGACTCATTTGAGCCCGAGGGCAGCACCATCTCCAAAACTCTCAGATAAGATAAAAACACCTTCACCAAGAATGCTCGACAAAGCGCGTTCTAGTTTTAGAGATTTGCAGCCAAAAAGCCAAAAGCTGGCGTAGCCCTGCTGCCTTTCAAATTTAGAGCAAAGAAACAATGATGCAGTTGACTTATTTGCATCGCTGAGAGGGTCACTTGGTGCCAGCTGCCCTCCATCAGAGAGTTGAATGGCACAAGAGCAGGGAATTGCACAGGGGGAAAATCAGTGCTGACCCTGCCAATGTTGGCAATTTTTGTGGAAACAGTCCATTAAAGCCGGAACCACCTGCTATCTCCACCTCTTTTTTTTTGGACAAGCTGTTGGCCTACAGAAGCCTCTGACTGCCCTGCTTTCTCAGAACAGAAGTGAAACCCCAATTTCCTCATCTACCCTCGTCATTTTGAAAATACTTTTTTGGGGTCTTGATCCAGAGTGTCTCATCGATCTTTGCTAATTAGCCACACTGCTAAAATGACATACAAATATATGTAATGGTTATTGTATTAAATTTGTCTCTACTTATTCATTAGGCTTTCATTTTCAGTTACCCAACAGTAGCTTTTCTGAACGTGCAAACCCAACTAAGGCTGACCTCTGTTCAACATTATCCATAACTGCAGCACATCTTGGAATTTGAATGACAGGTTTCGAAACCCCCCAAAAGTTCTTTAATATAAGAATTTATTTTTAGCTTAAAAAACTTGATAGAAAACTCTCTCAGGAGTTGCTTTGCTCCAAATGAAAGTATATTGAATTAATACATTTTCTCTATGGTGATCCCAGGAGTAATCATATCAAAAACTGACATGCCATTAAACTTGTGCAGATCAGGACGAAATCACTTTTGTCACTTCAATGACAGGGTGTTTTTTTTTTTTGCTTGATGAGTGTGAGTTTTGTGACAGTAGCTTGTTCTCTTCTCCGTGGCTCAGTCAGAAAGGCCACAGTTCATCCTGGAGCAGTGCATGTGGAAACAGAAAGTATGCAGAGAGAGAGAGAGAGAGAGAGAGAGAGAGAGAGAGAGAGAGAGATGGTGGGGTAGAAGGAGGTGGTGTATAGTGCAGCTCCAATATCAACACCAGTGAATCACGTTGTGTTAGTTTCCCCCTGTCCTTGTGAAGCTAAGTTGTGCAGACAAACTGATGTGTCAAAGCGTGACGTACACACTCTCTCAGCTTTACAACTTTCCAGAGCCTGAAAACTCAGCTAGTTGAACTCCTGTTCAGACACATTAACAGTGCTGCACTGATGCATTGTGAATTAATTATGCACACATTTCCACCTTAACTGGCTGGCTTCATGACATTAATACAATCTAATCGAACAGTCTGAGATTTTCAGTTAAGAAAGCTAACATGTACAGTTTTATGATCATTTCACCAGCATGTATTTTTTGCAGATAGTTCAAAGATGCCACATTCATGTGAGTGAAAAACTTTGACTCTTTCACTCTCCTCACACTTCATCCCAGTGCAGTGCATTGATAGACTTCCCTCTCGGGTATGAGTGTCAGCCAGTGGATTCATGTCCGCCTCCAATTGCAGGTCCAAGCGGAGCAGAAGGCATAAGTCTTGCATATTTGCAGGCAGATTAATTCAGTGTGAGGCCAGTCACAGAACTGAATCAATAGATGCCCAGAGATGAGTTTGGAGCTGCTTCATTAATCACAATGCAGGCAGCTCTGTCCTCCACAACGCTGACAAGCGCTCCAGTCTCATCGGCAGAACCACACACTGTGTACAGTGTCGTTAAAATCTTTCGATCCAATGGCTGGATCTCAGCAAGGTCCCTTTCAATAGCATGTGGTCGAGCGTTGATTGTTTAATTGTTATGACATCATTTCATATGTTGTCAATATCTGCGCTGTCAGCTTTAATTGTTATCTATCACTGAAGGTTTGAAAGATGTGCTGAAAGACTACATGCACAAGTACTTTGCTGGAATTTCAGCTAAGCCGAAGTAAAGTTATCGGTGTAAAAATATATCGATATAATAAAACAAATCGAAATGTTTGCAGAGTAAAAGTTGCTAAGTCTCTGTTTTTAGCTGTGGTCAGCAGTCATGGCATACATCACACAGTGCACATGTTGACAGGTTGCAGTAACACACTAAAGTTTCTTGTGCAGTCACATTGGTGTGCTACTTCAACTGGTAGTGCAGGAGATTTTCATGTGGGGGGTCCTCAAATTCTAATCCCAGCATTTGGAAAATGACTCCAAATAAATCTTGAACCCAGCAAGCTCACAGGATTTTTCTGCTATTTGACAGGGTCAGCTTAAAATTATTACTAAAAATATTAAGACGCTATTACAAAATTCAGTTCAGGCTTTTTTCCATTTATATCCTTCTTAGTGATTGCATAATCTAAACAGTGAACATTTTGGACTACCACCAGTCAGTTGTCAGTATATCATGATTTGTCAATGCAAAAGGTGTAAGAGCACAAATGAAACTGTGTTGTGTTTGCTTTCTCTTTAAGTATAGACTTTACTCATTTGAAAAACTTAGACACTTATAAAAATACTTCAACAGGTTCAAGTAAATGAAAAGTGACAGAACTCATTTACACTACAAGTCATTTATATATATTCAACAATATATTGAACAGGATAAAAAGAGTTGTAAAACACAGGTTTGTGAGAGGTATTTTTGGTGTCGGGGTGGTGGAGCTTTTCCCTGTCAGATGCTTTCCCAATACTGACGCAGATCCGGCCACGCTGCCTGGAGGAAACTGGTTCGCCTCGCATCAGAGATCTGCCACTCTCCATTGCCGAGTTGCACACTGATCGCTGTTTGGGAATGTTGAGGGCCCTTCTCTTCAATTCGTCTGTCAGCTTAGGTTTCTGAGTGACACGGGGTGGCCTGTGACTGGTGCACTGGCTTCTGTTTGCTGGATGCTGTACAATTTGTTTCTTTGAGAAGAAAGTTGTGTTCTTTTAAAGAAGCCAACCACATGTCGGAGTTGGTTGTGCCAAAGTTTGAAGCAGTTAGTTATTGGTCAATTAGTGGTGAAATATATCTGCTGCCATGTCCAGGCCAAAAAAGCATTTTTCATCCTCTTAATTTCTCTCGACTTTGAAATGGAATCATGCTCTGTCTTACGTCATCACTACCAGAAGTGTTCTGCCCCTAAAATCTCTAAATACCTGACTGTTCTGGTGCATTAGTCAGCTTGCTGCTGGTAATCCACAGAGCTGCATGTCTTCTGAGGTGAATGGCTTTATGAGCTGTCCCCTCAGTGCCTGCTGATATATGGCTGCTCTTGGTTGTAATTTGCCAGGCCACAGAACCACTGAAAACACGTCACTGGTGTTGTGGTGGTCTGGTTCAATCTCTTCTCTTTTATTCTCTTGATGTGGTAATAACTCCTCTTGGTGGACAGTAAGTTGCTCATGTCATTTGGCTTCCTGTATAAATATTGTCACTCAAAGGAACTGAAGGGTTGTAATCCTTGTTAACAAAATGGCCATCAATGTTAAAACATCTGTCTCCCTGCTGAATCTCACTGCTGTTTCACAAACATTGGAAAGCACAGACGCTGCAGCAAGTGTAATCTCACAAACTGGCTAAAAGTGTGTGTTCAAGTGTGTATTAGTGATGCTGTAGCTGTGAGGGACGAGAAAGAGTAGTTTGACATTAATAGTAATAAATAATGTTCTCTGCTTCACATTTATCTGTGGCCCACTGATGTTGAACATTGCTCCCGATTATCATCAAATATCTACAATGACTGAATTCTTTTCATCTAAATAGTGGTGCACATTAGAACCCTGGCAAAAAGGTGTCGGATTATCTACTACCTGTGGATTTTGGATTACTGCAATTTTACTTTCAGAAATGCACTCCATGCTACAGTAGTTAATCCCATCTAAAGATAATCCCTGTAATTGTGGCTATGTGTGTCAAACTGCCCTGATAACAATAAATGATGCCCCTCCTCAGAGTGACTGTTTTTCACTGCATATTCAAAACTATGTCACATAAGGCTTTACACTGACATCAGCTATATGGGACATACTAACACTTTCCTCTAATACTTAAAAGCAGAGTTGAGGTTGGTAGTCTTCATGTGGTGCAGGGATGATAAAGCAAAAGACATGACAGTTTTTCCAATAGCTTATTATATGTTAAATTGGAGAAAGATGATTTGTGTAGAAAATAGTCCTTAAGTGTATGTTTAACTGTTCTCTTTGCTCTGAAGAGAGAGCACACATTAACGACATTGTGTAGTTTCTTTGTTTACACTCATCGTACAGAGGAGATGACAAATGGCAAACACAATCAATCCGTCCCCATATAATACCTTTGCCAGGCGTGTGACAATTCAAGTCTGAGTGCTAATGGGCTCACGGCAGATCAAAAACAGTTAGCCCGTCTGAGATGAAGGAAAGAGCTCATCTGTTCAAGTGAGCACGTTGCAGCTCTGACTCATTTGTCTGTAAGCCTTCACACCACCATGAGCTCGCTTTAAGTCTGTGTACAGTATGTGCCACATGCACCTCTACAGGAACTGAATACCACAGATCTCCTCTTCTTTTATCTCTGAACACAATGAAGGTCTGAAAAGCTACAAAACATAATGGGCCGTTCTACTGTAAATGCAAGTCCTTGAAAACATACGGCAAAAAACATAGAAGTCAAACCATAACTTAAGTTTTTCATGCACAGCAAGGGTATAAAAACCATTACAACAGACCATGTGTGGCACAGCGGAGAGCTGCTGGAGGTTTTGAGGGCACAAAGAGGTCGCAGAAGCAATTACAGTATTCCAAGGTCAGTGAAGAAACCATGAGTTGCCGTTATCATCCACCACAACCCGCACAGAGGCTGGTGGGACTGAGGCGCCCTGGTACGGAATTATTGTGAGCAGGAAGGGGCGTTTTCTCAGAGCATCACAGGTGAAGCACTTCTGAGCAGAAGTCGAGACTCTAAATCATGTAGTGTACAGAGGTTTTATGGCCTGCTGGATTCTATATTTTAAATCATGCTCAGGATTAATAGTTGCTCTGGACATGAACTAATTAAAGTTGGTGAAAATTATAAAGGGGATTAAGGCGAGGTAAGAAAGGGAGGCGATAAGGCTGGACCAGTGGTAATAAACAGGAGCTACAGGCTGGAACAGAGCAGGCCTGGGAGACGGCGTCTAACTGGCCAATGGGTCTCTGTAGTGCTGATGCTTAGGGCGAATGATTGCCTCTGGTTTGTGCAGAATGCATATTAGTGATTGGCAGTTTTTTTTTTTTTAAACTTTGAGCAAGACTGTAGTCTCTGTAGCGATGATGATGAAGACACCAGAGCAGCCAGCCACCATCTCTACTGCACACATGCAGAGAATAGTTAACAGGATTACCCGCCTCTTGCTCTTCCCCAATCCTGCAGCTCATTTCGCAAGCCAGTTACAAACTGGGCCTCACATCAGCTTGCATCAGTGTTCCACCTCAGCAGGTCTCAGTGCCTGTGAGAAGAAGCATCAGTGTGGAAAGCAGAAGGGACGCCCTGAGCTGACCTGATGGACTGCTAGATTGAGGAAGGTTATATTTTAAGAGGCTGGTATTGGCTTTATGAAGCCTGATCCATTGTTTGTGCTCTGGGTATGCCAAATGTTAAAAACGTCCTACTGCGAGTGAAGTGTGTGGCAGCAGGAACAAAATAGCAGCCAGCAGTTGCAGTTAATGACATCCACACTGACAGTGAGGAGTGGGCAGGGCAGGTTCAGGTTTAAAGATATAAGTGCTTGTATTTATTTTAACGACATTGTGCTGGCGCATCGTGTCTCTGAAGTGCTGCTCCTGGATCAAAAATGCATTTGAATGTCTGCCTGCACTGAATTTTGTTTGCGTTGCAGATAAAAAGATAAACTCTCTAAATTCCGTCTCCTAGGATATAATACAAAATTGGATCTTGTATAAAATAATGCAGGAAAGCATTAAATGAAAGCTGTGATGGAAGCTATATTTAATCGAAGCAGAGACATATTTCATATAAATTGGAATGATAATAGATTAAATATTATAGATTATATGATTATATGAGTCATTACCAGCACTTCAAGACACCTGCAGTTCAGCAATTATAGACACCTAATTTTTCATTGCAGTCCCACATGTAAATTGCATGCGTAAGCAACTATTTTGAGAATGTGCATCTTGAGCACATTTGCAAACCAGTCCTATTGAGTAGTGCTGTTTGTTAGTGTGATGTTTATAGTTTTTAAACCAGGACCACAATCCTTTTCCTACCTTTGCCAAGCGGATTCAGTTGCCAAAACTCAACCTCATGTGAACCATATTTTAGCTCAAACATGCTGAATTTGCATGAACATCCAACTGAAAAACACTTGCAGAGAACATTTTACAGCCACATTAGGTTTTCCCCAAAATGCTGTTGCCAATCCCAAATAGTTGCACATGAAATTCATTCATATAGGAGATAAGGTTTAGCAATGCCATGTAACCAGCTGGTGAGTCGGAGGATGTAGTTGCTTCTTTGGCATTGAGTTGGAAGTGCGAGCAAGAGTAAGCAATTCCAGTCGTTGCTCATTAATTAAGGTCTTGACAGACTCCCCCTATCTTCAGCAAGCTGTATGCGCTTTGGAGGTTAATACTATTGACCATATTGATCTCTGGGTCACTCACTCAAAATAGCGGTTTCATTAGATTGAAGATATGGATACAGTCTCTGGAGTTAAGTCCTTGGATGCAGGAAATGACTGACAGGTAGGACGGGTCAACACAAACTACATATTGGTGTGGATTAGATCTCTAATGAAGACGAATATGATCACTAACATCTTTAGAGACAGCTAAAAGACTATTATAAATATTACATAGGTACTGAGAAGGG
Source organism: Centropyge bicolor (assembly GCA_037975185.1). Classification (NCBI taxonomy): domain Eukaryota; kingdom Metazoa; phylum Chordata; class Actinopteri; family Pomacanthidae; genus Centropyge; species Centropyge bicolor. The sequence continues at coordinate 9,131,158 of JBBMOC010000002.1, forward strand.
GTCAAAAGAAATAACTGCACCTAATTTAAAGTCATATACGGTACGTACTATATAGATTCACGTCTTTGGGCCACGTATAATGTCTGGAATGACCGAGGCACTTAGTATTGGCTTCTCTTCAGCTGAAATATGAAAGATGATATATAGCAGAAAGCCATTAGTACCATTCCTCAGAGTAAGCTCATTCATTCAGCATTGATGAGGACAGAGGATGGAAGGGTAATACATTCAGAGCGGAATATTCAACAGGGAGAAGAAGATAAAAGAAATTCTGATAAAATGGCGGACAGTTAAAATCACAGTATATGAAGCCCTGAAGTAGTAAATGTCAGCCTCTACAAAGAAACATGGGTATGTGTGTGTGTGTGCTGATTTCAGTAATGTTTTAGTGCTTGCTGTGAAAATGATGCAGCAAGTGTTAAATGTGAGTAGGCCTTCTGTTTCGAGGATGTGAGAAAGAATGGGGAAGAAAGACATTGTTAAGATGACTGCTAAATATAGCAACGATCCCTCACTGGTCCCTGAAGCCAATTTTACACAGTCTGGAGCAGTGAACATCATGGCTGCGCCTGCCTCCTTCTCATCAGGGAGACATCATTTACATAATGAGACGCTGCCAAGGCAACAAAGCCCCAATAAGCACGGGAGTCGTCAGTCGTGGGGGGTGGATACCAAGGTGCCTTCCTAGCATGTGCGTAGTGAACGCTGCTGCACGCGCACACACACACACACGCTCTGAGCCTGAGAGACAGAGTCGGGATGGAGAAACACATTTGATTAGAAAATAAGGGGTGGGAAGGGCAGTCCTCTGGGGTGGTGTTGGTGGAGGGGTTGTAGGTGTGTGGTGGGGGTGGGCATTGCACACTAAGTTCTGGTTTGTTGTTCTGATACATGAGCATGTTGTGGTTTTGATAAATGATGTGTAAGAGCTGTTTGACAGCATGCCATGTAATTGCTTACAAGGTCTTACAAATTGAAATATCAACTGTATGCTGAATTTTATTATACATTATATTAGATATAATGTAATGTAGTCAGTTGGTTCAGGTGTTCAATCATCTTTAAGGCCCTTTTTTGGAGGGCCAACTTCCCCTAACCATTCTCATATTTCATACTTTTCCCTTTACATTGAATGGTACGCACTAAGATTTAGGATACTCTATATTATGTATGTATGTATGTATATCATATATATATATATATATATGTGTGTGGAGAAACCACTAGCAACAGTGAAAATTATGTCATTGTGATAGCAAAAGGAAGAGATTATGATAAAAATGAGAAAAAGCAAAATTTTCCCAGAAAGTCTTGTAGTATCTCTGCATCTGCAAAACCAAAACTAAAAACCAAAAACTAAACTTAATATGTATCCTTTTAGGTCAATGTACAGCAATTTGTTCATATACAGTATAATCAAATATAGCCTCTACATGGATACAGTATTTCATTCGATTCCATGTCTTGTTTGGTCAGTTTTCTATTTGATTAAAAACACCATCTAAATGGGCCCACTGTCACAAGATATATAACCACTTTTACATTATTAAAGTCTTATATAGCCTAATAATGTAGACAAAAAGAAGAGCCCATACAGCCAAAACTCACTGACATAAACAGACTGAAACTTTCAACTTGATTGAAAATCCCATGATTTTGATGCAGGAAGGACATAAAAATACCTCCTTTGTCTCCTCAATTTGCCACCAAAATTCTTCCTTTCATCCACCAAATGACGTAACGTGTGCTTTCTGTGGACAGCAGAGCTGTTGTTTACCTACACTTTGTATGTCCGCCCACCTCCAAGCTGAGACATCTACAAAATCAGAAAACCAAAACTGTTCTGCAATCTTTTTAACTCTCTAGCATAGTAAGCTAACATGCTGTAGCCCATGTGGATACAAACTACATATAGACCAGGTATTATGCCTCTGCAAGGTTACACTGCTCTAAAGATTTATGCTCAGAAGGAAAAGAAAAACACATGTTGCAGAAATTCCTACAAATTTAAATGTCACAGCAATGCTAACATCTACAAACTGCGCAAAGAAGCATGTTCTTAGCTTAACGAAGTCAGAACATTAAACATTCTTGCATTAGCTCTAGTGTCTAGTGAGCATTAGTTTCCATACATCTCTGATACACACTATAGAATTAATTAGTCTCGCAGAATCACATTTTTACTTGCTGCGTTTGCAATAAACACTCAATACTGTACGTTGAAAATGGATAAAATAGGAACTAATGCTGTAGTTCCTCAAACCGCAGTCTGTAGACCTTCAGCTGGACAGCAACATGATTCCTACCTGACAAACTTTTCTTTTTGTTTTGTCACATGTCATCAGAGATTCTCTGTGGTGAATGATCACATCATTTTCAGTGTAATTAGAGGAGACAAGTCTCTGCCTACACTGCAGCACAGAGAGAGAAAGATAACGAGATGGAGCGAAGCAAAGGGACAAAGTGAGGGAGTGAGAGAGAGAGAGAGAGAGAGAGAGAGAGAGAGAGATGGCAGTCAGTGATCTAACAGTAATCCATAACAGCAGAACTGGCTACCATAAAGAAGATGAACAGTGCTGTAGGCGAGATGAAAAGGTTACACGCAATAACGGCAAAACGCTTCAGCTTTGCTTAAAGGTTACAGTGGAAAATTTAGACAGGGACAATGTTAAATTGCTTCAATTCACTGGCTTACTCTGGTCCTTGACTAATACCCTCTGTAATAATCGTAGCACTTCTGTCTCTGATTCCAGTTTGATTCTATTCCTCTCCTCAGAAAGTAGCCTATTTCAAATGAGCAGATGAGCTTCAGTCCACCAGGTCTAAATAAAGTACTGCTTAATACTCAGTAGTTGTGAGCTGTATTTCTGACCTTTACTTGTGCCTGTGTTCAGTGTTCTGGGCAATCAAAGTGGTCAGTTGTTCTCTCTGGCCTCACACAACAAATGCATTCTTTACATCTCTTTTTTTTTTACATCTTTGTTGTACTATTCATAGCACAAAGACCTTTGTATCACAGCAACATTGAGAACACGTCTGACAGTAAAGGATATACAGTGTACTGCTGTGACGAAGCTGCAGGGTCTGAGATGGCTCTTGTTTTCACATGACGGTTTGTGTATAAAAGCCTATATGTGTGTGTTCATGTGTTTTCTGTCTGGTCTGCCAGTGTATTCTTAGGATTTTGCAGGGCTCTCTTTGTATTTGGCTGTACTGTGTAGATCAGAATGGAAGGCATCTGGTGTTTGTTTATAGCCCAGATTTGATTTTTTTTTTTCTCCTCTGTGTTTGTATTGTGAGTCTTCTCTGTGCTGCACTGAGCCTATATGGAACTATATATGTATATAGTACGCATGTATGATTGTGTGTGTGGATTTTTATGATACAAAAACAACTAATCCCTTAATGAACTAATTGTTTGACACAAAATCTATCAAACGTTTAAACCAGGCAAAATGATAGAGGATACATCAGAACTGATATTAACAAGAATTCTAAATTTAGCTTTAGTCTTAGTTGCTTATTGAAAATTTTTGTTGGTTTAAAGTCAAAACAACCAATGCTTTGTGCTACTGTCTGACAATCTGACTTAAGTTATCCGCCTGAACAGAACCAACTGTTTTGTCTCATCTTTACCCATTAGGGTATAATGAACAGAGATTTTGCCATCAGTTCTGTTGTCAATATTTTTTCATTTATGTATGTTGTCATTACAATTTAGTGATGAAATAAAAGCAAGTCGCCAAATACTTAAAAATGAACACTGTTGGTTGGACAAAATAAGCTAATCACTTTGAACTACTTTTTTTCACTATTTTTTTTATTTTATTTTATTGATAATTAATTAAGGGAAAAAATAGGTACATTAATTGTGTGCCCTCAAAAGATTGAGTCATTGTAGAAACTAGTCTTCATATAGGCCTGTACGCTGCATCGCTCTCGTCCCAAAACCTTTCTACTGCTGCTTCCTACTTACAAATCCTGTCCATCAGTGTTGAACCTGCACTGACCAGAAAGAACAGAGGAAGAAGGACACTGTATTGTCTGCTTTGCCGCAGAACAGTCTTTATGTATCATCTACAAAATCATATTGTGCAATCTTAGCGAGATCCGGTTTTATGCACTTTAAAAAAATAACACATTCAGACTGGAGCATGAATAATTTAGGAAATATGAACATCTGTAGACACGCACACGCAAGCACACATTTCCACTCCCTCATAAAAACTAGATATGTGACATTTTAGTATGATTCTTGATACCAAGTGTTGCTTCCTCTAACAATATCAATCCAGAATGTCATCACTTCTATACATCCATGCTGCTGCAACACTATTATGAAATGATTTACGTTAGTGTGTCTGCTCAGAAACTGTATTTGGAGCCTGTGGGCATTTTTGGTAGGTTGAACAGAATGTGTTGTTAACACTGTGTGGAGGCAGTCCTCACACTTGCTCTAAAATCAGTCATCACACCCATTAAAAAAACACTTGCGTCGCTACTTAGCTGTGAGACACAAGAAAGTGAAAAAGAATTTAAAAAATCATATTTGTGTCTGTCAGGTCATTTCATTTCATTCATTGTGTATTTTCTTTGAACCAATGGCGGTGAGAGACCTTTCCATAACAAGCTTGTGGTGCAGATCCTTTACCCATCCCCCAACAATCCTTTTTTGGTGCAGATGAAAATGGCTGTAATGCTTCAGCAAAACAGATGCTTTACATTGGTAGTAGTACATTGCCTACAGCTCTCATCATTCAAAACAAAATCTACAAAATCTAGATATCAATTTTACATTCTCAAATTTGTCCATTCATCCTTTCATTCATTCATGAGAGATGCTCATGCTCAAAGGAAGATCTGGTGCAGCGACCAATTCTGGAGATTCAGGAAGTGTTGATGCATGATGCTTACAACATGCTACTCCACAAATGCAGCCAGCATCAGCTAAATGTGTCGGGGGATTGTGTGTGTGTGTGTAGGTTTTGTGTGCATTTGTGTGGGTGGGTGGGTGCTCAGTGCTCCACGCTGCAAAGCTCTGAGGGACAGATGGCTGCTCAGTCCCATCTGAGTCGCTCTACCGGTCTCTTGTCTTTGGCTCTGGGTCTCTATCCTGTCTTGGCTGTGGCATCACAGTAATACCCACTCTCTCATACAGTGTATACACACACACACACACACACACACACACACACACACACACACACTTGGAAATATCTGAGTTCCTTTTACCCAGCAGTCTAACCAAGCTGCCTACTCTGCCGTAACCGCTAACCCTGCTGCTGCAAGTGACCTGACCCATGCTGGAATCTGAACCAGCACACTAATCGCTGCGACAGGCTACTGGCTCAGCAGGTTTTTTCATTAAACTTAATGGCACCACTGTATTTTACCAGCATATGAAAGCCTATGGGATTTACATTAACGTGAATTTAAGTTAAAAACCTCCACATAACGTCCAGTACCGTCTATGGATTATGTTTTTTGTGAATTACTAGGCAGTGCATTTCATTATTTTAGATTAGGGGTTTTCAAAGTTCAAACACTATGACGCTATGTTTGCCCAGTCAGACAAAATCGAAACAATTATTATCATTTTAGCAAATATTTGTTCACATTTTGGCAAAACTGCACCGATAAAAATAAGCAGAATTCGCTGAGAGTAGTTCCTGCTTACAATGTACAGACGACCATCACCACCACCATTACTTTGAGACTGAAGAAATTTAAAAATGTGATGATGCTCTACAAGTTTTGGAGCTATAAAGGATCTTTGTATTTTAGATTTCACTCTTCTCTGCAGCTATGTTAGTCCTTTGTTCACAATAGACAAGAGAGATCTAGTTAATAACATTAGGATTATGTCCTGCACCTGTCCAAGTCAGTATCTTTGCCTCAGGCGTCTTCCTTAGTGTCCCCCCTCTGTCTCAGATGCTTAAATTTTGGGTCCTGTAATTTTTTTATCAGTACTAAAAGCCCAAATATTCTTTTCTCACATGCAGCTAAACCTTGACCTTTGTTAATGTTTTGGATTATTAATGAATTTCTTTATGCGTCACTACTTCATAATTACTCCTCTGAGTTTGCTGTTCTCAGGCAAATCCACCACAGTGAACTGTGCGTTACAGGGCAGTCCCAGTCCCTGACTGCGTAATTAGCCACTACCTTAATAATTAGGCACTAATTACCAGCAGCTTGCTGGCGCAAATTGAATGAAAAACGCAGCGTAAATCTTCTCTACGTAAATCTGGACCTAGTGATCTACAATTTACTGCATAAAGACAGCAGAAATGTCAGAAATGGTTAATATACCTCCAGCTCATGGTAGATTTGATGACTCCAGCTCTGCTCATCCTGCTCTGAATAAAACTGAAAACCCTGGCACACTGGGTATATATTTGCATGTGTGTGCAGGTGTGTAAGAGCACACAAGTGTTTTATTCAATCATCTCTGTGTTTGCTCTCCTTTGTAGCAGATTTTGAGACAGATAAAAAAAAAAAAAAAGCTGGGAGGATACAGGAAGCACAGCGATTTTCTCTCTTTGCTCCTAACAGTCTGAGCATGAACACATACACAAAAGTACATGCACAAGTACACATAGAGGCTCTAACACACACATACACACACAAAATTCAGTGGAGGATATGGGTTGTCATTGCAGGTGCAAATATCTTTTAAGTCCCTCAGATTTACAATGTAAAAGCAAATCGTTGCTCAAGTGACTTACACATAAGGGTTGTCTGTGTACACATGCTCAGTATAGAAGATGCCAGAGTATCCAAAGCTCATTAACATCACGGTATTACAATATGAGCAGTTTTATCACTTGTTGGCTTGTTGACGCCACACCGAGGAGAATACCAACAATATAGTAAACCTCAGTCGCAAACAAGATGCCCTCCCCCCCTTTAAATGTGAAATCCAAATCTAGCCCAGACATAATTACAGTGCCGGCAATGTTGCGTCTCTCACCCGCTTTCCCCATTCCTAACTATTTTGAGCTGAACTTATTAAAGCTGTGCTGCCACTAATTAAGTTGTTTGTCTTTGCAAAGCGATCTCCGCCTGCCCACTGCTGCTTACTAATGAGTAGTTGTGTCACGGCACCCTGCATGCTGATTGAAGGGGAGATGAAAGTGGGGAAAAACGCACGAAAAATGACCCAATGGTGGCAGATATTCTAACAAGCGAGTACTGAGGCTGTCGTACATGTCGCCGAATCTTCCCAGTTTGGGCTTGTTAACAGGCAGTTGTGTGGGTGCTCCGAAGGTTCCCGTGGAGGTTATAGACAATGCAGGTTCCTTTCAGTTTAGAAGCACTGAAGGAAAAACTGAGCAATATTGTTGCACAATTAAGTCATATTCATTAGAATTAGACAATTATTTTCACTCTCGGGCTTGAAAAGTGCTTTTAAAAAGTGAATCGTTCATTTCTTTAAGAACAGCTTGAATTCAGGTCTGTTAGAATACATTCCCATGGCAGCAAGTTTTCACTGTGGAAAAACGACCAAAACATAATAAAATGTTCATATAACCTCTCATAACACTCCTGCAGCACAATTCCACTTCTTCACTGTCCATCTGTATGCTCAGTATGTTGCAAAGACTTAAAAGTTTTGCCAAAAATAATTACTAAATACTGTTGGGGTTTGAGGAGCGACACTAAAGCAGTGTATTTACTCATGTTTTGGCAAAACAATGGCTGGAACATACTGTGCACACAGATGGACAATGGAAAAATGGGTTACGTTGCAGGAGTCTTTTTTTTTTTTGGACTGAAAATGGTCAACTTTGGAATCTAATCAGCTGAATTTGAGAGAATCACAGCTGCAGGTCTGTGATGGACCAAACTACATAAAGCCTGTGTAAGGCTGGTTTTAGTGTTTCAAGCGCAGCTATTATGGATTCACCTGAACAGTAAAGTCTACCAGAGGTAGGTTGATACATAAATCAATCAATCAATGAATCTGAATCAAAATGTGCTCAGGGTACTTTGCATATGCCTAATGACCAGCAGTTTAAGTGGCATATAACTTGGGTGTTTGCCATTATTGTGGATTAGGAATATTAAAAAAATGACAAGTGGAAGCGGTTGAAGGAATAAAGGGATAGTCAGCCAGTCTTATCCCTGCTGACCACATGTGTTAAGTTTGACAACTATATCAGTGGAAAGTGAAGTCCTTGCTTTTATTCTGAAGGATCAGTGTTTGAACTTTTACCTCACACGGTGTAAAAGCAAACCCTCAGAGGCAGGGGTTATGTGAGCGAGCATAAACCTAATGGCTTTCCCATCTGCTGTGTCTGGGTAGTGTTAGGCTACTGAGGGGCCCCATGCTCCTGCAGGTCATCTAATACACAACATGGAGGGAGAGGGAGAGCTGTCAGGTAATTTTAGCTTATTCTGAAGACATTACTAGAAACAAAGTGCAAGCGTGTGCATGACTGATTCAGTCCACGATCACAGTATGTAAAATCCTGTGTGTGTGTGTGTAATGTATGCACAAGTCTTTGAGTGTATAAATGAACATTTGCATGCAGATGCATTCATGTGTTGTAGCGTGAATATTCTAGTGTAGGTCGCAGCATGTGGTAACACGCAGAATAATCTACACACGCTCATTCTCATTCAAGGCACAGCATGACCTTTCAGATTACTACAAACGAAAGGCAACTCCCATTAAAACGGGACAATGGGATTTGAAATAATCATTACAGTGATTTGTAAGATTCCATATTTTAATATCAATATTTTGTCAGTGCAAGAGAGATTCAACTTACTTGCACAGAAGATTCCAGGACATTGACACCCTTTTCCCTGGTATTTGGCTGAAGATTCTTGGAACCTTGGTGCTATATCAGTGAACTAGCCTGTGTTTGAGTGGAACCATTGCAATTGCACAGATGCATCATTAACAGAGGGTGAAGTGCAATGCACACCGACCTGTAGAAAATGACACACACACTTCATGTACACTTGAAGTCAAGGAGAGCCTGTTCTTTTTCTGTTGGGAAGCAGCTTTTCAGGTTCCAAAATTATATATTATTTGTCGCGAGCTAAAGCTAAAGCAAGGTAAAGGTTTCCTCCACACAATAAAATGCACCCCCCTTGCTCAACACGGCTGTGTGATCATCCTCCTTTGTGAGCCGTGTGTACAGAGTTTGCATGGCAGAGGCCCATGCATGCGGTCTTACAAGGTTACTTCTCGTGACTCTTCTGGCTGGAGGGTTTCTCTCTGCCTCTCTCTCTCTCGCTCTCCTCTCGCTTCTCTGTGTCTCTCCCACTTTGAAGCGTGCTGTGCTGTGGGATGCTGTCTGAGCCAGCAGCAGTCTGAATGCTGATGAATGTCTGCACAGATAACCTGCGACTGATCTCACTGTCTGTCTCCCCTCAAATTTAACCCCTGTGTAGCCAGACAAGTTAAAAAAGGAATACATCCTATTTACAGCATTAGGTGGGTGATTGAGGGTTGGACACATTTATACAGCTCTTGAGAGCTGTGCAGAACAACAAGTCTTGCAGTTTTGGCAAATGAGGAGCTGTAGTTTGGGGATAATGCCTCATTCAAGGGTATGATAGCCTATTGACAGAGAAAGAAATATCACTATTATTACAGATGCTTCAGTAAAAAAGAAAAAAAAACACTTAACCCTGAGAAAGACTGAAGATTTTTTTCCTGTCACCTTTCCTTTCTCCTCACACCACTTGTTTCTTTTACATCACTCCAAAACTACTTCTAGCACCACATTAGTACTCCCATTTTAGAACGGGTTTAAATCTTTCTGCCTGTCCACTTCCTCTTTTATCACTTCCACTTCAAGTTACTCCCTTAACATTGCACTCAGAATAACACGCCGATCAACTCCTCCTCTCCCTCCCTCAGCGACACTTAGATTTCATGTTGTCAGATTTTATGTAACTCTACTGGCCAACGAGCCTGTAATATCCTGGGCCAGAAGTTTTACAGTGGCCTGTCGCTGCTGTTTGCATGAGTGCGGGGTGAACATTAATAACTGCACGGAGGACCTCAGTGAAATTAAAAATGCAGTAAAGGTTGAACATCAAAATAATGCATGAAGAGAAACACAAAAAGCTATGTGATTATACAGCTCTTTTCATTAATATAAAAACTGTCATGTCACAACATTGGATATCTACTTCCTGCTTGTGTACTTGGACAAAAGAGACTCAAGAGCACAGATAAATTGGGCCCTCATTAATCACAGACCTGTGTCTATTATCTGTAACACCCCTCCACACACACACACACTCCTCCATCACCTCACTTCTGTGTTACCCCATCCCACCCCTCTCCATAGTCTTCTGGGATTATCTCATCTTCAAGCTTCACTGACTTGTTCTGATGTTTTGCACTCTGCTTGATTCGCACACATTCATCAGGTAGTCACATGCTTCCCTGTGACGTCATTCCATACGACCCAAAACTGGAAGCGCTCTTCTAATTAATGTGCATGGCTGAATCTTTGCACACGTGCAACACAATGCCTGTTAACATGCAATCGGTGCATGTGAAGCAACAGTGGCAGCAGCGACACAAGGGTGTAGATCCCAGGGTGCACTGGGAGTGCTTGAGGAAATGTAAGCAGCTTAAGCAGTCCATGATGTTGTCATCTCTTCTCAGCTGAGCTCCCAAAATAACAGGCCCTCTGGGTACAGACTGGCAGAGCTGAGTAGGGGACAGTCAACAGACAGACCCAGAACAACCCGGCCCAGATTAGACCAGATCAGACTAGCCCAGTTACGCCGTCCACTTAAGCTCAAACTGGTCAATTTAACCTTGCAAAGTAGAAGTTATTCCAAAGGCCTTTACATGGTATGACGATTCTCATCCTCTCTAGTCTGAAACCTGCACCGCTCAGCCCATTTTATAAAGGCCTGAATGCAGCAGGGAATTTCCCATGAAGCCCTGCCGTTTGCCAAACCGCAGGCTCACGTGTTGGGCAATTGACTCTAATAAGCGTGCTGCCTGAGCCTAGTGTGGCTGGTGAGGTGGTCTTGGTGCTGGTGACAGGGGAGGGAGGATTAACGCGTCTCTCTCTCACACACAAACACACCGACTAGGCCCCATTAAGTGGCTAAGTGTGTCGGAGAAGGAGGGCCTTACACTTCCACTGAGACAGCAGACAGAGAAAAGTGTTTAAGTCTCCTCGCTGCCCCCCTTTCTCCCATCTAGGTCATAATGTAGGCTATAGGCTAGCCTATGTATATTCTAAGTATGGTAGCAAGCATGCCCGTAAATGGGGAAATCAGCATGAAATGGCCCACTCTCTCTTTAGCATATGTGATGTAGCACATGTAGAGTATGAGTGCCGATAATCATGTGCTGTTGCGGATGTATATGACAATGTAGGTGTGTTGTTTTTTAGCATCTCTGTCGCCTCTGATGCGGCACTGTAGGAGTATGTGGATGAGCTCATTCTCACCTGTAAATGTTTTGTTGAATTATTCATAAGTGAGAGCTAAACTGGCTAGAGCTGACAATAAGCTATCTCTGGAGAGTCACATTTGAATATTACACAGAAAAAATAGAAATGCTTCTCAAATATATTGCCATGTTTTTAGTGGGACTTTTGTGTTTTATGTGACAAATTTTAAACATCTAACATGTAGGCAAGGGGACATGAAATTTCAAGGGTTCAAAAAATGTATTTGACTTTTATTCTCCATTGTTTTTTGTGGTCCTTATTGTCTTTGATTGTGAAACCAATCCTTCATGTTCAGAGCTAAAATACGCATCTCTCTCTGATGCCTGCAATAAGAAATATATAGAGTGTGTGATCATATCCTTCTTCTTTCTATTCCTCTATCTCTCATGAAAAATGACATATAGCAAGACTCAATTCCAAATACTCAATTCCAGTTATATATATATATATATATATATATATATATATACACACATATATATATATACACACATATGACCTGGATGCCTGTCAAGCACCATTGGTTGGCTGACAAGCTGAAGGTACATGTTTATGCATATGGCCAAAGACTTTTTTTTCTTCCCCCTTTTTAAATAGAAAATAGTCACAATTAATTAAAAATATGTTTTAAATGACTTTTGGGGGTGGCGCAGCAGTGAAACCTCTCACCCACTTTGGTAGAGGTTAAATTCACAGCAGGGCAGTTTCTAGCTTGGCCAGTATCCTATCAAGCTCAGCTGGCAGTGTTTGCAGATGGGAATATGTTGAGGGATCAAATGTGTGTCCATATGTATCAGAGAGTATTGGAAGTCTACACCATCCTACTTTGAACATCAGGGCCACACACAGAATGTCTTTTTTAGTCTCTATACATTAATTCTTTTCCAAGGTCAGAAGCCTAATTGCAGCAATCTCATCAGCTCACATACTCCCTGTGGCCTGTTGTAAAACTCAGCTCTCTTGGCGCCACCAGTCAAAGTCCACCATTCATTTTAGTTGTCAAACCCAAGGTTGTGGTCAGTTGTTGCACTACAGAACCAGATTTATTCAAGGCATTGATTGGTCGCTAAGCTGTCATCGTGCTCTCAGCCTTGGAGTGCCATATTCACAGTCTGGCTCCTACAGAGTGTCATTGCACCTGTTTATGGCGCAGGTCAGGGGGCAGGGCACTGAGCAGGCCTGGAGGCATGCTGAGGATGAGGAGAATGATGATGGATGGAGTGATGTGGTGTTGATTGCTCCTCCAGTATTTGCCCTATCTTATGTAGCTATGGAGATTTTTTTTTCAGGTGACTTCAGTGACCTCTGAAGTGCCCGGGTGTGACAGGTGGAAGAATAAAGAAGCGGCTTCTACCACCTGTCAGAAAAGGAAGTAGGTCCTTGAGGTCACATAGCCTGCCTGCGCTATTATTAGACTCCCTTTATTGCCAAAGGCAAAAGATAAATAAATAAATAAATAAATAAATAAAAATTAGTTCACAGATATTGCAATATGAGTCACAATTTTAGTAGGAATGGTGTTCACTGATGAAAATATATAAATGACGATGGTGTGATTTTTGCTGGGGTGTGCACTGAACAATCACTTTCCCCTATATTTAGAGAATATTATTTGTAGGCTAGGGCATCTCTGCAGCAATGCTTCATTTATAATGGTCTGGTGTGACACTTGGCCATGTTGCGATTTCAATAATATATTGTTTAATTGTCCAGCTCTAATTTGCTTGTAAGATTTACGACTGTTTTGAATCTTTGTAAATAATAGACTCTTCATATCTGAACTTAGTATGGATACAGTAGATGAAGCGATTATACCTTTAGATGAATATATATTACATATATTTAAACCAAAGGACTGTTTTTCACATGAGACAGTAATCTCTTGTCTGTTTCCCTCAGTGTAATAACTTCCATCTTCATCTTTCTCTTTGTTTTTTTCCATATCTGTCTGTCTGCCTCTTCCTCCTCCTCCTGAAAGACACCTCATCATCTCTCACTGCTTTACCCACAATCCCCTGTGGATAGTGACACTGCGGGCCACCCGCAGCAAAGGTCATGGAAAACCACTGCTGCTCCCTTTGTTGATTAGTTTACATTATTAAACTTGGCTGTTAAACTTTACCCTGCTGGTACATGTTAGATCGTACAGTAGCAGTCCATATTGTCTCCATTTTCCCTTTTTTCATCTCCAGGTTTTTCAAGTGATTGTCACTGCACACTAGACAGAATGAGAGGGCTCACTGCGCAGAATGGCTACTTGACCCTAATGGCTTTTTGACGTACCCTGGTTATCAGAGTTACACTGGAAAAGTTCAGTTAAGGGAATTGCGCTGGACCAGAGGTGCTTTATGTACTGAACTATGGTCCCTCTGGATTTTATGGCCTCAAGCTATAATGGAGTGTGTGTGGTTAGGTCATATGAAGGACAAAAGGCTAATCCAGTCTGCATTAGATTTAAACCTGATAGACTGTGGAGAAAGCAGCAGATGTAAGTCTGTGAGCATGATGTGTACACTTCATGTACGCTGGCTAAGGTCTACTGCTCTGACATTAATAAGGTCTGTGATGTAAAGTCTCCACATCAGAAAGAGCAGAAAAACAACAACCTCCAACCGAAACAATTTAATGGATCCGTGACCCCAGATTGCAGGCAGACACATGCGATATGACATTTCTCTCACCTTCTTAAATCATTCCATTCTACAAAACACAAAAAAACCCACCTGAAATGTCATTTGGAGCACTGGTGGACTGTGACCAAAATGTTGGTTGCAAAACCATTATGCTGTGATGACATGGCATGTGTCCAAAATGATTAATCAATCAATCAATCAATCAATCAAATTTTATTTGTATAGCCCTTTACAATAACAATGGTACCCATAGTGTTATACAACAGAGCCACAAAACAATGCATAAAAGCACAGGTTTTTGACTACGGAAAGTGCCACTGTGCTGCAGGGTATTGAAAACCTTCTGGAGGTATGAAATGAAGCAGGCAAACAAGACCATCCTAGACAGAATTAAAAGCCAATCTAAAAAGGTGTGTCTTCAGCTTTGATTTAAAAAGTGGTGCAAATGTCGGGGGGCAGTTTGTTCCACAGTCTTGGAGCAGTGACAGCAAAAGAACGATCACCCCACTGTTTGTATACAAAATGATGAAGACTTCCTTTCTTTAATAAGACAAATTTCAGCTTTGAGGTTGCAAATGTTTCCACTTATGTGATTTGTTATTATAAATATATTAAAAGGGCACTGCACTGATTTTAGCCATAAAGTTGAGTTTACGTCTTGAAGGAGCACTGAGATGCAGGTTGTGATAATTTTGAAAAAAGAACCCTGATGACATCATGAGAATGAAGGAAATGAACAGAAAGTCTGTGTTACAAACTGGAGGTGTGGGGTTTGAAATAAGTGAGCATTTCGGAGGCAGATGATATCTTGTTCCATGATGGGAACTGTAGGATCCAGCTTGACCCATAACTAGGAGCACAAAATTGTGTGTCTCTGCCTCTGCTGGTGGAATTTCTCCTTTCTCTTGTGAGATGCCTTGATGAGATGATTTTCATCATCTATTCATCTGCACATTATTTTCCTTAATTCCTTAATTCCTTATTAATGAATGAATCAGTTGGTCTATGAAACATCAGAAACGCTGAAAAATGCCAGTCATAACATCCTAGAGCACAAAGTGATCAAATGTTTTGTCTGAACTCCAATTATACTATTGTGTAAGCAGATTTTCATATCTGAGGAACTGGAGGCATCAAATGTTTGACATTTTGGCTTTAAAAATGCTACAATAAATTATCAAAATAGTTGAATAATAGTACAGTTAATATTCTTTGATTGACTACTGGAAATGCAATACTGAATTGCTGGAGTATCCCCTTACTAAGTCTATTGCAAACAAATGTAATGTAAAAGTAATAAATGTATGAATCCTATTTTTTAAGTTTTCAAAATGTAACTGAAACATATTGTTTAGCAACTTAATCCAAATCTGTACTTGAATATTCTCATAAAATAGAAAACCTCTGGGTTGTACGTCACTGATGTTTTATACTGAGGTTAAGATGAACCTTCCCAGCTACAGTAACATAACGTAGTTCATTTTATAAGACCATTTTATGAGACCATGAAGGTTGTTCTTCAAGCCTCTACAAAAAAGAGACACAGCCAGAACATGATGGACCTGGACGTGATGCTGACTTACACAGATCTGCATAATACGTAATGCATGAGGTCAAATTCTGGCTGTGAATCAAGACAAGAACAGCTGATATTGATCATCACATGTGATGATGAGCCAGGCTGAATGATTTCAAATGGCGCACTTCTCATGTGACTGTATGCTGTAATATTATGAAGCACCAAGGATATTGGGTTTATTCTTAGCATCTCTTCATATCCGTTGAATAGGACATCTGGCCCTGTAGCAATACAACTATAATAACATGAGGAAATGGGTGCTGTATCAAGAATCTCTCTCGTGGTGCCATTTTCACTGATCTAGTGCAGCAGTGTGGCATTTGTTTCCAGAGTGTGCTGTATGATTTTGTAAAAAAAAAACCCAAAAGGGCAGGTCTGTTAGTACAAACTGACCTATGAAAGTGACGAGCAAGCTCATTATCTCCATCAAATGATTTCCCACATACAGTCAGATCAGTGCCATCAGTTTATTATAAAGTGCATTGCTTTTAGATTGCGCAGTAATTCTCATTGTTTATTAAAAAACAGGGCAGCGGCAGAGCCTTTTCTGTATTTTGAGTTTTGCATGAACTGCAGGCCTTTGCATGCTTGTCGACTATTTTAAGCCTGTATACAATTTGCTGTTATTGCTTTAAATCTATTGCATATAACATACAGCGCAAATGTGCTTGGCAGTGATTGAGTGAAAGCCAGCCTTGCCTGCTGCAAATAGCCCTTTGCTGCGCACATATACTGTAAAGCCATCAAATATTTAACATACCATACTGTAGTTTGTCTACTGCAGAGAAGAAGGAGACAAAAAGGTCTTATATTTCAGGAGTGTTTGCTGAAGTGACATCTACTTGTTTTACTCAGAACAATTGTGCAAAACTCAAGTTTAGCAGTGCAGCAAAAAAGATACACACATTTCTCATGTGAATCCTGACATGCATACTGATTCACCGCTGTTTGTTTTGAATGACGAGTGGCTGCGGAGAATCAACTCTGAGACGATTCAGCAGGTGAAGCCCACTCGCAATTTACTCAACAATATATAGACATCAGGGCAGAAAACTATGATGTAGCAATTAATTCTTAATCGTTACAATTGTTCCTCATTATACAGGTATCGACCACACTAATAGCCCACTTCCCACGGGAAAAAGGGCCTCATTTGATAGATTCCTGTGACATTGCAGTGCTTCTACACCAGCCATTCTGTCTCGTTTCTCCTTTCAAGCCGTGGATGTTGTCATGGTAATTATCTGCCACATTGTGAAGCAGTTTAGCGTTTTGTGGCCTTGGCTCCTGCTCATCAGCGTTGGCTGTACAAATACACACAAACAGCCAAACAGCTGTGGGACCATTAATGATGAGAGAACGCAATAATCTCTCTGTGCAGGTGGAAGAGAATGCAAGTACTGGCTACTGGGGATTCATTCATCCATCAGCAATCAATGAGCAAATACATGAATGAAATCAATGAAGTCACATAAAATATGAAACTGGGGCTAGACCTGAGAGAGAGCACTCACCAGCTGCCTCCCTGGCCTCATGGTGTGGACTGTTCTGGAATAGTGTGGCAGCGTAACAAGCGGTTTTCAGTTACAGAACCTTTTTCACACGGGGATCGTCAACAACTGGCCCATTCCTTCACCTCATACTGCCTCCCTTCCCATCGCTGACGCTCGCTCTCACATGATATCAGTAAATATGTCCGTGGCTCTTGTCTCATTCCAGGTGACAAGGATTAAGTTTGTGTTGTGTTAAAGATAGTTGCAGGGACAAACTGAAACCCAGCTGATGTTGTTTTAGTCCGCTGTGACTCATTAGATCAGCTTTTCTCTGGTGGTTTGAGCTCAGCTTTAAGCGAATGTTCCTCAGCTTTGGCCAAATAAAATAAACATGGTATGCTTACTTTACTTGGTAGTTACAGATCTGACCCAAGTGTGTCAAAACTGTGTCAGGCAAATAGATGCTTCAGTGTTTGTTTTGTTACACTGGATTGATGTGCTTTAGCAATCAGAGTAATTCAATATCATGGCTTTTTAAGTACCTAGACTTCAGCTGCTTAAGTTAAGAGCCTAGTCAATGAGACCAAAGGATGGCTACACGTTTCACTGAAACAGATTTTTTCATTGTTTGTACTAGCCTACTTAAGATGAATTTATAGTAGTCAAGTTAAGAGGTTAAGGTATGCAACAGGGCCTACGGTATGCACATGCCATAGCTAACATAAGAGACGTGCACATGCTCAAAAATCTAACTACACTGGTACCACATCGATATGGTAATTCTGTGTGGAGGCTGCACAAACTGTGATTAATTAGCTTGAGCTTCTGTTTTCTCCTTTCTGATGCCAATAGAGACTGTTAACGGTGAAGGCAGCATTCAGAGCTGCTTTTCAGTGACACACGTCTAACAAAGCTATTTCCACTGCAAACCTTCAGTTCTCCTTAATCAATGCTCTGTGACAGTGATTGACAGAACAGAAACACAGTGACTGCACATTAGTCGTCTCCTTTACAGGGATGAGATGGAGCGAAACAGTGAGTAACAAGAGTTACCTGGATGTAACTCCAGTTTTATGAGCATGTGCCAAATGTTGCTCTATATAACAAAGTGAATGAAGAAAACCACAAAATGGTCAAGTCATGTAAGAGCCATCTGTGGCATTGCAGGGGTGCAGTGGGTTAAATCAGAAGCTGAACTTTAAAATAAAGCCTGCACTATAGGCAGGAGCAGCAGGAGTCCTGTTAACTTGTGTCATTATAAATCAAGATTAATATATTGAATTGATGGGCTTTGTCATAAGGACTACTATTGGTGCCTAAAGTTTGAAGAGCTAGAGAAAACTGTCTGAACAATTCTTTTGACACATCATGCAGAGTGAAAAATAAATAATGCTATTTTCAGACACTGTTTGACTCGCCTGTTGTTAGAAATGTCTGAATGACGGTAATCCCTGGAGAAACGTTGTCAGTAAAACTACCAGCACCCTGGACAGTCACCTGTTACTAGCGCAAGCACTCACAAATACTGGGGAGGGTGTAGATTTCCATTTACCACTTGTGTGCGTGTTGTCGGGTGTCAGCGTATGGCGAGTGTGGGTGGCTTGATAACGCTGAGTAAAGCAGCTGTCTTAAGCAGTTCCTGTGTAATTGTAATCCCTCTGATCAGGCTCTCTGTAAACACCAGATAGTAAACCTCGCCTGGAGCTCGACTCAGAGTTGGACACACACATGCGCACTGTTTGTCATCTTTTCTCTCTTCCTCTCTGTCTCACACACATTTACTTGAATGCCTGAACAAAGACACCTGGACTTGTAGATGCATTCTCTCTCTCTCTCTCTCTCTCTCACACACACACACACACACACACACACACACACACACACACACACACACACACACACACACACACAGGCACTCATGCACACATACACACAGAAGCCTCCTGGTCCTTTGTGGAGCTCTTGTATGTGAATTGTCCTTAAAAATTTCAAGTATAACGCTTGAAAAAATGAGTGGCCACTTAGACCACTTGTGTTTTTGATTGGTCACCATCTGCAGGGCTTAACATGATGACCCTCCCTCATCCATCCAAAAATTGGCACAGATGGTGCCCCTTGCCCTATTTACGCTTATGACCGTGCACGATTCTTGTAAAACCCTCACTGGGGATCAAAGAGAGGGAGGGCGAACTCTACTCCATGTATCATTTTTTTAAAACCCTTCGAGTGGAGTGCCCGTAAGACGGATGGAATGAACTCTTTTTTGCTGCATCGCACTCGGATGTCAGTTTTTATCACGGGTGGTGCCAGAAGCTTCTGCTGTTGAGATACCCTCCCTCTACCCTACCCACCCTTTCACTTCTCTCTCTCTCGCTCCCTCCCTCTCTCTCTCTCAATGTGTAGCTTTGAGTGGCGGCAGGAGATGTTAGCTAAACTTGCTTTGCCTGTGTAAGGCATTTATAAAAGATACACAGCTACATGTCTGGATGGCCCGACTGCATAATTCATGTCTTGGTGTTGAGCTAAATCTTACACTCCCCCTTCTCTCCCTCTCTCCCTCCGCTGTACTCCTCAACTGTGTAATGGGTTCTGTGGAGTCATAAAACGCTGGTAGCATCAACTAATGCCCACCATACCCCCTCCACACACACATGCACACACACACACATAGGCAACCTGGTACAGAGTCAGAACCAGAACTGCTCTCAACTCAGAATTGCAGCTTTGTAGCCATGTTTTATTTCCACACTGTCCTTCAGCTCAAACACTTGTTTGCTTTTAGGGTTTTAAGTTAAACGTTATGCTTGTAACACACTGTATTTGATCAGTTACAGGGACAGTGCATTTTATATTTTGGACATGCTCTTATCCCTTCCAGTTTTTCTTTTCTTTTTTTCATATTTCACTTCCTTTTTTTTTATCTCATTTTTTCTGGTTATATTTTTTGATTTAGTGTGATGCCTGTGTAGAAGCAGCCGGTGACAGGATTTTTAGGTATATCCTAAAAAAATGTAAATATCAAGCAAAAGAATTCAATTCAGATCCTATTTTCTCTCAGCTTCAAGAGGATGGTGTAATTTATTTGCCTGCTGTTCTACATTAATTCTATGGGGACACATAATCAATTAACATCTAGAGCCATTAGCTGAAGCCAAAAATAAGTAAAGAAGTGAGATTCGTGCCCTGAAGTTGGTGGTGTACAGGCTCAGGTCTGCATGTGTTTGGACAGCGTTTGCTGTAGTGAATTAGTGTTAAGTTGGGGAGAGTGCCACTTGAGATAAGACCAGGGCCGTCTACATGTCTCACAAGGGGCTTATGGGGAAAGGCAGGTTATACACACACACACACACACACACACACACACACACACACACACACACACACACACACACACACACACACATTACAGAGGGATTATTTTACACAAACAGAAAAAATTTATGTGGAGACTCAAGTCTCTTGTCTGGACAATAACTAAAAATAGTTCACAAGAACCTCTGTCCTTTGACATGAAGCGCTTAATTTAGTGTTTTGTTTTTTTTCTGTGCAAAGCCGAACTGCTGACGCTGTGATTAGCATCTTAACCTCTTGGAATGCAGAGCATTTAAATGTTGTAAAAGGATGTTCACAGGCTAAATCACTCTTTCAAATAATGTCTTAATGTACTTGTGCTTAAAATTAGTAAAAGAGCAGCCTCTCTGCATGATTTGGTCTTATCCTGTTTTGATTGTGTAGACACATGAGCAACCAGGAGCTAAAAAGTGAAGGTGTTACTACAGAATTACTTATTGTGTTTACACAGTAAAGCAATATCAGCAGTGCTCTAATGGATGGTCTTGTTATATCATACTCCCATATGACAAATCACATCAGTTCCTTTAACACGTAATCCATTAAAATGTCATAGATGATTGTTTAATTATGATGATTTCAAGATCAGGTCAGGGCATTGCAAAAATTAGGACTGTGCTTTGTGCACACAGCGTATGTGAATTTATGCTTACACACACACATATACACACACACACACACACACACACACACACACACACACACACACACACGTGCATGCACATTCTTCAGATGCCCTAAGGCCCCTTGGGCAGATGGACTCCCCAGACAAGCCCGCCTACACACATCGCAATATACGCAGTGATATTTGTTATACAAGCATATTACACACACACACGCACGCGCGCACACACAAAGACACACGCACACAGATTCTGAGAACTATGAAAAGCAAGATGACCGGAGACCATGACCTCACAGCAGGGCAGATATTGTAGTCATTGCTGTCGTGCTGTGACGTGGGTGTTATGTGCTACAGCTCTGGTATGATTTCTTCAAACTGACAGAACTCAGAACAGGTTGTTGTCTTCACAGTGCTGGCACAGAAGTTGTCTAGTATTTGGACAAGATGACAAAATGAGACAGTCACCTTTTCTGTGGACATCTTCTATTGGGCATGGAAAGATTCATGCATATAAGACTTTAGAGTTTAACTCTATAGATCTACTTAAGACTCCATGATAGCAGCCCCGTTGTAGTCCCATCCGGCAGACATAGGGTGACAGGTTGGGCCAGGAATGACAATGTTCATTTTGTATGACAACTGATCTGGACAATAAGCTGCATCTGGGATGCCTTATGCCAAAAAGACTAGCATGTCAGAATTTTTTTGCCTTCCACAATAATTTCCACAACAAATAGGAGTACAAAACACTCTTCAGTACACAACTGTAAGCAAGGCGGAAATGAAAGAGGAATGATACTGTTGGTGGTGCCAGGGGGAACTATAAAACAGAGGAAAGGTCACTGCCGCTTGTTTTCTCCTTTCCGAACACGAGACAGTCTGTACCATACACGCCAGCATTGTTTGCTTACATCGCTGTTGCCAGGAACTCGGCCCTTAGCACCTCCTTCCTGGTGATATCACACACTTCGTGAAAGACTGCGATTGATGATTTGTTGGGGAGCAACGCGTAGTTTCCCGTATCTCTCGGCCAAGACACGGCAAGAATTTATGACTATAATCGCCTAATCTGCCACAGTGACCATCGTCACAGACAGCAATATCATGCAGTCTGAAACCAGCATTGAACAGTCAAAACCACTCACAAAAACCATAAAGGGACTTCTTTAGGGATCATGCCAGCATCAAACCAACAGAAAAGAGAGATTTTTCAGTGTAGCTGTGCAGAGCCATTGGTGGCTGACATAGCCTGTACTGAGTATCTCTGTCTCTCCGTTTCTCTTGATGCACTCCCTCCTGGGATGGTATTAAGCTCGAGCTCTCCCATTGGGCGACTTTATAGTAGGAGGACAACTATTCTGGCAGTGCTACCACTGATGACTGCCACCAGCACCATCCTTCATTATCCCTGTGAAGTCGCTTTCTTCTGGGTTCCCATTTGAGTGCGTGGCTGTGTGTGTTTAGGAGAGTGTGCCGAGCACATGATAGGTTAACAGCTGGGATGACTTGGCTGATGTAGTAGGAAATGTTCAGGCTGGAGAACAGCTGCGAGTGAACAGGATCCGTCCGGTGTCAGACCACAAGACTTGGAAAATGCTCTTCAATTCATATTCTAAATAGTGAGCTACAATGACAGCGATGTAGCCATTGTACTTTGGTTTGTTCTTGGAGACAGGAAGGGGACTCTGCTAAATATTTAACCCAGGTTGACTTTATGACTTGGCAAATGCTGCAGATAGGATCATTCTACAAAAACAAAAATTAGTGCATAATCTATATTTCCAGTTTTGCCTAACTTTCCACGTACAGCATGAATCTATTATAGAGCTTTCTGGATCAGACTGACTGCCTTTCTGGGTTGTTTTGCTTGAAATCAGCCATTTTTCCACATTACAGTAAATGCAATTTTGTAAAACGTATGAAGGATTGACATCTTCATTTATAAACGTGTTTAGTGTTTGTAGTAAAATTTAAAAAGATTTAGTGAAAACCATTAAATTTCAACCGTTAGTGCACATGCCAGGAGAACGTGAGGAAGAAACGTTTATCTGATTGGTTAGCTCTCTTGTCACTCTAGTTCAGAAGAGCCACCGACTCAGACAGTGACTGTTGTTCTGGAATAACTTTATTTGTTCCAGTTCAGCTCGTTCAGAGCCAAAACTGGAAGACAGAACTTGGTCCTTTCCATTTTTTAAGGTCTTTTGCTGTGGTTTCCATCACAAAGCATAACAAATGCCTGGATGTTTTCCCAATTTGACACAAGCAAAACAACTAAGGGATGTGTGTGTGTGTGTGTGTGCGTGTGTGTGTGAGTGTGTGTGTATTTTGTCCCTCTTAAAATGCATCATCAGGAAACTGAGCCATCAAACACTAATCCCATATTTTTGATGATTCAGATAGCGTTGGCGTTAGCTGTTCCTAAATCTCCTCTCCCTGAATGCCTGGCTTTGAATCCTTTATGTAATCCTGCATCAAGGCCAAGCTAGTTGGGACTCTTTGGTCAATTGGAATTGACAGTGTGTTCATCACTTGTTAATATAGCAGAAGGGTTAGCCATAATACCAGCATAATCCTTTTCTCTGATAGTCTATTTTTTTTATTTTATTCACTTATGTAGTCCTGTAAGGAGCTATTGTTCCATCCTCTCGCTCCTGTTCTCATTTTTATTTGGGCCAATCCTCTTTGTTCCCTTGTTCTCCTCAGGCAGTTTTTACCTGATATTGTTTAGCCTCTGTATCAGTGAGACACAGGCTGGAACGTGTTTACTTTCATGGATAGAGTAATTAACATGATGAAGATATAATTAAAACGTTCACAAAGAATCATGTAAAACTCTGCATGTAAGTCTCCAGCACTGAACCGAGCCTTGATTATTTTTTGCTGTGGGCTGATTTCACAATTAATAAACACAACATATGAATCTGAGAGGACATGTGGAGCAGTGTTTACCACCACACATAGCAACACAGTCACAACACAATAATTATGAAACTATTTCACAAAAACAGATTTTCATCCACCCGAAACATTTATATTTAAGGGCTGGATGAGCAGTAGAAACGACTGGGAAACTATTTAGCCTCGTGACTATTTCTACATTTTAATTCAGGGACATATCTGTCAAATGCTAAAGAGTTTATGAAGAATTGTATTGGTGTTTATTAGCTGTTGATCAAGGCTTTTATTGTTCACTGGAATTTCTCTTCCCCTGGCAACAAAGATAAATTACAATCTTCCACTTAATAAGCCATGAAATGATAAAAAAATGTTACACAAACAGAAACCTGTTCACTCAAACACACACAAAGACTCACAGCTAATGGAATATGTTCCTGGCTTAATGAATACAATGAGTTTCTCTAAGGCTTTGACACAACAGCAAAATGGCTATTTGTAGAAAATTCCACAAGAATAAGAACCTATTTTGTTATGTAACTTCATCAAGAGGATGTTGTTGGTGAATAATGAACCCTCTGTATTATCAGTGTAATCAATCAATAAAAAAAAAAAATCATGCATTTAAATGTCATTGGAACTTTAAAAAATCCAAAGTGAAAGAATTTAATCAAACTGTGTGTAAAAATGGCTGTTTTCATTGTCCACTTAAAATCTAACCATCTCTCATTACACTCCTTCCTGCTGTGTCTCTGTAAAACACCGATCTGTAATTAATGGGTTTTAAGACCACAAACATCCAGTAAAATCACTGCAGCAAGTGCAGCGAGATTCAAGACTAACACCGTTTTCAGGTCACCCTCCTTTTCTCTGCTCCACCTCTTACTCCTGTTCTTTAAAACTGTACACATGCCTTCACTCCTCCTCTTCCCTTCTCCACCCCCTCTCCCTCTGCTAGCTTTCCTTCTCTAACGAACAGGAAGGGCTGTAAATGTGCATTACTAAACTGCGAGTGTGTGTGGTTTCCATGCCCATCTGGGATGTGATCTGGTTGGCAGAGGGCAGAGGAAGATGCTGCCCTCCATATCTGCTCTGCCAAGAACACAGTCCTTGGCAGAGACACTAGGATCAAGGAGGGTTTTTTTGGTAAAGGAATTAATAAAGAGGCTTGTCACAACTTGTGAAGGCTTACTGGTGATATGATCATATGGTGCTCACAAAACCATTGCGTAACTGCTCAAAATCTCTGGATTGAATTTAGTGACTTAATGTTTAGAGCTGCTGCATCTTTCATCTCCATTGTTACTTACCTCAATTTGATTTGAGCCTGACATTGTTATCTCAAATAGAGGTGAGATCTGGAGGTAGACGATGTCGAGAGAGAAGGATGATAAACGTTTTAAAAAAGTCAAAGTAGATCATTCAAGTTTTCAGTGTCTGAAAAAGCTGAAGTGTTATCGAGCGCTGAGCCAGGACTTGTTGACCCCACATTAACTTAAAGCGATGGACGGAAGTGAGATGGGCCCATTCATTTAGTCAGCTAAACTGAGGGCTGCGACAGAACAGAAGGTTGGGGACGGTCACTGCTGCTCCTGATAAATAGCCAGCCAAAGCAAGTACACTCTTCTCGTAATTTCACGCTATTTAATCCAACAAGAACAAAAAATATGTTTAAAGAATATATAGCACAGCTCAGTCTCCTGCTCGGAGCTGCAGGTCTCACTGAGATTGCCTCCTGTTATGCAACTCACTAGATGACAGTGTTCTGTTGGCAGACATTTTCTGTTTTTTTGTGTTTGTTAAGCATTTATGGCCTCTTGCCACTGGGCAAATGAAGGACACATTTATGACTTCTGTTAAAATTTTAACGTGGTTTATATATTAATGTAGTGCAGTTTTTATGGAAACCGTAAAGGTAAATTCTTTTTGCTCTCCTTTTGCAGACTAAGGTCAAACACTGTGAGACCATTTATTTATCTGGTCAAGTGTGCTTTCATAAAGCCAGTTTGATTCAACACATAGATCAACATCTTTCTACTCTCATACTGTATCCTAAAGTGACTCATAGCGTATGTTTCACTCTTTACACCTTGGCAGAGAATTTAAGTCTATATGGCTGTGTATATGGCATATGCTTTCTTCAGCATGAGGCAACAAATATGCTGCTTGGAGCCAAGAACACAGTCAACTCAGCTGTTACTGGGTGTAATTTCACTTTCAATGAAACAGAAAACATCATGTAAAAGGAAATATTTAGCTTTCTTTCTTGTAGGCTTGCTTTAACTTCTTTTACAGATAATATTTAGAGGGCAAAGCCACAAGTTTTTTCTTGTTCTTTGATTCCACATTCAGAGGTTTATTTTCTTATTTTTTGTAATATGATATGTGGAACAATGCTGGGAGAAAGATTGGAAACATTACAGTCATTTTAAGAACATTTTATATTCATGAAATTGTTCATAAGCCGCAAACAGAAAAACAAAAAAATCTGTTTTAAAAGACTTTAAAGCCTAAAAATACGATAAGCAACTTTTTTTTTCTTAAATGACCTGAACCTACTTTTCATAATTGATGATGGTATTTCATATCCACCATCTCTCTGTCAGTTTTTTGGTAAATCTTTGCAAATTCAAGGCTTCAATCAACTTTTGATACTAGCTGTCATAATGAAAAATGGAATAGGTAATATTCAATATAATGTGTTAGATAAAATATATTTGCATACCACGTCCACTGTGTATGTTTATGTATATTATGTATATACATGTGGGTGGGTCATGTTACCTATTTTACACTGTTAACACTCTGTGAAAGACATAAGTGAATTGAGCACTAGTTTATAATCATTTTGCGGAGGAGGTAGTCGACACTGTGCTAATCGTCTTAAGCGTCAAGAACACAGATATTTTTCTATTAAAATCCTTGGGTTTAGATGAACCACACCTCATGAAACACACTGTCAGCTACCGGCAGAGCACAGCGAGATGGACAGACAGCACGTCCTTCTATCCTTGTAACCTTATTGTATGACATTTGACAGCAACCGCAGAGTCAACGTGAACAGAACACATATGAATCATATATGACTTTTGAGCGGATTTGACATGTGATAAATCATAAGCTACTTGGTGTCACTTACTGCTCAGGCCTTGTTGATCCTATTACACTTGAACCCCCTCCCACAATGTTTCAGTCTTCCCGATCTTAAAGGCCTAATGATCTGCAGGCAGTAGTGTATGCCATACAATCCCATTTGCTTTCGTCAGCTGTTAATTGCCGTGAAAGGGATCCTTAGCATTAATCCGCCTTAGCAGGAATATGTGTTTGATCCCGGTCTGTTGACACGATATTCATAAAACATTTGTATCCATGATAGGGATTGAGGTTGTGTGCGTGACAATATTTTATTAGGTCATTTGTAATATGTGTGTGTGTGTGTGTGTGTGTGTACATGCTTGTTTGCTCTCGTGCAAGGATTTTTGTCCTTAATCAGCAGGTTATAGAGTAGAGCACATAGTCTTACAGAATTTCTGTACATCACAATAAGATAAAATATAAAAGTGTGTCTCAGAGAGGCTAACTCTGAGTTTGACTCTATAACATGCCAGATATTAATTGTGCATGTCACTGATTTTATGTTCATTTTTTTGTGTCTGCATATGTTTATGTGTCGTACTGTGTCTGCTGTCACTCAGTCATCAAAAGCTGCACATTGATAAATGATACTAAAAAAGCTAAAAAAAAGAAGAAGCAGGAAATATATGTGTGTGTGTATGACAGAGAGAGCAAGCGAGTTTTAGACCCAAACAGTCTCTCCATATTGATCTTTCTCGACTTGGCATATTCCCAAGCCAACTGATGAATTCCAGGGATTTAAACCTCCATTATAAATCTATCGGGTGCGAAAAACAGTTCTCATGGTGAAAAGGTGAAACAAGGGTAGTTGTTTATAAATGTGTGTTCAGCAGAGCAAAGGAGGTATCATTTCGAAAGTAGCTACATCAAGTATTCAGGCAGAGATGAGATTACAAATCAAGTAAAATTTTCTAAATGTTGGCTCAACAAACTCTTTACATGTAGCCTTCAAGGTAAAACTCAGGTCAAAAGTGCAGTTTCTTGTATTTGATTATAAATCACAACAGGTAGATGTGCAGTTTTTGAAATGAGATTTACTGTCTAAAAGGGATATGTCTCCACAGAGTTTTAACGTCTGCTATTCTGGATGGTGCAAAAGACTTCATGGTTGTATTTGATAGTGTGCTCTACTGTAGTGATTCCCAACCAGCTGTGATCCTTCACTGGGGTCACAACATAAATCTTAAGGGTTATAGACGAAACAGTAAAGACGAAAAACAAATATTCTGCTACAACTAGTCAGTTCAGACAGTAAAACCACTCTTTTATTGATATAAGCTGTTATAAGGTGATACGGCCGCATTTTAACAGCTCACTGGCAAAAATACTTAGAAACCACTGCGATCATATCACTTTGCTCTGGTCTTGTACAGTGAGAGGACATAGCCTTTTGAAGATGTCAACTGACCATTGTTTTTTGACTGGATGTTATAGTATTGCACCATTTTGAGTGCTAAATGGGCTACATGTCCATGCAGCGTTTTTGACCCCCGCTCACAGCTGAGAGTGGGCCTCTAGCTTTGATTCATGAACACAGATTAAACTGGAAGCTAATTCAGTTATTCTGTCCATACACTGGAAATTTTAGAGAAAGTTTGGTAACACTTTATTTGACGCCTATCTCTATAACGCATTATAAATGTATTTATAATGCGTTATAATGCTGATCATAATGCTCTATAGCAATAATCATAACACACTATAAAGCAAAAGATAAACAAAAGTTCTTCAAAAACGAAACAACTATGATAATTATGATACCCTTTGATCCTTGCAACAAAAATCAGTTAGCAAGGGACCAGCAATCATGAAGTATTATAATACTTGACCTTATAAGCCATTATAAAATGCTCTATAATGTGTTATGCTCATTGTTATAAAGCCTTATGATGATTTATGAGTGTTTATAATGATAGTTATGCATGTTTATAAGCATATCATAAATATATGTATAATGCATTATCTATGTGGGAATTGTCAGTGAGTTGCCAACAGTTATAATGTATTATAATACCTGACCTTATAAGTGATGATAAAATGCTTTATAGTGTGTTATGATTATTGCTATAAAGCATTATGATCATTTATGAGTGTTTATAACTATAGTTATACAGTGCTATAATGTCATTATAACGCATTATAAATACATTTATAATGCGTTATAGAGATAGGCGTCAAATAAAGTGTTACCGAATAAATTTTAATATGTTACCAATGGAGCATGCACACGTTTAATGAAAACATATATGTCATTTTAGATTTTGCCACATTTTAATGGCACTATGTTATACGGTGTAATACAGCCTAACAGCCATAATGAAAGATAATAATGCAGGTATACTCAAACTTTGACAAAGATGTGGTCTTGAATAGATGAATAAAACAAGAATTGAGGCTACTGATCTCTGCTTTGCAGTTTTATATTTACTTTGTTTGCCATCACTCTTGTTATCTAGCGATTAATGTGTTGATTACAAAAGGCTACAATATTTGTCCCAAGCTTATCGTGTCACACTGTACAGCCTCTGTTTATAACAAAAAGGCAAAGGAACAAAGAATGAGATGGAGAAAGAGACAAAGAAAGAGAGAGAGAGAGAGAGAGAGAGAGTAAGCGCGCGCGCGCGAGAGAGAGCGAGAGAGAGAGAGAGAGAGAGAGAGAGAGAGAGAGAGAGAGAGAGAGAGAATGACAAACGATGAGCTCAGAGGGATGAAAGAGCATGAATAAAAATGCAAGCTCATTCTGCGTTTCAAAGAAAACCTCAAGTTCAACTCGACTCACTTTCTCCGCTGCCTGCAAGGTGACTTACAACCAAAATAAAACTATTCTTTCTTGAGATGGAGCCACACTGAACTGAAGGCATCCCAGAAGACAATGTGCTAGATTCTGCTCCTTGTAAAACCACATTGAGGCCAGGCTATTTTCGAAACGCAAACCTCCGGCTACAGACCTGTTTCTGTGCTTAATTCTGATTCTAATTTAGTGAGTGTGCTATTCGTCAAGTCATGATGAATGTGTCCCACCTTCTGGATGGATATGAGCCATGACTTGAGTAAATTGTGCAGATTGCACCTCATCTATGGAAGTGTAGTTCATTTCTCTGAACCTGACAGTGCTTCAGTTGATTACACACGTCCTTGAACCCCATTTGTACATGAGGCAGGTGGCATTTGTGAGCCGGGGTGTCACTGATGATGCTTTGTCACATTAAGCTGCTGTTCTGTCCGTACTTGAAGGTAAGCGCAGCATGGTCGTTGCATATCACTTGCTTTATGCTCCGTACGGTAAATGCTGTCTACACATCTAACATACTGTTGCCATAAAACCTGAACATGCCCTGTCATTCATAAGAGGCCTTAAATAGATGAGCAACTAACCGAAGCGAGATCCACCTCACCCCCCCTCCTTCTATTTGGACCCATTTCTCCTTACTATGAGATTTATTCCTGTCAAAGGGGCAAGGACATCTATTGCAGGCTGCTGAAGGTCCAGTGTGGCAACTCTGGTGCCTGTAGATCACCGACTATCATGAACCTGGGTGACAGCTCACTCTTGAGTGGCTGGTCTGATAGAGAGCGAGGTCCCAGGCCCTGCCGCGTCATTCATCATGCATCCTTCAATCGCAATATGCGCTCTTCATCAAGGCTGGGGCAAGGATGAAGGAGACAGGCTGTAAAAGATGGAGCCCCCCCCTCCTCTGTTCGCCCGCTTAGCCCCACCGTCACTCACTTTTATTACCTCAGATGAGCCGGCAGTTAGCGGGCTCATTAATAAACGCCGGCTGGAATTAGACATTTGTTGAAGTTCTCGAGAATCTATTCTCCACGTCTTTCACACATTTTCTACCTCGGCTCTGAGCTCAGTTAAGAATGCTTAAACATGAGTAGGCAGGATAGCGAGGATGACACAGAGCAAACTACTGCAGAGCGCTTTAGTGTCTGTGCCAGTAAGCGGTCTGAAGTTTGACCCTTTGCCAGCGAACCTGTGGAAGTGTCTCAGTGCACCTTACCACCTGTCTGGTGCAGATGAAACAAATCCTTTACTCTTTGTTTAGTGCGTTTGGGGGGAAAGTAACTGCCTGAACAACAGTAAACAGGATATAGCTGGTTTAAAGGGACATTGAACATTTTCCTATTCTGTATGCAGTGTGAAGGTATTAAAAAAACGGCACATTATTTTTTTGGATAGCTCAATTTCTACTGGATCGAGTACAGTAGAAGCACCTCTGTGCCTCAGGAGCAGAGAATGGGGTCATATTCCTGGAAGGAAACTTAGACCTTCTCCTCGTCATTCCAAAGCACCATTAAAGTTTCAGTAGCACTGTGGTTTTCTTGGCGAGGGGCTGCCATACTAGATAGTATCTGTGGGGTTTGCAGGACCTTCTGCTGGCGCCGAGGCGTTAATTTGCAGGTTATCCAGGAGCCTGAAGGAGGCACTGAGATACTGATAAGTCCCGGAGGAGAAAAGGCATGTGGTGATTAATTGCAGTGTGGAACCCTGATTATCTGCTGCCTGTTAGTGTGTCTGTGTGTGTGAGTTTTATTGGGTAAACACACAAGGGATTCTTGTGTCAGGCAATGGTTTGCCTACTGGATAGAGGACCTGCTCTTGCTGGCATGTGAGCATTCATTTTTTAGATCTGTCTTCAGGACTTGTGGCCCAGTTTATGGGTCCTGCTAAAGGGGTGTTTTTGAAAGACATGCAGGTCAGAAAGTTCGGTCTCCCATTCAAG
The DNA here is from genome assembly GCA_037975185.1 of Centropyge bicolor. NCBI lineage: Eukaryota > Metazoa > Chordata > Actinopteri > Pomacanthidae > Centropyge > Centropyge bicolor. Next base: position 9,163,043 of record JBBMOC010000002.1, read on the forward strand.
GCCACATCAGTGTCCTCCTGGTCTCGCTCATGTGCAGTTCTCTATGGCGAGTTCAGTACTGACGAGTTTGTGAACACTGCAGTGATAAGGTCATGCGCATGTGACCTAAAAGACATACAACATAGTAAAACACTGAAGACATATAAAAGAAAGAAATACATTCAGGCAGTCTTACTTTGAAAATCAATCAGCTAGCAAAGATCAATAACAGTTCAGGGAATTCAATTTGTTCCAATCTAGTTTTGGGAGCTTTAATTTGTTTCTGTGTAAGAGATAACTGCCAATCATCTTTTGTCGAGTCTACTTGATAGCTTTATCAATGAGCACCCTTCTCATGCTGATTTATCCACAGCTCTGCCAAACCAGAAGAAAATTACTATTGGGCTGTTTTGAGAGGCTATTTCTATTGTAAGTTCAAGTCTGTGACTCTTTATTTGTATGTCAAGACAAGACATTCCCCTGTTTTGTTAAGACTGTGGAAATGTTGAGTATTCATACTGGATACCTAAAATAAAATGCTTTAAATCCTCAAGTTCTGTTACATTAGCTTGTACAATAGAGGGTCACTTCCCCTCTTTATCCATTTTATTTCTGATATAATGTTTTTGGCACGCTGCGCTCTCCTGTTGACTGCCTTGCTTTACTCCCATTAAAACCAATTTGGCATAGTGTACTCAAATGGAGAGCAGTTCACTGAAATGAAATAATCTGTATGGGTGTGAAAGGGTTTTATGAATGAAAGCAAACCTACAGCCAATTATCAGCAGTAAATGGTTTTGGCTCTTTCTTCCTAGTTGGCTCCAACAAGGGTGAGTGTGTCGGGTTTATGAATACAGAGCAGAAATGTACTGTAGTTTGCTGCTGGTAACACTGCACCCACACAGGTCTGATTATTATTCAATAGAGCAGTATAGTCAAATAGTTTCAAGATTCATTGACAAAACTATGCTTACACACAGTGCATAAACCTCTACTTTAAATTCTCTCATGAACTGAAAATTCTAATTAGTACTTTTCACGTAGAACATAGTGTTCGGCATCATCTAATTCTGTCTTTGTCTTGACAGCATATTTAAAGCAATATTAATTGGACCTATGTGTGTATACATGTAGTCTCTTCTTTTTATTCCCTATGTGGGCTTGTGGTTGAGACACAAAGGGAAGGAAATGTGAGTGTGAGCTTCTTGATCTTTTTTTTTTTTCGCGAAGAAGCCACTGTGTGTGAAAATACAGTACATGGAAGTCAGTGTGTGGGAGTCTGTCTACATAATGTTTCAGTTTATATATAGAAGTTTAGTAAATTCTTACTGGGAGTAGAAAGTGAGGCGGTACTGTGATCCATTCATGTTTCGGCTTTCTGAGTAAAGCTGGCTCAGGTTTACAAGCAGCGCAAGATTGTGGTATTATCACAGCGTAAGAAGTGTGGATATCAGGTCATCAAAAACAACTCTGTGTGAAAATGGGTCATGAGTTACATGTGCACATTTTTAACACTACTCATGGTGCCATTTTTCTGGTGAGTTTAGTTAAACTGGAAGATAATTATGTTGGTCACACATGTCATGAATGGAGGGGGATTAAGCATTATGGTGGTTCTGTAGCAGCAACTGATTAATAACCTTCTCTATAGTCATTTTCATTAAGTAGTAAATGTGTCAGAGAGAGGCATGGCACTCAAATCCATTAGGAAAAGAAGATACAATTTATTTGGGCTGATTCGCTTGTAGCTAATCCATCAACACAGAGAAAATAGGTCAGTGATCGAAGCCAAGCAGGGACTGTGCCCAGAAGAGGACAGATGCAATAGATCCGACGCGCACAGACAGAAACACAGGGCTTTTCACAGGATCCCGGTACACAGTACAGAACTCCTATAGACACACATGCCGAGTGATGTTGTAGAAACTCGGACAGCAAAGCATGTCTTCATGAAAGCAAATGTGGCTGCTCCAGTGTGACCTGGGGGCCTGTGCATGCCATTGCATCTGCTTGCCTTCTCATACAGTAAAATGGGGTGGATATGCGGTGAACAAGGGGGCCATAATCACCCACCACTTGACCTCAGATTCAGTGGCACTCACTTGGTATATACGGTAGCAGACTGCACGCTTGGCTTGCAATCCCACATCCTCTTACTCCTCTTGCAGCCCCTACAATCACCTCATTCAAGTGCAGCAGCTCATGGTTCTGTGCCTGCTAAAAGCCTGCCATAACACTGATTCTGAACATTGAACTGTTTCCTTTTTTTCTGTTATTTTATCACTTTTCCTTTTCAGCGTCCAAGGATATATTTAACACAGCCTCCACTGTTGTTGTCTTTAATTTGAGTTGTTATGTGAGCTTGATGTTCTTGATCTAAGCCTGACTATTTCTTTCTTATCCTCTTCTGTCCCTCTCTCCTCTCTCTCACTATAGTACTGTTATTTAAAGCTATTGCTGTTGCTAATGTTGTGATGTCTTTTTATTTGCCTGTGTTTTCTGCCTTAGTGTTTTTTGCTGTTGTTATTGTTTTCTTTTGGTTTATGTGTGTGGTGAGCTTTCTAACCCCAGTTCATTCTGTTATGGCACCACCGCAGTCCAGGATGACGCTGCCCCAGGTACCCAGGAGTACATTATGTTACGGCAGGACTCCATCCACTCTGCGGATATAAGGAGTAAAGGGTCCCCCTTTCGTGCTAAGTGTCACGAAATCTTCTGCTGCCCCCTGAAGCAAGCCGTCCACAAAGAGAGCGCAGAGCCCGAAGGTTTGTTCGCACCCCCTCCTTGTTTTGATTTGCTGATGCTCCTCGTATCCCCTGCCCACTCCCGTCTTGTTCCCCCCCCCTCTCATATTCTGTGTGAACTGATAGTTCTCCGCCCCTCCGAACTAAGTTCTCTTTTATTCCTGTCCCATTTTTAGAGAGCATCTGGTGTGTTCCTGCTCCTTTCTAGCATGTGTATGTGTGTGCGAACAAGTGTGAGTGTGTGTGTGTGTGTGTGTGTGTGTGTGTGTGTGTGTGTGTGTGTGTGTGTGTGTGTGTGTGTTTGAGTATAGTATAAGACTGAGTGCTTAGGGCATGTTTGCTTGCAGAGAACCTGTAGGAGGGCAACTCTCCCTGGGCTCCTCGGCTCCCGTCCAGTGTGGTGTGCTTGTACGAGTGTGTGTATGTGTGTCTGCCTGCACACCCCTCATGTAGGACTGAGGAGCATAGCATCTGTAGCTCCTGCCCTCCCCTCCCTTTCCCAAACCATTAACTCGGTCATTGCCACCCCGAGGCTCATGCACAGACCAAAACAAAGTGCAAAAAGGAAAAGGGGTTATAGATGGAGGCAGCTGCTGCCCTAATGAGTTCAATGACTAGGCAATTTCAGTATGCACTTCCACTTCAACTGGCCTCACAGGGCAAATAAGGTGAAACTCTTTTATCTTCCTGTCCTGACGACTATGTGAGATTGAAACGTTTCATATTCATGACTAAAAAGTGATCTGTTCAGCTACAGACTGCCCAGTCAGCAACCCCCTCCTCCCTCTCGTTCCCTGTGCTTCCTATGCTTCTGCCCGTAGCTCTGTGGTCTTGGTGGCTGCAGCCTACCCTCTCAATTCCTTCCTTCATCCCTCTGCAACCTTGTTCATCTTTTCCTCTCCCTCTATTTACATTTCCTTCTTTAGTGCTTGCAGCAGCATGCCTGCGTATATATGTTATCAGCCTTTGTACAGTTAGGACATGCGGTGAAGTAAAAATTAAAAAACCCCTTTGTCCTCCAAGCATGCTGCCATACCCTGTACTGTCTGGCACTCAGGCTCTTTGACTGCCTCATTTATCATCTATCCCTCAATAGAGTGCTAAGATTGTAGAAATTGCTTTCCTTTGCAGACTTCCTTATAGGTAAGATATGAATAATCTCCCAATTGTTTCCTGCAATGTGTTGCTCTGGCTTCTGTTGTATCTAAAAGAGGCCCATGTTTGGTATAGTAATTCTATCCTTAGATATCAGTTAACCTGTTGATGGGTGTCTGTGTAACTGCTGAAGCACATGCACTTATCCTTGGGAGAAAGAGAGCGAGGGAGAGAGATAAAGAAGTGGAATACTAGCGCAGGTCTGGCTCGAAAAGTACAGATGTATTATTCAGTTTGGCTGCAGCTCCAGTTGGACGTGACTGAATTTACAAAGGAAGGAGTGGAGACTACAGCTGTTACGTAAGCTGTTCATGAGGACGTCATTAATGTTGATGCTTGATGCGGATGGAAACATTAAACGATGCGCAGAACAGACTGTACAGACGCACACAATCTACAGTAAAGAGCTGCCTGCTAATATTCCTGCCAAAAGGTATAAATGGCACGTGAACACCCAAAATACCTAAGATTCTGATGTATTTGCTTTGTCGTTGTTGGAAAAAATAGTGTTTGATTTGAAAAGGAAAACAAGGCAAGAACAATCCAACTGCTTTGTGCTGCACTTATTGATGATTTTAAAGGATTTTGTAGATTCTTGAACACTGCACATGAAATAGAGTTTGTCAGTCAAGGTTTGTTGTAGGAAAGAGTCGGTAACTCTGGTTGGTTGGTAATGACAGTTATTGACAGGTATTATATACATCATGCAGCAACAGCAAATCCAAAAGGCAGTGTTTCTAGGATTTTATCAATGCTTGCTCAGTTGAATGCTGGAGTGTGTCTGCTGTAGGTGAGAGTGCTGTGAAAAGGTACACACATTAAGGTAAGATCTAACGAGGCTTTGACAGAGTCAGTTATCTGCAGTATCGCTTCCTCTCAGTCTAATTTTGCTGATGCATATCTGAGTACTAGACTGAGGTGGCTGATACAGTGAAGATATTGGCTTCACAAGTCACTGGAGACATGCTTGACAGAACAAACATATCAGCAGCACATGGGTCTGGAGTGTAGCATCCCAGAGGATCAGTTCAAATCATATCAGTTCATCCATGTGTGTGGCAATGTAAAAGACGGGCTGTTCCATGTATGTATACGTGCATGTTAATGTTTAGAATGAACAAGATTCGGAAGATGACATTTTCAGTTGAAAATAATCTTATAGCCCGATAAACATTAACAGTAAGATCAAGGATATTCAAACCTTTTCTTGGTGTTTTATTCTGCATATACTTTTTGATGATGCATCATATTTCATATAATGCAGATATACATACTGTTAGTTCTCAGAATCAGCACCTGCCAGTACCTTCTCCATACAAAGCATTTGTTATTATCTCCTTACTTCTCCCAGTCCATAGTGAGTTAGTTGCTGCTCTGTGGCAACAAGAGGACACTGAGATTCCATTTCAACAAAACTCACAAGCAAAAAGCCACCAGGCAGCGTAAAATCCAGCTTTACATTCTGCATAAATCTGCCTTGGGATGTACGGATAACATGAAGCTGCACTCTCACTACTGGACACTGTGTCCCTTTATTCCATAGAGCCCATTTGTAGTTAATTTGGTGCCATTTAAAGTAAAGATTAAGTTAAATTATGTTATTTTCTGCACCATTAAATTGCTATGGCCGGTTATGTTTAGTAGCTCCTCTAAACTTTTTGGCTGAGGTGGAGGTGGGCAGCCATGATAGGATACTTAGGTAGAAAAACACATATACAGTATGTTTATCTTTCAAATGTATATTTTTCATACTTGAGTCACAACAGAATAATGCACTCACAAGAGCATGAAAATACATTTTCCCAGCACTAATGAGTTCATGTCTGCAGAGCTGCAGGGAGCAATAGAACACAGACCTCTGTCAGCACTGGACTTTGTTCCTGTATCTTTAGGCCTGCTGTCAATCAGACAGTTTGTTCTCCAGCTCTTTGGCTCAATCTGTGTCACCACCTCTCGACTCCTCCTCATTCTCAAATCTCTCTCTCTCTCTCTCTCTGTCTCTCTCTCTGCTGTTTTTCAGTTTGGCTCTGTTCTGTTTCTCCACAGCAAAAATAAAAGATGGTGCCTGAGGGGAACGATCTGTGTAAATATCCCATCCATAATTCAGACGACTGCAAGACTTTGTGTTTGTAGTTCTAGGCTATGCAATATACACACAGACAGATGGATATCCATATAGCGATGTAAACAACACAGAGGTATACAGCGTGAGCAGTACGTGTATGTTTTCATTTGTGTGAGACAAGCTTGAGGAATGCGTGTTTTAGTCTAATAATTAGTCTATTAATTAGGCAATGTTGTGCAATTGTAGGAACAAATTTGAACTGGAATACTCACTGTTAATTAGAAATATGTCCACCCCTCTGCACTGAGCATGACTGACATAAGAGGACTCAGCTTCACCTCAGCCAGGTTTAAATTACACGAGTTTTAAATGCTAAGCAAATAGGACACTGGGCAGCATCAAAGAACTAAAACTTCACTTTAACTGTCAGAAGTTACTTTCCACCTCAAGCCTTTTTCTCTGTAGCAAGTGTTATAATCGCTCTCTCTCTCACACACATATACAGACACACTCTTATGCTCCTGGTCTCACACACATTCATATTTTCACTCTTACTTTTTAAATGTTTACAGTCAACATACTGTAAAGATTCATGGTAAAACTAAAAGAAAAAACTGATCAGGGACAGACGGTAGACCTAGCCTACAGAAAATAACTGTGATTAAACCAGAACATAAATTTCTGATGAAGGTGTCAATGAAGGGAATTCAGTTCACACACACTGACACGTGCACACACAACAAGAAGATGAACCGTGACAGTGACAACTGAAAGCAGTGTACCTGTTGTGACTGTCAGTTACAACGGTGACCCGAGGCAGTGGTGGGATTTTGTGCTTTCTGGTGTCACCAGCGGCCACACCAGCAAAACATACTGCAGAATAGACAGGGACAAACATATCTCTTTCTCTTTCTATCTCCCTGCTTCACTCTCTCTCTCACTCTGTCTGTCTCATTAGCCCTTACTCTAACCTTAACCATCACAACTAAATATCTAATCATAATCCTTACCTTAACCAAGTCTTAACCCTCAAAAAGCAGTCTATGGGACCTCCCCACCGGGATATAAAAACGAACACAACACAAATGTTAACACAACATTTACACTTAAATAAATAAATGAAATACATAAATGTCACACAATTAAAATTAGGAATCAATCAAAAATGTAATATTTTCTATGGTGTTTTATTGATGCCATATATAATATTTTGTAATTAATTAAATTATTAAATGTACTGTAGAACAGCCATTTTATAAGTGCGACGGCCACTCCAGGACAGTTTAAAATGTATTTCGGTGTATTTATTTGGGACGGTGGGGAAAAAGGTTAAGGAGGCTTGTGTATGGTAATAAAGTTGTGAGCGGGCACTGTTTTGAAAACTCACTGCATTCAAAGATAATTCAATATCTGTATATTGACGGTGAGGAACAGGGGTTCAAACGTCTAACCAGGTCAATAAAAAGCTTTCTTTAAAAAAAAAAAAACTACATCAATTTGAGGTAATTACAGCGACCAATGAACCTATTAGAGTGTTAACCAACTGTGAGCTCCAGAGTGCATCTAAAGCATTGTAATGAAATCAGTAATGTAATATGTCTCTTACAGACAGAATGAAGTCCAGCACCTGTGTCGCTGAACGTTCAGGCCACTATCTAATCCGTTTCAGCCTTATTGACAAAATAACTCATCTGCTGCCCACTCAGCCAAGAAATTGTAAGCAAGGGCAAGAGGAATGAGCAGGAGTCCCATCCATTTCCCACACCCAATGCAAAATGCATGGCGGTGATTCACCACATACTTGACACATCGCAATTACGTTTCAGGGGGCCAGCGTTGCTCCTTTGCCTTGTCTCACTGAGTCCTGCACACTACTGCAATGTTGACAAGAGACAAACATCCAGCCTCAGGATGCGCTCATGCTCCAGTAACAGCTTGTTTAATTTTCTTTCTTTCCTTCGCAGTCTTTCTTTCTGCATGAAAGCAACAACTCTGTTTGTCTAAGTCAATACATAAATAGACTGTGCATGAATAAATAATGTTTATGATAATGTGATTTGGTGCCTGGAGAGAGTAAGCTGGCAGGAGAGTGTCAATGTCACATCGGCGCTGCAAGTTCTCCTGTGCTTACCTGACCTCTCTGGTTGTTAGTATAGTGTGTAACTCTTATGGAGAGCAAGTGCAGCTGAAGAAGAAATGTGAGAATTAAAGCCACAATAGGACAATATCTATGTCAGATAACCCAAATATATAAAGGAGTAGTGTTTTATGAAAGTAGTCTACATTGCAAATTAAATTTCAGCATTTCAAAAGCAGAGTGTTATAAAATCATCACCCTAACATGTATTATTATCTCTACTGTAAGCATAAAATCATAGCATTTACCTGCATAAGCAAACAAGCTCTTTTAATGTTAGTTTTACTCTATAAACACAAGCACAGAGTTTTAACATACTTATTTCCTCAGATTTAGACAGAAATGCTGACAGAGTGTTCAATTCTGGCTTCTCTGGGGCTTAAACTTAAGGCATAAACAAACAGCAGGAGTGGGTGTGTATGACAACATTAATGAGAAACTACTCTGGGGACGGGCAGAGAAGTGAAGCAGAGTAAAGTTGCCAGGTCTATTACATTCCATCATTGTCTATTTAATTAGCACTCCTCTCTTATTCGCCTCCGCATCCCATGTCCTCTCCTCGTGGCAACAGCCACACAGAATGAAATAGAGGAGCAAAAGACCAGGGCTATTACTGTTTGTAAGACTTTGTTTGTTATGAATGAATACTTATGAGTGTACATTTGCACTGTGCATACCACTGCATGTCATTTAAAGACATTTGAAATTCGTCAACCAGGGGAGGGTTTTATCTCAACAGTCCACATCTGTTGAATCAGACTGTATTATATGTAGCAGTTTTATAATGCATGATTTGAGGCCAACTTTTATTATAAACTCCAACATTTGTCTTATGTTAATGGACTATGAAATAATATTTACTCCATATGTAAGGATAGAAAAAGGAAGGTACATTACAGCAATAATAGTCCATTTTATATTCCACAGAACCAAATGCAACATGTGTCTTTATCCCCCTTGTCCACATTATCAGCTTTACTCTGGACACAGATATTCCCCATCACTCCCACTGCCTGACTCAGATATGACAAACCTTCACACAGCTTGACACTAAAATCCCAGCTTATGTCACTAATGGATATGTTGTATTATTGTTTTATTCAGTAGAATTCCTGTTTAACTACAGTCTGGCTCTAAATCTGAGCTAAATGGGAACAATCAGTAGAGTAGTCGGGATATAGTAACTGTGACACAAGCAGTGTGTAAGTTTTTCCCAGAGTAAACAAGCGTTAAGCTATTTAATTGGGGCAATGAGGCAAACTGCTGAGACTGCACCATGTTAATGGGAGGCAAGCAAAGTGGTTCCTGACAGCTGCCAGGATAGAGGTTACACACACACACGCAAATTAGTGTAATTTATTCGGGAAAAGAACATGTTCAGTTGACGTAATATATTAACAGTGAACATATATTGAATGTTGAAGCAGCTTAGCATGTTACATCCTTGCTTTTTATACTCTCCATTGCAACAGCGCCTGTGAGAGAAAGTTTAAGTTCTTGTATGCGCTCTCTTATTTCTGTGGCCTTGCTGTCATCTTCGGCCTTTAACTAAGACATCCTTTATGAAATCCACAGCTGTGACACAGACACTCATGCTCTATTTCCAAGCACTTGCCTCAATAAACCTTGGGTCAAGATCCAAACGTTTTCAGCTGTTCATGAGTATGTGGTTTTTGCCCCCAAAATAAGTGTAGTAAATAACCAAGATAAGAAGAGGTTATCTGAGGACGATCCTGTAAAGCTCCTCAGTGTACATTTCTTTCATGTAGTTATGACAACTGCAAAATTATTTTGATGGCCCATGTTTTTGTTAGTAGATCAATTAGATAATCCTGTGTTGCTTTTTAGCCACTGATTCAATAGGGGACAATATAGTTATTGTACCAGGAGTAGATATATGAAAATCCGGAGGTTTGACATTTGACTTTGGCTTCTCACACATACACTTTTATCTACACTAAACTAGGGTTGGGCAAATCAATGACAAAGACTGCTTGATGGCAACACAAAGTAAACAACATGCTCCACTCCAGGAGTTAGGAAAGCGCTCTCTAACTTTCTTGTGACATGTCATTATCTCTACCTGTCTTAAAGGTCCAGCATTGGTCAGGCTGTACTCCCGAGTCCAGACAATGGCACTGAATACTGAATCCAACTATCCATCCACTACCCGATCCAGCCATGTCTCCTGTCAAGACGTTGTCAGGTGGTCAGCAGTTTATACCAACCTGAATATTAGTAATCAACCTGATCACACCGGAATCTTACTGCTAGTTTTTGTCAAACAGTGATTGAACTTTTTAAATTGATCCAAAACACTCAGTTGTGCACCCTCAGTATAGATTATAATAAATGACACTGAAGACTGACTATTTAAGACCTTAAAAAGGTCCCAAACAGACACCAGAACTGCCTAAACAGCACATTAGCAGAGACCGAGAGAACAACAGGCCAGTTTGGCTTAGACAGTTGGAGGGTCATCTCGGGTGCTTGTATGTTTCATCTCAGGGGGCACCAAGTAATGTGTCAGCCTGCCGGCCAGGCCTGATGTTGGCTGGGATTCATACAGACACCCAATTTCTCCCATCATGTCGCCTGCCAGCCCCAGAGAAGGTTTGGCTGTTCTAGGGAGCCTGACAAAACCCATATTAAGGACCAGAAAACATGTGCTGCCCCCCACATTTATAAGATATACCGTGGAGTGATGCTGGAGAAAAGTTGACTAGCTTACGTTCAAGATTGAGATCACAATCCTAACACCAGTCTTGTTTAAGTCTGTGCCAGCCAGAAAGACTCTATGTCTTCAACCCCCCCTCTGCCTTTCTTGTTGTATTTTTGTTTGCTGCACTAGAGATAGATAGTTTGTTGTCGTCCTTCTCAGTAGTGGTTAAGTGACTGGAAAGTGTCCAGGGTATTCAACAGTTGCCTCAGCCAATTTAATGCCTACTCAGTGATCTCCTCCCCAACTCTGGAACAGCATAAAAAAACAGCTCAAGTATCCAAGTTATATACAGTATTTAATCATTATGATGATGTCTTATAACAGCTGTTTACAGTGGTATTTTATACTTATTCCTACAATGTTATGTGAACCCCTGATCTGTTTGCTTAACCATGTCCCCTTCACAGCTTCTGAGACACATGACAAGTGAACCATGATGCAATGTTGCAGGTGTGTTCATGCATACAAGTCAGGCGAATAGGCAAGTTAGACACAAATTTTCAAAAACCCCTCTTACTCTCACTCAAATTTAGGGTTTGCATAAGTATCATCAAATGGATTCATCCCAAAGTTCTTTTTCTTAAATAAAATCTGTCAGAAAAGATATAGTGGAAAGGTTAATATTTAATTAAAACACTTGAGCAAGATAATCTTCTCAAACATTAGATCATAATCTCTCCGTCATGAGCAGCCCAGTGCGATCGCTCAAGGTCATTGTAAATGTATGTGCCAGGACAATAGATGGGTTAGACTATAAATAATGCATAGTGTTAATGAAATAGTCATTTTTCAACTGTCAAAGCGTGCTCTCTCTTGGTTGGCAGTCCTCTCCCGTTCACTGGCGTCCTCCAGCATGTATTACTGTTCACTAAGGTGCACTGCTCCTTCATTACCCTCTGCACATGTTTGTCAAATGAGCCCTGATGTCAGTAACTCAATTGGCCTGTATGACATGCCTTTTCCTGCCAACAACAGTGTAGCGCTCCTGTGTTGTACACAACGCACAAACACTCACCCTCCGCCGGGTGTCTTGCATCAGTATGCTGCAAACATGAGGCCCGTGAGTCGTTATCTTAGACCCAAATCTAATTTTACAGCAGGCGTACCAGCGACCAAGCGGGACAGGCCGGTGCAGTGGACTGAATAAACAACATAGAAGCGTTGCATGTGTGGCTGTGCTGAACCTCAGCTGTCAAGTGTCGGTGAGACACGGCAGGATGCATGCTCACATACAAGCACACAACTGCAGCAATGAAGGCAGGCTATGCACAATTCTACCACTACACTGCCAACCACTATCCAACGCCAGGAGCTTCGTCCTTATCAGAGTCTGTTCTTTGCATCCATTTTCTTTGTATTAGGAGAATTATCTGGTTGCATTTTTGAGCTCTGTGTGTGTGTGTGTGTGTGTATGTGTGTGTGCACGTGTGTTCTCTGGGACCTACGGCCTTATGGCAGCCATTAGTGTTAGCTTGCTAATCCACTGGCTGGAGAGATAATTAGACATTGCACATTTCATCAGGCTCTGCCAGCATACATTGACAGCTGTCCCTCTTTTCCCCTCGCACTCTCTCTCTCTCTCTCTCTCATGCACACACAGACACACAGAAAGAGAGAAAGAAAGAAAGGCTAAAATGGAGGAGAAAAGGTTAAAGGTGTTTAACAGCTAATGACAGGTCAGAGTGCTCCAGTATGAACACAAAAAGACTTCCATGTTACTTCCATGTTATAATAACATTAATGTCTCTTCAATGAAATGGTAAAAATACAAAGAATGGCTCTTGGCTCTGTTCTGTTGGTGTGTGTGAGCAGGATGTAACAGGCCTCAGATGCATGTTCAGTATGATGTAATGGGTAGCAATCAGGCAGACAGGGAGGCAGTCCTTCAACAGTACTGATGGTCACACGTAAACCATCATCTCATCATCTAATCTGTGCATTCTGACCGCCAAAGCACTGGTTAATATGTCTTAATCTCCTCATGTTATCTCCTCAATTGCATAAACACACATTGACCCTGGATGATGGTGCGTATCAGAGGTCATGCCTCAACATTCAGGAGCGGTTACTTTACAGTCTGTGGTACAAATCTGATCCGGCAGTGCTGAGACAAACCTGTTCTGACTTGGTGAATATGAACGCGTGTTTGTGGCAGCTGCTTTTGTAAACCGACAGAGCTTCAGACACAAAATACCACAGCAGCTGTGCTGCTTGGGGAACTTAGCCTCAGTAATATGATATGGGCTCCAGTCATTTGCACTGATCCTTCTATCGGTAGCAGAGGGGCTCAGTGCAATCATTCAATCATGTTAAAGCATGACCTCTGACTTACTGCACGCCACAGGGGTCGCTGTGGCTGTCTGGCCTGGTAGAAGGATGAGCCTGGAGTGAACGACAGACATTACGTTATTATTCCCCTATTGGTCATTCAGAGAACTCACTAAACCTCAGTCAGGTACAGAGTCCTATTCTCAATCAACTTGGTGTTCTGCAGTGATAAATTCAGTGATCTCTTTTCACAATCTCTAAAACTATCGTCAAATTTGTCTGGTTTTGTGCTTGATGTCAGAGCATGTATTTACACCTAGTTTGTTTACATCTAATTATGCTGAAGTTGGCAAGTAACTGTAAAGATTATATGAGACTGTTGAATTTCTGTAATGTGTGAGTTAAAAACTTATACTCTAGAAGATCCTCGTAAAGCAAAACGAATTTCCATCAGGTGCAGTCTATAATAATCATTTAAAACTGCCACTAAAAATACAACAACTTTCTCAGAATGCATAGACTAACAATCTAATGAATTTGTGTGTAATATAATCCATTTGGTCTGGACTTGCTACTATAGACAGGCAGGAACTGGAATGCAGATCTTGTGGACTGAGCAGAAATAACTCTGTACACCTGTTGCGCTTCTTAATGAAGAGTCTGACAAAAGATTAAGGCAAAACACACATACAGACAGACACATGCAATGTGAGGACCAACATTGACAAAACACATTCCCCTTAACCTTCAAACAGTCCTTTGAAGTAGTGAGGTATGGACAAAATGTCCTCACAAAGCAGAAATGTCCTCGCTATGATTGTTTAAAACTGCAATTGGTCCTCACAAAGAGAGCAATACAAGCCTCCGCTTCACACACGCACGCACAGATACATACTGTACATTACATACATAAACCCAATCTTCTGTTCCGCCTATATAAAGGTGGGACTTTGGGCAATAAATTGTTACAGAGATAAAGGTAGAACTACTTCAAAATCCCCCAGATCCCTTTGCTCACCAAGCCTGCACAACACACACATATGTATGCCTACATACACAGATAGCACACACACACACAGCAGGCACTGCAGCAAGGATTCTGCTGTGCTGGCTTTGGATTTTCTGGATCCCTCTTCATCCTTTTTGATGGGTTCATAAAGACAGCAGGATTGAAGAATGCATGAATATTGCACATTGTTCATTCCTATTTAACTGTTCACAGCCCAGTTCAAAGAGAAGAATACATATAAGATGCTGCACTGCTTTTCAGAAGAGTCTGATTTCTGATTTGAGGAATCAGCTGTGATATGGATAGGTCATGTCAGTCTGTTTTTATCGGCCCAGTCTGTAAAACAAAGAAAGCAGAATCAAAATTTACAAAGCTGGACAACTGCATCACTGTTAACCATCTGAAGCTCTGAGTCAGTTGATCTACATTTGCAATGTTTATACACCTGGTTTAATTTCCAACAACATATTGTAGCTCATGAGTGCAGTACTGCCCAGCAGCTGACTCTCAGCATTCAAATGTCAGAGCATCTCATCTGCACTTGAATGCACCACATAAAGATACTCAGTAATATCACCAAACAATGATAACATCGCAAAAAGGCATAATGTTCACATTACCAGCTCCACCGCAGTGTTTTGTGGTGAAATAAAGTCTCACCTAACATGATATTGCATTTCTTAATAGGCAAAAATGAGCGCAATGAGTTTGTCTACTCAGACTGATTTTTGTCGTTTTCCTTATCAGCATTTTTCTTGTTTCCCTTGTTTATGTTTACACATTGAAATGGCTTGAATTTGATGTTGTATACTGACACTCAAAAGGATGGTATGACTATAACTTAGCAGAGCAAAAATTTAATATTGGTGCTAATATCAAACTCTAGATTCGTGTTAAATCTGTGCAGCCTTTCAAAATTAAAGTTGCAGTTTCACTACACAGCCCTGGACAGAGCACCAAAGAGTTGTTTACTTATATCATACTTATATTTACTTATACTAATATCAATATTATACTATATGTTTTATTTTTAAAATTTTAAAAGTCATTAAAACACTGTTATATGATACAGTTCTGTGGTTACCAGTATAGTTAGGAAGCATTTGGCTGGTGGCTGGTGTTAATTTCATAGCATGATGTAACATAAGCAAGGGGATTAGATAACATTGTGTTGGGTTTCATTATGACTGAAAGATGAAGTCCAGTGCTATTCTGATAGCATTACGTTTCATATCATATGCCTACGACAGACCACAGAGAGCCATTACTGCATTACTGCTGTGTTTTGGCCCATTCTTCATACCTCTGTAGGATTCTCTATCAGCTCTGCACAGCTCCTCCCACCTGTTATATTCCAAACACTGGTCTACAACCATCCATTGTCATTATGTTTCCATTGATTTCTCTGTGTGCTGACTTCACTAACAAGCACAGGGACTGAAAGTGAAAAGTGGGATATGCTGTGTTGGGTAGGGAACATGACCTATTTACCCACCCACTCCCATAAGTTGAGTCATGTCTCCTGTCGTGTCATTTCCAGCTTAGTCGATCTGTTCCACCTAACACGTCGGGCTTTTAAGTACACTGAAATAATCCGTGCCAATCTCAACCATGCAATCACGCTGGCAAGTTTACTCACATTTTGATCATTTCTGTGAATATCCATAATCATTTTAACTTCAGTTCTAGTGCCACAGATGCAGAAACCCATACAAAACCATTCATCGCTTACTGTATGAAGAACCATTCTAATCCATGTGAGGAAATGCATGAGTGGCAGGGGAAATCCACAGTGTGTGCGGCCGGACTAAAATGAGCTTCATTAACGTTCACACCCATTTCGCTGCGCTGCACATTTGACCTCGTTGCATAATGTTCACAGTTATTCTTGAGGCCAGACGAGGGATGTGATGGGTTATTCTGAGGACAGAGATCTGGTTAAGGGCCAAGATCTGAGTCTATTACAAATACTTGAAAGAAAGAGACAACAAACAGCCAAACAGGAGTAAGTGTTTCTTCTCACCAAGTGAACACAAGAGAGGAGAAATGTTTTTATCTTCACTAGGCCTTGCTTACTTGACATTTCTAAATTAGGACACCACGTTAGCTATTTTTCAGTTTTCACAGTAGTGTAATTTGTGCTTTCATTATTCTTATTATGAAGTGTCCATCACCTAAGACATCAATGCGTCCCAAGTTAGCAACTCTTAAAATGAAGCAAGCATGACCTTGTGCTCTTGTGCCAGTCTCAGAGCTTTCCTTTGTGTCTCCATCAGCAAGTAGACAGTTTAAGCCAGCTGGTGTCTGAGATGATGCCTTTAATCTCACTCCATTCCCTTCCTTGATGTGTCATACTAGAAGGGATATGTAGGACAGCATCACTTCACTTACTGTATTCTGGGACTAAGACTGCTCTTGCTAGACGGGTTATAATTAGCATAGCATTATTAATACAAACTTTCAGAAAGTCTGAGCTTCTTTATTTTGGCTGCTGCACACTTCCTTGATTTCTCTTTGATACCAGATGTCCCTCTTCACTGTGACGAGAGCTCATTTCCTGGGTGTGTTCTGCTTAATGGAGGAGGGATAACTTGAAAGAGAATAAAAGTGATTTTGTTACTTATGGTCTTTCAGCTCCTAAATGCCGTCTCTCTGTGGCTTTCCCACCGTGATGGATTTTGCCAAAGGGCTTCCATTTACTCACCATCTATGATTCACACATGAGACTGTTCTGTCATCCATTTTGGCGAGTGAGCGTCTCCTGCACTTGATTTCCTCCTCCTGCTACCTCCTGTTGTGATGCTGGCTATGATAGATACTGGATGTTGTTCTGATAACAGGCATTTAGACCTCTAATAGATCTGGCGGGCTGGCTGCCTGTGTGTGCATGCATGTGTGTCTATTATGCATGGGTTTGTTGAATTAGCTATATACACAGCGCATGTGTGTATACATGGTGCTGTATGATCTTATCTTCCACTGGCTCTGCCTCAGCTGGCTGATGGAAGAGTAATGTGGCATGAGAGACTGTGCTGTAGCTAACCTAGAAACAGGCGTCATGTGCAGCAAAGCTGATTGTGTACAGTATATTGTGTTACATTATCTTAAGCTTGGAAGTTGCTTTGAACTTGGTCCTCTTCCTTTTGTGCAGCTTAATCTCGGAACTCATCAGCTATTGTCTGACGACAATCTAGCCTCTGGGGGTAACGGCCAGGGTATCAGGACTTCCAGTGCAACCAGTAGATATCCAGATAATGGACAACAGATATTCACACCAAGACTCTTCTGTGTACTAGTCATTGTTTACAGTCCGATTAGTAACTTGATTTTCAGGGTTAATTGGACTGATTAGCATTTAGGCTACTCTATATATCCACATATGAATGCATATACAGTTTCTAAAAAGCTAAATTGTCATCAGACAATAGCCAATGGGTTCCGAGATTGCATTTCTGCGTGCTCTGATGCACTCCATCTCTTCTGCTTTCTACACAGACTGTTTACCTGCATGCAACCAAAGCCTGCTCAAACATGATTAGTCAATACTACTTGGTCAACAAACGAAAACCAGAACGCTTCAGTTACCAAAATCTTGTCCCCTGCCTACAGATTCTTCATTCATATGCAGATATCTCTTTATAGCGATAATGTGTAGCTTCCATATAACCTGTAACAGCCCTGTTTATTGAATCAACCTTTTAATGTAGTTTCAGTTCTGTAAGACCTGCTGCTGTTTTAAGTATTTACACCCTCTAGGACTCCCTACACAGCAATCACTCACAGGGGCTTTTAGCCACCTTCCTCTGGCTTACAACAACATTGGCGATGATTCCCCCACAATCCCCCCAGGGACCTGAGAACTGCAGGGTCATACAATTGGTAGACACATCGACAAAAATTGCACAAATGTTCGTGCACACAGAGAGATATTACATTTCAATTTCCATTAGTGGCCCAAACAAATCCATAGCTGGCTGACATCATCTCATCGATGTTTTATAACAGATTCGGAGTGGTAAATGAACCTGTCTATATTTCATATTCCTGCTCAGGGAGGGACAAAGAGGGCATGCCAAAGTTTGTTTTTATCAGAGCAATCAGCTTCAGGGTCTTTAAGGTCTCTGGCCCATAGCTTTTTAGAAAATTATCACCAGCCATTTCTATCTTTGTTTAAAGTCTGAGGAGACAGCAGGGTCAGCTGGTTAGAAGACAAGAGAAATAGGGAGCCTCTGTGGCCTGTATTTCACACTCCTGTATATGTTGGGGTAATGAGAGCACATCGCTGGTACAGCATTAGTCATTCCAAGCAGGCTGCCATCTGAACTCTGGCCATTTCACACACCGTTTGGTGCCTCTGATTGAGATTTCTCCACATCATTACAGCCTTACACACACATACTCTTACGGACACACACACACACACACCCATATACAGACACAAAGGGTGCAGAGGCCAAAGCACATGAAAGCCCACAGAAGGTTAAGTGAATTGTGTGCCAGCTTGTAGAGACAAGCTTATATACATACATATTAATGTACTTACTGTTTTTCACTTAGTGATTTTTGTTAAATGTTTACTAAGTACCTGTGAAGAAGATCTAATTTGATCTATTCCCACACACCTACACATGAATTGTTAGATTCGAGTTGACAGTACAGGATGAAAATGAACAAAAATTCTGTAAAATCCATTTGGATAATAGTCTTTCCTGGTGTGTTTTGTTAATTAATTCAATTATTCTACCTAGTTCAAAACGTATCATTTTACCACAAATAAAACAATGAAGCTCAGTAAAAGGCAGAGAAATGAAACAATATACTCTCATTGTGTCCTTGTGTTGTGTTTGTCCTCAATTTCAGTGACCTATTATAATTACAATAAGAGCAATTCTTCTTGTTAGTAGTGAAAGTGTCCAATTTACATAATTAAATAACTGCATAGATATTTACGTCATATATTGTGGATGAGTAGTTGATCATAACAGTTCTTACACTATGAGTCTTGCATTTAGCTGTGAAGGTCCAAATTTCAAATCAGCATATAATGGATGAAAATTATTAAGCAGTGCAGCTCATCATCTACCGTATTTGTATCATTATCAAGCAAACAGGTAGAAAGAATCTGGCAGATGCTCAACTCCTGAAATTGTTTCAGTGCCATATTTAGCTTTTATTGATGTATAAAATAGAATTGTGTTCCTTTCGCTGCAGCTATTCTCTCTGTGCGAAAAAAAAATATGGCAGGGCAGATCCGGAGATGAAGACTTTGAAGCCAGTTGTAATACAAAAGGTGAGAGGCTAGATGACAAACGCCAGGCATTCTGTCTGCAACTAATTAGTTTTAGAATTTTAAAGTGAGCTGGAGATGGAGCTGGTGGTGGTTTAATGAGGAGTAGACTGGCACATCGCTCAGATATCCTCTCATCAATACAGTATTGATGTTTAAAAATATATGTGTTTAATGTTGTGAGGGCGACTTAAAACTGCAGGGCAAACTTACCCTGTTAGTAAATGACACTTTCTGGCACTTTACAAACACCAAATACACTTGATATATCTAAGAGATCCAGCATATTAAACATGACATAGCTGCTCCTCAGTGAAGCTCAGCTCCCATGATGGAGTTGTGGGCACTTTCTTTGCCCTCAGCCTACATGCCTGTTTGTCCCCAAGGTACAGATCATCCTGGTTTACCTGCTGGGAGAAATAATGGGACTCATGTCCTCCAGTTTCAGTCTACTGACTCCTTGCTTTCTCCCCCTGAACACAGCCCTCTGGTTCCAACGGGGTGGGATAGATCACACAATCATTGCCATGAGTCTGCCAGCCAGCCGTGACTGTACTCTAGCCCCCTCCTCTCCTGGACCCCTGAGTGACTGATGATTTCTTGCTCTGTAATATCCAACCCCCATTCTCAGCTCACTCTCTCTCTCCATCTTTCACACACACCCTCTTACGTATGTGCAGTCTCCATGGTAATGCGTGGTATCACTATGGCTCTGGTGGCCTAACATGCTGCAGGCTGCTGTTGTAGTGGATTTACTGTACCAGCGCACGCACAAAGAGCAGACAGCCAACAGAACACTGCCAAAGGGCTGAACGGTTTGAGCAGCAGGCCTTTGAGCTTATCGGAGATCACTCCTTTTTCCCCAGATAATATTTCACTCCGCACCAAGAGGTTAAACTAAAAATCCTGCTATTGCAGTTTTCACTGGTATGTGAAGATATTAATTTAACTCAACATGAAATATCTTGATATAATCAGGGGCGCAATCCTAGTATGCAACTTTGCCCTCTATTACACACCATGAGCAAGGTTAACCTCCTCATTTATTCAGTGTTTGCCCTTGGAGGCCACTTTTCTCCATGAATTTTAAAATTCATTAAACCCTGGGTGTTATCATGATAGCCTCCAGTTATTAATAAGAAAAGACAGCTTTAATTGTTTGGTTATATTTAATAATACAAAGGTCAACACAGTTCTCAACCTTGGCAGCACACAGGCCCATGTCCCACATTTACTCTGGAGTTCTGCTCTCTAGTGGCCAGAGATGGCAAGAGCAGCAGGTTGCGGGAACCTCCTGGGTCTCTGAAGTCATGTGGTGCGTCCACTGTTAGGGGCTTTTTCGTTGGACTATGTTTGAACAGTCAACTCTGTAAGCAAGAGTAAATGCTTCCTCTGAGCAATTAGTATGACAGCAGTTACTGCAGTACACTTTCATACAGTTCTGGCTCTTCAACACATCTTTTAGCAGGCTTGGCCATATCAAACCTAAATCTAATCTTGAGCTGTTAATACAAAGTGTACTTTGTACTTTAATATCCATCAAATTATTAAGCATGTGTGTTGTAGGACTGGACATTTTTCTTATGATGCAGGTAGAGTTTATTGTATACATTATGCATACTATGATTGTATTATGACGGAAGCTGATAGAACTGTATGCTTTTAGCTACTCTCAGTTATTTCTCGCTCTCACTGCTTGTGTGCAAGTGTGTGTGTGTGTGTGTGTACATGTGTGTGAGTACAGTACTGTGAAGGTGCCCCCGGGAGGCCACAGTAGACTGGCATTCTGGGGCACCTCAGTAATTAATGTACCCATGGCACATTGCTACACAAGCAACCAAAGCACACAGCGTACTCACACACACAGACACTTTTACTTAGGTCACTTTTGGGGACATTACAGAGACTTCATTCATTTCCTGGAGTATTAAACTAACCACAACTAAAGGCCCCAAAACCAGCTTTTTCCCAACTGGGGACATAGCCTTTTGTCTTCAATTGGACAAGCCGTCATCAATTAACTGGTCTTTAGTCTGAAATGTGTCCCTGAAAGTAGCACACACACCACAGAGACAGTTACTGTGTGTGTGTGTGTGTGTGTGTGTGTGTGTGTGTGTGTGTATGTGTGTGTGTGTCTGAGAATGTCCTTGTGTCTTTCTTGCTCATTTAATATACAATGTCTACAAGTGTGGGGTTATCTGATTGGTTTGATTTTCTTACAGAATAGTTTTCAGGAGTGAAATGCTGGTTGGCTGCTGACTTTCAATTGCAAATGAAGACACCTTAAGTCTGTGGTTGGCTTCAAATGAGTCAAATATAGCCACTTATAGTCTACAAAAACAGTGCAAAAGAGGACTAGAGCTAATTTTTCTTCACAGACATCCGAATACAAATGATAGGGACAAAATTAGGATGAAACAACTATGATTTATGCGACTGTTAAAAATTGTTTTCACATCCTCTTGTCTATTTAAAGTATATGTTCTCCTTTACTTATCTCACCAGTTCCATTTGTGCCATTGAATGCTATTTTGTATTCTTCCTTCTCCATCATAGCCCGGCTCCTGCTAAGAAAAGCACTAACAGCGGGATGGACATTATCAGGCTGAGGCACATTTGCACTTTTTTCAGTATCATCTTAGGTGTTTGATTAGTGTTGTTATTGTACGCTGCAGCCCGGCTCTCATCACCTCTCTCTGTCCTCCTAACTGTCAGTGATAAACCTGGCTGTCCTCCTGAAGGGCCACACTGTCTGCTTGAGTGATGGGCCCAGGTTTATCAGCAGTGGGATGACTGAAGGAAAACCAGGGATCTGCTTGTGGTAGTGTTGAGATCTGTCCATCTGTGTTTTCTCAATTAGAGGTATCAGATAGTACCAGGCAGGGGTACTGTAAGCTGCAGTGTAAATCAAGTTGTATAGTGGCTTTAATATGCACCTATTTCAGAATGCAGTTGTAACATATAACAGAAGGGAGGACCACAGTATGCCTACTGTATAGTGACATCCTCAACCATTGCTATGCTGCTGTGGGGAAGGTCACAGTTTACAAGGTGCTGCATTATGAAAGGACTGCGACTGGGTTTTTACAGTATATGAGACATGTGATACACAGTTATATTGGGCACCTTGTCGCAAAAGTGTTCTTGTCATTTTTGTCTCACATTTCTGACACAAGCAATCCATACTGCAAGAATCTCTTCAGACGAGTTAAAGCTACAGATTATGGAAGTCAAGGTAAAATGTTACAAGTTATCCCAATGTTACTAATGTTAGTCATCAGACAAGTTAGGAGAAGTGTATACAATTAGTATAAAGTGGGGAAAGTTATTAAATGTTTTAACAATAAAATATTAGTATTCGATTTTATTTATTTGATCTATGTATTTTTCAAATGTCTAAAATCTTCTAAAACTATCTACATTCTAGACTTTTTGGTTTGTTTGGGAATCAAAAAGAGTTCAACATAAAACACTAAATTCATCAGAAATGATTTCTTGTCTCAATCATTTTCGTGGATAAAAGTGATATTTCCTGTGAGCTCAAGAAGGAGATGGGAGGAAACGAGGAAACTGTGCAGTATTGATTACAACAACATTGCAACATTCTTGGCTGAAGCAACTAACAGTGTTACAGTAAGTAAGTTTAGGCTATCACTTAAGGCAAACATGAAGATTATTTATGTTTTTTTACTGTGTGTTGCTTGAGGTAAGACCTTTGTTTGTCCTTGGTTTTAGGAAAGCCTTTGTGATAGTAAAGATTGCTGTTATGACTTTAATCACTACTATATATTAGCTGTTCTCAAAATTATGTTGATTCTATAAATCCCTTTCAACCTTGAAACAACTTTGGAGACCATCTTTTCTTAGACTGTGTGGGGTGAAAGGTTAGACTCCATGCCATTACGGAGAACTATCGATGACAGTAAAAAGGAAAACAAATGCTTTTATCGCTCTAGTGCCTTATGCCTTATGTCATTAAAGCCACATCCCTTGTAAATCAATATATTGGTAGCCAGCTCCTGCATGGCTGACTGGTCAGCATCTTGCATTATAAGATAAGATAATTCTTTATTGATCCCCCATAGGGGAAATTCGGGAATTATCACGCAACCTCTCAATTAAATATTTATTATATTGCAGTGGTGACTTAATGGGTTTATTGTTTCACTCTAATGTGGATAGGTATTAGTAAATATATATTGGTTTATAGCAATGCCATAAGTACATACTGCTCAAACTCCACCCTTGAATATTATCCATGTGTGCTGCTTGTACAAAATGGTACAGCTCAGTTTCATTTTGTGAATATGAAAATAGTGTTTAACCTAACAGCAGAAAAAGAGACACAAATACTGAAACCACCATTATTCACTAAGCATAGTGAATAATAGTGGTTGTACTGGGATTTGAGGAAACTCTCTTTTGCAGTTTGCATGTTAAAATGAGAGAGAAAGTTCAAAAAGTCAGCTGCTAATTTAATGCGAATAGACTGAGTCCAAAACTTTATGACAAAATTAATTAATGGTTTGTTTAGAGAGGTACAAGTCAACTCATGTCTTTAGGTTTACTTTTAGGTGGATTATTCCTTTAGGGTGAACATGCTGCCCCTGATAGCCAGTCCACTTGCGCCATCTAGTGTTCAATGCTATGCATAGTCAGCAGACGCCAGAGTGCACTGACCCTCTCAAGTATCTACTGTAAGGCTTCCTGTTTAGAGTTCATTGTTTAGCGTGTACATAAAGTACATCAATGAATCTGCTTTAACTTTTATAATCACATCTAGAGCTATACATCACACTCCACATTTACTTAAATGTCTTACATTGGATTAAGAAGAAATGGAGCAGTACAAGCAAAACTCCATACCTCATTATTGCTGCATAAATTATTAATTTATGCACAGTGATGCAGATAAATAATCTCATGTCATATTTGGTCAATCTCCATATTAGCTCGGTCATTTTAAGAAAATGCTTCTACAGTTTTACAGATCAGAAAACTGTGTTTGTAAAGAAAAAAAACAACACTCTGCCTAATGCATGTTGTCTCCGCTGATTGTACATCGATATTTTTCAGTCGAAAGTAGACAGGCCCGTATAACCGGTTTAGTCAACGCATTATCGGATCATTTTACATCATTTTTTGTAATACGAGAGCAAAGCCTTCTCTGCCCAAAGAAGGAAGTACAATCCCAGCCTTCATTTTCGATCACTTTCCTTCAATCTGGCCCCCGCAGAGCGCAGCACTACAGCGAACACACGCCCGTCGTCGGCCGGATCAACAAGACCTCTAAATGAATGTTTAATGAGCATTTTAGAAGTCATAATGGCATGTCGCTAATGTCCTGTAATGATCTTCCTGTTGATGGCCACGCCTCGATGCTTTCTCCTCCACTACGCCTCTGACAGTTATGGTCTGAACTTTGGTGATTGTGAGACTGCTCGCCTTCACTTCACTACACAGGGACTGCGAAGTATCCACGTCTGTGCTCTGGCTTCACTAGACAGTCATGACTTTTCCCTTAAGAAAATCTGTTTCAGGTAGGCTGCTCTTGCTGGTATTTGAATTTATGCTGCGCTTGTTCTGTTTTGTCATACTTGAAATGTTGTTTTCTTAAAAGTGATATTGAGATAAAACTAAGTTGAGACAAAAGTTATGTTGATTAAAATGGTTTATGGCTTTTAGTAAAGTCAGATGTAGTTTTGAGTAGAGTTTTATTCTGCTGATTAAATGATGTTGGTGCTCTGCAGTAGTTGACCAGCATTGGAGCTGTCCGTGGTGCTGAAGTGAACAGCTGCTTTGCGCCGCTGGCTTCTTTACTTGCCTTTACTCAAAACATGTGTATGAGTGTATATGCATACAATTTTAACATTTTAATTGCATTGTTGTTGTTTTTTTTAAGTTTACTGTGTTTACGCTGCTTCAATTTCGCGAGATTTAACAGATTTAACAATGACACGCCTCACGTTTTCTCATCGCATAATACATAATGTTGAGGCGTGTTACTGGCGTCTATTTTTAATCAGAGGAAGTAGATAAAACGTCGCCCTGACAGTTTTGCTTGAGGACTGTAGATGGCACCATTGGTTAAGGCTGATAACTGAGGGGAAGCAGGGGAGTGTTGAGGCTCGACGATCAGAGGTGGAAATGACTGAGACGTCAGTGTCACAACTTTGGTCTGGGTTTACTAAAACAACTGCAAGTGCACATAATTTACCAGCAGTAGCCTGTGATAGAAGTTATATGAAGAAGAGAAGAAGAAGATCTAAAAGTATTTACATTTTTAGTGAAACAAGTTAATATCAATTATATGGGAATTTGAGATGCGTGTTATCCGCTGGTTTTTATCTTATTTCATGCCACCAAACCACGGCTCATTCCTCTCTATTCATCTTGCATTAACATCACAGCTGACATCTGATGACGGTTCCCTGCTGTTTTCGCTCCCACAGTCGCGAAACCGAGACATTAGCTGATAAATAACACTTTGAATTATATAGAGTTAGTCATTTTTTTGTACTCGTCCTCACCCAAGTTTGAAACAAGGGATTCATTTTTCTCAATTCGTCATAGATAAAGTGAGCATCAGCAGTTCTTAACTTTCCTCCCCAGCCTTCATGTCCACTCTTGTAATAAAACACGTGAAATGGAGGTGTTCCCTCCTTCTCTCTCTCTCTTGTCTTCCTCCTCTTCGCCACCTCCCCCGCCCCCACCACACATCCGCCCCTCTCTCTGGATATGTGATATGAATTGTCTCACATGAGGGCCTGTGTGGAGACATTCGTGTTGTCTCACTACTCAGACTCCCCGTGCTCTCCCTCCTCCCCACCGCTCAGTCTCCAGGTTTGTAGGATGCTCTCAGCGGCACAGCTGAGTCTGCGCTCAGCTCGGATGCTGCATCCACAATGAGGCGCCTCCTGCTCGCACCTTGCGTTGCCTCGCTTCAGCAAAAAAGAGAGAAACAAACGGGATCTCCTTAATGCTTCGTTCACATCCTCTCTGCCTTGCCTTTCTGTAAGTCTCTTCCTCGCAGCAGCAGCAGCTTCAGGAGATGATTAGTGAGAGCAGGTAAAGAGCGAGCAGAGCACTCCTCCCGGCGTCTGCAAACAGGTGTCTGCATCCTTCAGCTGCGCGCTCAGCTTCATTCACGACCGCCTGCCTCCCTGATCGCCATGTGCGCGGCCATGTAGTTAGTGGGATGCTGCAGTTCGCCTTTCACACACCGGCTTTGTGCGTCTTTGTTGTGATGCCGAGAAAATGAGAGAGTTGGAGGAACATGCGACCTGCTGTGGTGAAAGTCTTTGCGCAGCTTCGCGGTGGAACGGGTGTTTTTTATTTGTTGTTAAGTTGCACTTTTTTTCCTCGGAGATACAACGGACAGTCCCCGAATAACGGCCAAATCCATGAAAACATGATTCACTTGGACATTATCTAACTGGCTGTGCCGCACCGCCGGGACTATTTTACTGTCCACTCTCCACAGTTCACTCTATTATTTCACGAACCATTGTAGTTGTCACCGCGCCTGGACGTTTTCCTTCGGAGTCCAGCTTTGTGGATTGAAAGGTGGTGATTATTTTCACGCTTCTCCGGAAGTTTGTTCCCGGAGTGCAGCCAAACTGGCCATGGCTGCAGCGATCGCCAGCTCCCTCATAAGGCAGAAAAGGCAGGCGAGGGAGCGGGAGAAGACCAATGCCTGCCGCTGCGTGAGCAGCCCCAGTAAAACCAAAGGAAGCTGTGAAAAGCCCAGCAGGCTAAATGTGTTCTCCAGGGTCAAACTCTTTGGCTCCAAGAAGAGGCGAAGGAGACGACCAGGTCTGTTGTGTAATTTCATCAGGCTGTTATCCTCATGATCATTAACTCATCTATTGTTGGCTGCCATTATGTTTCTAATATCAGATAAAAACCAGTCAGAATAGTGCTGAGTACTGCTTCATTTTTATGTGAGATTCAAGCAATTAATGACTCTGCCAAACTTATTTGGAGACTGAGGGGGCTCCCTCATGGAGCTGGTCCACAGAGAGGTCACCTTTGGCATCTCAGGCTGCTCTCAGGGATGTATTAAACTGATATCTCATCCCTCAACGTCTACTTATTCAGTCCACACCAGGCAAAATATACAAACATGCTTACTAAGTCCATTTTGGAAACCACCATAGACTTCACTGTCACTTATGAGTCAATATGCACTGTTCAAATTAAATTACATAAGCAGTTCATCATCGGTCACTTCTGTATTATCAGTGTCAAAATGGATTAATCATTTTAATAGGCGATACCCTCGTGTACCCTTAGACTACAACTTAGATAAAGTTTCATAATCAATCTGAAATGAGAATGACAGATGATACACTGATTTAAATAAACAGGTCCTAACTTTTATCTAGAATTTATAGCAGATGTCATAATTGGCTCAAAAATATTTCCTCATACACTGTTGGCCAAGTTTTTTACTGCTGACATCTATCCAACTCAAAAAATATCTGGCAGGTAATAAAAAAACAAAATTGCATGATACGTATTAGAATAAGTATAATAAGTATATATGTGTAATTGTAAGTCACTGTATCCATGGACAGAAGTGCGTCTCTGTAGCCTAAAGCACCCAGTCTCTTACAGATCCAATCTGAAGTGACCACGGCTGCATATCTAATATGATCACATCTTCCTCAGGCCCAAAGCTCACCTTTTGTCACTTGAGTGCAGTTTCTTGATGAGTGTGGACATGACGACTGCACAACATCACATAATCAGCTCTGTGATTTCTCCCTGCATTTATTCAATCCCACCCTTAATTCCTTTCCAAGCAGTTTCATAAGTCTGCATATTATGCTCCTGGAGGTTAGGATGCATGTTTATGCAACAACTATCAGCTACAGCTTTTCACCCTTCTAACTTCCAATTTCCATTTCCATCCTGTGGAGGAAGCAATGAGTGCCAAGAAGAAGGCGTTGTCTGTGTGTGACTTACACATGGTGCCTCACCAAACACAACCACATGGCATCTTTTGGAAATACAGTGTGAATTGTCTGTAGTTTGGTGTATTGTCTGGTCATGCAGTGTGCACACGGTCATTTTCCTCTGTGTTAAATTACATGCCAACGTGATGTGTGCATTTTTCAATCTTTGTCCGTCTGTGAAAATCATCTAGCTGTAAGTATGTGATGTGTATTTTCTGACTTGGGTTAGGTGTCATAACATACTGATGAAAAGCAAGTTTTCCAACAACATCATGAAAACATGCCCCATGTACAGACCAAATAAACCTTCTCTGCAGCAAAAGTAACCTTAGTAAGGCTAGACAAGGCAGTACTGAAAGGTAAGTGAGATGAAAGGATAGATGAAAGGTGTGGTAAACCACAGTAAAGGACACTCCACTAGGGACAGTAACCAGGGAGTGGAAAGCACTTAGCTCTTATCAGAAATTACACTGATGTAACAGAGACAGGCTACATAGTCACTTCAAAACTAAATACTCTGCTCCTTAAAACTATTGTGTGTTAAACTTACTGAGGCATTTTATTAGTAAACTATTACTATTTTCATTACTACATATTCTATTATCCTTTCATTACAAATCTTCTTAGATTTATTTTAAAACACAGCTCCTTAAATGTCAGAATATGCTGAAATCTTTATCACAAGTGCTATCATTTGCACAGAAATATTATCTCTATATATTTATCTTTATATCTATCTATATATTATCTACTTTACTTTCAAATTCAATTTACATTCTAGTATGTACTAATCACGGGTATTATTAAGGTTTAGATTTTTTTTTTAAGTGCACATATTTCAGCAGTTAAGACATTCTGAAAATCATGGCAGGTTTTTTTAAAGGAGTATTTTTCTCATATTCTACCTCTGTTGGACAGTTCACACGCAGTATAGAGTGACGGGAAGCTCGGGGGGAGAAACTGAGGGTGATGTGATAGAAATGTCTTCAGTCATCTTAGACCACTGAGCCACCACACGACCCCCTAAAGCCTATTTTTAAAATTTGATACTGTTTGCTCTTGTCCATCTGTGGTCATATGTCTCTGTTGTTAAAAGCCAAAGAGGCTGCCTTATTCATCATCTCTGTGATTTAAATACTCTTAACATCAGTTTCTGTGTCTGATATTTTTTTTATATACGTTCTGGATAATATAAATAAAATGGTCCTTGTAAAGTGGCAACAAGATCGGTGGTAAAGTGTATAGACGATATCAGCGATTCCACAGCCTTTATGAATCCTCTTGTTCCATTAAGTAGCATCCACCGTGACTGAGTGGTAAAGCCAATGTGAAAGTGTCTTAAACTGCAGCTCCTCTAATGGCTGCCAGATTATGGCCCTAAAACAGAGGATTCTCCTGAAAAAAGGCTTTAGTTCTTTTCCACAAGAGATCTCAATAGTAGATTTGCTTCCTCTGACATGTTTTTGCTGGTGAGTTTTGGGTTGTGTTGGCCTGACTGACAGGAGTCTCCGCTGTTGTAATTGCTCCTTTCTGTCCCACCTCGACTCCACTCAGCCTCCATACTCTTTGACTAAATTGGATTTTGTGGCTCCAGTCACTTCCAAAATGGCGACAAGCAGCCAGCTGAAACTGAAGCTTTAGAATATGCCTTTGGAAAACTACGAGTAACATGACGTTTTCCTACACTCTGTGGTTTCATTGTTGTGTCTTCCTGTCTCTGTGCCCCCTCTGCTTCCACAGAGCCCCAGCTGAAGGGGATTGTGACGAAGCTGTACAGTCGACAAGGTTTCCACCTGCAGCTGCAGGCAGACGGAACCATTGATGGAACGAAGGAGGAGGATAATGGTTACAGTAAGTTTCACTCTGATAGTTTGTTCCCCTCATTTATCATTCATCCCCTGTCATGCTTTACTTGTTAGTCAGGGGGAACCTTTTACCTTGCTGCTGTCAATTCCATGTGCTACAGGCAGGACTGCATTAGCTCTATACATCTAACAGAGAATCAACATCACAGTTGAAAGGTCAAATTCATGCTCCTTGAATGAGTTTCAGAGACATGGTAGCTGTGATTTTCTTAGGTGTGATTATGAATGCTGAATTCACGTCCTGAATTTCTGTAGTTCAGCACATCATTCAAACTGTTCAAGACTTGTTTTTATTTTCACTGAATAAACAGTGTTGGTTCATAGTACAGAGATAATCGCTAAATTCTTCTTTGCTCTCATTTAAGTGTTGCCATACAGAATGGCTGTTTAATTATATCTAATCAAAGTCATCCTATGGCAGCCTGAACACAGATGATGATTGACTTTTCACTCTCCTACACACTGCATCTGTGGTGAGAGCCAGTTATCTCTTATACGTACTATGTCTTGATGCATCCCTATCATTGCCATTACACCCACCAGCTCTTTGTTTTCCAATAGACAGATTAAAGAGGAGATCAATGGAAGAGTAACAGCACAGCCACTTGTCTGGTAACAATACAGCAAAAATAGACCACCTTATAATTAAACAGTGCAGTCAACACTAGATGTTTTTTAAAATTAGAGCAGTTACTGACCCATGTGAAACCCACTTTGCCCCCATACCAAAACAATAATGTTGAGGAAAGGACCTCCATGACACAGCTTTGATGTAATACTCGCTGCGTAATCCCAACACTAAGCGGATGTAAACACTTCTGGAGCCTCTGAATTAGTACCTCTGTATTCAATTACTCCCTTGGTGGAGATGGTGTGTGTATCTTACATATAAATAGCAGCTCTGTGCAAGTGGGATGTTGTGTAAGCAGGACGCCTTGTTATTTGTTTCCTGAATAAAATGCTTGCAAAGTTAGATACTACGCAGACTTTGTGCAGGAGTAGAAACAAAGATAATGAAAAAAAAAACAAAACAAAAAAACACACACATTATTATATGGCACTTCACACGCCGACAGCCCCACCCATCACGTCTGCATGGACTCACTTTTCTGTTGACTTACATAACAACTGGCCCGTATTGGCACCAAAATAGTTTTTTGAAGAGAAAATTAAAGAGTGCTGCTGAATAGCAAAAGGAGAAAGAGTGAAGCTCTTTGCACAGCTCCAAAAATAGTGTTGTTAGGCGCTGGGTGCGCTTGTCTCCATGGTGACGGAGAGCGCAGTCCTCTTGGAGCTACTGGTGTCTTGTGATGGTGGGAGAGGACCTACTCAAATGTGCATGCACACACACACACTCACGCACACACAAACACGCAAAAACAAGAATTTGATCTTCGCTCCTGACTGAAAAGACAGACGGGGCCGTTTGGCTGTGTTAATAAAGGACTTTGATATTTCTGTGACATTTTCATTAGGAAGGCAAACAATGTCAGAAATAACAAAACCAAGTCTCATAAATCCCACTGATATCTTTCCCATTTTATACAGTATCAACCATTTTCTTGTGTTGCATCACAACTGAGCAAACCCTCTGGGTATCTAGAGGAAAAAAAAAGACAGCACTGTAAGGCAACTCTAAATCTTTTTCTTTGATAGAAGGAATGTACTGTTTCAGTGCTCAAAATGCAGTCTATTTTCTCTCTTGTCCTACATGTATTACTTTCAATCCTTGGTTCTGTAAATAGACTCAAAAGTTTTGACTGATGGATTTGTTAAAATGTCTAATTTTCCAATATATCATCAACTAGACTAAAGATACTGCAGCTCCTAGAATTAGGTAAAGAAAGCGTAAGTCTTATGACATGTAATTCACATCAGATCTATGCCATTTTAATTCCCACAAACAGTTCAAACATTCAGATCAAAGGACAGAGGGTGCCAACCTTGGAAACTTAGAACAAAAAATGTTAATGTCCTTTCCCTAACAGTGAACACATTTCTGTTCTCATGTCTCTCACTAATGAACACCAAACTTCGTTTTGAACTTCCTCAACATAAAGCAGTCTAAATACAGTGCCATCCCTCATGCATCAGCGCTATATTCACAAACGCAATCAAATTAAATTAAAGGTGTAAATGAATGCATGAGTCTTACATTATTTACCTAATTTAGCCTTACATTTTTTACATTTCAAGTAAACTAAAGAGCAACTGCAGTTGAAGTAATCAGCGTTTAGAAGTGCTTACTTTAATAGCTCCCAATGCTAGGTCGTGCTGTCATATTTAGGTGCCTCTAATTGCAAGCATGCTGCTCCCACAATGAGTAACAGATAGGATAAATGTTTAAAATATGACGAGCAGTTGCCAGGAACCTTCAGGTTTATTGTCGCACTGAATTGGTCATGACTCCGAGGCTGTTAGTGGAATTTAGACACAGAGACAGCCTGCAAGAAATCGTGAAAACTGTCCCTCAGGCCTCCTCCCCCCTCCTTATTCTGTGTGTCTCTCCGCACCAGGAAAGGTCTGTGAGTGGGTGGTGGCTCTGTCATCCTCTTCAGTGTGCTCAGGTGTTTCTAGGAGCCAGGAAGTAATTGAGTTTCCCCTCTTGAAAATCTCCATCAGTGCACCGGCTGGTAATCCTTCTGAAATGAAGTGGACTGCAGATGTGTATGTGCACGACGACGGTGGGAGTATGAAGGGAGAAAACTCCATGAGCGACACGGAGTGAGGAGGGTGCAATTATAAAGACAAGAACCGCTCACATAGCAAGATGTTTCAGGAGAGGAAGAAATCAAATTATCAAATTTAAAACTGTGCTTCATGCAAGGAAAAAAGGAAAAAAAAAACATATTTACATAGATCCAAAATTTGTTTAATTTAAGCCTGAATAAGTCTGCAAATCTTGTTTTGACACTGTAGAGAGAAGAGATTTCTTATGAAAACATTCCCTCACATCCCTTCTAGCTCCGTATACAGCAATGCCAAGATGGATCAATCTGAACAATTGTTGTGGAGAGAGTTTGCTGATAGTGCCATCTGTAACCTGTAAATATGAATCTCTGGCAAGAAAGTGTTGAGCCTCCGCACTGCAGTAGTGAAGAATGCTCCAAGCAGACATTTGTTAAGATGAATAAAAAATACCTAAACACAAGTATTACATGTTCTTTCCTCCAGTCTGGGAGAAATTGTGTTAAAACCAAATGAATGAATACAGTTTATGTTGAGACTGTCAACAGAGGAGGTTGCTCTCAGTGAATCTCAGGTGCTGCAAATTTTATATTTTCATAGTTTTTCTGACTTTTGGTGAAAGAGTCAATAAAAAAAAATCTCGCATTGGTTTGTCAGCTTAATAAATGTACAAGATTACTCTACATGACATTTAAAAATACTGTAGATATCGAGGTTATAAATAGTCTGTCCTATATGTTTGAGATACTGTATACACCTCACTGGTAGAATCTGCAGTACAGTACATAGCTGTCAAAACAGGTATCACCAAAGATAGATGGAGCCGTCACCTGATTCCTCTACCATTATAGGACTGCCGTTAAATATGTGTTTGAAAGGTGCTGCAATTTTAGTGTGAGCTAGTTAAGAAAGTAACTCCACCATATTGTGCCTGACAATATAACAGAGGAACCGTCAGTAAGGAGAAGTCAGTTTCAGGAGAAATAGACAAGGGCTTCTGATCATATAATGAATACATGAAAAAAACAAATAAAGAAAATTAAAAAGCATTATACAATTTAACAGCTGTTTTAGAAATATTGCTTCTGCTCAACCAAGTCACAATCCAATATATCAGTCATTCTTAAAGAGCTGGCAGACTGGGATCTTTATCTTTCCAAAATCCTGAAATTTGTTCATTGGTTTTGTTGATATACTCTGACTGTTAAATTATTTCAAACGTGAACAGACAAGAGTGTATGTTGTACAAGTGGCATTTAAAGAAACAAAAAACCGATGAAAGATAGAGGAGAGGCAGAGAGAAAAAGGAAGACAGAACCACAGAGCGAGTGGTTCTGGCACTTAAATGCCTCTCCACTGAACCAATATGCTGGCAAAGCCTGTTTACTCTACCAAGTAAATACATTATGTATTCTTATGGCTGTTGTTTACAATGAAAGCACAGAGAGAAGGAGGTTTGCAGTGTTAAAGCGATAAGAGCAGATGAAATAGGCCATCAAAAAGCCTCTATAGTGCACTCAAAGGAGTCTGCAGATAGGGATCTACTAAGTGCTTCACAAGAGGACCTATAGTAAGGGCAAACTCTGACTCACAGCTTAACTGATGTGAGAGTGAAGTTTAATTTCTCCTCTCACATGTGTCTAAACCCGGATGTCCGTATCATAATAGGATTATATAACAATATACAGTCTTCACAGTCAACAGGGAAGCTCGAGATGAATGTTACGATTCTCCTCCTCTGAACATTATTTACTGCATTTGGTACTAACAAAAATGGCAAAAGAAAAATCAACAGCAGCGATCACAGCATTTGGGAGAATGTCCAACAACAGTCAGAACAAAAGCTGAGAAGTTTCTTCTTTTGGGATAGAAGCACGACTACAGACTTTCAGGTGGATGTTCATGTGCTTTCCTCTGTTCAGCCCGTGGGTTCCCTGCCAGCATCTTATGAAACACACGCAGACGCGCTCGTATACAGTGCAGGCAGACATTAATTAGGCAGAAGTGTAGCTCAGTGACCAGCTGGGCAGCCACTGGCTCTCTCAGCCTCACGACTCAGCCCGCTGGTCACAGACAGGTATATATAAGCGTATGTATTTGAGCATGAAGTCTATACACAGAGGTGTGTAAGTGTTTTTCTCTTCCTTTACTCATATGTAATGCTGCAGATGACGGACAGGATGGAGAAAGCAGCACCGTCAGATAACAGCGCTGTCATTATCATCGGCTACATAATTGTTTCCGTATTTCTTTCCACCTCGAGGAATTTTACATATTGTGTTTGCAATACTTAGGCTTAATGTTGCCCAGCCTATGATTTTAGTTTGTGGGTGAATGCACAATATTGTGAGCTGCTTTCTCTCTGTCTCTTGTTTCTGATTTTGTTCATTTGCTTTATGAAACACCCTCGGGAGAGAGTGGCTGAGTCCCTGAGCTTATGTTGTACCTCTATTTGTGGTTTGGTTTTGACAACTTACTCTTCCATCCAGACAGAGATAGGGAACAATAATAACAGCTATTTTAACTCCTTAATGGCGAAATAAAATGTAAAATCTGGATGTCTCTCAGTAATACTTGTCCACTTTCTGGCTGGTGCTGTGACAGAGGAACAGAGTTGAATGGCAGTGTTAATTTTGCCTCTGTCAATGCCAAGTTGTCAAGTTTTTGGCTCACAAAATTACTCAAGGACTGTACTGTTTATTCATTTATCCAATGCCAATTCTCTAATAGGCTGCACCAGTCAAAACTCAAATGGTGAAATACAATGTAGGCATATGATTTTAAAAAATGGAATTTGTGTTTGTTATTCTGTTCGTTATATACTTGTTTTATACAGACTTTGCCAAGTTTGTTTCCATTGCACTTTACCACATTTTGCTTTGA
Organism: Centropyge bicolor; assembly: GCA_037975185.1. Lineage (NCBI taxonomy): Eukaryota > Metazoa > Chordata > Actinopteri > Pomacanthidae > Centropyge > Centropyge bicolor. The sequence continues at coordinate 9,198,805 of JBBMOC010000002.1, forward strand.
TCGATACAACAACTGTTCAACCTCAGCCAAGCTTAAAAATTATTTTGCAATATTTTCAGATTTTGGCAACACTTTGTTTGACGCCTATCTCTATAATACATTATAAATGTATTTATAATGCATTATAATGACATTATAGCACTGTATAACTATAGTTATAAACATTCATAAATGATCATAATGCTTTATAGCAATAATCATAACACACTATAAAGCATTTTATCATCACTTATAAGGTCAGGTATTATAATACATTATAACTGTTGGCAACTCACTGACAATTCCCACATAGATAATGCATTATACATATATTTATGATATGCTTATAAACGTGTATAACTATCATTATAACACTCATAAATCATCACAACGCTTTATAACAATGAGCATAACACATTATGCTGCATGCGTTATAGAGATAGGCGTCAAATAAAGTGTTACCGAGATTTTTATATGAATGTTTGCGTTTATGCTCAGGCTATTTTATGCACAATTTGAAAATTTAAAAAAATGGCGGATGAAAACACTGCTACTGTCAAAACCTCTCAAATGCTATATATCTCAAGTATCAATAATAGAAATTTACAGTAGTGGCATTATATATATATGGTTTTATTCATTGTCTTGTTTTTTTTTAAAACTACATTAAGTGTATTAAATGGAGATGAAAGTGTATGCCCTGTTTAATCTTTTTTTCTGCTGTCTGTCTCTTTACAGCCATGTTCAACCTTATTCCAGTGGGGCTACGAGTGGTGGCCATCCAGGGGGTGCAGACCAAACTCTATCTGGCTATGAACAGTGAGGGCTTCCTGTACACATCAGTAAGTGTCTCCATTAATGTATGCGTGAGTGTTTGTGTGCATGTGTGGCGCTATCCTAGTGGCTGGCCTTCTAGTCCAGCTGTATGCAGAGAGAATATTAGGTCTCTGGCAGGTCTATCTGAATGAGTATGGGGACATGAGCACTTGGAAGAAGCACAACAAAAATGTGTGTGAGAAATGATTCTTTAAAAGGAATAGTTCTGTGTTTTCGCAGATGATTTTTTTCCTTTTCTTTACATATTTGTGGAAATGGCTAACTATCTCTCACCATGTGAATCAAGACACATCATCCTAAGCCTGATGAAAGAGCATCATCATCATCTTCTGATATAATTCAGTGTCAATAAAAAGTTCAAGGATTGTGTAAGCAGGTGGAGCAGTGACATATCCCATCGAGACAGCTGGCTCTTCATCTTTGATTAAATGTGCAATGTTATGAATAATTCAGTTGCAGGCCGAACAATGTCCCTGTTAGTCTACCTCCCAAATGCCACCATCTCATTGTGTGGCAGGCGTCAATGAGAAGACTGACAAGCTGGTTGGATGTGCACCCAGAGGGCATGCAGACACACATTTTTGCTGTTAACAGAAAACCCTCATAGTCAAATTAGCAAAGATTGTCCTGTATGGTAAAGGTCTCAGCAGGCAGACGCAATGGTGATTGATAAAAACAAGCACAGAAAGGGCTAAGAAAACCCAATGAGCTTTTTATTCTGCAGCTGCCATTGACAAATTATCTATTACACACTTTGGCAGTAATGTGATGAAGGAAGGAAGGAAAACTGGCCTCTCCCCGATTTCACTCTTTCACACACACAAACACACAAATGCATTAATAAACAGGGCTAATGTGATAGCTCTCACCAAGCATTAGTTCAGTCACAGACACTTACGTCAAGGAATTGCAAATGGTTATGCAATTAGATCTGGTGAAAGAGACTCTGCTGTTTTAGGGAGCGCTCAAGGAATGCAAGAGGCAACAAGGATCCTGCTGAAAGGACTAATCCCCTAAAAATCAAACACACACATTATGAGTAGAGCTTAGCAAAAACAATACTAAAAGGTTGAACACATACTACAGAGGAGACTGAGATTCTGAATCAGCAGAATAATAGTGAGAACTGTCAGGAGGTAAATGCCGACCTGTACGCTAAGGTAAATAAATTAAGCTATGGTCCACAGAAATGCAATGCTTTTACCAAATGAATTTCATTTTGAAGGTAACACTTTTGCTTAAAAACAATGATCTCATCCCATGTAGTATTTGTAGGCCCAAAAGAGTGACAACATAATCACTGCAGCAAGTGATTTTGTGGTCTACTTATAATTACATTTTAATGAGCGCTAGCCTTTGTTTGACAACATATCCATGGAGGTTGCCCAAGCTAAGCGTGCCTGAGGGGAATATACAGGAATAATTGAAATAAAACAACTCCTTCAACCCCTCCCACAACACACACTGTCTTGTACTGTATTTAACATGGCTACCCAGCAGTCCACAGCTCCTAGTGAGTGATTTTAATGATATGAGCTTGGCTGTCAGTAATTAGGCATATGTAGCAAGCTGTAGGATTAATTGAATAAAGATGGATCCTGCTGGCAAAGGCTCTACAAGCAGAGAGAAGCAGCATTCGAAGTAGTGGCCTATTGCTAAATTGCCATTTGTTGCTAAAGTTAACAAGCGGATGCCAAGCTGCTTACAGCTACTTAAGATTAGCATAATATTCTTGATAAGTTTCAGTTTTGCCTCTGTCTGTTGTTCTTCCCTGAAACAGCTCTTCTCAAAGCTTTCAATGGCATCTTAATGCACAATGATGTTGGAAGATAATCTACTTGGTACTGTTGGATCTAACATTTTCACACTGTTTATCAAAGTTTTCTAAATTGAGAGACTTAGGCAGCATTTGGCTTTTTCTAGGCTAATTCGATGTTTTAATGCATTCTCATGTGTATAGTCTGTCTTTTAGTATACCCCAAGGTTCTGTCCTGGATCCTATTTTGTCTTCCCCTTAAACAGATAATACATAGTTTGAATGTATATCTCATCACAAAAAACAGATAATATTATATACACACTATATTGTACATCCTTTTTGGCTCACTGTAACTCGAGATAAGATGGAGAATATTCACAGTGATCCGGCGTGCAGCTACAACATGTTCGACCAGACTAATCTATCAGACTAATCTGACACCTGTCTGGATTTTTTCAAACTGTCCTCATCAAATGTATAATTGATGAGGACATCAAATATAAATTTCTCATCACTTTAAGGTCCATGTGATTGGATTTAGGGATATCTATTTGTCAGACAAATGTACCCACATTGTTTGAGTTATTACAGCACGTCATAGGATGAGGCTTCTCAACTTTTAAACTCAGGACTATGGGACTTCAGATGTGTTGACAATATTTAAAACATTAAAAAGCAGCTCACAGCACATCTTGTTAGATTGCTGCTGTATAGTTTTACATTCTTATTTTATGTCTCTTTTATTTCACGTTTTTTGCATTGATCTTTGATCTTGAAGCACTTTCTGGCATCTCCTACAGTGTAGTGCAGTGTAAACTCATTTAAGAGTTTACACTGCACATCGAACCAGAATTTAAGAACTAGAATCAGTAAGCACAATCAGAATCTGAACCACAATGAATATAATCTAATTTCCACTTTATTTTACTTTTGTGTTTTTTGTGATGTATAAATGTGAAAGTCAAATGGGTGCTGAGCATAGATGCTGCAGACTAAAAAGAATGCTGCATAGAGTAAATTCTGTTAAACACCAGCCTCATGTGAAATACAGTACATCTTGGAGGTGTGTTAAATTGGAAGAATGCAGTTGGGGGATGGGTTGTAGAGCTTTCCATTTCAGCTAAATTAGAGAAGGAATTGAATTGAATGTGTAGCTGGCTGCCTAATAGTGCCTGTCTTGCTGGGATTGCTGCTAGGGGAAAGTGCTGCTTTGAAGCACCACACTAAACCAGCCAATAGCAGGTCTGCATTGGAGGGAGATTCCCAATCAACAGTGGAGAGACAACAGATGACGTCATTCTGGGTGGGGGGATGAAGTGCTGCTGCTGGGGTTCTGGATGTCTTCCATTATTCTGCATATACGTGCATAAGTGCATGGAAACGTGAATGAATAGTGAGTGAATATAACAGAATAAATAGGACATGGATAGTGAATTAACATTTTGGACACAAAATCTCGTACATACTATATTATAGATTCATACGTAGGTTGAGATTTAATCTGATGTTATGCATCTCTTTTGATAGTATTTGAGCGGCTTTTAGAGAGAAGATTGAGTTGCGTCACATATGTACAAATTGATGCACATACACCAGATACATAACTGCGTTCTGTAGGTATAAGAGCATACACCAAGAAAAAGAGAGAGAGTGAGAGAAAGGAGTAGTGAGAAAAAGAGTGCACATGTGTGGGTGAGGCAGAATGCACCAGTGAAAATATATTCATCTATCAGCGTCAATGTGTGGGAGAGGAAGAACCAATTAATATGTATTTTACTTTACTATCTTCTCTGTTCCTGTTTGCCCCTCTACTTTTGAGAAAACAGTGGAGCGAGTTTTGCATAAGAAAGTGTTGTCAACATAATCTAAAACATACAGTTACCAAAAACACCCTCTTATGTATCTGTAGCAATGCAGTGAATATTTCCATTGAATCTTAGAAAAAACACATTGAAGCTTTCTTGATATGTTTACAGATGTGTGGATATATTTTTAGATCCTGGGCTAAGTGGAGTCCACATATCTCACGAGGTGCCTTTGAAGTGGTGTTATTAATTTCCTGGTGGGTCATATTTGAATTAGCGTGAGTCACTGAGGCTCCAGTTGAGTCTCGTCTAGACTGCTCTGTGTGAGTGTGTAAAATGGAGAGTTCAGGGCTCTCGGGGTGGAGATATTTATCAGGTTAGCATTGAGGTTTACAGGCTCTTTTTTTTTTTCACCTAAATCACCAGGTCAGTCATACTTCCTGTGAAAGAGTTCTGCATAAGACACGACACCCATAACGTTTGAATTCATTTGTAAATGCACTCTGGATATGCATTGAATACCAGATACACGACTGTGTGAGTAATACACTGGAGAAGACAAAAGAATGAGAATAAAGATGAGGTTAAAAAAAATGACGAATGTGACACCAGCATTATATCTTCACTCTGACTCAAATCAGTATAAGTATTTTCCTCCCATTTTTAGTCAAAGTTTAGGTATAAATTCAAAAAATGTTTCGAGAGTCACTGAAGCCTTGTATAAGGGACGCAGAGGTTGTTTAAGAACATATTTTATTCAGAAGAGTATAACAAATCATTTTTCAGTGTATGTAGGATAAATGTAAATGAAAACAGAGGCCGAAAAGTCTGTATATCATTGAGTTTGGTCATTATGTATTTATATTTTAGCCCACGCCTGTTAGAAATGTAGTTGGCTCACACCCATGCCTTTTCAACCATTTAGCAAGCACAATGCCTTTGGTAAATAACCACTGCTATAAGGTTTCACTCCATTGAGCTGTGTCATTAACTAGTTTGTGTTGTGTGTGTATGTGTATGTGCTACTGGTCTGAACGTGTACAATGTGTGGGTGTGTCTATTTGTGTTTCGTATTTGCAAGGGTCTTTTCCACTAGCTTAAAGCTCTCCAATTTATTCCCAAACAAAGGAACGCGATGAGTGTACTTTATCTTTAGCAAAAGAAAAAGGTGCTTTTTAATCCACTTCCACTCCACTGAAAAGACCGGGACGCTGAAAAGCCGGATTTAGGAAGATTTGTCTTCACTGCCCAGCCACAGCATTCGCTTTTGTGAGTCTCACAAACAGCGATGTGGCTGCAAAGAAACTAGAACGGCACTCAGCTCTGATTTCATTGGCATAATTGGTGTCATCTTAGTTTCGATATGACAGCTGAATACGCATGGGGCAGAACGCAGCATTGATTTGGCTTGTCTTGTGAAAAATCCGGCCAATATCTTTACAGAGGAGATCAGATTCATTATGCTAGTATTTCTCCTCCTGCTGACTGGATCGGGAAAACACCATTTGGCTGTAATTACTCCCCCGAAGCCAACAGAATGCTGTTTGAGAGTGCATCATAATTGATCGTGTTTTCTTGACATGACCGCCTTGCTAATGGAATATTCATTTCACAGTTGCCCATACCACTGAAATGTGTAATTGTATGATAGAGTACAAGAGGTTCCCAGATGGGTCAGTGTGGGCCTGAGCATGTGTGGCCATGTGTTTTATGATCATGGATATTAAAAATTGGCAGGGAAACATCTCTCAGCATCAGCCTTTAAATGTCTCTTTCGTATAATTAGTTATTGGATCGTAACTCAGGCAGTACCGGGTAACTTAGGACGGGATTCCCCCCTAGCTGTAAAATACAAGACTTCATTGTAATTCACCCATGAGTCCACTTCATTTAGAAAGACAAGTGTAAATTAATTTGGGTTTAAGACATTTCTGTAGGCAAGAGGAGATATTGGGAGGTGAGACACTGAAAGTTTTTCATGCAAATGTACAGGCATGATTACATGTGCAGTTATATGTTATGTATATAAACTGCACTGAAATGAAATTTGCATGCCTGTAACTACAGACATTTTCAAAAGAGAGGAGGATTGATGTGATGGAAGGATAGAAGGACTTCTTTGGAAAATCAATTGTGCTTCTGACAAAGTTCATTATAAAGCTTTGATACATAAAAGATAAACTCTAAAGTCCTGTTAATTGTTATTGTATTTTTGTGGTGTTTTGCTAATATTTTCAACGTAATGATGATAATAACAAACAATATGGCCTCATGCACACATGTATGTAAGACACTCGGCATACAAATACCAACAAACCCTAACAATGGTATGTAAATAATGGGCAGGAGGAGGTGAAGGTTGTAAGGTTAAAAAAAAAAGAAGAAGCTGGAATAGAACGTGAATATAAGACGCTAAAGCTTTTACTCCTCTGTCCCCCTGTTCACTCTCTTTCTCCTATTTACCAGGCAGGTCTAACAGCATGGGCTGAGACTGAGAGGTCTAAATACACTGCTCACCCCCTACACAGACGCTTTAGAAAGCAGAAATGAATAGAAACGCACTGTGAATTTTGCCTACTCCACTGAAATAAAATGTGGAGAAATGTATCACAGAGCTCCCATCAACACAGCTATTTAACTAATTTTCTTATGGCTACAAAAATAAGTGAGAGGGAAAGGAACAGCTGACAGACTGATACACCGGGGGTGTGTATGCATCTCACTGAAAGCAGTATTGAAACAGTATTGTGTACGCTAAGACAATGCTGTAATTTTTTTTTCAACGGGCAATCTTCTCTGGACATTGTTAAGTAAGGTTGCCAGCTGTGCATTATTTGGACAAGGCTTTATCATAGTTGCATTGTTGAGGCCCATGTAGTGTAATGGGATCATTAAAAGTCCATTTAACCAAACCACCATAGAGACATGGGGAGGGAGATGACACAACTGATAATAATTCTATGCAGATAGTGTCCGGCTTTTATTTCAAAAGTTATTTCCCCTCGCTCCATCTGGCGCTGGAGTCACGATTAAAGTGATGTGAGATTTTTTTTCGCTGCGAGATTGGTTTCAGTGAACAATAGATATGTTATTGACCGAAGGAGACGCTACTGGAGGCCATTCAAAAGAATCTGAATGTTTCTGTCTGTCACAGTCCTGCTAGAATAGAAATGGGGATCCCCTGCCATTTTGGCCCCTCCTTGTGTCAGTCTGAGAGAGCCTGTTGTTCACAGACCCACTCCAATACAGCAGTACCGGCCAGCAGCCTCTCCTCCATCTTGGCTCTAAATGTGCCTGTATCTATCTCTATGGGTCTGTTTATCAATAGACTCTTATTCTCCTCCAGGGCGAGTGTAACCAGCCAAATCCACATAAGCTCATTATTAGAGGTAGAACAGAACTGCTGGCTCGAGAGTTGAGCAGCCCGTTGTTTAGCTTTCAGTTGCAGCTCGTTAGGGATGTCACGGTGAGAAGATTTTCCCACCGGTTAATAAACTTGTGACAACACCAGTGTTACTGATTACACCAGACATTCTACAAGATAGGATAATTGTTGATGTGCAATATCTGAAGAGCATTAAGTTACCGCAAATGCAAAAGAATATTTTCTACTGCTTGTGTTTCACCAGTCAAATGCATTTAATATGAAAACATTAAAAGCATTTAATTGGTGAAACACAAGTTGATTTTTATTATGAAGTAAAGAATCAGCAAGTTTTCAGTTAGTTTTCAGCTATTACCATGCAGAGTTGGGGTCAGTAATGAAACAAGAAAGAGCAGACAAAGCGAGCTGTTAGATGAAGCGCTGCAGGCGACAGGCTACACACCTCCAACTTCTAAGTGAGGTAACAAACTCTTTCACTGTGTCCTGCTGTTTCTAAACCCTTTTAGTATTAAGTTTAAATCCAAAATATTGTCAGATAGGCACTTTTACTTTTTCGCTTTGACACCAAATCCTCCACCAGCATCTTGTCAGTCAACTCTCTCACTCTTGTGACGTGATGAGTGAAATCTGACAACTGCTGCTCTAATGTAATCGGTGCATACACACACATACACCGTGCAACACCGACTGCCGCGGCCAGCCTACTGCTCATGCATAACGGAGATGGATGCTGCCAAACCTTTCTGAGACGGCTGCTGCTTCTCAGAAACGGGCAGTAAGAAAGACAGAAGGCACTGAGATACTGTGAATGAACCATCAAAAAATTAACGAGCAGGATTAGGAAAGCAATGAAAGACTAAATATCTGACATGATTAAGAAGAGAAAATCTAACACACCTTTAAAGGTCTAGACAAATACCTCGATCTAACACCAAGTTAAATGTGTACCCAAAGAAAGAAAGCACAGCATACTAGGGACATGAAATTACCGATTACACTTCATGTTACTGCTAACACTTTGTAGTCTTTGTGTTCATTATATTTGTACAAATAAATTGTAATATACATAAAGACAAGATTAGCAGTCTAATACTATAAGAGTGCTGCCATAAGGAAGTTTACCACTAAAGAACACACATAAACAGTTAATCTCTGAGGCTCAACTGACTTTCTTTCAATGACTAGAAGGACATTGCCTCACTGCCCATGGGAAGGGCAAGCAGTCTTTATTTTTTTAAGAAAGAAAGATAAGTCAATTTAATATGTGCCACAAGATGTTACAAATCACTTTCCACTCTGTTGTTGTGAGTGCAATATTGCTACAATCTGCTGGGGCAGAAACAACAGAGCTGGTGATGCGAACAAACTGAATACACTAATCAAAAAAACTGGGTCCACGCTCAAACTATACTGGAGCTGTTAACAGTTTGGAGAGCTGCAAAACTGCTTTCTGCCATGCATCCCCTCCTATGTTTAGTAAAACAGCAGACATCTTTCAGTACTGGACTTATTCCACTATTGTATTTTGCTTAAGGATTTTTGTACGCTGTTAGGTCTACTTGATGTCCTTAGAGGCTGAAATGTTCATTACAGAACACAGTAAACTAGTGTTAGATAGAAGAAACAGTGTACTGACAAATTTGCAAATTGTACAGTAGGATCCAGTGAGGTTAAATGCAATGTTTGTTTGAAAGTTGTTACAGTAGTTAATGGAAAGATGATCTGATGGCGGAGATATCTTACACAAGCAGAACTATTGATTACTTACATTTCACGGCAAAGTTGTCAGCACTTGTCTTTGCCCTGTTAATGGAGTGTAAAAATAAAAAGATTAAAGAACTAAAATGACAAAGTAATGAATTCATTTAAAGATTTAAAGATTTCCAAAATTGACTGAAATGTATAGTATATTGGAAATTGTAACACAATAGAAAATGTTATTTAATTTGATTTTTGTTTTGTTTTGTTCTGCATCTTTAATACACATTCGCAAGATTTGGAAACTATTGTCTTAATCAACATCAGAATATTGATTGCTTAAAGTGTAGTTCATGTACAATTATCCATTAGCCATTAAGAGTTCTGTCCATCTCACATCTGCTTACTACACTTGCCTCATTAAAGACTCTTTAGCTGGATGAGGCAGGCCAAAAAAATACTTCCATCATCTTTATGTTCAAGTATGTAAGGGTATGTTTATGTACAGAAGCCCAAAAAGGGAATAAATGTCTTCATGATAAAGAGCAGCGATTATCATTTCCCTGCATAAAAAGAGGTGAAGAGTGCATGTTGCCAATTTACCTGACTAGTCCCCTCAGCTTCTTTGTCTTAATGGTTTAAACACTCTCTTATGCGATATAAAAATTTTAGACTAATTTCTTACTGAAGTGTAACTGTAAGCTCCCAGCTGGTTCTACAGCCCCCCTGGTGGGCTTAACATTTATTCAAATGGAGTGATTGGTACTCCCGTGATGCTGCAGCTTAACTGAGAACCAAGGCTGAGCCAACAGGATGTATCCCATTGAGGCGATACGTCACGAGCTTCCTGTGACTTCAACTTTGTTCCTGTCAGAGATTTTTATCTAGTGTGGTCTGTGAAGACAAATATGTGAGAGGGGATGATGAATGAGTGTGGTTGTCAGTTTCTGTAGGTGGGCCTGGGTTTTATGTCCGAATGGGCTCTGTGGCTGGGTGTAACAAATGGCACAATACAATAGGGTAGTATACTAGGTTCCTCTTTTAAGTTCAACAAGTGAACATTTTCCATCCCATCACAGTTCACTGCTTTTACGTTTTAGTATTTGTGTCTATAAAAGCTTCAATAGAGCAAAGCACATCACCAGACATGAACTTCATTCAGTCTTTTGAAATCCTGTTAGCGTTGCACATGAAGAGTGATGCTGTTAAACTGTTAAAAAAAACAGAGAGGCTGTTATAGATGAGTCCCTGTCTGGTAGTGACATGTTGTTTGTCATGATCTCACAGTGGGTCTTTGGCCCTGGGGACACGTCATCGCTCTCACCCACCCGTGATGAAGTGATGTTTTTTTTTTAACAGGGCTGATCCTGGGTAGACCTGCTTCGGTCTGAAAGAGGCATCCATCCTTCTCTTTCCCAGAAAGCTCACTTTGTAATACCCATTGTGAGTCTGACCCGTTGGCTATTCCAACTGTGTGTTACGGTGGGGTTTGCAGAAACACTACTGTATGTGTTTTCATTTGGAGGCAACGCATCCTACGAAGAAAATTTAAAAGCACAGCAAGAACAATTGACTGCTGACTAGCTTCACTTGTCTTTAGTTGCCTTTCCCTCACACTGTCCCTCGATTTCTCTCAGGGGAAATTGTCTTCTAACTGATTAGACTCTGTTTTGTAGACTCACTGCTCAGGCAGCTCTACAAATTGGACAAACACACACACTCATAGACCTTAGCACCCACACATAGACACTTGTGCCTGCACACACACACATAAAATCTTGCCTCCGAGAACATAAACCTCAGTCACACTGTTGTAGCATTAATGGCCAAATCCTATATAAGCAATGCAACCAAACAGAAGGGGGAGTGAAGTCCTGCACAGTATGGAGTCCAGAAGATGAACAACAAAATCACAGGTCTCAAAGGAGGTTCCTCACAGCCAGTTTATTAGTGAAAGAAATAAGGAAGAAAATGGATAACATAAAATCATAGGTGGAGAGACACAGATTGTATATAAACCTAAGTACACCATCACCACACCAACATTTTTTGTAGCTTAAAAAGGTCAGCACTTACATACATAATATAATAAGTGAAATGGCAGTAATAAATCATTATGTCCAACAAAATCTTAAATACAGCGGACAATACTGCAAGATAATGAACTTCCCATGCATAATTAACAGCAAGGAGCAAATTGAGAATATACTCTTCATCTCGCCCGTATGTTTTATTAATGCTCCTCTGTAACTGTCATATCACTGTTATCTATGCTATAAAGTGCTACATTATTCACAACAGTAAATGGAATGAATAGATTGAGAAGACTCAAGAGACTAAAATTTTAAAGCAAGGACTTGAGCCTTGAGATAGTTTCTTTCCTCCTTTCGTGCCCAAGTGCGTCTTGGACGTGAAGCGCAATGTACCGTTAATAAGTTGCACTCTCAAGTAATGAACTATTGCATTTCAACTGCTTCGCTTCATACCCAGGATGTCAAAGACTCCTGAGACCTTGTGAATTACTGTCCAACAACTACTATACACTGTATCTGCTTCTCGTTTTTCCCCTCAGGAACACTTTACGCCAGAGTGCAAATTCAAGGAGTCGGTGTTCGAGAACTATTATGTGACATACTCCTCCATGATATACCGGCAGCAGCAGTCGGGCAGGGGCTGGTACCTCGGTCTGAACAAGGAAGGAGAAATCATGAAGGGGAACCACGTGAAGAAGAACAAGCCAGCAGCCCACTTCCTTCCCAAACCTCTAAAAGGTAAGCCTGCCCAGATCCTCTTTTACATTTTACTGTTCAACATTGAGGGCCAGGTTATGTTTGAACCGAACTGTTTAATACAAAGTGTAGCTGGCATTCAGGATGTGAAGTGGGTGTGAATGTCATATCAGTGGTTTTCCAAAGTTGTAGAAATGCACAATGCCACTAATCTGATGTCGGAAATGTGTCGAGGGAGGGATGTTGCAAATTATACAGCTTAAGTGCAACACTTGGCAAGATGGATAAAGTTTCTGTAACTACATGATCTACTGAGAAAGATTCTTGGTTATTAAAAAATGTTACTTTTCTAGTAGGCAAAGGGATTGTTTTTCAGAGTAAAAGACCTTCTGTGAGAACTAGTGGCTGTTCTTTGATTAAATGTCCCCAATTTCTTCTTACCTTCAGTCCAAGTGGATATTCTTTCACAAGAGACTAAATGAGCTGCTTCCTACATGACCCTCAGCCATTTAGCTTTCTCCTTCGAGATGCTGGCACGGACCTATTCAGCAGCTTCCACAGGCTGGTCACACTCTGCTGCATACACAGTGCTGAAGGAGGCTGAGCCATTGTCTGTGACCAGAAGCAGCAGGAACAATGTGTTTAAATGCCTTGAATAGGAGTAACCAGGACTTTATTTTCAACACAGTAGAGTCACAGAGAACCCCACCCATGCAGGCTATGTGTGTGGTAGCATGGATGTGGAGAGCAGAGGAAACAGGGAGGAGAGAGGGAGAAATGTTTCTGTTCTCTCTGTTGAAAAGGCCACAGTCCTTTCATCTTCAACAAGACACAGATTTACCTGTCAACAGAGAGGAGACAGAGAGAGCCTACTTTCACTTCAGCGGGATAAAAGGAGTGCACTGCTTTTCTCTCAGGAAGAAATAAAAGGCTTACAACACAAAAAAAAACTCAAACAATGACAAAAAGAGGGCAGTTTCTTTAGACTGACGATGGTTGAGTAGTTTCACTGTTCCTATCTGTCACATGTGGCTGTTGTATAGTTTTACTACATTATTCTGTGTGTGCGCACATTAACATGCCTGCGAGCAGTGTCAAGTTATTACTGGGGTCTAAAGTAATTGTGTGAAAAGATAATGAAGTTGTAAACCCAGTCTAATCATTTGGTTTTTCGAAGAAGATACAGTGTTGAATCATAACATTATAAAAAGGACGAGGTGATTTGCGCAAGATTTAAATCATCAAGTTTTTTGGTTCATATACATCCACTGACACTCACTGACCACTTTTGACCCACTCTAATATCATAAAATGTCGAGTGAGTAAATTCGTTTTCACAGTATCTATCAATTATGACTTGATATTATTTCAAATTCCACAATTCTTTTATTTCAAAATACCTATAAGTTAAAAATAGAATTAAGGCATACATGCTCCTCCGCAGAGAGGTTCAATACCCATCATTGCAATCATTTTCATTTGGAAAAGAAATCAAGCAACAAAACTGCAATTAAAACAAAATATTCCTGGCCATATATACTACTATTCAAAAGTTGTACCCATTATTTTGATTTGTTGGCTTTTCTTCAACAATGCTTATTTCAACATGAACAAAAACAGCATAATTCAGACCACATATGTATTACTTAATTTTGGAATTTTTAATTTGTTTTCCTGTTTCCCTCCAGAAGAGAGTAAGTGACCCTCAATTATTATTGAGCCACAGTGGTGCTTGTAATCTTGGGAACCTGTTTTTCTTTGGGTCCTCCGCATTTTAATCATTGGTTAGACTGAATAGGTTTGAATCTTGATTTGCCAGTCCGAGTATGTTCAGCTGATATTCTGATGATCCAGTTCCAATAGTGCTAACCCTACATAAACTGTCTATTTCTATTTTGAAGTTTTACAAATAGCTTTGCTAAAGCAGGACATTTCCAGTTTGTTTTAGACATTATTGTGTACTTGACCCTGAAACAGAACCCGTTCTTATTAGAATCTGCACGGATTTTGGTGCTAAACTTCAATTTTCACCAATGACTGCAGATGTCTTATATTCTTATTTAACTGTTTAAATTTAACTCAGAGGTATCTTTGTCTCTTTCTGCCCTTTGAGTTGTCAGTCTGGTTGAACAACAGTTTGTCCTCCATGTGCAAAACCTTCCCCTTTTTTTTGCAAACTCTTCACACAAAATAACTTCTATTTGATTTGTGAAGAGGGCTTTCTACAACCACAAAGCATGAAAAACCATTCAAAAATACAGAGCCGTCCTCTCAGCCCCACTGAATCAAGCTTGGACTGAATCAAGCTTTTGTGGCAGGCGATTCCAAACTTTTGAATAGTAGTGTACATCCTCTTCACAACCAGACAGTTTTAGATGCTCTACATTGGTGTGTAAACTCTGGTAGTAATGTGGGGTTTCATTCAGACATCCAGCAGTAATTGCAGTACTGGATATTCCAATTTGTATTTAAAATCTTCATTTTTTCCAATTGCCAATGGGATGAATCTTTGGTGGAGCTCCTCGAGCCAGCATCTTATTAAGATTCTATGTCTGCCCTCTGAGATCACTATAATAGCTTTTCACTTTCATTTAACAGGCCATCCAGGGGGCCTCAAACACACTTACGAGCAATAGGCAGAGAATGATTGCCTTTCTTTATGCTGTGAGAAAAATACTGAGAAAGAGAAAAAGAGAATAACAAGGACAGACATCAGCAGAGTGAGACGAGAATTCCAACAGATCCCATAAACCATTGCCGTGAGCTGTCTTTTGTGTATTTTAGCTACAGGAATACGTTTCTGAGGTCCAACAGAAAATCCAACATAAATAAGAAATTGAATAAATACATTTGTTGTAATACCCAAAGATGTAAGACATTTTCCTTCTTGTGCACAAACTTTAAGTTATCCAGTAATGCACAATATTTACTAAACCTTTTACAGAATTTAAATTCCAGATGTAGCAAGTGGTTTGGAAAGAGCTTTGCGAGGGAAAGCGAGAGAAGGCGAAATAAAGGAGAATTTGTTCCAGCAGCTCATAAAGATTCACAGGCAGTGGTGTTACAGGGCACCAATTAAGAAGCTGTCTCTGCATTGGCAATGGCATCTCTTCTACCCATTACTCACTACTCTTCTGGTTCCAGTCTGTGGGTCTCTGCCTACAGCCTCTCATTCTGTCTTCCTCTAGATGAAGCAAGTTAGCTCACGTCATTCAAACCCAAACAGGAAAATCCTCTTACAATTCATCCTGAAAGTCTTGATGCAAGACACAAAGAGCCGCCTTCATCTGGAAAGTGTGGACTCTGAAGTGGCATCTGTTACAGAAACACAAGGAGGATTGCGTGGAGGAACGTGGAAAAATGGCAAGACAGATGCTTGTTATTGGGGATTAATGTTTAAAAATAAATAGCGGCAGTGGTGTTGAGGTGATACCGCATTGCTGAGGTCAGTTGCCCACCATTATAATCATATAATACTGTCACTAACAAGACTGGAACCAATCATCAGCAGTTTCCCTGTGAAATCCTGCCATTGATTGATGTGTATAAGCATGGTCTCTGGATTGCTGCTCTAACAAAAAATGCTGGGCTAAGTGAAGTGTCTGAAGGACTGGGTTTGCTGTTTCAGCCACAGACTCCCTGAGGAATGAACATCAAACAGCATCCTAGGCAGAAGGATGTTGACAACATCCTGAAACCAAAGACTGTGAACCTCAGATTACTGATATTTCTTCTGAAAAGTGGCTGCTGAGATGCAGATTGGGTCAATGCTGCATACACAGCAAAGCCGAAGCACAAGCAACTCCTGAATTTATAATGCCATGCTGTGAATATAGGATTTTTTAACTACAGCGCCAACGTGGTTTGCTGTAATCCCTTGATTCAGCAGTTTGCAGGGGACTATAAGTAAGATCTCTTTATATCATCAGAGGACGAGGGCTGCAACTATTATTCTAATTATTAATTAAGCTACCAATTATTTTTTTCATAATTAATCGATTCATCGTTTAGTATATAAAATGTCGAAATATTCTGAAAATTGTTCATCATAGTGCCCAAAGTGACATCTTACAA
The DNA here is from genome assembly GCA_037975185.1 of Centropyge bicolor. Taxonomy (NCBI): domain Eukaryota; kingdom Metazoa; phylum Chordata; class Actinopteri; family Pomacanthidae; genus Centropyge; species Centropyge bicolor. Next base: position 9,215,071 of record JBBMOC010000002.1, read on the forward strand.
TTAGTCCAAAGCCCAAAGACTCTTCATTTAATATCAGAAATGAGAAAAAAAAGAAGAAAAGAAGAAACTCTGAAATGATTAATGGATTATCAAAATAGCTGGTGATTAATATTCTTTTGATTAACTAATCGTCACAGCTCTACACAGGATCTATTCTAATAACCAGGTCCACTAAACAGTTTTATAGCTATATGTATACTATAAATATCAGTCCTTGTTTTCTGCTGTTGCTTGTTTAATGTTTACAAAATGTCACTTTGTCTAATTCTCCTCTCTCGTCTTTTCTTATTTTGTGTTTCCATAGTGGCAATGTACAGAGAGCCATCCCTCCATGACTTGACAGAGTTCTCCCGCTCCGGCAGCGGCACACCAACCAAGAGTCGGAGTGCCTCGGCTGTGCTCAACGGAGGCAAAGCCGTGAGCCAGAACGAGTCGACGTAGCCCGGTAGCCCAACCCAGGCCTGGGGCCGAACCACGAAACCTTACCTCCAGCAGAGCGTGAATCCAAGCAGACTTCTCTCACCGATCAGCGGTTCAGGACTAGCTACGACAACAAACCACACACACAAACACCCAGACACCATCAATAAAAGCAGTTAGGTACCATCCTGGTCAAGCATCATCAAAACAACATCAATAGTAAGACACTTAACAGCACATAAAACCATTCTGGACTTAAAGACAAATTAAAAATTTTGTTTTGGGCTTGAGATTTATCTATTACCTTAATCACTCTCTTTTGGCTATGATCACATACCAGTTAGCTCATCTTTATCCTATTTGATTTTTCTTGATTTCCTGTGGACAGTAACTTTTCTTAGGTCATGTAGACACCAAGCACTCGTGCATCTGTCAGACAGGGACAGGAAGTTAGACGTGTAGGCATTCAGGGCAGCCAGTAATGGTGCTGGTCTACAAGGCTGCAGTGGTACAGTACGAGCCCTGATCTCTGTCTCATCCATGCTTCTGTGAATACAAAGCCTATAAACTCCCTGGTGTGGCACAGCCTAGCACTGTTGGGACTGTGGCCAGCCAGACGGTAGCTCTCCTGCGTCCTAGTGCACACGCTCAGAGACTGAGCTCTCTAGCATGGGAAAATGAAGCCTATGTTCAGCTGACCTGAAATATAAGGGACAGTGTGGCTCTCTTGCAGTTTTTGTTTCCTTTCTGAAATGCCACAGCTGCACCTTGGTTTTTGCTAATTTTCTGAATTAGCTGAGAGCAGTTTATTTGATAACTGGTTTTGTTTTTGTCCCCTCTTGTTCACTTCCCTTACCATTGTTCAGTATTTGTATTTTCGTTGCTGTTGCATCATTGAAAGGGGTTCCAGCAAACCAAAGACAGAACGAAAGAGTGTCCCTTTAAGCCGCTGAAAACCAAGCCAGTATAAAGGCAAAGCTGGAATTTTTTTTCTTTTTCATTGTACATTTTTGATGAAAGAAAGCAAAGATTTTGTGGAAAAAGGAACATTGGACAAAGGAAGTGATTTTAAACACTTTGAAGTTGGCAGCGTGCTTGATGTTGTGCTTTTTGCTGATATGTTCGACGGCCGAGGTATGAAATGACTAGTCTGTGTCCCCATTCCCTTCTGTTACCACTGTGTCACAACGTCTCTGTCTCTTGTCCTCGTGATCTGTTTCTTCTCCCTGTGCTTGTGTCATACTTCGACCCCCCCACCCCCACCCCTGCCATCCTTTTTTGTCAACTTATATTGACTGATACAGTTCACCATAGGAATATGGTGCAAGCCCCTTCCCAGGATGCTTGTTATGTGTTTGAGTAACTTATTGTGGTGACAATATTTTCTATATTTAAAAAAGAATACTGTGGACTTTTAGGTGGCTTAACATTTTATAGGACACGTCATATTTGTAAAAGTGAAAAAAAAAAAAGAAAAAACGTACAAAAATGAACATCTTCCCTTTCTTGCACAGGGCATGTACAAACACAATTATGTACAAAAAGGACCCTTTTTGTGGGCGAGGTACTCTTCCCTTCAGCTACATAACTTCTTTCTGGTACATGCTTCTGGGAGGCTTTCTTTTCTTGGTTTTCTCCAGAGGTTGTATTAGGTGAACCTATCTGTTGCATGGGAGAAAGCAGGGAAATTCTGGTCTAGAGCTGCATGATGTAGGCTATGTGTATTAACCCATGTTGGATCATGTGTTCCAAACTACCAGGCTAAACCTGATAAAACAACATTTACAGGCAGACATTGTGGCTGCCTGATAACTTCCAGTTGTTTATTATTTGTTGTATACACAAAAATGCACTGAATAAAATGTTTATATTAAGATTTACTTTTAAAATGTGTCAGACTCTCTTCTTTGTCTTATTAATTGCCTTATTTATGAACTCAGCACAATGGGTGTATTCCAACCCACGGCCATTTCAATTACAGAAACTACTGGGTTGTGTGAATTAGATTGTAGATGACATGATCTGTAATAATGGTGGAGTAGAACTGAGAGCAATCTATGTTGCATTATAGCTTGAAAAGCCTTCTCTCTTGAGGAACCCTGAACACACACTCATACCAGACATCTTTCGTATCTATGGACTCATACATACAGCATAGAGGTGATATATGCCATTAACTGCCTCAGAGGTGGAAAGGCTTATAGGGCTTATTCTACCTCATAAATCAATATCTCTTTTGGATTTGAAAGGCTGAAGACAAGATACCTGGAAATTGCTCCAGTGCTGTGCCTTTTCCCAGTCTGTATGAGTGCTGCCTTGGCTCAATAAGGTCACTAAGTAAGCAAGATCACTTTTACCTTTTCCCCTAAGGTGGATCTTGAGATTGGTTTTCATAGAAGTTATTAAAAATATTCTCTTCCCCAAAGAGAAATCATGTTTTGGCCACTGTATGAGATCACACATCCGGACCCATCTACCTCAGGGTTCCTTCTTGGTAAAGGAAACTGCAAGCTGTGTATGATCAAACAAGTCTGTACATAATAACGCCAGCACAAAAAGAAAAAAACAGTCCCATTTGATGTGGAAAATCACAACACTGCAATGCTACAGGGTCATCGTATGTGCAGAGAAGATGTGACACAAGGTAGTAATTACCTGGCGAGGCAGTCACTGCTAAAGCAAGCTGGGAAAGAATGATCTGAATGATGGCATGACACTGCGTTAACCTACCAGGCTTTGTTAATAAGGTCAGCCCTCTTCCTCATTGTCCCTGTCATTTCAGGAAGAAGCACTTTCTTTAATGAGGAGTTTTGCCTATGATCAGTCTGCTGTGATTGTCGCCCACAGTGCATGTCAGGAATGATAAGGGTAAAGCGTGTCTAAATGTGACACGAAGTAAAAGCAATGTAAGAAAAATGTCAAATTGACTGCAAATACTATTATAGAGTGCAAGGAATTAGTTTTATCAATAAAAAGGTATTTCATAGAATAGGTCCATCAAGAACATATTACATTCACTTTTCAAATACAGCATGCTTTTGTTGGATTAAAAATCTAGGTAATCTTGCTGACAGGCTCTTAAACATTTGAATAAAAGTTCACACAAGGAGCAACACAGGAATTCCTAAATATGAACTAGCTCCTGTATGCCGTTTTTTTGTGTGACAAAACTGCAGAGCTCAAAGACTGAAAGAACTGCAGTGAGGGCCTCCATCACGTCCATATAATATGCGTCACAATACCGTATCTTCATATGTGCAACCTAATCCATGCACAATGTGGAGACACACATTAGCATGACTGGAAAACAAAGGTACCAATCGTCAGGGCAAGATTGAAGGCTTTAGGATTCTGCATGAGACATTCTTATATCATGTTGATACTTGCATAAAGTTAAGGCATAAGGTAAGCCTACACATGTGGATATTTTCTAAAAGACATAGAAACATATAGCAGATACACTTTCTTACTTACTTTTCAAAATTGCATGTTCTGATATGATGATACTGAAGGGTACAGACACAAAACTGTATTGCTGTACAGTAGGGGACAGTTTACAATTAGCAAAAAGATTGAAAATTAGCTTTATGTGTCTCCTTGTCCAAATAAAAGATCCAAGTATTGTGCAAGCACCATGGAGCTTACCATTTGTTTTTCTAATGACATTTAAAGTGCAAAAGACAGCAGTTGCAAATTCTGATCTTCTGTCCAGACCTTCTGTCCCAGACCTATAAACAAGGAGAACTATGAAAAAGAAAATTAAAGAGAGACATCAAAGACTGATTTCCATTGTACTGTGATCAACAATGGATACTTTCTCCGAATCTGAATTTGACAAATAGCAAACAAACTCAGACCCCAGTAGAACAAACAGGCCGAGTAGTATTTTATAGTATAAGATAGCATCAGAGCAAAAGAGACTTTTGCTGGTTACTACAGCCTATTGTACAATTGTTCAATTGTGGTTGACCCTCCATCCTTGGAGTATGAGAAAGCGTAGGCATCAATTTGGTCTTTGGAGAATGCCTCATTACGCCCATTGCCAGCAGAGACAGGAGAACTAATAGGCCTCTGTAATATGGGCCCTGATATGAGCTACTTCATCGTTCATGTAGTTTGACATCCCCCTACTCCCTTCATTTCCTTTTGCCTATCTCTAGACTCCATTCATTAGCATGGGGCAGTTCAATTCATTAACAGTGGCTGTCTGCCTTGTTCAGAGATGGTGATGTGAGGAGCAGCCACTTTCACTCTGTGGCATCTTCTTTTCCTCTTTCTCTGTCTTTAACTCACTGGCCAATCCCTTATTCTGTCCTTCACTTGGAGAGACACAGCAGTGTTCATGAAGCCCCTAAAAAGAGCATGTACGCAATTCCTGAGGATATGTCTCATGTGCATATACACGCATCAAGCAAAGCTATTGCTGCTCTGCCGTGTGCAAGGATTTGAGATCTTGAGTGAGATCAGTCTGCAATAATCTGTCACGAATCAGACAGAGCTGATGGAGCTGTGATATATGTGAGCACTGTGTACCTGTGAATGCTCTAACTCATTACCCTTTATCACTGCCAGCACAGGCTGAGTGGCTTCGTTTCTCTCTCTCACACCCAGTCTCCCTCTCTGTCTCTTTGTCTTTGTCATCCTCCTCACAATTGTAAGGTTTTTTAATTGTCAGTGCAACATTTTTTACATGTACAGAAATGACATGAACACTTCTATAAATGACTTTTATGGAAAACTGAACTGTAAAGCTACCAATATGATCTTACGATGCCACTTTACAATTGTTGTTACTGACTGTATTAATGGTTACTAAATTATTCATTAATGACTTACAAATTTGTAATAAAATATTAAGTTACAGTAAGCAAAGCATTACATTATTTATCAACGTTGATAAAATCACATGTAACAATTTACAGCCTCGTCATGACTATGTTTTATTGAATGTGGCATGTAGAGGACATGCATTCATAATCAGCTCTGCCAGTCACAAAGTCAAAGCTGTGAACTAAATCCTTTTCAAATTTATATATTACATTGGGATTAGTGATTAGGGGTTCTTCCTCACTTACATGTTGATGTTACAGATGTGTCATCCTGTCTTTTATTATCATTTTCTTACTCTGTTGTGACAAGAGGTGTGTTATACAGAAAACAATTTTCCACCTGCCAGTCAAGAAGTCAATGCATGAAATTACTCCAATTATGAAACAAGCTAGAGTGATTTGCTCCTTGCATTTTGCACACAATTTAATGCACAGCAAACTGAGTTAAGTGCAGCTTCCCAGAAATATTGATGCTTTTACAACCTTCGGAAGAAGACAAAGACAACTGAATTTAATTGACTGGCTGACGCTGAAACCTCCCACGAGGGGCAGCTGCAGCTATTGTTTACTTCTCTTTCTCTACTCCTTCTCTGGCTCCATCTTTATCTATTTGTTGTGCACAATTTAGGAATCATTTACTCCATATATTGATACATTATTTGCACGGGAAAGGGGTAAATGAAAATGATGTGAAAATTGGTCTATTTGAAATTGAAGCTTTATTGTCTTTTTTTTTTTACAGGGTCCCTATCTCTTAAAAAAGGGCTATACCTAAACAAACAGAGGGGAGATATTGAAGGTAACAGACTATAAAAAATGCCAAGCTATATGGCTCTAAACCCTGGAGACATACCAAGAGTAAACAGGCAGAAGTGTGGACAAAGAAAACGTGATAGAGGGGAAAGAAATAGGATAGAAAGGCTTAACAGCGAGATAAATAAAGTCACCCAGCCAGCTAGCGTTTGGAAACAAAGTTGTGAATATTCCTCCTGGGGAGAAAACAGCAGAAATGAGTGACACTTCAGTTTAGTTATTATGTAAAAACAGTGCACAAAGCTGTTGTATGTGCCTGGGCTTTCACATGAAAAACAAAACAAACCCAAAAAATAAGCCTGTCAGGTGACAGCAGTCAAAAACACAAGCCGACTAACATTTGCAGGCCTTCAGCTCATAGAAGAAAAACGGCCAGGTGGAGAAACTGATGAAATTGAATGAAATGTCCCACTGCTAACCTTGAAAGTGCCCGGCCTCTCAGTCCCTCAACACCCCGGTGCCCTCTGAGAGCCGAGGATCCAAATAGAGTCTGCTGCTATTTGTCCCTCTAACAACCCCTCTTCCATCATCCTCCCCAAATGGCCCTGGTTGGCACAGGAAAGGCAGTAGCTTCATTCTCAACAGATTAGCCTGAGCAGAGAGTGTCTCACACCTCTGCTTATCAGCACTACCAGCACAGGGGCACCAGGGACAGGCAGAAAAGATGGGTAACAAGCACGGCCCAGAGAATGCACACTGATAGCATCCACCGCAAATAGCACAAGACATCACTGCTTCCCCCCATTAGAGGTACATACAGCTGGGGTGTTGCCTCCTGCTTATTGTTCAGGCTTTTGCTGGATTTAATGTGGATTATCTGTCATTGATGGGAGCTTGACCCACTTTTGATTAATGAGAAATAAACTAAAAGGAAATTCAGGGAGAACTGGCTCTGCGGTCCAGCACACCACACTAAATTTGACCATAAGGGTAAAGTGCTTTAAGCCTTCATTTTATGGTATTTACATTCACATCAGATAAACAGGATAGAATTCTATAGCCTGCTTTAAATACAATTCCTCAATTTAGATAGAAAGTAATTTGGAAATCCTTCACATGAATTATTGCCCTTAACAATTCACTTGTTCAATTTGGATATGAATGCTGTCAAACTTCGTTACAGTCAGCACTTCTGGTGGTCCAAAGGTTTAGGGTGCTGGTAGTGTGATCACAGTGACTCTGGTTCAGGTACAGCTGGTAACATTTGTTGTCCTCATTGCTTCATTTACTGTCAGCTCTCTACTCTTGACTCTCTAATATCATTGACCTGCTGGTGGTGCCAGAGGAAAATCATCTGGGGATCATGACTGTATAAAATTTCAAGACAATCCATCAAAAAGTTGTTGAGATATGTCAGTATTATCTATATTTCAACCAAAATGGTGAAACAAGGATCTGAGAGACCAACAACACAACAACAATACTTTCTGACCACACTGTATATATGTGTCTGTCTACCCATCGATCTCATCTCCCATTGATTGCAGAGTAGTTGCAGGCAGATCAATGTAAAGTGGGAAAAGTTCGAATTTAATGCAAATGAATGCTTGTTTGCAAAGTATCATACTGTGAGCGGGTTGACTCTACTCGAAGGCTTACAGTAGCACTCCCATTCCAGTGAGGTATCTCGAGAGAGAAAATCAAGTTGCTGATTTTGATTGATACCATTTGGACATCCAGGGACCTGTGGTGAGACAGGGAAACTGTATCATTGTGTAAGATTTTAGCTACAGCATAACACTGTATTTTCTGTGTATTAGATAACAGATTTCAACCACATGGTATGACAAAGTAGACAAAAGCTGATGTGAAATCCATTATTAAAAGCCTTTTGTCTGGTTTTTGGGCAACTTCTGCAAAATCCAGTAATGACATATTAATTCACACACCTGTCATAGGTCTGCTGTACATCTGGACCTTCTGGATGTTTTATCTGGGATCATATATTCAGTGACAGTTTTGCACAAGAGCCATCGTGTGAAAGATTACATAAATAGGGAGTAATTAGACTGAATAGATAAAAACAATTGGTTGATGCTGCACCATGAAAGCCTGAAAGGGTTTTGACCAATCAATGAGTGATCCCACATCACAGCCAGGAGAGACAGATTAACATTATTATAATCCAGACAAAAGAGAACAACCCATTACTTTAATGAATAATCCACAGTTAATGACGTGGAAGAGCAGCTTTGGATGTGAATTATGGATAATGTAAGGAGGAAATGTTTTCTCCGTTGTGTGTGGCAGCTGTTCTAATTACAGTTTTTATTATGTGTTCCCACTCCAAAAGAAAAAAAAAATCCTAGTAGCCCTGGGGTAAAAAAAAAAAAAAAAAAAAGCCACCAGCTGTAGTCCTATTGTTTTATGTAAACTTTAGACAAGCTCTCTTATCACTTGAAAGTTGGGGTGTGGGTTGTCCACAGGGGACACTACAGTAACTTTAATATTGAGACTTACATGTTTTATCCAACCGCTGAGATCTTGATGTTGTCTGCGCAAGGTACTGTATATAAGATGCACTTAGCCTTAAGTGCAAATTAGCTCTTAAGAATAAATATATGATTGTGAAATGCTTATGGCGGGTCCCTGCTGACACACACGCTTCAAAGATGCCTATGTAGACACACCTGGGGCTTCCTGACCTGAGTGAGACATAGATGAGATGTGCAACTCTGTGACTTACACTTCAAAGACAAAACATATTTTAACTTGTATCATCTAAGAAAAAAAGACAGAATGTCATGAAGCATATTGCATGTCCTGCTGTGCTGTACCACAGGAGTACTACTCCTGCCGGTGAACTTCACACCATTATAGATGATCATGTGATTAGTAAATGCCAAGAGTTATTCCATACAGACCAAAGAAAATTGGAGTAAATTACAATACCTCCTTGTTGCTGTATTGTATTCTCATCTACTGAGTTTTAAGTCTGGAGAGAGTTTATATCTCCGGTTCATTAATGATGCATTTCTCCCTGAAGGATTATTAAATGTCAGTGGAAAATGTTATCTGGTATAAAGCTCTTCCTCTTTGAGTCTGAGAGACTGACACTGAAGCTGATGTGTATAGTCAGAGATGTTAGATTCACTTCTCTGAGTAATCCATTAACACTGTAGCTCTCCTAAAATGTTTTGGTGTGATATTTCATTATCTGTAATATCTGCGATGGTAATGAGAAATATACTGTGCATTTCCCACTGAGAAAAAAGGCCTTGAAATGTAAGATGTGGTGTTTTTGTTTAGTATTTCTTGGTGACAATTTTCTGTAAAAATAAAACTTGTTACTTGGTACAGAAGGGTAGCTTCTTTTTATTGCTTTAATTTCTGCTTTTTTTTCTGTGATATTATGGGTTCCAAATTCAGTAATAACTGTCACTTTACTTGGAGAAAACAAACCTTCATTGGTACATAGAATTTGAGACTGTATTACTGAGTCTAAGAGAACAGGATCAGAAACATTTCATCTACTTTGATATCGTGGGTTCAAATAGCAGCCACTGTCTGAGGTTATACCCTCACTCTCCACTGTCTTTTCAGCCGTTCTCCTCCACACCAATCAAAAGAAAAAAGATGTTACATAATTATTTTGTTATTTCAACACAAGAAGTGAGTCATGTTTTTGAGAGGTTTGTGTGAGTCTGATGAATAAGATAAATTATTTTCATTTGATACAATTAAGACATCTTGTGTCAGATCCACCAATCGTATTTCTATTCTGCTTTCAGTTATCATTGTGTCTGTTTCCTGCAGTCTGAAAAAAAACCTTTCAACCACATTGCTAAATAAAATGTTACCAATTCTCACCGACAGGGATTTGAAATTAATTTTGGTACCTGAATAATTATTGAAATTAGATTCATTCAAGAGATGTCCAAACAACCAGCATGGTGTGTTATGCAACTACAGTACATTTCAATACTGCTTCCATTTTTCTGTTTCACTATTTCTTTACCTGTTCCAACTGGATTTGCTTCAGTACTTTTAACCTCAACTTTTTCAAATCTCAGTCCTGCAAAGCCAAGACATTCCCTCAGGACTACAGGAAACACTTGGTGTACAACTCATTTCCTTCATCTCCAGCACTGTGAATAATCCCTCATATTTATCATAATCAGGAACTCAAATACTGAACAATTCATATCATGTTTCCACCACAGACTGAAGAATCTGATCTTACTCATTTCTTGTCGTTGCTGTTCGCTACCATTGTATCTGTGTCATCTAAAGTCTAAATGCATTTCAGTTAGCGTTCTCCTTCCGTTCTGCCTGTCCCCACTCTCATTGTTAATAACCACCCATTTTTCTCTTTGTGCTGCATGGTGCTCTCCCTCCCTCCTCCTCTCTGTCTCACTCCTCCCTTCTCCCCACTGCTCATTTCCATGTGCAGGAGGGAATCCCAACTCTTGCCTCACTGCAGTGGATGAGGTCAGGCATTACGTAACGGGGAGCGAATGAGCCACACAACCAGCACTCACCTCTCTTAGCATGCAGTCAAGCAATAAGGCAGGCAAGTGAGAGGCAGGGAGGCAGGCAAGGACCATATCCAATATTTATGAATCCTCTGCAGCATAAATTTTCCCCTGCCCTGCTACAGTACAGTAGACAGCACTTGGTAAATGGCTGTGTGGAAAACATTTTGCCTCCGGTCCTCCAATCCTACATTATCCCCTCCTGCACCACATCCCCCCGAAACAAGGAGGTAGAAGATACAGTACAATATACTTGCAGGGATAAAGAGAGCCTGAGGGAACACTAATGAGAAGATTACTGCTTGTCGAACCAGAAAATGTGCAGAAGTGAGCAGACAGATGTGAGAGTGGATATCCAATAAAATCAGACTGAGGTCACATAATGAAATGTGTGATAAAATGTTTTGATATTACATTGAATATGCATCACTGGTAAACAGCAAGACTGAAACAGAATGTGTAAAAGATGCAGTCTATGATGTCTGTCCCTGTCATAATAAGAGCAGCTTGCCAAGGTCTGGGAATGAATCAATATTCCCGCCCTTATCGTATTGGTGGGATGGCGTGATTTACTGATCCCATAATGAGGAAAGTAATTTGCTCTGCTGAGAAAACACGGCCATTTGTGAAGGCTACTTCCTCTTTCACATATGCATCCCAGTAACACCCCCACACGAATGAATGGCTTTGACATTAAACATGTGACACGAGAATGGAGGGGGTGAACAGAAGATAAAAGGATTTAAGACATGTGTGAGCCAGAGGAAGCAAAAGGGGGTGAGGGGAGATAACATTGATTATGAAATGCACAAAACAGAAAAATAGGGCAAAATATCAAGCTCTCTACAGGGAAGTACTCTATCTCATCAAAGGTTGACTGCTTGCAATAACTGAACGTTTTGTAAAGGGAGCACGGATGTAGCAGGTTACCATATAGTCTGCCAAAACTGAAAAAAAAAAAAAAATTACTGTATCGGTGCCATCTTCTTCACTGTACTGGCACTATGGCTCCATCCTAATGTTGAGCAAAAGCGAATTTTAAAATCATTTAAAATGTGAGTAGCAGAAAATGCAAATCAGCATCTCGTTGCATTGACCGAAGGACAAGACACACATTTAAACAAGGCAGCTGTTCTCGTTACAGGTTTTATTATGGTTTTGCCCTGAAAAATGGCAGAGCTAAGGAAATATTCTCAGAAGGGTCTAAAGAAGCTCCAGTTTCATTAACTAATGTGTCCACCATCTACTTATCATGTGGCATGTGTTGCAATTTTGCTTGTCTGTCCTGATTCTAGCTGCAAAAATCCCACATAACATTATATCAGTTGTAATGACAGGGTTTGACTGGATCAGGATGCAAAGAATTACACTTCATACAGTGCACAACTTCATCCCTCAACTGTCAGCAGCAACTAGCTCATACTAGAAGGGACTCAGCCCAATTTGGTCCGACCAGTCATGACGCCTGGATTATCAGCCAGACAATTATAATGTGTCTGTCTTTACACGCCAAGCTGTGAGATTCCTTTCAGATCTCTCACCCTCTCTCATCTATCTCTTTCTCTCCCCCTCTATCACACAACTCCACACTGTCTCCCTTCCTCTTCCACGCCATTACAACTCCTTTTCTCAGTTTCTCTAATGGCTCTTTGTTCTGCTATCTCCTGGTCTTATCTCCTGCGAACAATCACTTTCTCTCTCCCTCCGGCTGGAGCTTTCTTGTGCTTCATGCTTGTGGGTCATATCTTTAGTCTCTATCTCTGAGTGATTGTTGTCTCTCTGTGCTTCAACACAAGTAGCGCAATGTTGTGGAAATTGCTTTTATCTGGTACACAATCCCCTTCCTCTTTCTGATAATTTGGTGTTGATTCCACTTGTCAATAGTGGGACTTGTGGTTAGGACGAATAATGCACATGCTTGGAGATCTGTGGCTTAAATCCCCATTAACAGCTCAGCCTCTGAGCTCAAATGAACCAGGATGTCGATATCTTAGCCAACTGTCTATCAGCTTTCTAAGTAGAGCTGGAGCCAGCAGCCTAAGGAGAGCTATAAAACTGCTCGGCAAAAAGTATCAGTATTCAATGAAACTCACAAAGTCTCTACACGCTCTCTTGCTGCTACCAGTGTGAAGATGACTGTCATTGTTAAAAAGCATACTATGGAGGATTTTCCTCAAAACAGTATATACAATCATATCAAACTAATCCCTCTCAATCATCACTCATGACCCACTAGAAGTGTGCGGCAGTGCATTTATCTACAGAGACTCTGGTGTCTGGCTGTCTTTTCTTATATTCGCCTAAGTTTGCTGTGGACAAGATATTTCTGGGCTTTAGGCAGCGGGAAGAGCAACACAGAGCTGGCTTGTTTTCTGTCCTGCAATAGTAGTTCACAGTGCGCATACAAGCAGTATACACACACACACACTAGTCCTACTATAACCGATGCACATAACTGTACGCTTTGAAAAAATAACCCTTGAGGTCTGTAGTGCTGAGTTTGTGCTTTGAATCATTCTCTGTCTTATACACAAGCCTCGCCAGTTATCGCAGCAGGCCAAAAACAACACAGTAAGTTGATCGTCACAGATTCAGTGCTAGTGGTAGTGTTGTAAATTTGCACATTTGTGTTTGTGGCTGTAAGTGCAGGGCTGCAGGCCTGCATATACATACTTGCTGGCTGAACATTTTGAGAGAAGATGTGTTTGGTGAATTATCTGATCTGGTGTTAGCGTTATGCCATCGAGTGTTTACATTGGGAAGCAGAGAGTTTAGCTTGTTTCACCAAGAGGCAGTGCTGTCTGCCAGTCTCACTGGGTGAGCTGGCAAGAAGAAGGCATCTCTGCCGCCCACTGTTAATCAGCAACACATATGTACGTTTATGCACAAAGATTTGCAAATACAGGCCCACACAGAAATACAAGACTGGCCAGCATCACCAGTGATATGACATTTAGCAAAACCCTTTCAAGACATGAGTCTACAGGGCAAATACAGAAAGCACAAACGCAAAAAAGCATTGCACAACATATGCGGTGACAACATATATCTATATATATATATATATACACACACACACACGCACACACACATACAGTATAAACATACACAAGTCCATTTTATGTTTAAAGCTATAACCCAAGACATGTTTTATATAGTAGCAGATCATTCTTATTTTTGAGAGGTAACATTTGTCCCTCTTGATAGATCTGATTGAGTTATTCTGCTCTGCCAAGTTGAAAAAGATATATTTTTTTTTACTACACTACTCGTGATGTATTAAAGTAAGCAATTCAATACTGAGAAACATATGGCACAAAAATCCCGCTGCAGTGCGTGCTGCGGGTTTAAAATTTTAAGCATATTGCAATTCTGGCTACACCCCCAATCAGTGAAGTAACAGCATGTTTTGCCATTGGCAGCTGTTGGAAAAAAAACTGTTCTGATATCACTGACTTAAGTGTCATCAGTTTTTTCTGCCCTGTGTGAATGGGTTTTTCCATGAGCCCAGTCCTCTTTAGCCGTGCTGTGCCAAGCCAAGCCATGAAATGTGTTTCCACTACTGCCTCGCAGCAGGGGATAGCTATGCTGCTGTGGACCAGCTTAACAGAGTCGACCACACATAAACGGACATTTAGAAAAAAAGAATGTGCACTGAGAATATGTGTAAGAGGGGGGGGTTGCCAATTTTACTGACTGAGTTATTTTTTACAATAATTAATAGTATATTGATAGACTTAGTTTACTAAGAAATGACTTATGAGTGATGCATTTTTCCATACTTTTTTTTTACATTTGAGCATCTCTGTCAATAATTTGTCCCATGTTATCTTCGCTTGTAAAGCATTTTGAAAAGGCTGATTCAATATGAGAACCATAAATGAATCACGAGTCATGTCCCTGAAGCTTTACGATGGTCGCAATATCAATGATGATTTACATGTACATATGATGAATTTTTGTTACAGACGCTATAAATAGCCACAACTGTGCGTAATGGTTGTGCGTAATGACAGCTGCTCTGCCACTGTTTGAGAATCTTGTCGATACTATATGGTCGGTAAATTGTACTTCGTCTCTCTAGCACTGTTGCAAGCAGATGTATTGATATGTAACGAGAGTGGCAATTGGGCTTGTGCACATGTGTCCAGTTCCACAATAACAGAGATTTATGAAACAGAAACAGGCATATGGCATAACTTTATAAATCTGACGAAAAGAATACATCTCTTTTTTACAATCTGTTTCTGTGTGTGTTTTTGTCTTGAATCTACAGAGATATTTTATGCTTCTGGCTACATTTTGGCTTCTTTCTACAATACTGTCAAAAAAATCACAACATTTGATGCTACCATTTTGTGGTCTATAGTTGTGCTCAGTAAGCATTTCATTTTCAGTACGTCTGTTCGACAAGAGGCATCTCGGGCTCCTGCAACAACACAGAGCAGGTTCATGTCCCATTAATCATCACATTATTCAAATTAGTAGGTGTGTTTGCTAAGTGTTAGTGTTTTGTTTATTTCTATTTTTCACCAAAATTCACAAAAGCATCAAGCAACACATACAAATGTGCTCAGTCAATCTGCAGTATGTTAAGAGTGGGTGTTGGTGGCACCACATGCACATACTGTATATCTACTTTCACATGTTTTATGCATTGGCTAGCCTGGAGACTGTGTGGTGTGAAAAGAAGAGTGTGTATGAGAGCAGTGTTGCTGCATTTGTCATTACCTATTAAAACTTACTGCATGCTTGGAACATTTATGTAGAATGAACATATTGCAACAAGGCTCAGTAGTCACTGAAAATGAAAGATAATTAACCTGTCAAAGAGGCTGCCAGAATCACTTTACTCTTGTTTTTAAATACATCTTATTAAATGCCCCTTAATCATGTTGATGTCAGCATGCTGACTTAATAAGCAAAAGCATTTGTATTATGTATTTCTGGGTCATAATGTCTAAGCACTCTCCAGCTCAGTCCCTTTATATGATAATAATAATAAAAATATTCTCCAACAATATATCTGCAACCTAGTTCTGTTGTTTGTAATGAGACCAGGAGCTCATTAATTACTGTATATGAAAAATATTACCCCACACTGCAAAAACAGCATCAGCTATAGGTGACACTCCTCAGAAATTGTTGACTGTACAATACATTATTGCAGATAAAGCTAGAAAGACAGTAGTCTGCAACAGTCGTCCCTTGCATAGTCCATCAGATGTTGCACCATCATCATCATCAATATTGATTTTTAGTTTTAGGATTCATTTTACAAAATATGCTGGAAATACCATTGTGCTTGTGGATGAAAATCCAATATTGTATTTTACATGTCATAATGATGTAATTTTATGTCATTGTTGTAACAAGTCCAATATGCATAAACATAAACATTCAAACAAGTTCAAAGAGAAGACATCTTTTTTTTTTAAGTTGGTTACACTCATATGAAGACCTTGTGAACATCACTGTGATTAAAAAATGTGATTACTTCTCATTTATTTTAGTTGAGACACAAAGGCAAGAAAGAAGAAAAAAGCATTATGTATTCAAACTATGGGCTTATATATATTTACATGCATGTGTGGATAGACAGATAGATAGACAGATAGATAGACAGATAGATAGATAGACAGACAGACAGACAGACAGACAGACAGACAGACAGATAGACAGATAGATAGATAAAGACAGATAGATAGATATAGATATTTGCATATTCTAAATATGAATTACTGAATTTTGTGAAACTGTTCTTAGTATTTTCTGACGTCGTTTTGAGTGGGAATGTGAAGGCTCTGTTGGTGATGAGGATTGAGGTGGTGGTGGGGGGTGGAGTTCCCTGAAGCTCTGAGTGCTTATAATCAATCTCTCAACAGGAGAGATTGAAAAAAAGAGGGGTCCTCACTGAATGGAAGGGATCCTCTCTGGTTGTGCTTACTTCAGGCTGAGGGAGAGCAGATGAGAGTTTGGGTCAAAGTTAATGTGTCTGCGTGTGCATGGCTGGAATATATGCGTCTGCAAATGAGTGAGCCGATGAGCAAGCAGGGCACTGTGATGTGTGGGTGTGTGATGTGGGTGCGCTTGGTTAGTGCATGTTCATTCCCAGTGCCACACTGTATTGACAGTGCATATGTTTCATGTGAGTACAGCACACTGCCTCGTACAGTACTGGATTACATGTGTCTTTGCAACATTTGAAAAGCAGATCTTAGGAGCACGAGGAGTTCAGGATCTGTCTTCAAAATAAAAGACCTTCTACATTATTTACAAAAAGAAGATGAAAAGAAGGGAAGGAGAAGGGGGGGGGTCAGTCATTCTGGGCACCCCACAGATTGAGTGGGTTGCCATGGTTTCAGAGTAGTTGTGGCTGGTGTTGCTGGGCCGATGGGAGGCAGGCAGCTGGTTGCCTAACAGCAGCAGATGGAGCAACGCAGGTTTCCAAGAACACACAGGCACTGTCCCTCGCCTACATGTGTCATATCATCCCGTCATCATTTTCCTATCCACACATAGTTCACACACACATTTACACACAGATAGATACCAGACGACTCCATGGGGAGTAACGACTGGGCTTTAGCAGGCTTTTAGCCTTTTATGTGGCAGCATCTTCACCACCAGAATACACAGAACAAAACAACATGATGTCAGCTGTCTTTAAGATGAGACTCTGCTACTGGATTTACAACATGTACAAGAAATAGTGTTTGAGCTCAAGCAACCTAAATTAAATAAATGAACAGTTAACAAACAATACAGACTTGTACATGAATAGATTAAAAGAATATAAACACCATTCGCTCTTATCATCAAAGGGAACTTTGAAACCCAGTAAGTGAGAAGTTAAAAATGATCTACTGTGTTATTTTGCTTAGATGCTGTTTATAAATGCCCTTGTCTCTACTGATCATTTTACATGATCATAAATTATCCCTTTTATTCCTTGATCTGATTAAGGTTTCACAAAAAAATGCATCAACTTAAAAACCCTGAAAGTATTCAGAAACTATATTTAACTAGGCAGATTTTTGTCCAAAAAAAACATACACAGGTTTGTGCACACCCACACATATACAGTACCAAGAGATGCTTCTGCTGTGCTTTAAGGTTGGCTAGAGTTTCTGCTGCTGCCCCTAAAAAATATATTTGAATGTGCAGAAATGCATGAATAGGTCAAGCGCGTGTGTCTGTGCATGTCAATCTGTGCTTTTTGTGCGTCTCTGTGTGTGATGTTATATTAAGTTAAGAAAGATAGGATTTAAGCAGAGGATGCAGCTGAAAACAATAACCAGAAGATCACCACTGAACCCACGACTCTGAACTTTAATAACTTCACAGACCTGTGCTCTCACCCTGGGTAAAATAAGTCTAATAATAGCTGGGCAGCAGGAGGTATAAAATACACAGAGCATCTATCACACTATATCTATTTGTGATTCTTTGTCATGCGCCTAAACAGGATGGTATCAACTCATTAATACAACTCACCAGGTATTACAGGTATGAAAGCATGACAAAAACAGATGGAAGCATACCATACCTTGCTCTTGATATATTTTTTCACTATCACGACTCTACATAAGAAACCATTTTTTGTGCAGTTGCTATGGAAACCATAATTAGAGTCCAGCATGATGGCACTGTTTCCAATTAGAGCATGGCTCTGTACCAAATCGAGCCATGCCAACTGGTTGCTGGATTTTATTATACATCATGGACAGCACATTCTTCAATGTTGGGTGTAAAAGAGCAGAGTTATCCAAGACCAAAACACAGGATGGAAAGAGTATAGAGAGAGAGATGAAAGAGTTATATATATACTGAGAGAGACGAGCAAAGCGTTGAACCAAAGAAGAGTGCGATGTTGGAAATGGAGCAGTCATCACGATAAACAAACAGCTTTCTGGGTGTTTGGACAGCACTGGCTTGGCTGACCTCCCACAGACGAGTGAACAGTTGAACGACTGTTTGGCCAGAGGGGACCCTGTCATTATCAGCTAATTAATATTCATTAGAGTATGACATGATTACCCCCCCCCCACAAACACGCACACTCTTGCTTGAATGAATTTCTGTTGAAATTATTTTCCCGTTCAGCACATACAGACCCTCTGGTCATCCTCACAACTCAGCTTAAGAACATTTAATCGCTGCATCCATGTCACTGTTCCACTCAATCACACATCTCATCCATCTTGCCCCACATGCTAAGCAGGGGGAATTGGAGTGACAGTGGAATTATGCCCATTAGAATAATTCATTTCCCCTGGCGAGCCAAATGAGAATGTATCAGCGTTATTAATAATGTGGTAGCCAGGTCCAAAAACAGCCCTCCAATGACATAGATGGAGGAGGCCAGTCAAATTAAGCTGAAAAACTCACCACAGGCCCCAGGCTGCTGCTAGGCTATGCTGAACCGCACTTTACCAATCAGCAGTCCCAAAGATATTGTATACAGAGAAAATGAGAAGAATTGGTATATGCAAAACGTACTCACTTGTACTGAATATGTGTAGTGCACTATGACACCAATATATGAACCGGATGTATCGATTCACTCCCAAGGATACAGCAAGCAATTCATCATTTCTATAGAGAGCTATTCATTTTGCACACAGCTATAAATCAAGCTCTGTAATTGCCCACAGCAGGATTTTTTTCACTTAGAATAGTGGCTGACAAGAATATGTTCATAAGTATTGATTCACACTCGTGTTTTTCTGTTTGTGTAACAGAGAATTTTATACCACAGATTTGTAATTACCACTCAGCTTTTCAACACTCCCTTTTGTTGTTTTATATCTATTTAAATATGACATGCCCAAATAGATAATGCACCTTATTTGAAATGCACCTGGACTGACTGAGCAGTTATCCCTTAGTACTAAGTGATCTACAGTAACAATAGTTTTGGTGACTGTCTGGTCAGAGCATGCAATCAGGTAAAGAAGAAACTGGCATCAAGACATATCACAGGATTCACACTTCCCACACACCCAAAGCCTGTGTGACACAAGACAATGCACAATGAGGCAATGACTTGTATACTGTGGGCAGCTGAAACAAAGTTATGAGCCACTATGTGACTGACCACACCCACCACATATCTGAACACACACACACCATCAGATGCACACACAAAAAACTCTTATTGGCCAACAGATGTTCCTGCCTGCAGTAAACACACAACAACACAGCACTGGCCAACATATGATGTCATCACTCACAGCTGTTAGCATCTGCACAGATTTGTTACAAAACAAACAATCTGCCATTTTAAAAAGGTCACAGTCAGCCTTACTCTAACTGATCACACCAATTTCATAAATGGAACAAGTTATGGCATTTTTTTGTTCTGGAATTCTTCAATTATTCTGTTTAGCTGCCATTTAAAGGCCACAATAAGAGGACATGGATGCAACAATAATAAGCAAGCAGCAGCATGTTTTGAGCGATTAGTTTATTTTCTTGTGGGTGTCAGAGGACTGACAGAACACAGCATAATCCATTCACTGATATGAAAACACTCAACTCAGACACAATAAAACATCAGTAAAACAGTGGCTGTGACTCAATCAAGTAAGGACTTGTTGTGTATTAAAGTGGTTTATCCAGCTTGGCCAGCTTTTACAGTTTTTCTCAGTAGCTTTGGCACAATCCTTAAATGAAAATCATTCATCTTCAAACACTGTGTGAACATCGAGTACTAACATTCTCACAACAGCATATGTATTTCTTAATACTTTCACACAGAATTTAGATGTACAGTTATCTTCAATTATCCCACTGATACACTAAGCAAGTCTTGGTGATAAAAAGGCATTACAATGCTGCTTTTAATGAAGTGTATTACTGTGATGTCGATGTATGTACTTGCATACGCTTTGTATAATCAACACATGCAAAATATTCCAGCCCACAGACAAACCTGGTAAAAATATGCATTTCATATTTTCAGTTATTTGATATTGTCACAATACCAAAGCACTAAGGTCAGTCTTGAAATTCAGTTGGTAATATGTTCTTCCTTAAATTTTAAGGGAACTTATCCCTATGGAATATCATTATGGAAACTGTCTCCTTCACAGACATATCTGTTTATGGCTAATGCAGCAAATTAAATTAAATACACATCAAAGTATAGAATTTATACATTAATGTAAAAAATACCTAAAAAATGTTACAACACTGTTACCGATGTTACAACACTGCCAGCAAAATGCATCAAACTGAAAGCTGTAGCTTACAGTACATGTCCTCATTCACCAAACCTGTCATGTGCCATATCAATACCTCAACACCCTTACACTGAGCATATTTTAAGTTCATGTTGTGCAGCTCCAATAGAACACTATTTCAGCCTGATACTCACAAGCTTAAAAAAACAAATG
This sequence comes from Centropyge bicolor, assembly GCA_037975185.1. NCBI lineage: Eukaryota > Metazoa > Chordata > Actinopteri > Pomacanthidae > Centropyge > Centropyge bicolor. The sequence continues at coordinate 9,236,008 of JBBMOC010000002.1, forward strand.
CTGTACCTAACCACAAGCAAACAGTATGCCCACAGCCTGCAGAGTATGTCAGTTGTTTCATAATGCACTTCTTTAAGGTGCTCTGTCATAGAGCTGCCTGCCTACTCTCAGAAACCTTGTAGTCATAGCAGGGATTCTGATAAGAATTCAAAGACCTTAGACTCGTGTTTTGTTCAAAGATTTTGTCACTTCTTCGCATCTGCTGAATGTGTGTGTACGTGGGCACATTCATACAAGCATGTGTATATTAATGAGTGCAAGAGCACGCATGACTCCAGAAAAAAGAGACTAGAAATGTTGGAGAGAGAGTAAGAGTAGTACTCAACACTGCGGTGTGAGAGAGAGTTAGTTTTAAAGTCTCGAGCTATGGTCCTTGAAGACTAATTGCATGCTGAAGTAAGTGGCCATTCCACTTCACCTCGGCGTTTGAACCATGCAGCACCTTTCATAATTCATGACTCCAGCACAGCCACATTGCCTCTTTTTGTTACCCCTTTTGTGGTCTTTTCTACAACTGACTGTTTTGGCTAGATGACCCAGCTCTCATCTGCCTTTGCAATTCATGTTGTTCAATGTTACTCTGAGGTGAAAACATAATCTTCTCTAAAAGTTACAGTAATTCACTATAAAACTGAATGAAAGCTCATAACAGTCTGAGTAAGTGACGTTGAAAAATGCAGCAAAAGGCTTCTGAAACCTAAAGCCATAAAAGTTTAACAACAGACGCAGCCTCTCACCCTTTCTCTCTTATGTTTGTGCATTTTCATTCTTGACGGGACACATAAAAATGACTGAAAGAAATGGAGGACCATCTTACGTTCACATGTTACACCAAGTACTGATGACAAGCGCAAAGCTCAGTCAAAGTTTCACATGATCTGCCACAGCAATACACTGGCAATGTGTGTATTATAATATTAATTTACAATAGGAAGAGTCATATCAGTGTGAAAAAACAAGCAGCACTCACAGTCATCTTCAATGCCAAAAATGTCACAAATACTGCAACCTACTGGCTAAATAACGCAGGACTCTGCCACTGTCCTTGGCAGAGACACAAGCATGTTGAATAAATATTGAATATTGAAGGCCATGTTTACTTTTTATGCCACAAGTCTGGCTTTCCTCTCCAACTAGCCAATCTCAGACTGATTCATCTGCAAGACATACAGTCACAAGCATGGTTAGTGATGGAATGGCAGCCATAATAACTAAAATATAATGACAATAAAAGCAGAACAGAGTATGTCATATGCTGTAAATCAGGCTCTGTTAATCAGAACAAGTAACTGAACAGTGTGACAGACGCAACAAGCTGGACAACTCAGCATCCATAAGCCCTTAGCTGAGGAGATCACAATGAGCTGATGGCACGGCGGCCAACAAAACACAACAGACATCAGAGAATAAAAATACTTGTACTTACTGTTTACTGTAGGTCTAGATGAGGACTAGGTCCGGGTGTCAATCTGGTGACCTTCAGGTTGTGGCCTCACTTGCTAAGTCCAGTTGTAGGTTTCCAGATTTCTTCCTCTGGTTGGTATCGAACTTTCCTCCACAGGTGCTGAAGACAAACAGCAGCTAACTTAGCTAGCTTGAACCGTGGGAAGTGATTTTTGCTCAGGCTAACAACCAGTCCTTCTTCCAAAATCTCTCACAACTGTTGAAACCTTCTGGCAGACATTTGTTTTGTCTTTTGTGTTTTAAAATCCACTTGCGTCACTTTTACAAATAGTACAGCCGTTAGCCGCTACTTCCGGCGTGCTAACGTTCACATTTGCGTTTTTTACTATCCGAAAACAGATTTAACTTTGAAAAACTTGACAGGTCGTAAAACAAATGTTATTGCGTTTATGAAGGCGTACATCAATCCTGAAAGAGTCCGGACAAGTAGATAAAGCTTCTTCTGCCGAACAGCAAAGTGAAATTATAAACTTCTTACAAGGTGCGTCTGAATTGATTGACACAGAAACCCGGACAAATTTCAGGCGTTTCACTTCCGGTTTCAATTCCCGCTTTTTGAGACAGAAAAGTGCAATTAAAAAAGAAAAACAAAGCTAAAATGACACAAAAGATGGACTAATTATAAGTAATTTGGGAATAATAAGGAACTTTAAGGAAAATTAAAATTAATAAATACATAAGTATCAAAGTCCCTAAGATTGAGCAGTGTCTTGAAATGTGGTTATTAAAATTTGTACTAATTTAGCCTTTTGAAACAAGTGCATGCATCTATATAGTTTATCAGGTGTGTCTCCTGCCCAGTATGCTGATAAATATGGATGTCAGCCATGTAATAGTGGAGCAGTGAGAGAGCCGACCCCCATCCACACTAAGATGAGCACCAAATTTCTATTCTACATTTAATACAGTAAAATTTAACTGATGGTAAAACCAGTCATTTCATCATCAAATTACTAGGTACGTATAGTTTGTGCTTCCATTCTGAGATTATCTGTCAATATTTTCAATACTTACATTGTTTATACTGATTCACACTGTAAATGCCCTTAATCCTGTATTATTGTTACATGAATAAGACTAAATATTGGCCTTATGTAAGCAAAACAAGCTTCCATCTGTGTTTGCAACAGCCATGAACAAAATTATGTCACAATGACCACTCTTTATTAATACAAGTGAATAGTAGAAGCTGAGTACAATGTTAGATTGTTTATGCTCTCACACTATACTACAGAATATGAGTCAGTCATGAGGTGATCTTAGGGTGATATTTGTTTAGATGCTGTATCTATAATACGTTTGTTTTATTAAGACAAACATTTTTCCTTGACACATACAACACTGCACATGTAACATAATATTTGCTTGCATTTATGATTTGACCTTATTAGTATAGTGAGTGAACAAGCCTCCTGTCAAGTGTGTTGAGAAACAAACAGCTCCATTGACATGCTGAAAGACAGCAGAATGGAGGGTTTTTAAGACAGATAAAGACGACATTAATAAAATGGACAATATAATATTTCACTTCAAGAAAGTGTATGCAGTCTAACTAATACTGTTTTGAGCATCAACAAACCCTGGTTCACGGTTGAAGTTAGGTTGCTTTGTAGGAAGAAGTCTGAGGCTGTTAAGAACAGTGTCAATGTGCAGTACAAACGTCTGAACTATGAATTTCAAAAGGCGGTGAAAAAAAACCTAAAGCTTGCTACAAAGACAAATTAGAGCCTAAGCTACAGGGCAAAGATGTCAAGGGTGTCAAGCCTTTCAGACATCACAGAGCACAATACCAAGCACCATAGCCTAGTTTGAACCGCAATGCTTCTTTCCTCGACAGTTTTAATGGATTCTATGGCAGATTTGAAGCTGGTGTAAACCCCAACCCACCCCCCTCTATCTTGTTAATGGGAACCAAACTTTTACTCTCTTACTATCTCTGCCAAATAAACACCGTGGCTACAGGGCCGGTGTGTTACATCTACCCTTGAGCACTGTACTGGTGAACTTACCCTTTCACTCACTACCATTTTTAATTGGTCGCTACAATGCTCCAAGGTTTCATTTGCTCTAAGTATGGGTTGTTATTTGAGTGCCTGAAGGAAAATAGCACTACCCATCTTAATGACTGCAGATGTGTTGGTTAGTAACCATCTCTCCAGTGACCAGCTTGCATTGGGGCAACTAGCCCTGTGGGTGACATATTCAATTCTTCTACACAATAGAATCCACATATGATGAAAATCTCTTTATTGACGTAAATTCAGAGTTTAACGGTATTGTTCTTGTTAAGTGACTCCACACACTGCAATTGTGTTAATATATCACTGAGTCACTGCATCCTGAATGTCTGGCCCAACAGGAAACAAGTTGTTAAAATTGATGTTCATGTCTTACTACCTACTCCGTTAGTGAGTGTGCTCACTGCTTCCATACTTGTTTCACACAGATGTGGCCTTCAGACCAAAATACTGGTACCTATAATTACCCAACATTACGATTGGCTGCTGCATTTACAATTTATTACTTCACGTTTAAAATCAGGAATAATGAGGAAGGCATTGCAGAAACAGCACCTACAAAATATTATGTCCATCAGGCACTTAAATTTGATACATAAGCCACGTTTCCACTGACACGGTAGTTAAAGGTGGAGGTAAAAACATTGCAGTCCATTTATTGGTCAGAAGGAATGGAAGCAACCAGAGTCATCTTGTCGTCTGCACTCTGATGGAGAATTTCCCAGCTGTAATTTTCAGCAGTCATTTGTCTGCCTGCTTGCAGCCTTTTCTCAAATAAGCTTGTTTTCTTGTTGTAATGAACCACCACATAACACCAAACATTCAATGTTGTCCATTGTGTTCTCGTTGTCGTAAGAGTAGCTCAGTGCATATCTGAGTTGCACAAAGACAAATCTCAATCAACTTGGGTGACATGGCAATAAACTATTGAACTTGAACAGTGCATGAGTGAGTCAGTGAGTCAGTCTGGAACTGAGTGAGGGAGTCAATGAGTGATTAGCCAGCAAGCGAGTGAGCAAACAAAAATGACAGATTGTTCTGCCATTCAAGCTCTAAATGGCTGACAGCGATGTTAAGTGAACAATACTTTGCTTTTGTCATCTCAGGGCATTTGTGTACTTACAGTACATGTGTAGGTTTTGAATGCGTGTGTGCATTTGTATGTGAGTGTGTGTGCGTATTTGTGTATCCGGCTGTCAGGGCTGTCCTCCACTCCTAATGGTTTAATGGGCACCCTGTGGTGCCTCTCAAGCCCCCTGGAGTGGGACACACTCAGAGTGTGGGAGAGCACAAAGGCGCAGCCATGTCTCTGGAGAGGAGTGCCTTTGTGACGAGGGGCCACTGCTGTGCTGACTGTTGCTGGCCTCATGGTGATTACCCTCCCCGGGGGGTCTGCATTGTAGGCCCTGAGACCCAGAACTTCACCTTTACATACCCCCCTGCTGCGCCTCAACAGGGGTCCGAAACGCACCCCTGTCGATCACCGCACTTCAGTAGAACAGCCCGCCTACCTCGCAATCCAGCGTACTCCATGACTTTTCCTAATCAAGACTACGTACATGACTGTGCTTCACAATCATGGGGATTTCTGGAGTACATGCATGCAAATATGTCTGACATATAAATAAGCTATAAATAAACACACTGGATATTACTGCAGAAAACAACAATCTGCATACATGTACACAGTCAAATGTAAAAACTTCTACCAGCATTTTTAACCATTTTGTCCTGACAGGCCCTAAAAACAGTCTCTTGACAGTATAAAATTAAAAAAGATAGATGGGTAAACAATTAAATAGATGCAGACATTCATACTCACGCCCACATGCATACAGTAAATACATCTGCAAGCCCATCAAATTTTCTCTCGTTTCATGACCTACTTATAAACAAATGCATATTTTATATGTCGAGCAATTTCATGCACACACAGAAAGCCAAGTACAGTATGCAGATCCAGTCCCACACATTCTGCCCACTGGCTTCTGCCTTCCAACACCATGCATGAGGCTATAATTGTGTGTTGACTGCATTCCTTAATAAAGCAACCCAAGACTTAATATGCCTTTGAGAAGGCTGTAGCCTGGAGCAGAAGAGCGGGCATCCCAGAGGCTGGCTTCAGGTCCAAGGCAACGGAGGCGAGTAGCTTAGTTCCTCTGATTCCACTGATCAGGGTCACACTGCGGGGGCTGGTCCCTGGTGAATAGTTCAACGCCCACCTTTGGATCTTGCTGTCATGGAGACTGCGGTTGACTCCTCACATTTCTTTTCAGTACACTTAAGATACAGTATCTTGAGGTAATGTGTATGTCTGAAGGATGTCTGTGTTGATAATACAACGAAGATGCAATTTACACTATGCGTAGCATGTGACTCGGTTATATTGCTGTATAGATTTAATCTACCTGTCTTTATAGTGGTTCATCCTAATTAATATACTTCCACCTCAAATTACACAAAGCATGTCAGTCATCCTCCTCTTATTAAAGTGCATAGTACGTGAGATTAATTAACACTAAGGTATACAGTGAACATGGGCACCTGTGACTTAAATCCAATAACCTTACATGGAGAAGATTAAAGACTGAGTGACGATGAAAAGGATGACAGACAGGATGAAATGAACGTTGGTCCCTAAGGAATAAACTTGTCTTCATTTACGTGGTTCCTGAAGGGGAAGAAAAGGTTGAATGGGAAAATAACTAAAAGTCCAAGCATCATAATTCTCCTCAGGAATTTTCTACCATCTTAACATTGCTTCAAACCAGTTTAAACCATTCATTGTTTTAAACAGAATCACCACAACACTCTATCTGCACACAGAAGTAATTCACCTCATTATCTAACAACTTGAGGCCAGAGGGTGTATCTGTCTCTCTTATCTGCTTCCCTCTCCCTGTTTCTCTGCTCAGTAATGCTCCTCCAAACTCAAACAAGAATCAGATGCCCAGCTATCGTCAGGACATGTTAAATTTTGCTATTGGTGATTGAGGATGCATCTGTGGTGTCTGGCTGTCCACCACAATCAATAAGCTCTCTGAGCAGCGTCTGGGAACAATGTTAGTGTAAAGGTCTGCTTAATGTGGAAATCAATGGCCAAAGTGTTTCGGGGAAAAATGCTGAAATGGGCAATTTCTTTTTAACTTCTTTTTTCTTTCGTTCATCAGGAAATGGGCTCCCCTGTTTCTGGCCTCTGGATCTGTGGCCATGTGACAACCATCACCTTTTGAAATCAAATCTATAACCTGAGAACAAATGTACTTGCTTTTTTTTTTTTTTGGTTTCATATATCTACTGAAAAGTGCACATTGTTTTGTTCGAGCTTGTTCTTGAACCATGGGTCCAGTTATATTGATCACAGAGTTAGAGCTTGCTGTAAACAACCCCTTAGTTTCCAAGGTGTTTTGGGCACAGCTGTAAAATTTAAGGTCAAAGTCTTTACATGCTCACGATTTGGTGTTGTGGCATATATCCGCACTAGATTTGGAAAGGTTGACTTTTGTAATCTTATGATACGTCCATCTCTCTATCTATCACACTTATTTGTATCTTGGATAAGGGGACAGAAGAAAAAAGCCAGCTAACACCTTCTAGTGATTCCTGGAGGATCCCAAGGAATTCCCAGGCCAGATGGGACATATAATCCCTCCAGCATGTTCTGGGTTTGAACATGCCAAGAATACTGCCACAGGACGACATCCAGAATGCATTGCAGTCAGATGCTCTAACCACCTCAACGTTCAGTGTCAAGGAGTTTAATCTACTTGAAGCATCCTTCCCATGTCCCTGAGGATGAGCCCGCCTATCTTATGAAAGAGACTTATTTTGGTAATTGCATTTTAATCACAACATATGATCATAGGCAGCATGGATCAACTGAGAGCTTTAGACTTCAGCTCCTTCTTCATCACAGCATTCTGATACGACACCTGCATCCTTGTAGACACAAATGGGAACAAGTCCCAGAGACACTAAAACTCCTTTCTTCACCAATCCCAGATGCAAAGTGGACAATCCATAGACCAGATCAGATTTGAAGGTTCGGACTCTCATCACAATCACTTCCTGCAAAAAGTACATCTTGATTATTAGTCAGTTTAAATCAAATTTGGTTTGCCTTTACTGGGCTGGTTTCATATTACTCTCCTCCTCTCCAGCATCTCAGCAGCAGCAGCAGCTCAGTGGCTGTTTATGGCCACTCAGCGTTGGCAGCAACAACAAGAGGGGAGAGCAGCCAGTTGTGACAGAGTCAATGTAGAGTCTATTTCCCAACGACTCTCTCCTTTTCAATTAACTTCTTTCACACTCAGCTGTGATTCAACTCTACAATAAGCATTCAGGCAAATATTCAAAGGCACCTCACCAAGTGATTTTTAAATAAGCGCTTGTTTAATGGCAATATTTAGACAGGGGATTTAGGGTTACATGCTCGCTTGCTGGTGTTCCTGCTCAGCTTCTGTTTGAGCTCCCTGCTACATTCAGGGTTTGTTGTCTACAGCATAATCAGCTTAGATTCTATAATGTCTTTCCAGCAAGCAGAGAGATACAGTTTAGAGCGAAGTGGGCACTTCAGCTGACATACACATCTGTTTCACAAATCAGGATTTATAGAATAGATACACCCAGATATCCTTCTTTTACTGTCTCACCACAAGCATACACAGACATATAGGATTTTGTACTTTGGACATCATGGACAGGAGGACTGACCAGCAGAGTGCAGACCATATTGCTGCAAGAAAATATCCTTTACAGCTTAAATGAGCAGAAATACAAGAAAGGCGACACTCTCTACATATATGTGTGTATGCATATAAATTGTGTGTATGTGTGTGTGTGTAGTAAGAGCAGAGATAGAGCACTAATTCCATGTAATTCCATGCAAGCACAGCTCACAATGTGCACCAGCATATTGGCAAACAAAACACACTTCTGGTGCATTATGTAATTCTGGAGGAGTTCCCACTGTAAAGCCAAACAGCATTTCAGAGGCTGCAAGGTGTGCTGCTGCCTGCAGGAAAACTGCTATGAACTATTTATGACACTTCCATTATAGCCACAGTGTTCCTTCATGCTTTTCCTACTTTTTTAACAGCTGTGCAAACCTGCCATGGTGGGAGAGGTCTGAAGTGATTAAGATCAATTTTTGGCATTGAGTGCGTGCGTCTGTGTGTGTGCATGTGAGTGTGCATGTTAACGTTCTCCATTTAGATTACCCAACACACAGTGTGGAGCTGTACACTGTGAGTCAAGAGAAAGGTTAACATAAGCATGAAAAACGAAAAAAAAGCCCCAAGAAATCAAAGGTTATGTCAGTACCTACTTGCATTTTACTCAATTCAGATTCTCTAAGTTTTGTAGCACTCTACAGCACAGTACCCAGAGTGTACAGTTGTAATTGACACACACCTTTCAAGTTGTGTAAATTGAATTCAGTTGATTCAGGCCGGCCCTTTGTCCTGAGACAATGATTCAAACAGCCTATAATTAGAGGTTTGGAGCATTTGACTGTGTGATAACTACACGCAGGGAGAGAGGAAATGGAATTGTTAGGGCTAATCCGTTGTTAATGGCCTATCACAGGTTTTCCACAGCTTTAATGGCACTCTTTAACCGTGAAGCTGGATAAGAGGAAGGAGGAGAGGGATGGAGAGAGAGTGGGAGAGATGAGGCTGGAGGGAGAAGCAAGACAGAGAGAAGGGAGTCAGTAAGAAATTGACATTCTTGCAAACAGAGAAAACAAGACAGCAGACAGAGAAATGTTTGAAACAATACAGCACTGTCTCACTATATTCTGCCTCCTACAATTCAAGAGTCTGATGTGCATGTAATGGCACATAAAATTTGAGATGAGAAGTTGTTAACAGTCTAAGCACTAAGGGGAAAAAATGAACAATTAGATACAACACAGCCTTCCTAAAGGCTCCTCAATGATGCAACCAATTAGGATTCTGTTCATTAAACATCTGCATAGAGAAGGGCACTGCTACATCCAGTCTACTTTATGTAACCCCCATTGTAGCAGTGCACTGATTTTATTTCATATCAGTGCAACGACTTTGTCCAACATGTGAGGAACAAGGAAAGAGTGCAACAAAACAAAGACAGGCAGCGTGTACAGTAGGTTTGTTATTCTGCGAGGAGCTACTCAATATTTCATGAGGTTGTTGTGCAGAATGTCCAAGTGGGACGAACAGATACGGTCCTTATGGGGGAAACTCTGTTGGTGCTTAACTAACAGCCTTGAAACAAAGCTTTAGCTGTTAGACCAAACACCACAGCCATAAGTCACACTCAGCACTTCAGAGGCAGTATTTATTCAGGAGGGGATTGTTAGCTCATCATGTTAGGCATCCTATTAAACAGACTGTGAGAGGTTAAAATAAGAATTTTAATATCGAGCTATGCAAAGTTCTGAAGACTCTGTTCCCATTTCATGTTGAAAATTCTGTCTCTTGCATTAGTGAAAGCGTCTGAAAAGCCATCTGAGGGTGGATATTATCAAGAATTTGCCAGATCACTTGCTCTGTTAAAAGGGCTTTCTCGCAAAAGAGCTGAGTGTCTAGTTACTATCCCCTGCGTGGCTTTGCAGAAAATATGTAATGAGGTGCATCCAGGTGCAGAGGGGATGCATGGCATTTAGGCCTCCCTGGGGTGCCGAAGCAGATGAATTTCTATTAATGATCACACACAACAGCCTTCTGCTGCCTAATGGCACTGGAGAGATGAGCTGCAGATTGCCACCCCTCTAATTGGTAGCAAAATTGAGCCTTCCCCTCTGTAACTGCAGAATAGTACATCCCTGTCTTAGTGACTAATTGCGAAATTTTGCATATTACTTTCAGGCAAAGTTGGTGTCAGAAAACATGACTTAAGTCCTCAACATCCACCATCAAATCAGGTTATCTCCTCCTATACCGCAGTGTTCCACTAGCCAAGTTATGTGTTCAAAAATATAACTTCCGCTGCACAGGTTAAGGATAAATACTTGTGACACCCATATGGCTGCATACCCACTGCACCATATGTTGTGTGCAGCAGCAAACACAGAGGGGATGAGAAAGGAGGGTAGAAAGGATCAGCTGTGGAAGGGTGCGCTATAGTTCTATGCATTAAGTGTCAAAAACTGTGCGTATCTGCAGCAGACCTGCCTGGGTTATGTAATGGATGAGCCTGGTCTGTGAAGCCGCTGCTGTTATCATTAATTCATGTCACCCAGGACAACATGCACAGGAGCTGAGGAGCCGCCGTGGGAGACACCGAGAAGGAGGCTGATCCTGTGGGAGGATGAGGCGGCACAGAGGATGGAGGGATGGAGGGGAGAGAGGGGGGGATTGGGGGCTTGGGCGTGGTCAGACGGAAAATGTTCCGACGTTCAAAGAGCCAGACAGACACAAAGACACTATTTAAAAATGGTGACAAGGAAGTATCATTGTGAAAGCTATACCTTTAGCCTTTATGGATTAGTCACGCTGTTAAAACCAGCCATGCGACAGAATAACATGACATCATGGGGATGACCTGAAACCTTTTGTTCTTCTCTACTGCAGTGTGCTAAATCTCTAATAACAAGTCTAATATTCTGTGACAAATTGTGGAAGCTCTCTCTGCCTGTATATTGAATGGTTTTGGTGCTGGATGTTTTAGGCAGACTGTTTTTTTTCCAGATGGATTTTTCTGCTTTTTCTACATGCTGGAAGGAACAACCGTTACTAAGTGTAAAAATATTATAAACCAGTGGCATTGTAGCAGTACAGTCCTGTTTTCATTATGTCTTTTACCTATTTCACTCTTGTACAGACTAGATTTTTTTTTTAGAACAAGGTTGTGGTTTACAGTTGAGCATCAATATTCCTCAGCCGCAAACATGCGTAAGTGCATGCTTGGACACATGCAAAATTTAACAGCTAAATATGGAATGCAACCACTTTTCAGTCCACTCTATAGGAGGCATCCAGCATCAGTAATAGTCACCATGTATGGCAGTGAAAATTCAAAGTGTTGTTTTCGGCCTGATTTTATTTCAAGTGCGATGGTTTATATTGAACCTCACACTTGGTGATTTTAAAAAAAGAAGCAGCCCTCTGCAAGTATCCCACCATATTTGCAGCTTTATGGATGGAGATTAACGGCACCGTGGCTGACTTGAAGGCCTTTTCAGTTCCACAGGGGACCTACCAGGGGTTCATGTCAGTGTTGTCCGCTCCTCAGTGACACATCAGAGGGCAGCCGTTCTCTTCTGTCAGTCTGGCCCACAGAGCTGCACAGATAAGCCTTTGGTCGCAGAGTTTTACACTTAGCAGAGGAGGCATAAAATGCTTGACTTCCTTCCAAACAGAATGCTATTCACTTTCTTTCTGTCTCGCTGCTTCGTTCATGTGATTTACAAGCCCAGCCCTGTCACCCATGGCCTTAACCCTAACATAACCTCTGGCAGCACTTAACCCCAACCTCACTGCTCCCAGGAGGACACAACATCATAATTAGACACAGTTAGTCCCACAAATACGACTCCTGCAGGAGCAAATGTGTCATAAACTCTGCCTCGTGTAAAAGTCTAAAGGCAAGAAGTTTATCTTCTTTAGGCTGTGGAGCATGGAAAGAACTTCGTTTAAGTAGCTTCATTTGTTCACACAGTATAAACATTAGGCATTTTCACCAGAAGCAAAGAGAAATTCTCTCCCACAACAGCATCACTAGCTCATTTTTTACTTCAGTCAGATGGCAGGTGGCTAAGCGAGATGGGAAAGTTATTGTCATCAATCAATAGAGAGTAAACAAAAATGCACCACTGCTCCTCAAAGAAATGAGAAAACACAGGTCAGGAAATCAATAGAGCTCCTCCTATTTGGGAGTTTTTAAAAAAAATACAAATAACTGAGTTTGACAAGATGCGTATAATTCATCAAGATACATACTCCTCTCAAATGTCAAGGTCACATCTCGGCTTTGCCTTCGCTTTATTTAAGTTCGACTGTGTGAATTTTAATTGACGCTGAGGTCTTTTGTGAGTTTCGCACAAATGAAGACTTATCTCCGTATTCTAATTTGGATCATCTACCCATTGTTTTATTAACTACACATTAATTATGAACTGATAGTGCAGTCAGATTACAGAACGATCATCATTAGATTAACCATTATTAAAAATGTAATTACAAATTCTGCAGATGCGCTCCCTTATTTTGGCAGAGACTATTTCAGTATTAGTGTCAACCCTCAAAACCAGCTATATCTATTCACCTTTCAAATAATCTAACGAGTCTGAATCTGAAGTTTGCGTCTCTGATCTATTGTGCAGCCAGTATTATCAGAGGCTGTAACAGAGCTCGGATGGAGTGCTAGATAATTATCATCAGTACTGTATGTCTGTTCCTTCCTGTCTTCTCTCCCATATTCAGATTCTAGTTATGTAATCACAGCATGCCGGGTCTGTGGAGGCTGACAGCGTTGGATGTCAGGCTGCAGATATAGATCTCTTTTATAAACCTGAAAGCCTCTGTGAGCTCTCCAGAGCAGTCGACGCCTCCTAAATGAGGTTGGTCATTTAGATCAATCAGGAATACCTCTGAGGGTGCAGGTGTGAAGAGGGTGGGGTTATACATCATATCGTGCACGGGTCAAACACTCATCTGACTTTAACTGTGAATGTGGATATATAACATAATGAGAAGGAAAGGGAACTGGGCCAACGCCAGGCCAGTGGGTCAAAACAACTTCCACTGATGGTGAAAATGAAAGAGAAGAGTGGGAGTGAAAAAGAGCTATCCTGCTTAATTAGATGGTGTGAATGATTTTGAGAGAGAAGATAGAAGTTCAGAGTATTATGTGGGAAAAGGCCTTTTTAAAGTGGTGCAGTCCAATCCTCTGACTGGCTGCAGATGGACTGAGGGTGGCTGGACAGGGGCAGTGTGTTCCCCCAGGGCAAAATGAGTAGTGACATAAGAGAAATAAAGAGAGAAAGTGGATGCAGGAGATGGAGAAACCCTCGTTACATGTAGTAAAACTTACATGTGCTGAATCCACAATGTGCAGGAGAGTGGGGATGCACTGAGCAGTGTGACTCACACATGTATGGACAACTTACTCTAATGTTGCATCTAACTGAAAAGAAAGAAAGAGTTGAGAATCAAGCCATTCACTTTCTGAACCCAGAGGAAACAGGAAGCCAGTTACCCGAGATGATCTGTGTCTGTTTAGTTGTTCTACACTTGACTGTCCACTCTTACCTTGTCTAATCTTGTGATATTCTCTGGGCTTAACCCTGGTCAATCAACTTCTGACGCCCGAGACTCCAGAGTTAATGCCCCCTGTGGCCCAGCTAATCTCACTTTACACAGGTCTTTGCAGTGGGAAAATGCCCTGGGGTCATGTTTCTCTTAACAACTTCATACTTCCTCCGATGGCTCAGTGCACCAGTCCTCCTCCTCCACCACCTCCTCCTTCTTGGCCACATCACATCATCTCACTTTTGTACCAACTTCCTGATTTTGCTCGGCCCCTATTTCCTCTTCGGTGCATTAGACGTCCACCGACAGCCGGCCACAGCCTGTATTAGTGCTCTCACAAAGTGGCTCCAGAGGTTAGCCCTCACAAGTGGAAATGTTCCCTGCAGAGTTACGGCCTATCAGGCTGATCCATTTCACACAGAGGAGTCAATAACCAGCCCCGTGCGATAAGACAACGGCAAGTAAAGGCTCTTTAGGACTAGATAACTTTAGAGCTCTGTGCTGAAGGTTCAAGCAACTAAAGCTCTATTAAAGTGCAGAGACAATAAGAGACAGGACAACTGACTAATACACGACAACATTACTTTGGTTGTTGTTTTCTGGCACCGGGAAACCTCAAACAATTCTGAACTTCTGCTCTAAAAATATTTTATATTTATATATCGTCTATTTGTAGTAATTGCTCAGAAAGATATTAGTGCAGTGAGATGATACGGGGACAGCGGTGCTCGCTGTAACAGTCCCAAGAGACTCACGTCAAAACATGTTCACTCGCATTCTGTCATTGTTATGCGAGCGTTAAAAATTACCAGGCTGCCACAAAAAGAACTTATGCCATTTGTCGTCTGATGACAACAAAAATACTGTGGATATAAATACATCAAGGAGATAGAAGGAATTAATTATGGCCCCTGTGACATGTTACTGATTTTTGTCCCTGGCTCTGTGGATGGCATTTTATGTGCAATGCTGCCATCTGCTGAAACAAGCAAGGAACTGATTTATGTTGAAACAGCTTACAACACAAATCTCTCAGGATGTAAAGAAATACTGTCAACCTATGTGTTTTACTTTCAAGGTATAGACAGAAAAACAACTTAGGCTAAATATATGTTGTTGAATACGAGATGAAGTACGATGTGTCTTATCTCACCTGGTGCATATTTTATTTGCAGAGTAAGACACGGGATCCACGCAGAGTTGACACGTCTCTACTCATATCACACAGCTGTCACATCTCACTAGGATCAAAACAAACAGGAAGACAGGTTTGTCTTTCAACTGTTCCACTAAGGTTGGGTGAAGGCTTTCATGTTGCAGTTAAGTTTCTATTTGAGGGAATGTTAAGTGCCAAGTGAAGTTTGAAATGTTTAATTACGGCTCCTCGCAGACGGGCTTTGAACAGTGTAAGCTATAAATATCATGGGTAAATTTAGTGTCACCTCACGGCACCTTGTCTCCTCTCCTCTCTGTCTCCACCTCCTCTTCTCTCCTTCCCTCTCCATCTCCTCTCCTCTCTTCCAGCCCTTCTAACCTCTAAAGTGTGTGGCACTAACCTCATTTTCCCATGCTCCCCAGTGAGAACTAAACTCCATACTGGATAGCTTTGCTCTGGGATAAGCACAAAGAAAGTAGGGCTCTTTGATGTAGCAAATGCAATCCAGTAAAGGGCAGTGAGACACACCCTACTGGCCACACTGAGGCCGAGGCTATATCCTTCCATCTCTCAGACGTCAAGGCTCCACAGACACATAAAAAGGCAGTCTAATCCACCAGATCCTAAATGGTCGTCTTTTGGGGAGAAACAAAGGAAGGTCAGCGGAGATTCAGACGCAACATTGTTCTTAGACATTTAACAGTTTGCAAGCAGACTAGACTGAGAGTTTGCACCAAGATTAGTCATAGTCTTAGACAGCATCCTCTTTTCTGGCTGGGCTGGGTTTTCAATGGGATGTTGAGGAAAAAGGGGGGGGCAAGAGAGATCAGCTTAACTGTCCTGCCTCTTATCCTCTCTTACTAACCTACATTAAATTAAATGAGCACAGGGCCAGCTCTTGATATGTGTGAAAACCCTGGGAGATTACACAGTGGTAATTAATAGGAGTAGCTGAGATTACAAAATGCTTGTATCTCTGTGTGTGTGTGTGTGTGTGTGTGTGTGTGACTCCCCAGGCTCACAGGAGGTCTTCAACCGGACATACCCCCCACTGACCGTGCCCCCCACTGGGAAACGTCTCGCCAGAGTCTCTATTTGAGAGGTTTCCTGCCATTCTGTGTCTTTGCCCCTTTAGTCAAATTAACACAATGTCACTTTTGTTGATAACCTGATATAAACTGTAGGATTACATCCCGAAGCAAATGCCGCTTGGTCGAGTTGTTTAAGCTTATAAAACATTTTGTTCTGTTTGAAATGAACTGTTAGTAAGTGACATAAAGCTACAGCAGATAAGCTTTTATTATCTCCACCAATCTTCTTCTTTTGCTTTCATCCTCCATTTCAGAACACATGTTGTTAGGGAGCTTTCATCAGACTAGAAGTAAGGTTTATAATTGAAACATGAAGTAAGTGGTGACAGCTCGATATCAAATGTATTAATCCTGACAGAAAATCATTCAGGCTATTATATTATACTGTTACACTAGTATTTCAACACCAATCCTCATCACAAATCCTTTCCAGGTGAGTAAATACAGCATTTATTATACAGTAATTCAAATGGAAACACGCGGGCAGACTTGCACGCACTTGAAAAAGCAATTGCAATAACACAGGAAGCCACATAATGAAGATTACTTAATTCTGTCTGAATCCAGATGTAATGCATGTGCTGACAGATCTCGGGGAAGGAAGGCAGGAGGTGAACAGTGAGACGTCAACACTTTCATGTCGCCCCTTTCTCAATGTGACCCAACATTTCATCAGCTGTGCCCTCAAAACACTGTTTTCACCTCAGATCCACCCTCCACCTCACAGCAAGTCAGTGTATGCCAGGGAGCAGATCAGAGGGTTGAAGAGGAGCTGATGCTGCTGTTACACTGGAGCTCCCTCTAGTGGATGGACTCGGGTCACTGCAAAGAGGCAGGTGTGATGATTAATCCTAGTTTGTTTTGAACATTAAGCAACTGAATGGAGTGTAGAGTCACATGAAGGTACAGCAAATGGTTTTTCTGTTTTCATTTCTCATTTTTAACATGGAAACTATTTAGAATAACAACAGCTTCAGCAGCATCTAGCATTAGTCAGGGATTAAAAACCGGGTTCACAGTTGGGAGCTTGGTGGACAGGAGTCCTCTGTGAGAGTCAATGTCTGCCTAAAGTAACTGTTGTCTATTTTTTGACCAAATTGGACCTATTGGCCATTCGATCCTGGACTTGATGAGAGACACAGATGAAGAGTGAGGAAAAATAAAGTTGGATTGATCATTTGAAAAAGGGAGGTGTGCCTCTCCTCCAACACATGCACTGCTTTTTCTCATGTTTTGAACAATTGTTTTCCACACCGCAGAGCTGTTTGATAGATAACTGGCGCAGCTTTGCTTTTTATAGGAGATAAATCAGATGCTTAGCATCTTAGGAAGCCAAGCCTGACCCTCTCTGCTCATCAGACTCCATCCTTAATTACATAATGGGATGAATTAATTGACTCTATTAATCCAGGTGACCATCTGTTGGCCAGTCTCATCCCAGACAGTGTCCGGTAATAGTGTAAGCCAGTCCTCACCCAACCTTTCCTGCCAAGCATCATGGCCAATCTATTACACTGTAGTAGACCTGTCTTGTCAGAAAGATCTTTAAATCATGGAGTGGACCATTTGACATGCCTTCATTTTTCTCTCCTTTGGCTGATTTGAAGGAAACTGAGGGGGTAAAAGTGTGTTTTGCAAGGGCTTATTTTGACATGGGTGTCAGAAAGAGAGTGGTTGAGTATACATACGTACTCCCCCATATGAATTTCTTATCACAGCTCAGCTGTCACACCGTAAAAGGCAAGGAACAAAGCAGCAGCTTTCTGTCATGTCATTTCTGAGTAGACAAAGCAGTGACTTTTTTTCTAGAAACTCTTTATTTCGCTCTCTCTCTTCCACCTCTCTCTCACTCCAGGGGCCTCAAGCCGATATAAACTTTAATACATAGTGTTCAAATAGATGCAGCTTAGAGCTCTGCACACACACTCAGCAAGCTGGGAACAAAGACCTACCTCCACCCTCTCTCCAGCCTTTCAACTTGAAAATCAGCCACCTTATTACTTACCAACAAAAGCACAATGGATTTAAATAAAGTGTACATTTTTTCCTCTTTTTTTCTGTGAATCTAAATGCCCAAATAATTGAAATGGCACATACATTTCCTCAGCATCTAATGTCCACTGGTGTTGAGTAAAAACAAGATGTGGCCCCCTAATAGCTGTTATTTGAAGAAGCCACTTGCCAAGAACGCTCTTGTGCTCGTCCCTAATGATACCAGTCCACAGAGAAAGGATTAGTGTGGTTTCAGTGTAAATATAACACGCTTCCTGTTTACTCTGAGCAGAAGCCACTTGAGCCTGTCTAGAGGTTTATAATGTCTCAGGGTGGACGCCACACACTTGACACGAAGATGCTGTTTTTTCACTTGAAAGTGTAAATGATTCTCTTCATGAGATACATTTAAATTAAATATAAATCAGTCAAATATAAATTATGGAAAAAAAAATCTCACATCAGAGTCACGCCACTGAATGACCAGAACTACGTGTTTATGAAGTGAAATCTTGCAGCAGTGGCAAACATAATTTTCCATGTTGTCCAGCAGAGGGCGGCACACAGCCTCTTTGAGAGCCACTGTGAGAGAAGCAGGCTCAGCTGGCAGACTCTTCTCAGTTTAAGACAATTGAAAAGCTGCTCATACTGTAATATCTGACTATTTACCTTTGATTTGAAAGGAGCCTGTAAAGACCTTTTCCTCTGTGGACCACATGTCATTGCTGCTCAAAATACCCTTCTTATTTTGTGCTTACAAAGATAATAAGGACAAGGTTATGGAAACCAGTTAAGAAAACTAGTGATTTTGTGGTTTATGTTGTCACTTCTATGGCTCTGCAAGCTCCGGGCAGTGCTGCCTGTGAACGGTATGGCACCAAACACAAACTAGTCTGCATGCACGCCTATGCTGCGAGAGGTTTTTTTTTTTGCACTAAATAAATCCTTTTCTTTTAGGGCCATAATGAGCAGGAGGCGTATAAAACTCTAAAGAGGAGGGAGAATAGAGACGCAATGAGATGAGATGGGAGAAGCGAGGGGAGAGAAGAGAGACTTGATAGTTTGTGCCAGATCTGTGGTACAGGCAGAGGGAAAGAGGGAGCGAGTGCTCCTCTAGTCTTAGCCCTATTTGAAACAGATGCTGTTTTTAACCCAAAACCTTAATGGGGAGCTCTCTGGTCTGGTGCTGGCCTATGATCACGTTCCAGCCTAGCTCCAGTGCCCATCTTTTTTTTTTCTTGTATGGGGAAAAATGCCACAGGAAAAAAAAAACATATATATCTACTCTCCCCCTCCTGTACCAGGGGCAGCTCCTCTGTGAAGCCCTAGATTTATCCAATCAAACCAAGCTCTCTGTGCTCACTTCAAATAGCCACCCCCCTGACTTCAGCCTTGCACTAAAAGGAGCCCTCATCTTTCCTCTGACCACACAGCAATACGACCAAAGAGATGCTTATTATTTTATAGACTGTGATCTCTGACCGCATGTAAAAGCATAACCTAAAAGTGTGGATTTTCAGGTTACACGTGATCCCTTAATAAAACTGCGCCTGGCTTCCTTGGCACTGCATTTCAAATGAGGACATCAGAAACATACAAGGTTATATGAGTACGAGGCAGCTGGTGGCGTCGCCGTCGTGTGCACATGCCCCCGATGCTTTGCATAAAGCTAATGTTTTTATTTAAGCGGCCCACTAAAAACCAATTCAAGATTTATTTTGATTTCATGAACCTTTTAATCTACTTCTTCCTGGTGAGCGCACGAGATCAAAGAGGGAGCCGACCACATCTCATCATGCAAGAAATAACATAATATCTATTCCATTACTGAAAAACATTGCCAAGATTACGACAGATGATTACTCATGTCTATGCTATTTCAAGCAGAGAATTAACTGGTGTTTAGTTTTTGCCCACTGGTGACAAAGTGGAATTTCAATTTTGGAATGCACGCCAGGATGAGGCAATCAAAACAGCTCAACGAAAGTATGAGCACATCATCAAGGCTAATCTTGATAGAGCAGGTAGACCTTGTGCAGTTTATCTTTTGCAACAGGCAATTTTGTGTCTTGTGTTGTTTTTCTTTGTCTGCGTTCATTCGGCATTACATTCTGCTTATTATAATCCAACCAAGTGTTCTTTGTGAGACATGCTTTTGATGCTTTACTTGACATGACAATTACTGACTTTGACCACAGACATTACACTAGTTAATGCACAATATCCATTAATAAGAGCAGAGATTGATTATTTTCTTGCTTTAGACAAAAAAATGTGTTGATCAATATGAAAGAAAATATCACATCCAACATGCACCTCGCACTAATGAAAGCCTTGTGGTTTCACATTACTCACTAGAGAGAGGATAGTGCTGTGGAGAAGACGCCTCAGTCTGGATTAGAGGGTCAGACTATGCAGATCAAAACTGTACACAGGCCTGCAGACTGGTTTACAGCCACACTGAGTTAATATTTGTGATTTACAAGATATCTGCAGGGTCAGAATGAACATGGGGTTGCAGACATGAACTGAGCTGAATTTCAGCCTGACACAGTGTAAAACGCTCTCCACACAGCCCAAGGGCACATACACTCTGATTTATAGCAAACACTGAAGGAAAATGGGACATTGGGGAAATTATACACTTATTCCTTGGCTTGAACATGAAAACACTTCCCATTCAAATAAAGAGTAAACTTTGCTACTATTGTTGTTTTGCAGGCTGTGAAATCTTTTGCTCAGAGTTGTGGAGGAGCTTGAATTCTTCTGGGGCTCCGTTAAAGAAGGTCGTTGCTACGGTGGATTACTTGACTGGAATTGGGAAATAAAAGATCTAAACAGCATCTTACTGTTTAGCCTATTCTTTGTGACAGAAAAAAAAGAGACAGAGACATAGAAGTAGATTGTAGAGGCATTGATGTAAACTTTCATTCTTTATAGTCTCTGAAAGAATTCCTGTGTCATTGTTGTGTGCTGTGTGAGGTTTAAGAGGTATTTTAAGGTCATGCCACTTTTTTTTTCTTGCTTGTCTGCTCGAGTAGAGCTGCACTGTTGCACAAACTGCGTGATTACCTCGCTATAATTAAACGTCACTGCTGATAAATCTGATTCTCCAAATGCTCACTTATCCAACCTGTTTATTTTCACATTTTTTTGTGTGTTCCGCAGACTTTTTTTAATCTATGAAAAAAAAGCGCCGTTCAAGCATTTTGACGCCCCTCTCCCCATAATTTACAATATAATTGACTGTTTTTGCCCATGCATTAGCCTGGGATCACAGGCCCCCGAGGTTCAGACATCTCTTTTCTCAGCGCAGATCAAATGGAGCCAGCTAACCAACACATTGAATTCCCTCGCAAGGAAAATTGGGCTGCATAAATATGGATTTTAATCACTGCCCAGTATTTATCTTTCTTCTCCACTCATCTTTTGATGTTGCCATATTTTCAGGCTAAAATATGAGTAACATCTTAATCAGGCTATGACAGGAAAAGCACTGTATTTCTACTATTTCCTTTAATTGTTGTTTCGCGGGAATAGAGATCTCCATCTTTAATTAGTTACATAAACATAGAGCATCTCGGTTTGGGCTTAACACTGGGGAACTAACTGCTGGAAGGGAAAAAGGAAAACCAAGAATCTACAGCCAAGTGTCTGTGATTGACTTTTCTCATGGACCCAGAGCACAGACAAAGACTCAAAAGGGGGTCCAAGTGGGAAAGGCCTAAAAAATGTGCCCAGCAAGCTCCTTCAGTATTTTCCAGCCGCCTTTTGTGGCCACAGCCACATTTCTTGAATTGTCAGTGACTCTCCGGCACCATCTATACACATCAGTCACAGGGGCTGTCTTATTTATTTTATCTGTTGTTCCCCCTCTTTCTCTTTGTTTTTGTTTCTTTTCTTACTGTCAGGTATTTAAGCAGCCTGCCGGTTTTATAGAGCCCGCTGAATGGTCTTGATGGACCCGAGACTCAATGGACAGCATGTGACCCATCTGACCAAAGCTCTTTTATGTACCGCCTCTCTTTGTTGTTTTGTTTTTGTTTGTCTGTGAGAAAAGAGAGAAAAGACCACTTCATTGGGTAGGAGGTTACCAACTTGCTCTATTAAGGCGCTGGGGATTTCATTAGCCACAGTCAAACAAGGCAATAAATAATAACTTGTGACCTTTGAAGTCTTACAGACGGAGAAGTGGGAAGAGTGATCTTCACTCTGGCGAAGTCTGAATGAAAGCTCTATAGCCTGTTGAAGCTGAGTGAGGGGGCAAACCTGTTATACTTATGGTCTCATCATAATCTCACCCAGGTCATTTTTATCCCTCCGATGATTGCAGGCGGTGGCAGAAAAGCAGTCTCTGGCTTCACTGCGTTGGTCAGTGCGGGAGGGTGGAGCAGTCGAGTAAAACAAGGTTCATTGTGAAGTGTGCGAGAAATGGTGCCTTCACGCTCCAGCACACACGTTTGCTCAGAGGTGATTAACAGCCCCCCGAAGAGGAAATGCTGTATTACTTTAGCTACTGTGTTTCCGCGAGGGGAGTGTTATGCTGAGTAACGTTGTGGACCGAGAAGTTCAACCTGAGACTGAGCTGGGTTTTACTCGAAAGCTACAAAATTGCAGAGTCGCTCCACGTTTGCTTAGCATTAAAAGATGTATTTTGCTGTTTGTTTTAAATCTGCCGAGACAAAGTGTGAGGGCTGTTTAATTAAAGATTAAGAGAGCACGACCCCCCCGTCAGAACGAAATTTCATTGGGTCCTAAATTTGCGTGACCTGGCCAGGATGGGGCTTTTGCTGAGTTGCCCCATACAATGGCCTCTGGGAATTCACTGCCTCTGTGCCCCAACTGAGTCCCCCACACCCACCCCCAAAATCCTTAGGTCCCCTGCAACTTTGCACCACTTCCTGTAATCATCCCCACATGTGGTGGTGGCATTTAGCCTCTTCTACCATGGCACACGTCATTAGGGCCGAGCTTTAAGCTGGTCTACCTTGCTCCAGGCCAAAGGGGAAACTTTCTTTATGGAGGCTGGGGGTGGAGGGGGTGGTGGGAGGTGGGGGTTAATGAAGCACCGACTGAATCATACCACCTAGAGAGGTTTTGACATGCTGAGGTAGCAGCGGCAGCCTACACGTCGGCCGGCGGTGGCTCTCGTCCTGCTCTGGGGCTGGATTCACGTGAAGGGAGTGTCTGTAGGAGTGTTGGGTGGCAAAGGTCAAGCCAGTGAAAGCTGTAAATCCCAGAAGGGGACCGGCCTAAAGGTCAGCCAGTCATGGCGATTAGAGGAGCCATCTACAAGATGCGAGAGAATCGGGGGTGGCACAGAAACATCCCCCATGGACCCCTGCTTTCGAGGACAGACACTATTGTTTTCCAAGAAGCCACTTTGACGACATGCGTGGTTTATATTTTAGGATAATAGCGAGAGCTTCCTTAAAAGAGAAAGGAGCACTTAAGCAAACATATGAATAACGCGTACCAATGTGTGTTCTGTTGACTGAAGGTCCCGAGTGTTTTGATCATTGATGGTGTGTGTTTGCATGTGCATATGTGTCTGTGTATGTGTGCATAGGTAGCTTTTGCATTTAAATGTTATCTAACTCTACATGTTCCTGCAGCTGTATGAGACTTGGGCAGTTCTGTCCTAGTTTGTTTTGTACAGTCCCATTCAGGTGAGTTACTGCCTTAACACTGTATGGTTCTCCTTCACCATCAGCACATAGGTTTTTCAAAACTGTCCCATCTCAGCAAAAAGAGTCTATGGAATAAATGCTTCTTGAGTGGAAGATGTCTAATTCTTTATTAGCAAAAAATGTATAGGAAAAATATGCTCATTAAGTATTTTCATTCTTTTGTGTAATTTAGGTGTTGCATAGAGACACTGGACAAACAGTGCATTTAAAATTTGAAGTTTACTGCTGACGAGCAAACAGAATACTTTGATTAGGACGTTTTTATGTTTGTAAATGTCTTACAGTATGAGCCTGTTGGTACACGGCTTCATACTGCTGTGTATTTTACACTGGTGCATGTAAAGCTGGCCAGTGAGACAGACGCTTGTCTCTCAGCAGCCACTTAAAAACTCATCTCTCTCATTTATGCCGAACTGTATTTCTGGGATTTCTGTGCACTGCAGAGACTCACTGGTGTGGTGCTGCACACAATATCTATCAAACTGAGTTTTAGTTCTCTGCTATTGTCGGCTTATTCCACATCCATCAATGCTCACAAGAGATGGAAGGTCTAGTTATTTTTAGCCTTGTTTTCCTACTTTTTTTTTTTTTTTTGCCATTTTCATGATCAATTTGCTGAACATATTTTGAAACATTTTAAAAAGAAGGATAGTTTGGATTGTGCAAAGCACCATAAATACAATTCTACAGTTTATGAATGAACACAAAAGCAGGACCCACACTTAATCTATCAATAACGCAAATCTAAGCCAAATCCATTTCAACACAGTGCTTCTCACAAAGCAGCTACATTATCTTGATTTGTTGTGATATTTAATGTTCTGTTTTGGGCCCTGGAGACCCATAGCATTACTTTATCAGCTTCCTACTTGACATATCTTAAATTTATAAGAATTGCTTATAAACCTGATTTTGAACATGTTTTGAAAGTCTGCCAGAGAAAATAAAGCACTGCTTCTGTTACTGCTGCTGACACATCCTTTAAGCAGCAGTAGCCCTTCCAATTACAAAATAAGTATATTTGGATTTCTGTTATTTGAGTTTTATATCACTTTCTTCATAGAGGTCTGACAGGGAGTCAGGGTGTAACTGAAAAATCATAGAAGTGACAACACTGTGTGGGATAACACGCTGACTTTTAGGCAAACATGTGTTGTTCATGCATTACTCATACAACATATAGTCTTTATTTATGGAGCACTTTTCTAAACGAACGCTACGAAGCGCTTCACACAAAGCAACAACTTCATAAGGAGCAGATCATAAAGCAATGTGGGATAGTAAGCAAATAAAACAAATGAAACCAGTCAAAATACAATGGAAAAAAGTAAAATTCAGCAAAATTCTCTCTGATAAAAACTATGTTTCAAGTACAAATTATTGAGAAATACTTCCTTCTTTGGTGTAATAACAAAGCTTTATGGCCATATCTGTATTTTGTCACCTTCATTAAATGTGCAAGTCCAGTTCAGGTTTTAAATGAGTCAGAAGAAAAGGGAAAAAAAATCTGGCAGAGAAAATTGAGAATAATAACAATGATAATAATAATAGTAAAGTTTTATGTATAGCACCTTTCATACCAGAAATACAGCTCAAAGTTCTTTACTATCAAATGCAAAAACATAGAAATGTTGTGGTTGCTATTTTTACACGCAGAAAACTCAAGTCAATGTAAGCAAATCACAAATCTTAAATGATGCTCGTGCATCATGTCAGAGATCTGTAGATGTGCAATGTCATGGGGCAGAAATAAGGGGAGAAGTGTCTGATCCATTTTGTGTAATGGCATGGTAGATTTTAACCCAATTATTTTGCATACAAACATTTCCCTGAATGGAACACAAACACTCCGAGGTGCTCGGTCATGAGCTAAGTCTACGCTTTTGTCTGCACAATAGCTTTAAATTCTTCATCCCTTCTCTAGGAAGCCTGCGCTCCTCTTCACACTCGCACCGTGACCTCATTCACCTCCAGACAAGTTAACTACGTCCCCCCTCCGCTCGCCCTTGGTCCAAACTGAGGGAGGATGAGTGGTGCGCCACTTAAAACAAGCCGGCCGAAATAGAGGCGTAGCCATCACCTCCCCACATTCACAAATACCCCCTTAAATGAGGAGAAGTCAAAGAGAGAAATTCTAATCACTTGCCTTCCCCTCCTGTTTTGTAGCGGGAGATAAATAAAGAATAGAATACGATTTGAACTGAGGCCAAAGGCAGGGGAGGCACTCGGAGTATTGTTGGATGATCTCCACTTAGTGGAGGCAGGGGCTGAAAAGAGCGCTGTCTTGTTAGTTAGTGTGTAATGAACAACTTTCACAAGCCAGTTGGTCAATGGGAATCACAATGTTCCATTCTTGTGCTCTTAGAAATTCACATTGAAGATGGCTGGCACGTAACCGACTTTAAACAAATAATGAATGAATTAATACTAGCATCACGATAAACAATTCATTTTTATCTGCTATGTGTGTCTCATATTGGTCACCAGAGACCTGAGCTCCATCTTTCATGTAGCTGGTTAAAAGGAACGAGAGTGGAGGCGTACAGAGGCTAAAAAGGACCGCCTCTGTTTGGTAATCGTTCTCTCTCTATCTTTTCATATGACCAGACCTTTCATTCCCTCCTTTTCAGCACAAAAGAAAAAGAAAAAAGTTTGTCAGTCCCCTGTTCCTTTTGTTGTGTGCTTTCTTCTCCATGCTCTTTCTACTTTTATCCTAATCCCAGCCATGCATGAGCGATCAGTTGTGTCCTGTTGTTTCACCGTTCTGCTAGTTTTCAATCAGTAGGGTTCCTCCTTTGTTCCTTTTCTTTGCCAAACACAGAAAAGGTAAGGAGAGGAACAAGTAATGAAATCTCTTCTGTAGACTTAGGCCTTTGTATCCCTCATCAGGATTTTTAGATATAGCTCTGACTGTAATTAAGGCGGATTGTTGCTGTGATGCTGCTCTCTGCTGCCTTTCCTGTTGCTCTTTGGAGAGTTGGAGGAAGGCTGCATCAAAGCTTATATCTGGAGTCCAGCAATCATGGAAACCGCACTGTTTTGATGTGTGAAGCCAATAAAAGAAGATCAGCGGACATCAGAACTTGTCAAAAACCAGCACCTGACAGGCCAAGTCGTCAAGTCGGTTTTTTGTCTGCGAGGCGCAAACAGGCGATTGAGCATCTGAGAATCTACCTGCAACCAAAAAAACTGAATTATGAACAGGACTCCTGCAGGAAACAGCTCCGGGTTTGTCCTCACGACACCTCGGCGGAAGCTTTGATCCCCCTTTGAAAATGAGGATAATAAAGAACTGAATCAACTGATTTTATCTCCCACTTTTACTTTTCTTTACTGTGCCCAAGTTCAGCTGAGTGAGATTGAGTCTGACTGCCAAAATCACTACATTTACCAGCACACAGGGGAGACGTCCAGATCTGAACATGTGGCCCAGTGTGGAGGCCGCTGCTGTTGTGCTATTGCTGAGGTGATCGTTATTAGCGTGATCACGGCACTATGCTCTCCATATGGGCTCAGTGGGGACAGAGGCTGAGGCCCGTTCAAAGGGACAGTCATTGTTACAGGCTGATCTCTAATCTCTGTGGTTGTCTGTCCTAATTAAAAGTCTTGTGGGTGCGTAGGGTGCCCGGGCCTCTGCTCTGCAGGAAATTATGATCGCAAACGTCTTCCTGTCGAGTCCTGCACTTGGCACTACAAAGTGATGCGGGCCGCCATTACCTGAATGGGCTGGAATCAGAGCAGACAGCCGCATCATCCCAGCTCTTAGTCTATCAGGCCGTGCACAAGTGGCCATTGTTGACGCCAAAAACGGGATTAAGGAGGGTCTTCAAGGGAATTGATTTTCATGTGAGAACAATAGTGGGGCGCAGAACACTGGGGCCTGGGTCTGAATCACACGGCCAAAGAGCTTTATGAAAAGGGGTGCGCCGCGAGCACTGAGATTAAAGCAATCAGGTTCTTTACCCCCACTCTTTTTGGATAACCCTCCTCCTCCTCCCGCCTCCCTCCCTCTGTCCTTGTCCGCCCGGCACAGTAATTTTAGCCCAAATAATGACCGCAGAGGAAAAGCCTGTTCAAAAAGTGTGGAGAGGAGAAAAAAAAGACACAAGTTGTTTACTTTTCCCCCACATTTCCTTTTTCACTTTGGTCTAACAAAGGTTCAAGAGCCATGGACAGGGCGGAGGTATGTGGATCACGACGCAGAACGCTCCTAAGAGCCGGGCCAAAGACTCATCTGTGTGTGTGTGTATAGAGAAAGGCTGTAGGGAGCGGGTATCTGGGCTGGGAGGTGACATGGTTCTTTGGCGGGGACCAGTGTTGGGGTGAACATGACGTGTCACTGAGAGGGGATCAGGGGTTACGGATGAAAGGGACGGCCGCCTTGTCCTCTGTCTTTGGCCGACTGCTTGCAGCTGTGGGCACCATTGTGGACATGCTCATTTGCATACGTTTGGCAGGAGCTCCGGGAGGCAGCACAGGCCAAGAGGAGCGGCCCTGTTTAAAATGGAGGCGAAAGGGCGGGCAAGTAGACACCCAGTGTATGCAGATACATACCCATACATTATCTGCACTACAGTACACACAACAGCAGTGGCCAAGAGAGAAAAAAGGCTTGTTATTCCAGTGTCAACATGTAAATACAAACAGTAGTAAGCGGGAGTGTAAGTTGCATTTCAGTGGGTGATAAGGCCATGTCACCCTGATGTCATAATGACAGAGTGAGCGACTGAAGGAGTGTGCTGTGTGGGGCTCTTGGCTGGCGGTGGAGGGGTGTGTCCTACCCTGACTAGAGACAGGTTTATTGGGCCTGATGAGTGCTAAGCTCCTGTGCCTAGCCACAATGGAGCCTGTGATCTCCCTTTGTGGCTCATTGGGAAGCACTGGTGCGCTCGGCAGCCCCCGCTCTGTCATTAGACAGATTGTGAACAGGCTGCACAAGGCCCAGCCAGGGATGACGGAGCCACCAGCCACTTCATTAGGGGCATTATGAAGAGGACTGAAGCTTTCTTCTCTCTGCCTGTGTCCAGAATTCACAGGTCTGTTTAATCACATAATTCTCCTCAAGTGCCCCAAGGAGGCTGCAGCACAGCAAGGGCCCTTTAGACCCATGACAACTTGGAGAGATTAATTATATTCATCTTTTGGAATATCTGCAGAATAAGAGGGAATTTGATATTGGCTCGCTTTTATTTTTTTTTTTTCCTCTCGTCTTTTTCCAACCAGCTCTTTGATGTCCTCCTGTTATTGTTGGGGGACGTCTGTGCAACCCTCTGCTGCCGGAGCTTTGATATGCTCCAGCAGGGGTTAAGGGTTAGCGTCCAGAGGTCCAGGGCCAGGACGTCCTAACTTCTGTCTTGGAGAGGGCTGACCTCTGGACCCGAGGGTTAGTCATAGAGACTCCAAATTCCGCCTCCCTTTGATGCACGTTCTTTTCACAGCAGTTAATTAGCCAGGGTGGCTAAACGTTTAGCCTGGGCGTGAAAGAGTCTGGGATAGCATGTGTGTCCAAGACATTGCCCGCTTTTTTTGTGTGTCACAAGGTCTTTTGAAACAATGTGGTTCTTGGACAACTTGTTTGCATAGGGTAGTGGGTGAATGCTGCAGTCTATTCACAAGAGCTCATTCACCGGGAAGAGTTTTGAGAAGGCCTTTCTGGTAATGAAGAGAAGTCCTTGACATTTCACACATTTCCTCTAATCAACGATGCCATTTCTGTCTTTTCTCCGTGGCTTTGTTTGTTTGGTGTACGTAACAGGAATCTATCCAAAGTAGTAGTGAAATAGAAGATTTTCTTATCTGGCAGTTGCATCCTGTGAATCATTTCAAGCCACTGCTGCACATCTTCTCCTCATCTTCATAGAGTCTTCAGGGGGACATTAATACACATTTCTGAGGATGTAGCTTTCATCAAGTTTCTAGTGAGTAGTCAGGGTTTCAAGCAGGATCCAATTTGCTCTTCCTTCTATACTAACAGCTGCTATATAAGCAGCCGCGAGCCAGACCGGCCTCATCTGTTACATACTGGATTCATCAGCGCTTAAACATCACTTCTTTACTGCTGCATGACAGGGATAATAATTTCCCTGTGTGTCAGAAGGATAGGACAAATTAAGCCTGTTTGTTCGATTCTAGAGAGGCAGTAAAACTCCCGTTCGCAGCCTGGCCCCCGAGCGCACAGGCCTACAATAACAAGGCTATATATTGTGTCGAGGCTGAGCAGCAATAGACCTGAATGAGAATAAGGCAATACATGTGATGAACACACTTTTCACTGCAGCAACTGTAAGTACAGTAAGTCATTAAGCTCCAGTGACGTATTTAAGTTTTCTTTTCCTACCAAAATCTTCTTTAGCCTAAGGCAACCTTCAATCATTTGCCCACAGAGCAACATCAAATAAAATTTCATTTCATGTTGTTTGTGGGAGGAGGGAGCCAGGTTGGCTCTGGTTGATATTGTAGTGATATTGATCTGCTATTGAGTGCACACTGTGTCCAGACAGTTTCCATCCCCAGGGACCCAAACACTAAATCATTCTCTCATTTTAAACTAACTTGTATGTCTGCAGAGCTGCAGCTCCCAGGGTAGACAAACTTTAAAGTAAAATGCTCTCATTCTTGCCGTCTGACTCCTTCTCTCTTGTTCTGTCTTCAGCTTTGCATCCGTCTCTTACACTATCGCACCTTATATTGATTCAAACGCAGCGTCTGCCACCGCAAACTATGATCTTGAAGACGTGTTCCCAAACAAGAACCTTTTGTCTTAACAAGCATGAAAGGATTTTAGGAGATTTACGCTCTGCCTGTGATTTAAACATCAAGGCTTAACCTATTTCTTTATGAATAAGGAGTTGCTGGGGACGGGGCTGCTCTCACCGTATAACTTGATGATTCACTCGTTTGTGGATGCGAGGAGAGAAATAGCTCGAACCATTTTGTTTCTTGAACATGCATCATATGTATGAGAGGGTGCTGTGGTCGGGCTTGTAAGAGGCGAAGTTCAATCTTCAAAGACAATGTTCTTCCATTATGGGAAGAGGGGCATTTTCTGAGCTTTCAATCACACATTAACAAATAGAATAAAGCTTTATTATACACCATGAATCACAGGCTGAGACCATCATTGAACGAATTCATAAGGAATGTGAAGATTATTGTCAATGAAATGTCACAAATCCCATTGTATTATTTTGTACATGGCTATTTTCTGAACTGCTGCTCTGTTATCATGTATGAAGTCATCAAATTATGAATCATTCTGTATGAGGCTCATAATGAACTATTGAATCAAACAAGTCTCATTCTCTAAACTATTTTCTCAAGTGGGTACATCTGTCTGATCCGATGATTGCTGGAGCGTATAGTCCCTCCATATGTGCCGCTTTTTTGTTTGTGTGTATGTGCCGGCGTATGCAGTTTGCTTGGTAGTCAGGACAGGTTTCAGAGTGCTCGGCGCCGTTCTCCAGCTCAGCCACCTGCAGCTGGGGATCGATCAGCTCTCTGAAACCCAAACCAACCCCTCCACCACCACTAACTGGCCCCCACCTCCAGAATCCCATCCCATCCCTGTCCGTATCAAGCAGACCAACAGGGGGCTGCCTGTTTCTTCTTCGTCTCTCTGGTGCGAGTGAAGTTCACATCCGAACGATGTCATGGCTGCTCGGAGGACATGAAAACCAACAGAAGTTAAGACATGAAACTCACAAACCAGAAACAACTGTCACAACAAGGCTGCGGCATGTACAGATGCAATGTGTCACGTAGAACCATATGTGAAATAGTAAAATTGTGACACTATCAGGCATATTTTATATTAAATTATTAAATCATTGTCATTTTGTTTGCTATCATTTATCACCAAGAAATTAGTGTTTCAAATGACAATTTATTGTACTGCACTGCATTTCTTATGCAATTTTCTATTTTTTATTGTGCATTCACCAGAAGCCGTTTTAATAAATTGCTAATTAATCATTTAATAGATGTTTATCACTTAATGTGGTTGTGAGCAGATTATACTGTTTATTCATGTATTCATCAACAACTATATCTCCTTCTGTGAGTGAGCGCAGGCATGGGATGAGATGATGAGTGACAGCAGCAAAACACAGTGGGAATAATGCAAAATGTGTCCTCAAGGGAGACAAATACTGCACATTAATACACTTGAAACGGTCTATTATCTATTGCCCAAACAAAATGATACGAAATAAAATTGAATTAAAAAACATGTGCATACTTATATACACAAACATGTATATTAAGACTCACACAGTGACACACAAACACATCACTCACAGAGTATCAACAGAGCACAAGTTAACTCTGCCCATCCTTGTTTATTCCAAACACGGAAACTCAGAAGGAGATTTGGAAGGCTGCTAACTCAAATCCCTCTTATTTTAGAACTCCTACACCCCGTCAGTCTCGTCGTGGCGCATGGGCTTTGACAAGAACAAACTGGTCCTGCCGGAGAAGTGGAGGTTGTGCCAGACCCTTTAAAGGTACTCCCCGCTGCCGATCCAGAGGAGAGAAGTTTTCTATTATCAAGGTCTCTCCCTTAATGATGAAAGTAAACAACATGAACAAGAGTGTTTAATATTTCATGGCCCACCCACAGGTGTAGCGGTGTGCGGGGAATAACACATACATCCACACATACCAGTGCAGGTCTGATTAAGACGAGGGTAGTGTCCCTGCTGCAACTGGCTACATCTCCTGTGTGTGTGTGTCTGTGTGTGTGTACAGTAGGGTCTTGAACATATTTGCTGCCTCAGTCCTTTTTTTTTTTCTCCTCTCCGCTCTCCCTCTCTCCTCCGCCCTCTCTCTGTGGTGATATATGGAACATATGGGAAATTATTGTGGGGTTATAAAGGGCTGTTGACTTCAGCAGACATGCAATAAATTAAGCTGTTTGTGCAGGGGAGGAAAAACATGAGCTCTTTAGGAACACTTAGTGCAGATTTCCTGTACAGGCTCAACTCTCCTTTTCTTTCTCTCTTTCTCCTTCTTTTCCTTTCTAACTCCTCCTCTTACCCTCCAGCCCATTCCCTCCGTCTCTTCCTGACTCCCTCTCACCGTTGTAACACAGGCCACAGCACAATCTCATTCTGTTCTCCTAGTTGGTGGTAACACAGTGGGATATATCCACACAAATTACACACATAAAACTCGTAAAGCCTGGAAAATATTTTAATAGTTTCCGCACCCCCTTAGCGGCAACAAGCTGCATGTGCAGAGCTGGTGAGCACCACCAACATTATTGGTGCAATTAAATGTGAAACACAAGAGAGGAACGTGGGGGAGTGGGAGCCCAAAATGGCTGTAAACAAGGAAAATGACACTTGACAAGTTGTAATTTATGGACGTTGTTTCAAAGGCAAGAGAACTCACCGTTTCTACACTGGCAGAGGAGGAAGAATAAGGCACAATGATCCAGGCATTAGAGGAACTATGCACAGAATGTTAGTGCATCAAAGCCACACAGAGACAAAAAAAGAGAAAGAGAAAGCTATGACTTCAAAGTCGAAGCATGATGAGCAATGCACAGAGAGAGAGAGAGAGAGAGAGAGAGAGAGAGAGAGAGAGGAACCAAGAGAGAGACAGGAAGTGTGTGTGCCTGTGTGTGTATGTGTGTGTGTGCCAGAGAGAGAGAGAGAGAGGGAAAGCTTTGCAGGATGATAGTACCCAAAGCAAGCACGAGATCGGGGGGTGAGGTGGGGGGAGGCCCCTGGA
This sequence comes from Centropyge bicolor, assembly GCA_037975185.1. Classification (NCBI taxonomy): domain Eukaryota; kingdom Metazoa; phylum Chordata; class Actinopteri; family Pomacanthidae; genus Centropyge; species Centropyge bicolor. The sequence continues at coordinate 9,269,383 of JBBMOC010000002.1, forward strand.
TACAAGCGTACTCTCCTCATCTCAAAGAATGCTAAATTACACACACACACACACACACACACACACACACACACACACACACACACACACAGGCTGTCTGTCTGGGGAGGAGACGCCATTAAACAGAATAGAATAGGACTTGAGCTCTCATACCCCAAACCCATCTAGAAACAAATCAGCGTCACCATTTACGTGTTTACTCTTTTTCCAAAATGAGGACAAAACTGAACCAAAACAGTCCCCGAAAATAAGCATGCTAAGAAAACCGGAGACGCTGTCAAGCCTGATGAAAGCCGCCAATGTCTCCTCTAGCAACAGCAGCCGAGGCCAGCTGTTTACTGTGATACTCGCACTTTGTTTTCTGACTGCTTAACTAACTCGCCGTACAGCGTACCTGTGTAATTTTATATCATCACGCTGTCAACACAGTGATTCGAAATGGTCTGTTTAATTTGTTTGTTGTCTCAACGGTGTTACAAGAAAGTGACACGTTCCTCAAAAGTGTTGCATCTGAACCAATTTGCGCCACGCTTAAACTTTTCACAACACAAAAATGCTCCTTAAAACTTGTCTTTAAGGCATTTTTAATTTTCGCTCACTCCATTATGACTGAGGGCCTTTTTCCACACAGCCACTGACCCCATTATTTAACAGCCCTCTACTTTCTTATCTGCTTTTCAAGAATTACATTTAAAGCCAAACGAATAAAAGGATCTAATGCGCGAGGAGCACGGCATACGCTTCCTCTTCAAAGTTGTTGGACCTGCTAAAGGCACTGAACAGTGGAAATTGTTTAATTTGAGCAAACTGCACTCACTTTACTCGAAAGTGCTGCTTCTTTCAATTGTCACCCATCTGTTTGCACTAAATTCTGCTGTGGCTTTAAGGAAGCAATGAAGATTAACCAGCAGATATAGAGGCCCCTTTGCCACATAAATATACAAGTTAAATTCTCAGTGTAGATATCCAGCAATTTGCAAATTGACAAGATGCTTGTCTGATGCACCAAGCACCTCCAATTGCAACTCATTAACTCAGTCAGGGGGAAGCGTTCTAGCAGAGAGAAACTATTAAAATACTTCTATTAACTGGAAGAATAAATATCCCGGCTGCAGCCCAAAGTGTCTTCATTTGGGCTCAAATGTGAGATATGCCGTTGCTATAGTAATATGGCAATGGCTGTAGCCCTCCTCCCAGCTGTTGGTGGGTTTTGTGTGTGTGAGAGAGAGGGAGAAAGAAAGAGAGAGAGCGACTGTGTGACTGTGTGTTTGTGTGCGTGCACGCATGCATTGATGCTGCCTCCGTGCTGTGTTCCCCCTTTCAGACTTCAGAATAGTGTCTCTACTAATCCGTGAAAGTTGCGGCGCTCTGAACCAGTGGCCAAGCCTTTTCCCACTGAACCAAGGCCCAGGGTCTGCGCTCTGCTTTACACTTGATTGGTCCCTCCCGTGGCAGGACTCCCCTCCCTGCTGGGCGTGGGCCCGTCCCCCTCGCTGGGCTGCTCAGCGCTGCCTAATCGCCTTCTCCCCACCATAATTACCAGCGCTGAGCCCAGGACTCACCAACACACCATTAAAGTCTGGCCAGCCAGTCCTCACCAACCCTCACACATCCAGCACTTAGCACAGGCCCAGAGACAGGCCTAAAACCAGGCCCAGCTCCACCAACAGAGCACCTGTTCATGCCTGGGATGCCCCGCAGCACTGTGGACTTGGCTGGTGCTGCTGCTGGGTAGGAAAAAAGAGAGGGGGTTGGCAGCTGTGCTGTTGTCCTCCTCCCCCTGCAGTGGAGGTGATGTGTTTATTTGGGCTGGGATGCTGCAGTGAGAAGCTGTGAGAGGTAACTATCTCCTTGTTGTGCTGTACAGAGTACCAGAGAATCCACCCTGCAGAGACAGAGCCCTTTGATATGTGACCACTTCAAACCCACACATACAATGGAAGCAGTCAGTTGTGGAAATAGCCCAAGTTGATGTTGTGTGGGCAAGGTGAGACAAATTTGCTGCGCTCAGAACCGACCCTGTACTTTTGTTTTTCCACCCCTATATATATATGTTTTTTCAGCAAAAAGCAAATACACAACATATTGTACATTCTGAACACCGACAATCCTGCAATGTGTGTAAAATCAGAAATAGAAATACGCCCAACTTCAATTTTGTTTGCCCACAAGGTTTTTTAAATTTCAGACTATTGCACCATTGCTGAGAGCATATGGGACAGGCCAGGTGAAACGCAGTGACCTGGCAAACAGTCCAAAGACTGATGAGAGTCGGGTACACGTCAGAAGGCACTGGGTGTGCTGGCACAAACAGTACCCAGAATGTGGATCAGACAGACACCCAGCACTCGTTAGCTTATTACTCTCTTATTAGGAACATTTTTGCCTTGCATGGATTGGCAGAGTCCCGCTAGCCACCCTCTTCACATGGCCCAGGCTCTGTCAGAGCTGATCAAAAGACATTTCTTCACATCTCCAGACGCCAGGGAAAAAAGGAGAAGAAAAGAGGGAGAGAAGAAAAGAGCCAGAAGGGGGCATACTGCTCTCTCTTTACTCTGGTCTTTTGGTGAATGAGGACTTTTCACAATGCCCTCTCCTTTTTCTTTATTTTTTCATTCTTCCATTGGCAAAAAAAAAAAAAAGAAAGAAAAAAAAAGAAAGAAAAAACAGTATTTCCCATCGCGTTTCGCCAAATTGTTTTTGCCATATCAAAAACAATTGTCCTCAGGTGAAGAATGCGCCTGCAGAATTACAACCATTCCAGGGGGAGAAAGAGGTCTTCACAAATCTGACTGGCTTCCAGGCAGCCAAGACCCCCTCGAAGTGGTAATGAAAAGTGTAACTTTAGCCTCCCAGCTGTACGTCTCAATCCATAATCCTTCCCCAAAAACCTCACCGTAGAGCCGCCTACCACTCCCATGGCGTTCCCAGCCTGTGCCGGGCTGGGCCTGCACTGATTTATGTGGCAGTCCCGTGTCATACTCTCAACCTGAAAAGGATTTGCTCTCTTATATTTACCAGGGTGGTCAGGGCAGCTCTCTGGAAACACAGAAAGCCCAGTCTCCGGGCCTCACTCCCACACAGTCTTCCTGCCCCTCTGTGCCAATAACGTGGACATTTTGGACGTTACCAGAATCAGACGAGGCTGCAGTGTTTCTATAGTGGTGTGTTTCAGCAGTGCAGAGGTGAGTGTCTGTGTGGGCGTGTGTGTGAGTTTGTGTGTGTGTGTGTGTGCGCAGAGCTGTCTGCGACAACGTACAGTAGCAGTACCTGGTGCGTACGAGCGTGTCATGGCGTTCAGGATTGGTGGCTCGGCCTGTGAAGCGACAGTGCGCCCATAAACCTCTGAAATGAAGACACGGTTAACACTTGACATGTTTTAGTTGTTAAATCAGACTTTATTTGCTTGATTGCTGCGTGTTTTCATAAACATACAGCGATTTGGAGAAGATGTCGTGCATGAAATTGACCATCTCCGCCATATGTAAGTGTGGCCAATTCTATTTCAGGCTGAGAAAAGTGTTGGAGCAAAAGCAGCCCAAGTCGACTATTACTGTGAAACACTGGATTAAAAATGCATTGATTTCCAGTGAATTATTCTTTCAAAGTTGAAGAGGAAGACGCTAATTGGTAGAACTATAACTAATTGATGACGTGTGTGTGTATTACAGATTTTCAAAGAGCTGAAAGACGTAAGAGAGAGCAGGTCTGTCCATCACAGTGTCTCTCTCTGTGGTGCAGCTGACTGGGTTTTAAAGTACAGATTGTGCTACTCACCCATGCAGCGTGACTAAGGATCCTGTAAGAGTTGAGAGCTGAACACATGTTGGTAGGTGAGCTGTTGTGGATGGCGGTGGTCCACTCTGCCACTGTGCATCCACTGCAGTCAAGTAAACAAACCAAGGTGACCTCTGGACAGCTGGGTATATACTACATCCTGTGGTTGGTTGTCTACGTAGTGTGGCGGTGGGAGCAGCGGGTGGTTGACGCAGACTCTAAGGAAGGGATCAGCTCATCCTATTTTGTGTGTGTGTGTGTGTGTGCGCGCGTGCACAAATGTGTCTTGTATGCATGTGCATTTGTTTGACAGCCATGTGGTTGATGCTAAACGCTCTCTGGTACGTTTGAGCAGGAAATGAAAACGTTACTGCTCTGAACCAGCACAACACATGTCCGATACAAGTCCCATTTTCCACCATGTGTCGTGGCTAAAGGCACAAATTAAGAGATCTTTCTGCTGCAAACGATCTTGAAATTGATGTTACCAGAATTTCAAGTGAACGTGGCATGACCTGGGAAATACATTTGGACGAATGCAAATGCAGACAAAATGGCCGCTGTTGCTAAGCTAACAGGGGAGGAAGAAGATGGAGCTGATACTCTTTGAATGCTGTTTGAAAGCAGCACGCTCATTTCTCAATGCTAAAGCGCACGTCACGCAAAATCATAGCATTTTTCATTTTGTCCTGTTTGTTTCAGCAGCTACATCCTCAGTTTCCCTCTACGAGCACATTTTGTTCCATAAATCCTGTACGTGCTGTTTTATACAAGGGATTCACTCTCTCAAAGGTTTCCTGACATAACCGCTTCAGACTGACTTTTAAATCGTGGGATTTCATTTTCTTTACCCGAGATTGTTTGCGATTTACACTATTTAGAGGAAAACTATGTAAATAAAATAACAGCGCACACCTCAACAGATGTCAGTGTAAGAATGAGTGACTACGAGAAATATTTTTCAGCCAGAATTGTGAGTTAGGAGATGAGTAAAATGTGACAGCTCCATATGAAAGTCTGTTTGAGTCTTTGCAGTTGAAAGCCTTCATAGTATGACACAAGGAAAAGTCTTCAGATTTTTTATCCTTTTTTTTTCTCCCTATGCGTTAACTTTGGGAAGTCATGTGAGAGATAGATAAGACTGAAGTTTCTCTCCCAGTATACTTTCCCACTGATCTCAGATTTTAAAGGGAAGATTATGGAGGTGAATATATTTTGAGGGGTTTCACAGTATGCTCCATAATGTTTAAAGTTTTCTCCAACAGTTTCTTCTGACAGAAAGAAAGAAGAAAAGAAAAAGCTTTAAAATGTAATGGAAATTAAAATGAGTATTTTATATGTTTAAACTACAACTTTGTATCAATTTTGCCGCCTGTAAAATAATATTGCAGAGTGACATTACAAAAGTTAACTTTAACAAAATGACTGATATAACACAATTTTCTCAAATAAACAAATACTTATTGTTCATACTTTCAACATAGTTGACCTAGTGATTTAAACACAACACAAAAGATTGTTAAGATTTGAAAGAGACTGAAAGATTTGTGTTGTGGGGATGTGTAAGTGTCCTGATCAGTAGGAGGGACTGTGCTGACAGTTCAATGTCCTCACTACAAGAACGTACACAAAACAGATGGTGGCCTTTCATTCTGCAAACTGAGAGAAGTTTCACATTTCAATCTAACAGAAACATCTGATTTGCCTCACAGTTTTTGATCAAAAACTCTGATTCTTATTTATCATTGCATATTATTAGATTATGATGAGAGCCTTTCCCATTCCAGACAATGTCCCTTGAAGAAGTAAAGAGACTTGAAATAAAAGAATCTTCTGCCAGTCAGATACCACCTTGAAAGAGAGAGCTAATGAATTTCATTGTCTTTTGATGCTGCGCGTGAAGTTTCACAAATGTAGAAACAATTAAAAAGAATTACAAAGAAACGTACAAACAGATGGCTTCTTCAACAAACAGCTAAACGAACACAAAGTGTGCATAATCACTGTTCTTTCAGATACCATTTGTCTGACATAAGCTGGAAAACTTTAACAATACTCACATAACTTTCTTTTCTCCATCTGCTGGAATTAGGATAAAAACTATAATGTTCATTTGCAACTTTTTCTCTTTAGTAAAAAGCATTTTGGTTAAAAACAAGTTCATGCTCACTTTACGAAATTTTATGTTACAAAATTGAGTTTTTTAATTTCAAGACACTATACTTGTAAGTGAGATTGTACAATTTTATTCAAATTTAACAAAAGTTTTTAAAATCAATTTTATTTCAGTAATGAATGTTGTCACTTACTCTTATCAATATGATAATTATATATTTTTAATGTATTTTTTAAATGAGAAAAAAAGGAAATATCTTACTTTTTATAATCGCTTTTACTTTGAAACAGTCTTGTATTTTTCAGCTGTAACTCTAAATATATTAAATATATTTTTGAAGCTTATTTTTGACAAAAACTAAAATTAAATCAAATCAAAACCTCATACTTTACAACCTTTTTGAATTACGGTAACAATATTAAATTAATTATTATGTGTCCTACTTTAGTTGCACATATATTATAAAATCCACAGTTATGTTATTTGGAAAATTCAGAGATCAACACTGAACAACATTTGACCATCCATTTAAATAAGCTGTAGTCTTTTATTTAATGGTTTTGTTATTTAAGAAATACAGTACATTTTAGAGTTTCAAAATAAATATTTGTACACTATCTGTCCCTCTGGGAAAGGAAGCGACAAAATGTATTAGTTTTGTTTCGCAGTCGATGTTCTGTAGGGGTTTTTTACCAATGAGATTGCATAGAAAACAGAGATGCTGTTGCTGTTGCTGATGATGATGATGATGATGATGATGATGATAATGACTGAGTGTACTGTGAACAGAGTATACATTCAAAGAAGTGGGAGGCTTGCTTATATCACAGAGGCCCCATTTCATTTCGTCGAGTTAAATTGATTCACCTTAAGGTTCTGGTCACATATTTCTCTAAATGTACCTTAAATGAGCCTGACCATAATTCTAGTGTACAAAAGGGAGGTGTCAGAGTCACACCACTGACGAGAAATCAATAGGGAGTAGGTTTTTGTGGACGTTCTTCAAAGGCGCTCCAATTTCACACCGTCAAATTAAAGCACCCTTAATATTTTAGTTCCAAGCGTGTTATTCCTGCTGTTTGGTCTTCAGGCTTTTTTCTTTCATATAAATGTAATTTAGGCCGTCTGAGATATTTTGGAGTTAAATTAATCAAACTGATATATATTTTGTTAAGTAAATAAAAAATTTAACTTTTTCGAGATCATTAGAAATTTAAATACTGTACATCATTGTAACCTACATTTTTTTCTTGAATATTGACGGATTGACACTTCCCCCCGTCTCTGCTTTTCTGCATCTTACAACGTTCCTGTTCAAATTTGTCATATCTGGGCTACACTTGAGTCATTTTTTGTTACCCATCAGTTCTCTATTTTGACTGCTGATGTATATTTTGGTTATCTGTGGCGTTACCTGTCCTACCATCATGACACATCACGACACTTGTCTGAGCCGAGCGCTGCCATGCGTCACTTTTTGTTCTGAGAATATCTGCTGCATGTCACTCAATATTTGACAAAGATGACATACATGATATGTGACCTGTGCACATGTAAACTGATGTTTATTTGAAGGACACTGACATGCAAGTTTTGAAAGAACAAGTGCAACTGACAAATAAGGAGCTTTAGTAACCTTTGCTTCTGTTTGTAGAAAAACGTAAGTTCAGCTAGCATCGACGCGTCCACGATGAAATTGAGCCTACGTGTAAAATCAGGGGAGAATATTTAACAAAGTGTTCAAATGTTGGCGAAATTGAGAAATAACAGACATCACTTGTGTTTTCAGAATTTCGATTTGAGTTGGACTTTCAAGCTTCCTTTCAGTAAAAATGGGTCAGCATTATATAACCAGGAAGTTGACTGCCAACGTCCTGCAGCTTGTTTATGGTGACATCTCATTGCTTGGTCGGCGGGGTCCTACCAGTGTGCGTCTTTATTAGTTTCTATGCACTGCTGGCGTGGGCACCCCAGCAGCACTGACAGCCCTTATCCCTCCTCTGTGTCCCACCTCATGCTAAGCCCTGGATTTGAAGGACAGGCGGCTCAGGACAGAACAAGTGCGCCAAAGCAGAACGTAAGCAAAGCTTTAGAGCATGAGGCCACATTCTAGTGTATCTTTCTTGGACAACAAGTACAACACACTTACTGCATGAAAAAAAGACACGACACAGTCAAAGCTTCATCTGCCATACGGACGGGTTTAGCCAAAAAAAAAAAAAAGTTAAAGGGCAAAACAGTAGCGAGGAGTCTTTGGACAAACAACACTGGATCCAAATCGGTGCAAGTTCACAAGATTTTGTTAACTTCCGAAAAGAACAGATATTATAAAAGATTCACACATAGCGAAACAGACCGTTGTCTTAACCTTTCAATCTGTGGGCTGAATTCTTTATTCCAAAAGGAAAAGTTTCCTCCTGAAGAGCACCAGGAGGTGCTGTAAAGCAGATAGCCTTTGATAGCGCAACACCAGCAAAGAACAAACATGGCTGATGAGGAGGGGCCGACAGCAACATATACCGCCTCGGAGAGCTAATGCAACATTAACGTTGGAGGGGCTTTACACGCCTGGAGCATCAATATATATATAAAAAAATCCCTCCTGCTTGGCCTCCTACCTGGAGCTCAGACAGGAGACGCACCCTGCTATGACCTCAGCTGAAAAATTCAAAGTCATGTCGAAAAACTGCAGCGCTGTTGTTAGCACGGTAGCTAAGAAGCATCCAGCAATGCTATGTATCCCACAATGCAATGTGCCGTAATCATTGTAGATGACACCGGTCACCTGAGACATTGAATTTACAGCATGTCACAACTTTTGCACATCCTTTTTTTCAGTTTAAATGTCAGCTGGTTACCTGTATTTGTATTTTTAAAGCATTTTGAACTCAATTATCTTAAGCGAGATTGTCAATATCTGCCAATATTATCACTAGACACTAGATATGCAGTGGCTAGATCAGAGAAAGGATGGATTTTGCTGCAGAAGAGTGCATTGACAGACAGCAGTAAAACAGTGTTGAAGCCTTGTTTCATTGAGTTCCAGCAGAAAGTGATAAACTAAAAGACGAAGTGAGGCGACCTGGTCCTCCCTCATCCTCATCTTAAGTGCTAAACCTCACCCTGACTTTGTAACGCTGAGGCTTGTGAGTCACAACTGTGAAGATATAATGTTATTTAAACCCAATCTGTCACCAAATGGAGCGAAAAAAAAAAAGCTTGCCAAGTGCACAACTAACATCACCACTTATGAGACACACAAATTCACAAACACACACACACAGACACACACACACCTCCCTATCTCTATGTCATTACACCAGCACAATCGCCAATTAATAAAAAGTGAATTCATGGAGTTGTCATTAACACAATCGCTATCAAAGGTCAGGGTAGACATTAAGGAGTAAGTGACAGAAGTATCAACACTATCATGTGACTTATTATGACACAATTATGTGAAATAATTAGTTCCAATAACTGCCAGGTCATTTCAGATGGTAATGAGAAAAAAAAATCTGAAAATATTTTCTTGATGTGAGAACATACAGTAATGAATAATTTCTCTGCGACGAACATCGTGGCATCCCTCCTGGGTCTCAGTTGTTGCCTCAGTGCGTGACCCATTTTGCCTTTTAAACAAACCAGAAACGTCGCTAATTTTGACAGCTCGATTCGCGAGTACCCAACCCTTAACAAGTCTGCCACCTTCTGCAGCAAAACTGGTGACAGACAAGGAAAGCTTGCATGTTGGTGCCCTGATGGTGCCCAGGTGGTGCTCATGGTTCTGAAAAATGCATACTGCCACATGCTCATAATGGATGGATGAGTGGATGTTGTCATGTTCAGGCCAGAAAAGTTAGTTTTGTCTACTGTTTCTGACTTAAATATGTACATATGGACAGTGGTAGAAGACGTATTCAGATCCTTTACTTAAGTAAAAGTTGCAGTACAACACTGTCTCAATATTTTGTGACAGCTAAAAGTCGTGCTTTAAGTCTACTTAAGTAAAAGTAAGTATGAGTGTTAGCGTCAGTCTTATAGTTCCATATCGTATATGAAATCCATTTTAACGTTATAGTTGAACAAGGTTAAAACTAGAGCTGCAACAATTAGATAATTAATTGATTTGATCAACAACAACAAAAATTGGCAACAATTCTGATATTTGATTAATCTTGTCAGACAACTTTCTAGCAAAAGGCCACTTTCAGATTCCTGGATTTCTTCCTTGTTTTTTCTTTTTTTAAATCAGATATGAAAGTAAATGAAAGATTTTTTTTGTTTTGGGCTGTTGGTTGGATAAAACGAGTAATTTACAGGCATCACTTCTGAGTTCTGAGAAGTTGTGACGGGCGTTTGCACTACTTTTTGACTTTTTCATTGACTAAGCCATTAATTGATTGATTATTATTTTAAGTGATAAAAATGAGAAAACAATCAGGAGATTAATCAATAATGAATAGAGTTGTATCCCTACTTTTATCTTTAACAATGGATCTTTTTCTCATCATACGGTTATCTGAAAAGAAACTAGCAGCCGTAGCTGTCAAATAAATGTAGTTAAGCAAAAAGTAGAATATTTTCCTGAGATGTAGTGCAGAAGAAATATTAAATAAAACCATAATACTCAAGTTAAGTGTCACAAAATTATACTTAAGTTCTGCACTATCATTGTGAAGATGTCCATTTCGAAATAGTGTAAGTAAGCCATCACAATACCAGATATTTGTTTTATAAATTTAGTGCATTATCATAAATTTAACTGCTGATAAATTTCACATCATGTTGTGCTTTGAATCATAGTTTTTAAGCAAAGCCATGCAATGAAGAAGTTCACAGATTAACCCAAGCCAAACATCTAATATAATGCAACACGCTGGATGCCTTTTTTTCTAAATTACATACCTCTGGTTCATTATTCTATAATACATGTTTGCTGACGGTGAGTTCGCCATGAATTGGTTTTTTTATGACAGTTTTTGTGTCTGTGTGTGAAGCAATTCAGACAAGCTTATAATATTATACAAGTGAAACTATTCAGCAGTGGTGATCCCTAAAACCTGCTCAGTTGGTTTGACTTTGTCTTCATGAAGGTCAAAGGATTCTGTTGAATTACTTTACGTCAGTTTGTTTAAATCAGCAGGTCTGTGCTATAATAGAAAGGACTAACCTCGGGATATATCATTCAGGCATATGAATTCAAAGTGCTGAGCAAAGCGATTTTTGCAACCTCAGGCCACATTAAGAACCAAATCAACATGGCTGCTGGGCTTGAAAGAATGATAGTAATCTAAAAGTAAAAATATATATATATATTGCCAAAATTAAACTGGCAAAGAAATGCAGGGTGTGCACGTGGCAGTGGGCCGTTCTATAAAGACATCTGCTGATTACTCAGTTTGGGGAGGCCTGGTAGAGAGGAGCCTGGCAGTGAAACGTGTAAAGCGATTGAGACCACACGACGACTCCTGAAAGAACACAGCACTCAGACCCTCACAGCCAGTCACTCTGAGCATGAAGCCATAAAGACGTGAAGCGGAAAGTTGCCTTCACTCTATTTTACACAACAAGAGAACCTGGGCTGCCCAGGGTGGCAGAATAATATTAGGCCCCCGAAAATCCAGTCAAGGGCTTTCTCATTTTGTTCAGGCCTATGCAGGAACACAAAATATCCTACACGGGCTAGTTTGAATTTTTCGCTGCTATTGTGAAGCAGACAAGAAGGAAAAAAAATCCTCTACTTTGATGGTGCAGTTTGGAACATGCATATATCAGATGAATCGGCGAATTGGCGTCATCTCGGCTGACAGTGACACGCCTGTAGACAGGTTGCCTGCGTGCATCCCTGCGTGACGTTGTGTGTGCGCTGTGTGTGGCAGGCGCAGACGGAGACCTGCTTCAGGTGGCCCGCGAGCTTCAGCGTGGCTCCCCCCGGGGGCAGACGCGCCTCGTCGCCGTACTGCAGATGTCTTCCTAGACACGGCAGCGGGACCGGGCCCCCGAGAGCCACCACACAGCACTCGGAGGCTTCCTCCTAACAGGGCCAGATCACTGGACTTAGACAACGCCCACTGCCTTCTGCCACACTCCTTTTAGGTTTAATGTTGAATCAGCACTGCAGCTGCCACCTATGTGATACTGCTCATCAGCCCCGTCATAATGTTTTGTATCAAAGTTGACTTCGGAGCAAGAAAGCAGCAGAACGTTTGGCTCAGAATGAGAGACGGTGGACGAGCTGGTGTAATATTCAAATGCGAAATTATATAAGCAGATGCATTTGAGATTGTTTAGTGAAAAATATTTCCTATAATGTGATTTCCACAGATTCATCTCGTATGTTATAGTTGCAAGTGTATTTGAGCAAAGGTTTCATAAGAGATTTGTTTGGATGTGTTTCTCTGGTTAGATACACACAGGCTCCACAACTGACATACAGATTCAGAGAAGAAACAGACGGGCCGGTGAGAGTCAACTATCTGTTCTTTTATCTTTTTTCTTTTATCACATGTCTATAAATATTGGCTGGAACAACCTTTCCTCAGTGGGCTCCAGGTACTTTTGTTCAGCGAGAGTGCTCATTACGATTGAGCTCAGTGTTATTTTGAGAGACGGCGATCTGAAAGAGCTTTTTAATTTGTGGCTGGGCAAAGTTAAGGATTTTTTTTTTATCTGATAACCAGATAAACGCAGTATTGTTGACTCTTGATTGAAGCTTATCGCTAAATTATGTATAAGTTGAGCACAATCAGGACGGACTGAGGCGACATGTTTACATTGAGCTTATGTTTCATCAGGACTTCTGAGGGCATCTGGTTCTACCTCAGCCGAGCCATATGTGTCTCTCTGATCGTGTTTAGCCAATGCGTCCTACGTGTGTTTTCCCTAAGCCTCCTCTCTCTTCCTGACCTCTCACCCGGGCTCTCTCTCTCTTTGCTTTGTTGTGCAGGTCAGAGTCCACGCACCCTCGCCCGCGCAGCCGCGTGGCCACATCTTGGTATGCAGATACACAGACGCAGGTAAGGCCGGACCAGGTGCACCCCACAGCGGTGCTGACCCATACTGATTCACCTCGCAGCTCTCGGGTCAGGTCTGGGGCCCAGCAGGCTGCCGGCACAGGTCACAGAGGGCCTCAACATCCCAGAGATGAGACTCCAGACTGGCATGATGAGGTGTGTTTGATGTGGCCCTGAGCTGGGCTATGTTACCGTGTTACTACTCCTTTAATTAGCTCCAGCAGCTGCTGCTTCCTGGTTGACAGGCCCTGGCAAACTCCACTGTCTCTGTAATCTCTTACAGGTGACTGTCAGTTGCATGTCAGCTCGTTGTATAGCGACAGGCTGTGTGTTCTTCAGTAAGTCAGGTCTCAGAGCTTTAGAAAGCAACATCGCTGTTTACCAACCTAATTAACTGTGAAGTGACTGTAGACAAGATTTGAATGAAAAAAAAAAAGAGAAAAGCTCACAGTGCTATAATGACCACAGCATGTTTCCAAATATGTTATGCAAATATGTCTCTGAGCGCCAATCCCCTGCCCATTGTTTTTTTTACAAGTTTCACGTCTGTTTTCTGAGGATGCAATCACGATAAAGAGACAGCAAAGTTCTCCTGGTGACAGTAAAAGTGCCACTCTGCATTCTTTATCTGGATTTCCAGCTTGCACAAAGACATCTTAACCACTGGAAATTGCCCTCCGAGGGCTGACAGCTAGAAATTGATCTCAGATTAGATGAGCGCACCTCGTTCCCTGCTCTCCTTTGTCACTCCCAAGTTGGTGGATCTTTCCTTAAAACTGCACCAGAGATGAAAAAAGGGAGACTTCACAGCTGGCTATGGCATACTAATACCCTGGACTCATTAAATTAATGGGGGCCAGATTCCCCTTACTGAATGTGCACTGATGCCCTTTGAGTTTGCCGGGGCTAGAGGGTGTGCAGCACTTTGAAAGCCCTGACCGGCATATTGAACGTGTTTTAATAGAACTCTTTTGAGACTCTTGGTAGGATGCACACTAACTCTTTGCCTTTAAGTTCCCGCACCTCTCTGTGTGATCTCGTCAGATAGCCACTCTATCCTAGGATTCAGGCCTGGAGAGGGGGGAGGAGACCATGCACGTTAAATGAGGCCAGAGGTGTCCACATCTCAGCAGAGGCCATTCTTTCCTGGAGATGTGAATCTTTGAGACATGGCGCTGTGCGAGCTTTGATGTAGAAAGGTGCTCGGCGTAAGGCTGAAACAGGAGGCTTACAGGCCGACGTTCAGCGGGATTCCCTTCAGGGAGGCGAGTCTGGCCTCTTGTTGGACAGTAGTCTATACAGTGGTGATTTAATTAATCAATTCTCCTCTTCAACTAGACACTGAGGCTGCACTATAAAACAGATTCGCTCCCACATATGGCCTTCGTGAATGTCATAGCGCGCTTAATACGAGGGAGCTACTGCGAATCACTCCATAATATAGGCAAGCCGCAGGAACGTGGAGGATCCAGTGAGGAGGTTTTCACTGGTGGCTTCAAAGGTATAGCAATGGCAGAATTTCAAGGTGTGAAGGGCAAAGAAAAAGATATTGTTTTTAATGACAATATATTGAATAACTCTTAATATAATGGGGCAATAGAATATTAATATATGTATTTTGCATATTTGCCCAACAGCAAAAAGATGAATTGATAAGAAAAGAAAGCTGGCGAATTTGCATGACAAAAAAAAAGTCCCTTTAGAGTACTCACACACCACCCTTATGGTTATCAGAACCGTTAGTACCAGATGTTAAGATAGAGAGAATTTATCCTCAATGAAATTAAGATATTAAGCCATGAATCTTCTCAGCTCTTAGTGATTTCTTATATTGATATAATAGTCAGGTAACAGCAAGCCAGAAACATGGAGCTTCCTCTGCCCTGAGCTGAAAGGACGTTATGATATAATGATAATCTCCCCTTCAGTTCTGCTCTGTCATCTCGACTACATGCTCTTGAACGCCACGAAACGGAGAGGCATCGCTGACAATGATGAGATTACACGCAGCCAGGAATGAGGTAGCAGGACTCATCCCGGCGGGCTGAAACACCCTTTTAAAGGCAGCTGAATAAGACAAGTGGCTGGCATCTACAGTAGGATGCTGACAGGAAGATGAGGCGTCTGAGCCAGACGACGAGGCTCGGGCTGCTGAATGGAGTGAATAAACAGAAACCCGGTCAGGCTAAAAATGGCTGACTCAGGTGCACAGCAGAGGAAGCATCGCATCTCTCGACCACATCTCTCTCGCTCTGCCTCTCTATCTTAGCCTTTGCATGTGACAAAACAGCAGCGTATACCTCTACTAGAAATCCATGTTGGGCAATCATTTGATTTTCATCGCTAGGTTTGACAGTAATGATTTCATAAAGCCTTTGATTTTAGCTCGATCACCATGGCTGCAACATCGCTGGGTACCGCTCCTCATTAGTGATTCCATAAGCAGAGAGCAATGCACTGCTGTAGCGGCTCATACTTACATGCCTCCCACTCTAAAGTGTGCCGGTAATTTATTCTCTCCCCGGTGCTCATCATCCTGATGCAACTCACACAGTGACAAGAATCCATCTCTGTGGTACCTGGCAAAAAAAAAAAAAAAAAAAAAAAAAAGGTGGGAGGAGGGGTAAAGGGAGGGGGCTCACATATTTTTGTGATCACAATCAGAGGGGAGAGGATGGTTACCAGGCAGGTTTAGAGCATCCTAATGCCACATTACCAGCACTAGAACATCCCGTGAACGTTCAAATGAGGGCGAGGAGGTAGAAACAATTCGCTGGCTGAGATGTGATCCTTTATAAACCATCTTCTCCTGCCAAAAGTTTTTCTCAGAGTGTGGCTTAAGCACTTCAAAGTTAAGCACTATATAGAGAGTATGATTCATTTGGCAGCTCATATTGTCCAGCTTCAAAAACCTAAAGCTAGCCAGAGACACACTGTGGGCTGTTTTCAGCTTCAGAGAAGAGAAAGAATTTGGCTTGAGCTTAGGCCGCCCATCCCCATCCAGAGATGGGCTCTTTTTCATCTTATCGTAGTCTTAGCGCATTGGTGTGGTGACTATGTGCTTCACAGGTGGGAGTCTGCCTCTGTCAAATAAGCCAGTTCACTAAGGACGGGATTTGCCGCTGTTATTTTTCTATTAGGGAAGAATTATGCTAAGCCTTTAGAGGCCATCTTTGTGTTGCTATGGCAGCCCATATTTCCTACCGGGTTGAGACCTTGAATGACTACAGTGCAAAGCCAAGTAGCCCCAAAACCCTTTGAGGATTAAAACCAGGGTCTCATAGTTATGCAAAACACCTCTGATATGATTGAACCTTGAATAGTTGAATGACAAAGTTTATTGAGATTGCCTCCCTTTTCATCTGATTATTGTCATTTGATTATTCCCAATCACTTGGCTTGGCTTCAAACGCTGCTTTTCAAATGGCTATTGTTTAGGACAACACTGAGAGCTTTTTTTTTTCTTCCAAACATGCCCCCCAAACCTCATATCTCTGACTATTATATCAGTGCAAACAAGAATGCACGATTCATGGTGAGAGAAATGTAATACAAAGGCATTCATCTCAAAGGGAAATACAGTATAATGCATTACCAGTGAGGGCAGAGCTGCAGCTATTGATCCTAGCTATTAATTTCTTTCCATTAATTGGATCTTTAATCTATCAAATGTTTTTGGAAAAAAATCCCATTACAAGCTTGTCAAGCATCTATAAATTGTTTGTTTTGTTAATTCCAAACCTAAAGATATTTGATTTTAAAAGCACAAAACACTCTGGCAGTGGAGGAGGTTTTGTATTTTTTGCTTAATCAATTATTTGATTACCATTATTGTTGATTCATTTTATATACTTGACAAATTACAAACATGGCTGTTCTGTTAGACAGTGCTGTTGTTCATGGATTCAGAGACAACCTTTTGTTTTACACCACAGATGTTCTGGAGTTGTGGTTGTGATTTATAATTTACAGCTGATTGGGAATTTCCTTCCTATAGCTCCCACAATGCTTTGCAGCTTACTAACTGTTGTTTGTAAGCATCAAAGACATTTTTGGGGCTTATGAAAGCAATTTCACAAATCTCAGGTCAAATTTCACGTGCAGCCAAATCAATAGAAATACTTTTTCCTCTTTAGATTTTGTCATAATGCTCCCGACTGTTTTCAGACCAGCCATCAAAGCCTCAACTCTATTCGGAGACATGTATAGACAGCTACTCAAAGCTGACACGGAGATGAGGCTTTGAAAGTACGAGATTGACACTATTGTGGTCACAAAGCACAACAGGAAACTACTTTGAAGAGGAAAAGTGCTTTGAGTATCGGATTTCACTTTCCAAATAGTGGCCGAAGACCAGCTCAAGTATTAGACATGTTGAATTGGTGTACATTAAACAGCAAAAAGCAAACATGTGCGCTATAAGCCACATCTGTGACTGCACTGCACACAGGAATGCAGGAAGGTCAAAACTCTGCTGTTCAAGCCTTTAAACCGCAGATAAATATGACACTGTTGTTTTTTCTTCATCTGAAATTTGCTGCACACTTTCTCTCACTTCTGTATCTTGGGATGGTGCAGACTTGTGATGCAAATAAAAAAAAAGTTGACAATATATCCAAGTGAACAGTACTTTTTTTTCTCCCCTTACTTCACAAAATAAAGTGCCGCTATCAGAGCCATGTCTTGCTGGCAGTTTGGGAATTGATCAATCTCAATCCCAAGCTGCATCCTCGTCAACTGGCAGGTCTGCTGAAGATGACACATTTCCTGACAGTGCCTTGTCAATGACTGTGCTTGAGTGAAATCCCCAGCCATGTTTGCTCACTGCCAAAGTGATATCTATCATCTTATTTTTGACAAATTCGTCACACCCATCTCTCAATCTAATTGGCCTTTGAAGTTCCTGTAAGACAAAGACTGCTAATCTTAGTGTGTGTGTTTGAACAGTGCTTGCCATTGAATGCTTCTCAAGTCTTTGAGCCTGTGTTCAGCGAAGTTTGAAAAACATGACAGTCACATTTTAGGTGCTCTGATGTCACACAGTCTTTCTGGCTTAAAAGTTCACTCAATATGAGGTTTGGTCTGCTTTGATGTGGGGTCTCTAGTGATGCGATTTTAGCATGCTATCTGCCTCTGCTGTTCTCTGTCACCCACTCCTGCAAAGACTGACATGGGAGCTGCCAGAGCTGAGACTCAGCCTTTTATTCCTGGTGACTACAAATTAAAGATATGGGGAAGGTAAATTCAGGCAGCACCATGACAAGCAGAATGTAAAAAACTTCTGCCACCATTTACTCCTGCTAGGAGACGATGCTTAAAAAAGCTGGGATCTAGATTTTAGTGATCAAACCTATATTATAAAATCATACTTTTAATGAGGATCCTGTTCTTCCTTAAAGTGCATGTAAAACAAATGACTAATGTATTATATATGTACATGACCAGGCTCACCTGAAACATGTATGTTATCAAAAAATATATATATTCCTCTCAAAGCAGCCTTTTCCTGATGATTATGCAACAACCCCTGCTTGAGACGGTGAGCTTGCTCGTTCTGTGAGGGGGTGATAAAGATCTGGTAATCTTGTTTTATGCCTATGACGGTGAGAGGAGATCCTCCGCCCCCCTGACGCGACGCTCACCTGCACGAGCTCCACATGACTCCTCTGCTGCTCACATCTCCCTGTCCTGACTGCTGCCATTTAGCAGGGATTAAAGCACAATATTTCAATTTAGCGCAGAGATTTTTTTTTCACCTGCCTGAGCCAAAGTAATTACCCACATCTAGTAGAGGAAAAAAAATGCAATAATGGAAACAGTGGAACACACCTACAGATGAGGGAGATACAAAGAGCTCTTAAGAGGATTAAACAGGAAATCGAGGACTCTAATGAAAGCAATTTAAAAATCATGGCTCAACATTTATTGTCTAAATAGTCAAAAAAGAAAAAGGGTTGATGGAGGTGAAATAAGACAAAGCTGCGTTCAGTGTTAAACACAGAAACGAAAACGAGGAGAAAATAATTTGGAAACATTTGGATTTAAAAATACTTTCAGGTTAATAGTTTCTGGACGCATTCAAGGAAAACAAAAGGGAATCGGAAATGTTTATTTATAATCGCAGGTTGCTTTTGGTTTTTATTGGATATCATTGAAAACGGTATTATATGTGTGCACTTGAGGAGCCCACATGAAAAATGATAAGAATACATTTAAATGCATATATGTATATTATATATTTGTTAAATCCGGTCAAAGACTTGCAGAAATATGCAGAATAATCGCGGGGCGAAGTGACTGACAGTAAAATCAGAGACACAGGGAAACAAAGAGAAGGAGCTCAAACAGGTCAGAAACATTTGATCAACAGTCATTTTCCTGCAACCAAAATCATAAACTGGAATTGAAGCTGTAAAATCAAGTAATGATTTAATCTTTCCTTTTAAAGTCCAAATACAAAATAATGAAATCAAGTCTGACTCACGTACAAAAACAATAAGTGCACATTATAAACTGGATGTAACATGATGCTTTAGGTTTATTCTGCTTTTGTTTGTCTATGTGATGCGTTCAGGTGCTCTATCGAGAGTGAGCGTTTTCGTCAAAGGGCCTGAATAATAATTTAGTGGCCGTGCCTTAGATATATTTTAGTGCTCAGTCTTGTTGTCATTGTAATTGCAAATAAACCTGTTACACAGTCTGATTAGTTCACTGAAGGAAACTGCGCATTTTGCGCATTTGACTTTTCCAACCTTCCATCCTGACGCAATAAATGCAAATAAATAAAAAGGAAAACTGACTTATTTTAACAGTGATTGAAATTGTATGTTGTAAACAGGTGAAAATAAAGAATGAAATGTTCTCTACGCAGCGTCACATTATCTGTTTGCTTTTACCAAAGCTCATTCATTTCAATTCAGAGAGAGAGAGAAAAAATGTATAGGCTACCTCTGTCCGGTCTGAGGACGAGGCAGAGGCCCTGTGTGGGTATATCCCATGTAAACAGGGCCCTGTGCATTGTGTAAATTAGGTGGATTAGCCCCTGCTTTTGTTGGACATGGTGTGTACACAAGGACACTGATTTAGCCTCCTAAAGCCAGTTTGGCCGTCACAACTTTCAGGAAGTCTGACACTCTCCAACCTACAGCTGGAGATGATCTGAAGGGGGGGGGGGGCTTTTCAAGCAACATAGCATTCATCAGTGTTGGTTTAGGGTTGTTGTTTTGTTTTGTTTTTTTGCAAAAATCAGCAACAAAATTAAAAACCCATAACAAAACAAGCAAACAAAAAAACCCCACTGAATTCAGTCACAGCCTCCATTATAGTTCACATCCCGCTGATGCCTTCAAGTCATCACATGAAGGATGTGGTTTAATAAACTGCTGAACCGAAGTCAAAATTAATTTAATAATAATTTGATTTGAGTGACATGAAATTCATCAGGAAATGTGGCAAACACACACGCGCGCACGCACACACACACTGTCCCGGCCCACCCGCAGCGCTCGTGCACGCGATTGCACGTGCGCACTATTTAGAGGTGTAAATATAAACATTTACACATATTTCTTAATAATTCCATATTTGGTGTAATTAAGATCAGATCATTTTACTGGCTGCTTTATTAGCTGTGACTAATTAAAATGTCCCCACAAATTATTTTATCCTTCTGTCAATCATCCTGATATGATTCACCCAAATCGTTGAATCGTTGCTCGTGGTCACCTGTCCTTCATCTGTCACGTGGGTTTGATTTTATTTTGTCGTTCCCTCACCTTTCGGGTTTTTTTGTGCAAACTTTGCTGATGTGAAAAATTCAGCATCATATTTTTTTTTTAATCAACTTGTTTCTCTCCAAAAAAAACTTTATTTCCCTCTCTTGACTTTCTGTTGCCTTATTGAGAAAAAGAAACAGATCTCAGAGAAGAAAGAGAAAACTTGATTCCATCGGACACCATTTAATGTCGAATCGACCTAAATCCAACATCTTGTCCCTTTTATCATTTCAGTGACTAAAATAAAGCTGATTGGAAAATAGTTTGGCTGCGTGTTTTTTTTTTAACGGAAGCCGGGTAAGGAGATGAAAAGGCCTGTGGGGCCTCTGTTTTCATCTTTCTCCATCCACCTGTAGCTTCCAGCCTTCTGCTGCTGAAATGCTCAGATGAAAACTTTTTTTTTTTAACAACTATAACATGTTTGTGCAAAAACGACATTCCTCCCATCAGCTG
The DNA here is from genome assembly GCA_037975185.1 of Centropyge bicolor. Classification (NCBI taxonomy): domain Eukaryota; kingdom Metazoa; phylum Chordata; class Actinopteri; family Pomacanthidae; genus Centropyge; species Centropyge bicolor. Next base: position 9,290,520 of record JBBMOC010000002.1, read on the forward strand.
TTTCGTTTCACTTTTTTCTTTTTAATACTTTCATGATAATTTGCTGTATGTTATTATGTTATTAAGTTCATTTTTTTTCATCATGGCTGGCGACATGTTTATTTAAAATAAATAACTTAATGGCTAAAAAAGACTCTTCAGAGACCATCAAATTTAACAACTTCTTGTGTTCTTGTGATTTTTTTTGTTTGCCCCGTTGTTGCACACAGGCAAAAACTAATTCATGTAAATTACCTCCACATCATCCAAACTCTAATTGTCATCTGTCGATTTAGAGAAAATCGCCTTCTTAAATGGCACGTAATTGTCCAAGAGAGCATTAGTATTAAAGTCATAGTCAGAGCTTTTCACTCAAATATTGTCCTGTTAAAACACACTTTCTATTACACTCACGAGTCCGCGCTCTTTCTCTTAAATATTGAAATGATTTTTGCATCTTGAGTAAGATTTTCCATCTGTGGTGATAACCTTTACAAAGAGGATGCTTGAGCGGATCACAGTTTCTCATACTTCATCAAATGTTTTTTTTAACATCACAATTATCAAGCTCCTTTTCAGATCCGCAGGGTTTGAGCTGACTGATTGTCTCCACATATACATGCCTTATAGCATTATTAGTTTTTTAATGAAGAATAAAGCTTCACTCTAAAGTGTGATGGAGGAACAAGAATTGTAAATCAAAATTCATTTATTATATCAAAATAGTAAAAAAAATATTCAGAAAGTCTCAGTTATTAATTTTCTGATTATCCTGAAAACTGATTTTACATGTACACAGATTATTAAAAGTAAATCCCCCCAATGTCTTTACATGAGGTAGGACATTTTAATTATACAAGGCTTCCTGTGTGGTTTGTGAAAGGGAGAATGTCTCACTATCTGGTCCTCTGAGGTCTAAATACTCCTGTTCAACAACCAGGGGAAATCACAGTAATTCAGCAACTCTCCCAAACACCACATGAGTCACTGATGCAAAAAGGAAAAAAAAACAAACACAATTTGCATCTTTGCAAACCTACATACTAGTATTACTGCAAAAAGTAAAGTGGAAATATTTCTGTCTTTATCTCATCAGGGTCCAGCTAAGATTTTCATGTCCATCTCTCTGTGAACACATGCAACAAGGAGAAAGATGACCAGCAACATGATGCAGATTTTGACATGAAGGACTCACCTCTGCCTCCATCTACAAGTGAAAGTAAGAGAAATAGCAAAAGTATGACACAGGACATGGACTGTAGGAATGGTTTGACATTTTTAACAATACAAGGAAAAGCTTTTCATTGAATAGATGACATTTTGTCTCAATTTTGACATCACCAGATGAAGTGTATCCTCTGTGTGTTTTATCCATTTGCTAAAGCTGAAGAAAGCTCATTTCCTGTTTACATCTTAATGGAGTCTTTATTTAAAGACAGGGTCATTTAATTTATTAGTGTGGCGAATAATTATTTTTCATGTCTAATTTTACTGCACGCAGTATGTCTATGGAGTTAATTGTGCCTAATTGTGTGTGTCCTGGAATGTGTGCGCTCATCATAGTTGTCTTTTTGTCTGTGCCTCCATGTGCCCATGTGCCAACGCAAGTGTGTGCCCATATGTGGGTGTATGAGTGCTCCACTGTTACTCTGTGCCTGTGTGTGCCCATGTGTGTTGTATGCAGCCTATTAGTGGAGTTTAACCCCTGTGTTCAGGGAGTCACATCCCCTCAACACACCAGTCTCCATTCTTACTGCAGCACGTTAACATTTTACTCTCTTCCCTCCCCACCCACCCCCTTCACTTTTGTCCTAAGAGGGCAATTAAGGAAACAAACGTTTTCCCCAAGATAAGCTGGCTGCCAGCTTTGCATACTAATGCAATGCCAAGTGGTTACAAATAGTGAGTGCTCTAATTACCGGCACTGTTTTCAATCAGAAATTGCTCAATTTCCCAGGATGAGGTCTCCATGGCTGGAGAAAAAAAGCACAACCTGACAGAGGCAAGAGACAATCATCTCTATGTGGAGTGTGGCTGATTTTGTCTGCCTATGTGTGTGTGTGTGTGTGTGCGCTCATGTGCCCACATGTGTGCACGCATGTTGGTGCAAATAAGCTCGTCTGCCTCTGTGTGTGTGCAGACCCCGGCACAACCCTCTCTATCACTGCTGCCCTTGACAAGTCAAGAAATGGATCCTGTCAGCCTCTACAGCATTTAGCGCCACAATTATCCCCCTTTTCACAGCCTGGCTGCATTAATGTAAACCACACCAGGCAGTAGTTGCCACTCATTGATGAGCACGATGTGGTGCACCATCTCTGGGTGAGCAATTTGATGCAATTGTGTTGCTGTGTGATCATCAGTGCAAATCAGGGCCTGCTCATTTATTAAGCAATTTCTGTTGGAGAAAATTAGAAGGAAGGCTCTTTTAATTTGGCAGGAGATCGTAATATCTCTAAAAGCAACAATAATGCATAATGTGGCTGACATCAAACAAAAAAGAGGAATATTCGAGCGAGTTCCGCCCGCGTCGAGCCAGTCGGGGAGGGCTACGCTATTCTGAGAGGAGCGGCCGTCGTCATGTGGCCACCAGGAGTAGGGGGCAGCACAGACCAAAGTGACAAGGACTCACTCCATAGGATGCGCACACAGGACCCATCCGCTGGCCTTAGCTGACCTTTAGCTCTGACGGTGGCTAATGGAGGGCTGGCCCTCGATCAATGCGCTGAGAGACCGGGCTCCCCATCCCTGCCCTTTCACCGGGCCAGGAAGGGAGGGCCGCTGCCAGAAGCCACGCCGCGGAGCCATCGACCCTGCCACTTTCCCATCCTGTGGGTGACAGCTGCAGTGCCAATGAGCCTGGGGACGCCATGCTGCCCTGCCACGTAGGAAGGACGGCCAGCGAGTCTATCTTTGCGGCGGCGGGAGGGAAAGTCACCGACGATCTGCTTGTGAATGTCAGATCTATGTAAACAACCTCAGCAAACACTTTGGTGTTGAGTAGAGGATATGAAGGCCTGGAGCAGTGCTGAAAACTTGCACAGGAAAAGGACACTTGCTCATAGCACTGAAATATGGTTCCAACTCAAAACGTTTTCTACAGTTGTATCAGTATGAGTTTTCCATCATATAAGACTGCAGTGCTTATTAAAGTTGGTGCTGAACATACGTACATGGCACGTAAACATGAGGACAGTTGACAGGACATTGCTTTAATTGAAGTTGAATGGAGTTGGACCGAAAGCTAAGAACTCCTGCAACCTTTTGTCAGCAAAAAAAGTCACATCAATGAAGCCCGACTCCTGCATAACCCTCAAATGTTAGAAGATGTGTTTGCATTTGGAGTCTTCTTGGCATTCGTTGTGCACTTAAAATGATACCGTAGGGAATATATATTTTCTCATGCAGCACCATGTTGCTCAGATGTGCCTGCCTGATGTTGTGCTTGGTGGTGTACTTTGTAACCCAGATGGCGCACCACTGTATACCTTTTATCAGAGCAGCCTTTTGTCAATAGACAACACTCGCATAAGAATGCAAAAACAATATTTAGTGTGCATTTTAATTGCGTAGACTTCAATTCAAACACATCTAAATGTATTCAAAACAATAGCAGATAAAACATTCATTCCATATGGGGAGAAAAGAGGAGACATCCAAGAGGTTTAGCACAGATTGTTCTTTTTATTATCATTAACAGTAATGTGATTCTGAAGCCCCCTGTGCCCTCCTCACAGCAGCACCTCATCTCAGAAGTCATTCATTAGAACAAGCAGAAGGCAGGCAGAAAGACAGCGAGGAGGAGGCATGGGGAGAGAGCGAAGTGTAAAATAAATGAGATTGTTCTTATGAACCTTGATGAACCAGTTTGAGGTGGTAAAAGAAAAGCACGCTTCAGAAAGGATATCTAATAGTATGGTGTTTGGGGATGAAGATGTCACGTGGAGTCCCGTGATCCAGTCTTGTGCTATGTGTGTAATCAGTTACACTAACTGTCCACTTTGGATTGTAAGGCCCACAGGGAGCCATGAGTCTGAGCAGCGTATGTTGGGATTGAGATTGGGCTCCGGTGTTTCTGCTCGAGACCGTGGCCTGATGCTGGCTGTGGTGAAACTAATCAAAAAGCTGCTTATGTCTTCTTCCTCTCTTATAAATGGATTGTAAAAGTCTTTTCCCCATGTTTTGGCTCAGTGTTTGATTTCTTTCACTGGAGTGAGAGTAAAGGCCACCCCTCTCAATTAAGCCCCCCAGCTTCTTTTCCATAAACAGTCAGACTTCATATCAGCCCCCCCTCGTCCCTGGCGCGTCTTATCTTACCAGGCCTGTCAAGGTCCGAGTGACCCACCTCTATAGATGTCAATGTATACATACAGTATGTGGGGATAAAATAGCGGGAATGCGATATGCAGAGTGGTCAGGGGCTCGGTTGGGCCAGGGCGACAGAGGAGAAGCAGGAGCTAGGGTGGGGGGATTGGGAAAGGGGGGGGGGGTACAGAGAGCCGTGTGGATCCTTGGAGTGGTGTGACAGACTCCCCAGCCTCCTGGTAGGATTTGTTGGAATGTGAGAGAGGAGGATTTTAGCACCAGGCGAGCCACGCCAGAGTGCTGCAGACTTCATGCCATCTGTCTCAGCCTCCATCCTCCCTTTGCCAAACTCATCAGACCTTTATTTCCTCTCCCTCTATCTCCTTCTCATCCCTGTTCACAAGAGTAGCAGACATACTGAGATCTGCTAATGTATTGGAGGGAAAAAAAATGGCTGGGCTTAATAAGCAGATTCAAAATTCTCGATTGATTAATATGTATTCTTGGAGCTAATTGTCCGACAGCCCTCATGGAGATAAAATGTGTGTTCGATAGCCCTGCCATTTGTTACTTGACCAACAGGGAAAGAGAGATAGAGATATTCATACCATAGCAAATCTGTTGATCAGTTAATAATGAAACATGTTTCAAGTGGGAGCCAAAAAGTTCACTTAATTTAATGCATCATTATAAACAAGCTATTATCTTAATTAACTTTTGTATCACACTGTATCATGATCTTAATAATGTCTGATTAAATATATCTTATAAATGGATAATAATGCTCTGTGTTGAGGTGGTTATTTTGTCAGTCATTGAATTGAGAAAATTTCATGCAAATGTAGAACAGAGGAGTCCATGAAGAACGTAAACAATCAATGTAAAGAGATCTGCAATAATTTAATCAAAAGCAGATTTTTACGTCAAATGGGCATGTGACCTCGGCATGGGACTGATCTCTCACCCTCTCTCCTCGTGTGGGGGCGACCTGGGAGGAGGCTGAACGAGATCACAGGGAGGAGCTGTGCCGGCTCTGTGTCCTCAACCTGTTTGTGGAAGGGCAACGCAGGGTGGAAGGAACGGAAAGGAAATGTACCCTTTGTCCAAAATGGAACACCAGGTGGCAGGAAGTGGGCAGGAGGCCTTTGAAGCTGACCCCTGGTCTCCGCGCCGGGCTAGCCTCGGCGATCGATCCCGCCAGAGATGGCAGGGAGCGGAGCCAGGTGCCCCCAGAGGACCCGCGGACCACGCAGATCTATTAGGAGAGCGGAGTCGGCTGAGGCCCAGCCCCACTGGTCCCATCATATCGCTGTTCAGACAGCCAGAGTCAACTGGCTGCATCCTAACAAGCAGGCAAATACTGACAACAGTCTGGTGCACAGCAAGCTCAACAGGCACGTTCTTCATATGAAAACTTTAGGAAGGGCTTCCACTGCCGAATGCTGTCAAAGCTGTCTATAAAACATTGCATAACACTGTATAATTAGCGTGAGTGTGCATACATGCTGGTGTATCTGGGCCAAATGCAATGCATGCAGGTCGACAAAGAGCTGTAGCTGCATCAAGAGTGATTTGAAAGAGACAGGAATGAGTTACTTTAGCATATTAATATATTTATTTTTCACAGAACACAACCACAGATTGCATTTAAACGACTCGAGGAACTGCGGCAGATTTCGTGGGCTGGAATTATAATAAAACGACACAAATCAAGTTGCAATAATGCCACATAACAGAAAGAGGAAAGAAAGATGAGAAAAGGAAGACAAAGAAAAAGAAAACACAAAAGCAGGAAATCCAATCAGGAGATGAACGTGGGGAGCCGCTAAGTGAGCCAGCAAACAGCCAACACTGCTTTGAAAACTGTCGGAAAGAAAATATCAGCAAATATCGAACAGCCATTGTGTGCTTTTATATACCTTTTCCTGCAACACTGATGCAAAATATCCGGCAACAAAGCTGAAATAATGAGAGAAATCAATGCCCAAAGTGGGTTTTATGTGCCCGTGTATCAGGCATCCCATTCACAGGGAACGTGTTCAACTAGAACGACGCTTCAAATCAGCTCGAGCATTTTGTATTTTGGCCAGATTTGGAGGAGGTGAGTGTTATCGGTGTCTACGAACTCATCCCTCTGTATCTCCAAGATGTTTACTGCACACAACATGGCAAGCGAACGCACATGTGCACACTTAGAAACTCTAATCCTGCCTGCAACCCCCCCCCCCCCTCTCCTCTCTCTCTCTCCTCCTCTCCCTGCTTCCCTCCCCAGGCGTGGAAATGAAAGCTGAGCACTTGGTAGAGGATGGCTGGGAGAAATGAAGACGTGTCTGATTTCAACAGCGACCAATGATGATGCAGCGCTCTATGCTCTCTGCCCTCTGATAGGTCTTTGTCACTCTCTTCATCTCAAGGCCCATGTCATTCCCTCTAATCCCCCCCTCCCCCTCCCCTCCCTCCCCTACCCAACACACAAACAAGCCAATCCCAGACAAGGCTCAGGGGCTGGGGAGGGATGAAGGAGCTGAGGCATGGAAGGAGTGAGGGATGTAGTTCAGGAGGAGAGAAAGGAGCACCAGAAGCTGATGTTGGTTTGAGAAGGAGCCAGTGTGTTATTATTAATAAAGCATTAAAAAAAAAGTGAGCACATCAAAGCATACAGGGGCTATGCTATCATACATGAAAGTAATGCACTATGGCTTAATGTTTCCTAAGGCGTGTTATGGTGACGCTGCTTTCATTTGAAATGCATTGTGTGGCAAATGGATTTACAGGAGTGGGGAGAGAAAGCCTGGTGTGGGTGCAGACCATAATTTAAAACCTGACCTCATAGGCTCTTCAAAGTCTCCGTGAGTGTGGATATTTAGGACTTACAGTATGTGTGAGAGACCTAAACTGCAGCTACATAAACAAGTAAATAAATCTTGTGCACGAGCGAGGGGATGTGGAGGACACCTGCGAAAACAGAGAATGAGCAATCACTGTCACAACAGAAGCAGAAAATGCATCACGTCAAATTTTGATTATTAGAAATGATTGGCAAATTTTTTTTCGTTCCTTTCTGAGCAAAAGGGTATCGCACCTGATTATGGTCCTTCTCCAATCGAGGCCTGCAGGAAGTGAGACATCTTTCTCATCGTTCCCCCCGTGGCCAGGTAATTATCCTAATCTACCTTCCTCCTGCGCTCCAGCTCCTGTGCCACACTGGCTCAGACCACCTCGGTGGCTTCATTATCAGCGCTGGGACTCACTAATGGCTCGTCGGCCTCACTGCGCAGGCTGCTGGCGGAGAGACAAACCGAGGGGAAAGGAAAAGGAGAAGAAGCAGGAGGAGGAGGAGGAGGAGAGGGAGAGGAGGGAAGAAAAAAAAATTAGACACTAAAGAGCAAAGTGCTGCCCTGAAGGTTAACATCTCAATCATGAGGAGGGCGATGCTCTCGAGTCCAAACAGCCTCGGCTCCTTAAAAGGTCATCGTTTGCTCGTGGAGGAAGAGGGCATCGGCGTGTCAAAGAGGAAGTCAGGAGATCGGCCAATGAGCTCCCTGCAGGGCAAAATGACCATGAAGTGTGTGTGTGTTTTTTGAGGTAACAGGTCACCATGTCCATGTATGGACTTACACGCCCCCACCTTGCTTGTACTAAACCGCTATAACCTCACAACATACAGAAGGACTGGGGGTGGAAATTCAGTTTCACTTTTTTTTTTTTTTCTGACAAATGACACCCTGACAGTTGGAAAAAAAATGTTGGGGTCCATGAACAGATTTCTCAGTTACAAAAATAAAATGTGTTGGATTAGACAAAGACAGACATTTTGCATTCTACTTTTGAACCCCAATGAGAGCACTGACAAATGCCACCCCACCCCCACTCCGTCTGTGCCATGATTGTTTTTTTCTCTCCAGAAATGTCATAAACTTAAGAGGTGATAAATCTATATGGCACAAACAGACACTGACTTCTTCCAAGTGTACATAGCATATAGGCTGACACAGATTGAGATGGTGTAAAATGTCTTTGCATCACTCTAAATAGACATGGCGGGGCTTTCTTTATGGACCCAGAGATTCCAGCGGAGTTACTTTCTGAAATGAGAGAGGAACTCAGACGCGGGGCTCTAGAGGTGAGAAAAAAATATTCAGAGGTTAAAAATTCTGCAGACCTCAGTGATGTGTGAAAATGTATAGTAGCCTTGTTTCTGTGTAGGTGTAGCAGCTTAATATTCCAGAAGACAACTCTAGAAATGCAGAAAACGGCAACAATAAACAGCATATTAAATCCCCTCAGTTTGGTGAGAGCAACAGCCAACAGATCATATGTTTAATGCATGTTTAAAAAACGCTGATTGATGCCGGTTTCACTAAATCTACTGATGCTTTTTTTTTTTTTTTTTTTTGCTTCCAACCCTTTGAAGAGAATCTCTTCCACATCAAGCCATATATCCAACTTGAATTTCGTATGTTTGAGTGCGCTCTGGCTTTTAAATAGGTTAAACAAGGATGTAAAACTTAACCGCAGCTGCCATTGTAACAGTCCACACTCACATTATGATGAATTCTTTAAGTGTAGGTGGGTTTGCACCAGTCAAGTGAGCAAAATTCTTCTTAAACACCTCCACACTGAAACATCCTCTCCCACAGATGAAAATTAAATGGTGCTCTTTTGCAATCTGGCTGTAGGTGTGACTGGGAACAAATTATCTGCAAATGAGCAGAAACATTAAGGAAACTCACAGAACTGCAGGAGCAATCTCTCAGAGCAGGGCCGGCTCCAGACGACAGGAGGCCCGAGGCAGGATTTTCTTTAGGGGCCCTTCGTACTTTGCTTGGAGCTAAAAAATGTGAATGTGGATGAATGATATATTTAACTATGTAAAACTATCATTTATTCATATGAGGACAGCAAGACAAGCCTTTGATATTGTACAACCACAATGTGGCAAGAACATTCTGCATTCTGTAAAGTGGGCATGAACCTTGCATGGCATCAAAAGACAAAACACATATTTGTAGTAAACATGTCATCATCATTCAGTAGATGTTCATTTTAAGTTACGCCCTCAGACCTTAAATCCAACGTCTCAGCAACATTCTCAGCGCACAAAGTCATTAAACAAACGAGGGTGATACAACTCTTGACGGCAGGCATGTTGGCAGAAAAACAATACACCAACACTCAACAGCTGTCGTGTAATTCAGAATAATGAAAAATGACAACAGAGCTCAGTGAATGCACAGGAAAATTAATACTGTTCATAGGAGGTATGATTGAGTAGATACACTAATAACATGAAAGACTAACATTCTATGATACAGACATTATCTGTCAGTCCTCTAATTAGATGATCGTCTTAAGGGTTAAAAACAACATATTTTTCAGTGCATAAAAAAAGAGGTTTCCAATGTTCTTTAAGTGGAACTGAAAGTAGGACTGGAGAGCTTTACTAGTGCTTAATGCTCCCAACTACCAATGACAATATCCTGCAAATACAATATATGAGAAACACATACAATAAATACAGATTCCAGTCTGACACTAGATCAGCTGCAATGCTGTCGCCTCAGCAAGTGGTAGATCAGGAGCTAAACTAAAAAGTTGCATCACTGCGAGTGTCTGATGGTAAACGTCTGATGTATAGACTTCTTTAATTTCACACACATACATTTAATTTCACATACATACAATTAATCTCTTAACTTATTTCAATGAGAGCTTCACATGACTTTAGATAAACTTCTGCTTGGTATGTAAGATGTGTGCTCATTGGACAAGAGCTCGCTGAGACTTATTCTAGCTTTTCAGAAGTCAGTATTTTCTGATTGTTACAAGACTTTAAGCTGGAAATATTTCAAATGAAGTTTGGTTTTGTAAACTTCACTTTAAAGGCCACTTTCCCACGCATTCAACTATATTTTTGCCTGATTTATCTTTGAGTTTAAGCTTTGTTTGCTCCATAATCCACTGCAATGAGCCAATTAGCACCATTTCCACAGGTCCCTTCATGACCCTGTAGTAAAAACAGAAGAATCCACAGAAGCAGCTTCATTCTCTCATTATTTCTGTCAGCAGATCTTAAAGCATCATTCATGTTAACCTGGTTAGCTCGGCTCGGCCTCACTCTTCCTCACTGTAGCCTCATGTCCAGGTGGACAAACAGGATTCCCACTGAAGAACAGCACAAGATTGGAGGCAGCATTTTGAAAAATAAAATGATAAATTCATAAAGGGAAATTCATCTCAGTGGAGCAACTGGAAAACAATCTGATAAAAGATTAAAGTGAATCTTTTCTTCCCTGAAGCAGATAAAACCGCAGCACCAGAGGAAAAGGCCTACTTACATTTTGGAGGCGTCATCACAACATACATTTAATTCTTTATTTTTCCACTTCCTTCTTTAGCAGCATGACTGATTCGACAATTGCTGCAGCACCTGTGCCAATCAAATCCATCCACTGACGTGAATTATATATTGAGGGGCCCCCTCACTAGGTCAGAGCCATTGATTGGCTTCATGTCTCCAAGCAGCTTTCTGTATTAAAACAAAGAAAAGGGTTTGCGGGGCCCTATGCATTTGCGTACGGGGAGGTGGGAGTCTGGCCTGGCCTCAAAGAAAGACCAACATGCTCAAACAATGATTAAGTCTATCTGCCTAAGAGAAAGTAATCTTAATTGGGAATATAGACAGATTACTACAAATTATAAAGCAGTGTGTATTTTGAGTTAAAGGGCCAGTTCACCCACATGACAAAAACAAAACCAATTTGTTGGTGTTGGTTTAATTTGCCTGTCTTTGTCAAAACCTGGCTGAATAAAACAAACCTCATTGTACAAGTAGAAGAAATGTGGTTGCAATACAAATTTAAAAATGAAAGTCTCAGTACCAGGAGTGATGCTACTGGTGGGAAATAGTTGCAATGAAACAATTTCTTTAGAAAATGTAAAATATTAAGATCTAATGAGAGAAAAAAGCATGTTTGTATTCACATGATAAAATTGTACTAATACACATGTGCATAAAACATGACCTTGACCAGTATTCTTATGTAATTGCTGACCTACATGATGTATGAGGATGCCATTATGAAGCTGAGTAATTCAAAGCTTCTAATGGCAGCAGAAAGGGAAACACTCCAGTACAGCACTCTTAATGATGCACCATCTGGCAAAGCACATTTCAAGGACCCCTTTCTTTAAAACAATATTTTTGTTACTCAGATACACCGCACATCACCACTTGTGGAGGAGGCAACAGTAATGCACTGTTAAAGGTAGGACTTGTATGGAGGCCTGCTGTAAGGCAGCTATGGTGAGCACATGAACTGATGAATTAAGATGACTGTACATGTGCATGTTTAGGGCTCAGGAGGATATTAATACATTCTCCACCCCGATATTGTTGTCAGAGTCAGATGGCACATGCAGCTATCAGAGGGGTATAACTCCGTGTGGGGTTTGGTGCAGACAAGCATGAAGACATGCTTTATTTTTTGTCAGGGGTAATGTGATGATACTTGATGCTATAACAGTCTTTTTGCGCAGGATTCTGAATCAGAAACATGCTATAAATAAATATGCTAAAATGGGTTCCGATGGGTTTTGGGGAGAGAGAGAGGGGAAAAAAAAGATGTGCTTCAAATGTTTCTTTTTTTCTTCACAGAGGAACCCTTTTAGTTAGAATAGAGTTCTTGAAGGTGAGAGGTAAAATCAAACCTTTCTCGACCTTTCCAGGTCACAAGGCTGCTTGAAAGGTAAGGGTCCGCTTATCTGAGCACTTCAGATCCTCTGTATTCGATCATGAGCTTTTGTTTATCGTTCTGTGTCATGTTGCTAACAGTGTTCCCTTCTGCTTCAGGTCTTGTGCTGAGCAATAGGACGAGCACTGAATACTGTGAGGTAATGAATGTAAGACTTCTGAGTGTGTAAAGTGTATGCAGGGGAGGATACGGGCGGGTGAAAGCAGAGGTTGGACCAGTTTTTTTTTCACAGTTATTTCACATGTAACAACCCAAACCATAGTCACGTCCATAAAAGGATCATGAAGGAATGTAAAAACCTGCACTTCTGCAGCTTTCCTTTGACAAACCAAAATAGGATCCAGCTAGGAGTGTTCCTCACAAACAAGCATCAGCGTAACAGATGAAATATGGGGTTTCTTCTCTCCACAGGGAGCTGGAAAATACACAAATAGCACTCACACTGAATATAGTTAACAAAGCACTGTCATTTCATTGTAAAATGTTTTGCAGCATTTGGATTAATTTGCTGTTTATGTGTGTTTACATGTACCTTTACAGATATAAGGATATAGTTGCGAGATGGCAGCTGACATTTTGTGGAAAAGTGTCAAAAAGTGTAAAAGCAGGAGCAGCAAAGTCAAAGCTGCTTTGACAAAGAACTGAATATGGGATATAATGTGTTATGTGTAATAAAAATATACTGATCATAAAAATTCATTCTTGACCTTGGAAGCAATATTTTTTACAAAATAATGTGAACTCAAGGTCCACTCATTTGCTTTTTCCAAAACTTTTAAAGGCCTCTGAGCCTTTAGTCAAAAATAGTACTTGTGATTTATCTTGTGCTGTTTATATTTGTCTCCATGTATTTGGTGAAGGAAAGTTGATTTACCATGTTGTCTCTTTCTGATACCTACGCACTTTTTAAATGTCAGTTCATCATTTGTTGTTCAGATTTACACCATTAATGCAGACTACATTGATGTATGAGACATTAAATATGCAGTGGTGGAAAGAAAGGGTACATTTACTCAAGTACTGTAGTACTAAAGTACAATTTGCAGGTACTTATGTTTTGTTGGAGTATATGTATATTGTGAAAATTTGCAGGGAAATATTGAACTTTCTACTTGACTACATTTATTTCACAGCTATAACACAGTTTCTTACCATGACTGTGCACCTGAATCATATGATCCTGTAAAGCATTTTAAAATCAGCTCCACCTCAATAAGCAACAACATTAAAGTGCATCTCACAAATTGTTGCATCAGTATGAAGTATTTCTACACTGTGATACTGCTACTTTTACTTGAGTAAATGATGTGACTCTGTCTTTCCACCACTGTGAATATGGAACTGAAACACTTCTACTCTCATCAGTAAATACTGGCTCATTAACAAAAGGACATTACTTCATTTTCAAAGTCAATTATTTACAGTCAGATAATGGGACTGGACAATATTTTCATCTCCATATAAAAAACACAATCATCACTGAGATAGACAAGAGAAGAGAGGAGAACACGCTGAGCAGTGCCAGATGTGCCTTTAACTCACACCATAAACCAAGCCAGGTCAGACAACACATGCTGACCCATTCACACCATAAGAAGACTTGTTTATATCCACTCCTTTGCTACAGGGTGGAAATAAAGTATAGAACCGATCCCCATCTTAAGTGCTGTGCAAGGTGTGCTTTTAGCTTTACAGAGGAGTCTCTTAGTCAAACAATGGGAGAGCATTAAAACATGCCAATAGAGCAGTATTAGTCAACAGCCTGAGTCAATACACCCCACTGGGCTGCATGTCTTTCTACAAACACAAGCAATTGCTTAGAAGGCCTCTGCACTAGATAGAAACATCAATTACAGTAAATTACACCAAAACAGTGTGTAACACTTCAATTTGTTAAATCTCCTGAGCTGTCTGAGCTGTTTTGGATGAAAGCAGAGCAGAGCACTGGAATAAGATAACATTCAATAGCCCTAAGATACATTGGCCTATCCATCCATGGTCGTGAATAGAATGAGGGAGTTATTTACTGTATATTTTGATTGCTGGGACGTACTTTGAAAGCATTATTAAACTCAGGGGAAGCAAGTTCAAAACATTCCTTTTCCTGTGTGAACCCAATTTTTTTTAACGTAGATTTCAAAATAAGAGCGCTCTGTGATTGTGGCTTTTAAAATCCGCTCCTCTGTGTTTTCTGTTATGGAATAAAAGTAGCACTTTCAGTTTTGGTTTATAAAGCTGAAACACGTGCAAAGGCAAGGTTAAAGGCGCCATTCATTGTGTTTATCAAGGCTTTTATTCCAAAGCCCTGCGACACAGGTTGATAAATTCAGCCATAAGACGAGAATGAGACAATGGAAGCAGAGGATAAAACACCATCTTGGTTCACACACTCGCTCTCCTGCAGAGAAGAGGGACAAATGATAGCCTGCTAAAGGTAGCAACTCCGCTCCAAAAACAAAAAAACGTCCGATTCCAACTAAACTTTGCAGTGCTTTAGTGACTTCCCTCGCCATGGTTGATTATCCAGGAGGGGTGTTGGTGGCTGGGGACAGATGAAGATTTGGCTGTTTCAGGGAACATTTTGGGAGAGGGGGGCAGCGGCGGAGGGGGGCTGGAGTAAATGAAAGACAAATGCGAGTAGTGCCCACTCAGCTATTTTCCCAGTCAAGATCAAAGGCACGCCGGACTGGCCGCTCCACGGGAAACTTGAGATGGGTCCTGCCTTTGTTTGCTGTTGCTAGGAGACTTGCAGCAGGCTGAAAGTGTTTGCAGTGGGGTACAACATCAAAACCATTTCCAATATAAATTTTTAAGACAGCCATGTATTTGTGTCCTGGGCTTTCAATTTACACTGAAACCACTAACAAATAATGACCCCGCCCCCTCTGTTAGCCATGGAATCATTTTCTTGGTGTTTGTTTAAAAAAAAAAAAAAAAAAAAAGTCATTACAGACAATTGTACATTTGTGGACTTAGAAAAGACACTTGTCAGCAGTGTGAGTATGAGTGCTTCGATAGTATCTGAGCATCCACGTCGATGCACAAATTAAACTCACCCAAACAGCAGCAAAAGCGAGATTAATTCACTTTTCGGCCCAGTGCGGAAACACACAGCATGCGAAACTGCACACACAACTTAAATATAGTTTGATATATTTATAAGCTTCGGTTTGGCTTCCCAACGAAGCTAATTACGATGCTGTTATCTATTAATGGGCCCCATGATAGTAAGGGTGGCTAGACATGTGTCACAGAGAGCTCATTACATATCATTAGTTCAACACTCCAATAATGTCTACACCTGCTGAGCAGAAGATAATGACTTGGCCCCTGATATTTGCAGGACTATTGTCTACCAAGCAAAGCACCACCAGGAGGATAGGTCCACGAGCTGCAGAGCTGCGGGAAAACTGATAAAGCTATACAATAAGTTGAGGGTGTTTTTTTTATATAATTTGTTGGAAGCTACAGTGAAGCACAGCAAAGACGAGAGCAGAAAAAAATCACGACGACCATCCGGCATTTCTACATATCTGTACAATGTTGAAAAATTCAGAGAAAAATGCAGAAGATATGCAATTACCATTTCTGATGCTAAGCTTACGTCTTTAAAAAAGACTTGTGCAATTTCTGTTTACTTCATCAATGGAGTGGCCTGAGCTCACCCGCTGTTACATAACACATGTCTGAATAACCTGACCTCAATCTTTCCTCCTTAATTTAGGGAGAAAATCCACATTTTAACAGCGCAAACAGGCTAAATCTCACACTTAACTCGCTTAAATGCACACGTGACATAAAGCGGCGAGAGTTACAATCTGCTGTATGTGGTTCTGTAGATCTATACATTGTGTATGGAATCTGTCTGGTGACTAATGGGCCGCATATAAACTGCCATCACCACAAAAGTGACCTTCGTGTCTGGAACGCTAAAGATTAGAATCGTGCTGTGTCTGCCTCGTGTTTTCACTACTCGAGCCAACTGGCACGGCGCTGGCGTCCTCTCCTCGGCTTCCAGTCTGCCATGATGACAATGGCAACCAGCTACCGCATGGCATGTAAAAATGACAAAGCACGCCAAGGGATATTTGGAAGATACGAAGATAATGCAACACAACCGATCAATCGCTCTGTTAAGAAAACGTATTCCTGGGCATTGCTACTGCTAACCAGTTTGCATTTCTAGGACATCAGCCTCTCCGTCCAAGTTTAGAGTACAGTGTGCTTTCAATGAGCTTTAAAAGAGGCAATTTCTAAGTGGAAAGAAGAAATTAGGTTTTTTGAGGATTCTAAGTTTGTATCCTCTGAAGGGCTGAATTTCCTCTCTAACCAACAGGAACTAAAAATGGCCTACATTCAAATGTGCCACAAGCTTATGTGCTGTGTCCTGCCTTAACCTGCTACACTCAGCACTAGTGTGTGTGTGTGTGTGTGTGTGAGAGAGAGAGAGAGAGAGCAGGCAGTGTACAGCAGGCAGACAGTGACAAGACAAAAACAGATTCAACATCCAAACATTTGTTCCACTGTTTCAAAAAAAATAAAAAAAAATAAAGAGGCAAGATAATTCCTGCTGTTATTGTCTTCAGCTGAGCAGGAAGACGGAGTTGTCTTCTCCTGTCACTGCAACCCTGCGTGACACTACTGTGAACACACTGCTGCCAAATCCCGCATCAGCAGTCTAAATACACTTAAAGTGGTGTGTGAAAAGCTGTTGCATTAACTGAACATCATGTAGATTTTCTGACTGCTGAGCGCGAGCCTGCACCGCACTTGAATTAGTTTTTCGACAGAGAGCGACTTTGTTCATTTGGCTGCCACCTGCCTCTCAGCAATACAAATACTTCACTATAGTTATCAACACACACTCATAATGGGTCTAATTTGTTTGCCAAATCTCCGGCTACATTCATGACTTCGCTGCCAACAGGCTGCTACCGTGAAGGGTTGAAAAATTGTTTGATTTGATTTTTTTTTTTTTTTTTTTTTTACTATTTTACAGCATAATATAAACCTTTGGCTCTTTGGGTGTCCTTCTCTGCAACATCGCAATTAATAAATCATCTAGGAGAGAATTTATGAATAATGTAGACTCACTGTATATATCCATCAGAAGTTTGCATATATAATAAGTATGAGTAATGAATATGAAAACACAGTAGGGCAGCTTTGAAAAGAGCCATGAAAAAGTATGAGTAGTGAAAGTGTGTTGTAAGTTCTGGGGCCTGATTTCATGATGGCTTATTTAGATTTGATAATGATGCTAACATTTCCATTACAGTGACCGTCTTTATTTGTTTATTTGAGATAAAGAGGTGAATATTTTTTAAAGAGCAACAACAGCATTTTCTGCTTAATTCAAAATTTGTCCCTCAGGGGCCAATTTTGTTTGTTTGTGTGACAAACTGTCTGTGCACTAAAAATCTAGTTTACAATTCACCCTGTGTTTTTTTTTTCTTCTTTTTTTCTGTTGTGCTCCTTCAAAGCCTCGACAGGTCTGAATGATAAGTTAGCACAGTAGCCAGGACGCTTCCCCAAACAGTTCACCTCTGTTTTGGGGATGACTGCAGCCTGAACCCTGTACCCCCACTGAGACAATAAAACGGCTGGACGACTATAGGACTAGCAGAAAGGCCGACAGTTTATAACTCAAGAGAGGCCAAGCTATACAGCCTGTGTGAAGATAAAGATTTAGTAACGGTAAGAGATTGGAATTCTCTCAGTCTGAGGTCAGGGGGCCAAAGTTACCTTTCTAAATTCCCTGAGGGCGTATGAGGAGGACCCTGGACAGAAGCTGGAGCTCACAGTTACATCCCTTCAGCTCCAGACAAAGGGAGGTGTCGCAGTGAATCACAGAGCTCATCATTCCAGCCCATAATTGCTTACTTGGTTTGTAAATGAGATGTACTATCTTTAGTGAGGACATTATGGTCAGTCTCCTGCACTGACTCTGCTGTAAGCTTTTCTAATAGAACGAGCAATATTGACACACAGGGAAAGAATAGATGACATAATTCATCATAAATGAGTGGCTGTTCACAGAGAGCTTCATTTGCTTTACAGAGACCGAATTTAGAGCTGTGTCATTTGTACAAAGGAAGCCACTGTCAACAGGTATTTATTGTACTTCCTTCATTTTATAAAATATTAATTTGAGGTTAATTACACTGAGATGACAATTACATCTTCAACCACATTCTGTCCATTAATGTCCATTAATAAAAAAAAAAACTGTTCAGATCTTCACTTGTGAGGAAAGTAATTAATAAAGTGGCAAAGCTTTTAAAAAAAAACAACAGAGAGATTCACTAGTTCAGATTTTTACACTAGAGAAATGCAAATAAAGATTTAATTGCTGCATTCAACTTATTCTAATATAAAAAGGAACAAGAGCATTACAGCGACTTATGCTGGATATTTGGACTATTTCACTTTCTATCCTCACAAATCTCTTCAGCAATAAAACCTATGAGAGTATTCTGAGGTGGAAAATGTTTGAAATACTGTTTAAATACAATCATATTTTTTTAACTAACATGAAAATGCAAACTGCTCATATTTAACTCACAATTTTGTTGAAACATTCGAGCAGTATTATCTTAAGTGTGACTGGGACATTATGATATAGGTGTAGTTGAAAACTCTTGATCTTTCCACACTCTAAGAAGGAACTGTTATTGGAGAGGATTTGCTGTGAGATTCCCTTTTCAGTCTAAGGGTATTAAAAAGCGTAAAGGCTGGAAGACAGAGGAGTGAGGCTGACGTCACAGTCCAAGAGTCACCCGCCGTGTGTTCGGCGTCTCCAAGTGAAGACTTATCTGCAAAGAGGTTTGGACGGACAATGTGGGTGGACAGGGCGTGAAACTACTATCATCATCAGTTCTGAATGAAAAAAAGAAAACATATCTTCGACAAAAAAGGAGGCTCATTCCAATTCAGCTGCGTTGTTAGGACAACGAGAACCATCCCTCAGATGATTAGTTCCACTTCAAAAGAATTTACTTTCCGCAGTGGAAACGTCCCCCTTTTGTGTCCTTACACAGGGTTTTCTCAGCCCAAAAGAAGAATCGTATGTTTAGTCAGCCTGTTTATTATTCCTTCTGTTCACACTACAATTGTATTAAATAAATAGAGTACTACTAACAAAGGCCTATTAGCCCATAAACATGTCCTGGTACACACAAAAAAGGCTAAATCACAGTCTCTGCATGAGAATTAAGATACTCTAAATGCTGGTAAAGGCATAAACTACATTGCTCGGGACATGAGGCCAACTCAGAATGTCTTGTTACTGACATCATGAAACATGCATGTTATGTTGCACATATTTTGTCAAACTGGGGATTTGCTGTGTGGCTCCATGTCATTTTTTTTTTTTTTTTTTTGAGAATGCCGCCTCTTGCAAAACAGCACGAGTCACTGGTGATGCTATGAAGCAGCAGTGTGCTTTACGTTTTTGTGGTGCGTGTATTTTCAGAATGAAGGGGTGGATTTTTGCTTGTTGTTACTTCTGACAAGCAGCAAGGCCAGTCACACTGATAGACAGGCTCATTGTATCAACTGAGAGTAATTATCTTGGAATAAGAAAAAAATCTATCAAATTACTTGTTTACATGCATTAATACATAAAGTTACTCAAAAATCAAAAATGTGAAAAAAACAAAAAACAACCACAGTCCACAAAAGTTGATTACAGGTAAATAATGTTTTGGTGCAAATTACACTCAAGTGAATGTGTGGTTAAAGCAGCAGATCAAAGAGAGTTACAGCACTTAGCCCGATTGTTAACCTGACTTCCTTGAGATGTTAAAGACATGATTTTGAATGCAATAGAGGCTCAGCTGAAGTTCTGCTGGTTGTTCAGATAAACAGATGTGTTGCCTGAATCGAAATCCCAAACAGGGCACAGAAAAACACAGTGATGACACATAAACACAGATTTTTTTTTTGGATGCAGCCTGCAACTGGCAGCTGTGACATCCTGGTTACTTTGATTGGATTTTTCTGTTTTTAGATTTTTTTTTTTATGTTTATATCTGAAGCTGAATCACCAAATCAGCCTTGTGATTGATAAATTAATGGATTGAACCCTTGATTTAAATTGATCTTACTTTTTTCTATCCTTGTCTGGTTTTTATGAAATTCTGCAACTGTACATATATATATTTATATAAAAAAAGGTCTCATACCACTTCAATCATTTCAGTGGTCCACTCCTGCACTGTCTTTGATGACTGTATGTTCCAGTATGAATACTGACTGGAATCATGCCTGGTGTGGCTCAGGAGTATCTATCCTTCCCCTTCATGATCAGTGATGAGCCTCCTTGTGACCTACAGTGTATTAATATGCTCAGCAGAAAGAAGCCTCTTGGCACAGGACACGCCAGCAGCAGCCCTTTAATGTTGGCAACTGTCAAAGCTTTGATTTCTGATTGATGAGTAAGGTCGGTGCAATAACAGAACGACACCACTGGTCATCTCGCCCCCTTTTTCCACAACAGGAAACGTATCCTTTAACAGTGCAAAACAGCCCTGCCCCTCTGACTCCAATGGCTACCACATCGCCCGTTTGAAACTGTACGCCTCTGAAACAAGTGCCTCGCGGCTACAAATCTACAGAATAAACAGTA
The DNA here is from genome assembly GCA_037975185.1 of Centropyge bicolor. Lineage (NCBI taxonomy): Eukaryota > Metazoa > Chordata > Actinopteri > Pomacanthidae > Centropyge > Centropyge bicolor. Next base: position 9,311,187 of record JBBMOC010000002.1, read on the forward strand.
TGGATGCAACACATATATTGGCTGAGCCAACAAGTGGGAAGGAGGCGTCTTTTTCTGTCCACTAGCCAGGATGAAAGAGAGAAACTGAGGCTAGGCTCCTTATGTACATCATCATTGCACAAGTCCTCCTGAGAGCTCTTCTCACTAAACCTAAAGAAAGGATAAGTGTTGTGTTTGTCACTCCTCCTATGGGCTCCCATAAATGGAGGCTTTTGTATGAACAGATAATGAATGACAAAATAGCAAAACACAGTTGTAATAATATAAACGCATAGGAGAAGTTGGCAAATACTGTACGTTGATTAACCCTTAAAATGTTCTTGAAAATGACCTGCTTACAGCTACACATACTGTGTCATAAATTATTAATAAAAGTTTATATACAGCGTAAATATGCTAAATAGGGCAACTTAAAGTAAAGTTGGACTGTTGCATTACTTGACTGCATTAGTTTTAACTAGATGAACCTAATAAACTGGCAACTGAGGTGTGTTATATTCAGAGGGGTTTCTGATATTCAGCCCTCCTCCTGTAAATAGAGAAGAAGAAAAAAAAATTCAGCTCTCTGTCTAATGTAGTCCAATACAACCCCACCTTTAACTATGACCTCAGTAACAGACCTATAATTGAATTAGCATATTTCCAGCAATGTCAGCAAAAACTGAACGTGGCAAAACTTTGTACAGGTGGAATTTATGGTGGAGCTGTTGAACTGCAGCGCCATCGACTGTACAGGGGTTCCTAATAAAGTGGCCATTGAGTGTAAATAAAGTCCTTTAAGCCAAACATGCTAAAATTGAAAGTATGTTTAAAATGCATTATTATTTTTCCCCCTTTTTTTTCTAATAAATGAGGACAAGCTGACTTGGGAAAAAAAAAAGAATTTAACTCAACTGCAACTAATTGCTCCTTTCATCTATCCAATTAAAAGCAGAATTTTAATCCGAGTCGTCTATTTCTTGTTTTGATAGCTCATCACGTGCCACAGCCTTTTAATCAGCACAAAAATGTAAGTATTGCATATTAATTCAGCGCTGAGGGATGAGCCGTTATTTACACTGCTGATTCTCATCACTCTCTCCCTGCGCGGGGCTCCTCTAGGGCCGATCCCACAATGACTGGGCCCTAATTGACAATGGCGGACGTGTTGGCAGAAGCTAGCCGCTAACTGCTAACGTTTTCAATCCATAGCCACTCAGGTGTGTATGTGTGAGAGGGTGCGAGGAGGTTGTTAAAATGGTGCTGAGGATCAATAGGATGTTGTTGTTAGTGAGAAACCTTTCAAGGGAAACATCAGTAAGGTGGCATCACAAGTTGTCATGTGTGATGTTTGTGAAATGTATCTGGAATGTCTCTACCGTCAGCCGCCTGTATAAACAGTCAGCAGCGACAGCTCAGCTCCCCCCTGCATTTTCTGTGATGAAACAGCTCGGCGGCATGAGGTAATCTCACCCTTACCCAAATGAGATGGTAATGCCTTCACTCAGGGAATTCAGCAACACAGAGCAGCACCTAGAAGGAGGCTGTGCACCTCAAATGGGACTAATAATAGAGCCTCCGTTCTCTTAACTCGGAATCTATATTATACGCTTCAAAAATGAGATCAACTATATGGGTCAGTGGGATTTCTGTGAGAGGAAAAAAAAAAACATAGAATGGAGCAACCACAAGAAAATACGCTCTGCTGACAACAGATCTAAGGAATGCAGTAGCTAATAAGAAAATTATTTGGGCAGAGTAACAGCTCAGAACTTTAATTAACAGAGCTGGTTTTAACTGATTGAAAGGGAATACATGTCCACACTCGTGTGCACGCGAGCCTAATTATTTTCAACCCCTTGATTGTCTAAATAGGCTTTATAAATAAAAGCACAAGTGACTTGAAATGTTCAAAGGAAATTATTTTAGAAATGGAAATGATCAAAGAGCGGTCTTTCATAACTTCTGTGATCTGTGAGCGAGAATACACGGGGACTTCAGTCCTTCACGCTGCTGCGGCCTAGGTTTCATTTTAACTTTGGAGGAGAGAGAGACACACACACAGACACACACACAACTACTCCACCCCCAACATCTGGCTTTCTCAGGGGACAATAAAAGACATTTATTACCCCCTATCCTTGCTCAGGCTGCCCACAAATTAAACTGAACTAATAAAAAAAACAGCCTCAATTAATATCAATACCTATGATCAGCTCAGATCTGATATATGACATGATCTCATCTATAGTCATCCCGGGTGATGGATTTACAACAACAGCAAAAGCCTGTTTTATTATGGAGATGAATAATAAAACGTGTTTAGATAATTATGTCAGTGACTTCAAGTTGCCTCTGGCATCTTGTTCACATGTGTGTATTAGCAACAGCCCACGCTGGCTCCTGATCCGTTTACCCTGGTTTTTATGTAACGGGCTGGTATCTTTACTTTATGTGTTGATAAAAGGGAGGAAATGTACAACATCTGAAAACACATGCAGGAAAAAAGAAAAGAAGAAGCACAGTTTGGTACTTACAGTACAGCTGCATGGTAATAAGCTGGAGAGAGGGAGTGGCCTATCCTTTTCTTCTTTCCTCTCCTTGGCATTATTCATGGTCCCTCAGATGTGGTGTATTCTAAATTAAGTTAATGTACAGAGCATAGTTAATGATGTGCTTGATCAGGTGGTAATAATGCCGGTCAAATACACTACATGCAGAGTTCTTAGTGATTAATTTATAGCCGGACTTTTTAATGCGGGTGCCCTTCAAAGTTTTAGATATTGTACAGTTTTAAACAAGAATGTCAGTGTTTCTACAGTAAACTCTTTTCCTCTCCACACACACTGTTTTCAGAATCCAGATTTTGTTTTGGTGTTGACCTGATATCTGTCAAAGCAGGGCGGGGATGTTGTATTTGTTATACAGAAGGCACTGCATTTCCAAGGGAATATGCTCTTTTTGTTGAGATTAATATTTCTGAGACACACCCCAGTTACACAGAAGGATTGCATAATTCTGTCAATTACATAACTGAAGGAACACAACGGCAGTCGCAGCGGCAACAGTACAGATAGTGTATCAGATGCTGGAGTGGAGCTGAGGACAAGTGCTGATTACCTCAGCCATATCCCGCTTTAATAGCGGACCTGAAGGAACTATATGAAACGCTCTGTCGGTGCATATGGGATGGAGTTTGATCCCCTGCCTCTTCCAGATACCTAGAACACAGGATTATTCCCTGCGGATTAAAATAGACGCAGTCAAGTTGATACTTTTAGAAAGTCATCTGTGGAAGGGCGCAAACTTCACAGGTTTCAGTCAGCGGCGATGGTGCCGATCCTTAGACGCAATCAGTGCAGCTGTGTTTTTGATGTTAAATGTGCACGAGTGCTCGCACGCACACCTACACAGACACGCATTGTACATCCCATTACCATATCACAGAATATGTCCAATGCAAGGTTAGGCTTCCTTATTGATCATGAAAAAGATGAAGGGACAGTCCATCACTTTCCCTTTGCCATCCTTAAATCCCTTACCTGGGCTCCTCAAAGCCGCACTAGTGGCTAATTACTCTCTCTCATGCTCCCGCTGCTCCCTTTAGCCTGTAGCTAATGATAAACTATTTCCATCAATCGTTCTTTAACTTCTGAGGGGCCTAAATGACACTTTGGTCTGTTTGGATTATTTTATTGATGCCTGTAAATAAATAAAGCAACAAAAGGCTACGTTGCATTTCTTCCCGTTCCCTCCATCCCATTAGAGCGCTTCTGTCTGTGTCGTGCACTTTAGGGTCAACACCACACCAAATCACATTTGTCCCCTCCATTAATGTCACAGCCTTAAAGCAACATATCATCACAGTATGGAGCTTGGTCTAACTGTAATTGAAAATGCCCAAGGGGAATTCCTGGGTTGTGTGTGTCCCCCCCCTAACCCCCGCCACCCTACATCCATCATTGTAGAGTTAGGCCCTGGGGTGCTCTTGTATCGCTGAAGGTTAACAGCGAGATCGCCATGTGTCCGCACTTACGGCTTCTAAAATGTGGCCTCACGGGGCCCCGGTACTGCTACGAACACTAGACATCGGCTGAAAACTATATACAGCATCATGTCAAGTACGTGTATTAATTTGACGGCCACATACCAAGGAGAGCAGGCTCGAGCGTGTCAACACTTCCATGTTCAGCGAATGGATGGACTTCAATAGGGATGTGATCAGAAACAGAATCCTTCCTTCAGATGTCGAGTTCACAGGCTTGATTACACAGCCGCCTTGCAATGCATACTGCAACAGATAAAATTAAACACTCGCGATTACTCTCCGCTTTGAAACAGCCTGGACCGTGATCAATGTGATCCCTTTTTTAAGTTCAACCTCAAACGGCGGAGATTTGAGAAAATCATACAAAAAGTATTCAAATGCTGTATCTCACAACAGAACCCGAATTGTTGCTAATGAAATGTGATAGTTTTGAGAGACGGCAAAGACAACAGGCACTTAGCGTGTCTTTGCACTGTTTTTGTCAAATCTAAAGCATTGTGCTCTTTAGGCGTCGTGATCAAAGCCTTTTTAATATTTTCTAACAAACGCTTCAAATGCATTCTGTAAAATGTGAATCATTACACAGATGCTCTAAAATGTAACTGATAATTTCTCAAAGATCATATCCTGCAGGACTGTTAAGAAACACAGATGAAGATAAAGGCATCAATTCCTGCTCCAACGTGCAGATTTAAGCATATTCATGTGGCTCTCCACATACATGAAAGTTACCAGCTGCCCTTGCCAGCGCGTGGAGGACATTAAGGCTCAGCCTGGTTGATCTCTGATGACAAGGGTCTGGAGGAGGGATTAGAAGCAAGGGGACCAAAGTTATGGTCATTCCCTTAAAAGGATGGCATTGCATCTCATAGGCCTGGAGCTTGCAGGAGTTGAAAGATCTTCAAAGGTCTGCTCACCCCACACAACCTACTCTAGCTCACAAAAAAAACCTTGGAAGTATGAATTTTTGAAAGATGTGGACTTTTAAAATATTATTTATTTTCCTTTTGCATCGCGACGGGCCACAACAAGTACCGCAGGTCATATCTGAAAACTTTTTGCTTTCAGTTTGTTGTTTATTCTTGGTATGAGATAATCATTGTCAGTCACTTGTCATACCTCCCGAGCCTCACAGCTCATAGGAGACCATTAAAGTCTCCATGATATCTCAGAAACTGGCTCATCGGAAACTGTCAAAATATGTTATGTAAGGCATGGATAATGAATGAAAAAACTAAAAAAAAAAAAAAGAGACATCTTTTTAAGAACCATCCACAGGGGTAAATTGCAATGCATCAAAAGACAAATATGCATTAGATATGAGGATAGGCGGGGCCTTTCTCTCTTTCCTGCTGCATATTGGCTGTCAGGCGATTCTCAGTTTTTGGCAAATTCTGCAACAATAGTCAGAGGGCTGAGTGTTCGAGGGGCTTGGGCTTAAGTTGACAGTGGAGCGACCGTTGGGGAGAGTGAATAGGAGCCTAGTTTAATAAGCCCTGGTACAGGCTGGACTACACAGGGGGCTGGCACCGTTGAAATCAGACAACTGCAGTGCAGATGAGACGGGGAGAAATCAGTCTGCTTAAATCATAAGAGCACAGTGTTGAGACATTCCTATTCACCAATTCATGGTTTGTAAACACGTGTGCATGTAATTGTAATGATTGCATTGTCTTACATAAGAAGCCCTGCTTCTGATAGTGTGTTTTAAAAGCTTATTAATTGTCAAGCTGTCAAATTAACACAGGCTTTGACATGAAACAGATTACCTTACTAATGTTCTCAAACAGGAACAAGTGACATGAGCTACATGTTCATTTCATGCCACCGTTTCATCTTATTGACAGTTCTATTAAATATTGTTAAATCTTTTACTTTAGAATCAACCATTTTCCTATTGTTACAATTGTCCTCATTATGCATTGTTAGCATCACTGATGCCTTGATGCCAAACCCCTCGGTAGCCACCGTTCTCCAACTGGAAAGAGAACGTGAAAAAAAATTAAAGCAGCAGTGCAGCTGCATCCAGTTTGCCATGTGGGGTAGCAATTTTCCATGGGGAGCGGGCCAGTGTACAGAAAAAAGCAGATATATGAGTCAAGTTCCATGCATGTTTGGGGGAGAATCTGGCAGAGGACACCTACTTACCGTGGAGCCACACTGGCAGAGATTAGGGGGCCATCATGAAGGAGCCATAGAGGGTGAAGATAGCCAGGAGCTGCAGGGATAGAGATAGATGAGACGGAGGAACAAGAGGACCTGGGAAAAAAGGGGAGGGGGCACAGACGGGTGGATGAAAAGAAAGCAAGTTGGGGAGCAACAGCACCGCTGGCTTGACCTGGGGAGCATTGGGGGGAAAAAGCCAGAGATCCAATTAAAATCACACTCGGACAGACAGAGTCAACGCTGACGCAGCCCGAGCCGAGCGCTTAAACCGTACTCGGAAAAGTATGGGAGCCGCGCATTGTAAGTTATGCAAGATGTCATACATGGTTATGATGATGCATAAAACCAAAGACCTAGTGTGACAAAGCAGCCCACCCCCTGGTACACAGCTGGGGCTCAACCCAAGTATGGCATAACGGCGACCCAGGGGTGGGGGCAGGAGAGCAATTCAATGGATCTCAAGGTGAAATGGATTTATTTACATTAAATTGATGTATGCCCTGTATACCCTGTCCAAAATGGCGCCTGTGCTTGTTGCTAGGCAGAGAGCGCACGAGTAAAGATGGCGGCGGACAAGTGGCAAACTGGGAAGCGGAGGTCTAATCAGTTGTGATTACTGGGGGGAAGGGTGTGGCAGGGTTCAATGATTATGGAATATTACCAAGGCTTGGTCAGGAGATATGACGAAATGCTTACATACTGTAGCCGCAGAAATTCAGCGTTAGAGGTTGCCGCTTTTTGGCTTTACACACGTCCTCACACAACAAACGGAAAACCAGCTTTCCATATGCAAATACAGAGATTTCTCTGAGCAGAAAATAATGTTTGATCACCTCTATTATGCCTTCTGTGGAGAGATTTACTATTCTTAGAAATAGCAGAGAAAAGGGCATGTAGCGGTGCATACAATAGCTGGGGCTTAGAAGATGAGATAGAAATACAGAATATCTGGAGGTTACTTTAAAAACATCGACACTACAGTCACAACAAAAGCATTTGATGCAAGCTATTGATAAGGTTGCAACGCAAGAGAGAGCGATCTCAGAAATTTAAGCCATCACATCATTAAAGTACACTGATCAAAGCCGACCCAGTTCACCTGGATTTACTTGAAGAAAGAAACACTTCACGATTCAAATATTTTACAATATCAACCACTTTAAATGATCCATCTCAGACCGTGTCATCGTACTTAAGGCAAAATCTTCCACTCCATGAAAACTATCAATAATACTGAGGCAATGTTACTTTTCCGGTACACATTCGCTGCTCATTAGCAAAAACAAATGATTTTAAAAACCTGATTTAAGCAGGACCTGTCCAGGGTGTAACATGCCTCTCGGCCAATGTCAGCTAGGATTGGCTCCAGCCCCGCCTCGACCCTAAAGGATAAGCGGGTATTAGCTAATGGATAGATGGATGGATGGGTGATTTACGTCGTTCAAACTGGTTGTTGCCTTATCAAAACTGAAATCTAGACTCTGCAACTTGTGGCCAGTTTTCAGAGAGATGCCTCATGGAAAAAGCTAAAAGCAAACTAAAATGAACTGCGGTCAAACACGAGAGAGATTTGCAAAAACGCATCATCAAAAATATCCCACTCTCCCGAAAGATGCATCCCCACGAGTATCCTGTGAAACGTACACTTTAAACCGGCACGCAGAACGCATAAACAAGTTCATCACAGCTTTGCACAATCTCGAGAACAATTACACTGTAAGCACTTAAAACGTAGGCGCTTACTTTGCATCTTTTCACAGAGGATTAAAAGTGTTTTCTGTTACATTTTCATAAATATAGAAGGATGAACGATTGCAACAAAAATAATATGAGCGGCTTGTGGGTTTGTCCTGTTTTTATTTTGTCTTACAAATAACATCCAAATAACAGCACCATATCTTGTGAACCTTTAAAGCACCTAAGGTGTGTTAATACGGTCAACACTGGAAGGAAAACATCTTCTAATACAGGCTTGGAACATTCACCCCTCATGTATTTTTGTGGCCATCCAGACGACTGCCCCTTCATCAAACCCTTTTCACCGGAATAAAGAACATCCTTGTTGCAGCTAGTTAGCTGTCAGATCACTGTAAGCATATATTTCAAAGAAATGGAAAATTAATGCACTTTTGACCTGATTTCCTTTTGATATGTGTGAAGCAAATTGTTATGTATAATGCAGTCATCATCCGTATGTTTAATGGTATAAAATGCTGACATCCATACATACAGGTACAAAGTGGAAAGCTTTGCTCCTGGCAGTGGAGCAGAGAGCTTTTTTTCCCCCATTACCTTATTCATCATAATTGTGACCCATCCGACCTCCACAGTAATCAAGCAGTACTTTCCTGAGCGGGACGAGGACAGACACTCACTGTCTACATCATCTTTAGCTGCACAACATTAAACGTCCCATTAACTGTACTCAAACCTGGTCACTCAGCTTCCCTCATTCTTTTCTTTAAGTAGGTAATAATGTTGGGGAGAGGTGTAATGTCTGACACAGGAAACAGGGAGTGTAAACTAAGAATGAGCTGTATGACAATAATAACTCACTACAGATGAGTTCAGCTCTGCAGGATTAGTAGTGAAATTCTGCCGTGGCTTCGAACACAAATCTTTTCAGCTCGTTTCTCTCAAATAATGAGGTGTTTGTGGAAATTTATAATCCAGAAGGTAAGAAAAAAAACAAACATGAACAAATGCCAGCAAAACTCAAAGTTAGGTGAAGGGAAGCAAACATTTTACTGTCAGCAGTATGTGCATCCAAAAAAAAGGAAAAACTACCATCTCTCATTTAAATTGTTTTCCAACTTTTTTTTTCTTAACTTTTATCAACAGCCAAATGAAAGAGAACAGCACATATCTGTCCTCTCTGAGTGGAACAGTGAAATCTGTTAATTCAGACTCAAAGTGAGGAGCTGGAAACACTTTGAATGTAAAAGCCTTTATAGAGGAAATGGAAGCTTTCTGTTTGTGCTGTGGACAAAATAATGATAGGAATACTAATGGCCTGTTCACTTATTAGTGTTTGCACGGTACAATATTTTGAGGCTACATGGGTCATATTTGTGTTTGCAGCACCTTTAAGGTTAAGACGGTTTAAGGTGCGCGTGTGTGTGTGCACGTGCGCCTCACAACACACACACAATACATATATAAAAAGTGATTATAAAATCTGCAAAAGTGTGGAAGTAAAAAGCACTTTGACGAACAGAATGCGCGTGACCTAGTAGCAAATGCACCTGTGTCCAAAAAGGCGCACACGCTCATAAGGCGCAGTGAGGAAAATAAAAAAATCTGATTTTAAAAAATGAACGCAGTTTGATTCAGATGGCGCCGTTTGACCATTAAATATGAGTCATTTTAGTCAGTTTTAGTTGATCGCGAGTTGCCGTTCACTCACTGGAGATTTACCCTAATCAAACCAGTTTGATACTTTTATCTTGAAGGCCTGGTCAGTTCCTCATAAACATCGTTTGTATATATCCTGGTGGTGCATTAGTTTGCAGAATGATGCAAACCTACAAACATGGCGCACTACAAATTATAGAAAAAAAAAGTTTGAGTTCAGGATGAAAATGCATTAATTTGGGTTTAACCACACACGCCTGATCAAAGAGAATATAGACACTTTAATAAAATATAGAATACATAATTAATTATACAGTAGGTTTATGTACAGTAGGACTGTATGCTAATTAAACGTTTTTAATAGTATCACGAACACTGGTTTATGCTCACACTGGATCTTATACTTTGCACAGAAATGTGAAATATACATTTAATACAAACAAGAATGTATAATGAAAAGAGGGAGGAAAAAAAACTACTGAGCCTCGCAGGATCTTAATTACAGACAAATCATGCTTCAGGCCCATGTTACTGAAGGTCTCAGGTTTTAACTTGAGAAAGGAGCTTTCAGATATTTATATCATCTTGCGACACACATAAAAGACATGAATAATGCTTCTATCTTCCCGACTTACATCACACCTAGTTTACATTCAACAGAGACCCCTACATTTAGGGCTACATTCAGCAAGACCCTCGACTTTCCATTAACAGCCTAGGAGTTCAGAAGACTCGACACGCAGGTTTTCCATAAAATCCTTTGTCATTTTTTAAGATAGATATCTTTAATAATTATGCAACACAGCGAACAATTAGGCATAACACACTTGTGTTAGAGTTCCTATAACCCACTGTGGGGAGTCAAACCCACCCAAACAGGCCTCACAACAAATAAAGCTCGAAACATTTTTTGCAATGCAGGATTTCAGCAGGATGACCCAGGACACGAAATATTTAATACAACAGTCACAAAAAATACAGAGAGTAATACTGATACAGCTGCAAGTTTTTATGCATGAAAAATAGGCCCGTGAAAGTGGAAGTCTGTGTCCCAGCAGAGACTCACAGAGATGGGATGTTGTTGCATTGCTTTGGTGGGAAGGAGTCCACGCCGCTGTGGCATGTGTACCATCCATTCACGAGACTTTTCTGAAAGGGGGACGTTGAGGGGAAAGTCCTTGAGCTCTGGGCAAACGTGTGACCCGTCTGGCCGCAGGGGTACTGGGAGGACTGGGACCTGTAGCCGCCTCTCTGGAGCAGCAGAGGGTCCAGGAGGGGCTGCGACCTGTGCGTGGAGTAGTCCAAACTGCTGTCAAACGTGGGATGGAAACGTGACCTCAGGGTCGACTCGTCTCGACTCTCAGGGGACAGGGGGACATCTTGAGTGGGGGCATGAGGGGGGCTGATCTGGGCTCCCTCGGGGACTCGGGTCGACCTGGTCTCCGCGACGTGACCGCCGTCACCAGCACGCGCGTCGCCGCTTTTGGCGTCGTGGGCCTTGTTGCAGTGGAGCTTCATGTGCTTCCGCAGGGAGCTGGGGTGGGTGTAACACTTGTCGCAGCCCCTGACCTTGCACATGTAGGGTTTATCGCTGGAGTGCACGTGCGAATGTTTCTTTCTGTCGCTGCTGTTCGCAAACCTCCGGTTGCAGCCCTCGAACTCACATTTAAAAGGTTTTTCACCTAAACGTGCAGAGAGAGAAATGGCGGCGGGTTATGACAATGCTTACAGGCCCGTGCATGCTCTGCCTGGACATACATGCTAATACTGATGTTGCTCCTGTGTCTCTCCATGAAACCATGCTGCAATAAAAAGTCACCCTGCAAACCACAAATGCACATTCAGGCTCCACTCGACACTGAAATGGCTATTTGATCTTCAGCTGTCAGTCAGTGACTCTGCAAACACAGAGCCGCTTTGCAAGCCACCTCACCCTCTATCAGACATCTTTTTAAAATGCCCCATTGTTTTAATAAATTGCTACTAATGTGCAAAAACTTCCCACGAGTCATTAAAGTGCACAGTTCAAACTAGTTGCTGGAACTTCGTCGCAGCTGTGATCGCAACAAGTGAGGCAGGTCATCTGCAACAAGGCTGCAGTTAAACATGCATTAGATTATGAGGGACCCAGGCTGATGACAGCAAATGCAAAGATTTGTTTAAATGCACTTATCATGCACAGAATGAATTACAGCCATCAAGATGCTAATTGATCTTGTAGCTCATAGTTGCCTGCAGCTGCGCACTGTCCCTCCTGCTCTCTCACACACACATACACACACACTGATGCATCAGTGAAGGCTGGACTCATAAATAAAGCCTTAATAGTTTTTGTTAAAATATCAGTTTGCATCGTAATGGGTGACTGTCCTGAGGAATTTAAAATATATATATATATATTCTCCTGACATAAATCACGTCTCATCACACTACGCATGTGCAGTTGTGTAATAACGGATGTCACTCACGTCTTTATTCTCATTCATTAATAAAACAATTCAAAGAGGGCGCCTAATAAATATATATACACGTGTATATATTTTTCATTCATTTCATTCGTTAATTAGATTTTTAATTTAAAAGCCCACATTTCAGTCTAATTGCACCTTGTGAGATCAAATTTCTGATGCAGAGTAAGTGTGTGGAAATAAAATCAGATTGCACAGGAAATCCTTTTTATAGAGGACATCAGAATCTGTGCACATAACAGAGGAAAGAAGGGAAAGCCCTGAGAAAGTCACCGTTTTAAAATGTATTTTATGACATAATTTCACAGCGACTCTTGACAAGAGGCCTATCAAAGTGATGGAAATTAAACCAGGATAAGGCCATAAATTAAGCATCTTTTTAAAAAAAAAAAAAAATCTGACTCATTTCGTTTATGTTGATAATTATTTCTTTCAGCTGAGTGAGGTCATCCGTGTGCTCACCTTTTTCTTTCCCACTACATCACTGTGATGTGCTCTCTGTTCCTGAGCAGGAGATCTGAGTCCCTGGGAGGCACAGACAGCGTAACGGCTACGTCACAGCTCTCCGGTGTCCCGGCATTTATTTAATAATTTCACTGAATGAAAGTGGGAGAGGCACCCAAAGCACCAGGCCTGCAGACTAGACTTACTACTGCTCATGTGTGGGTCCTGCATGCATGGAGCCTGCACATGCTGCAAAACCAGGCAGTCACAGAGACGGCAAGAGGCAGCCAGACAAGCTTTGCACAACACACTTTCAATAACAATGAAGGCCTGAACAACAACAGCACCACCATGTCATAATAATAATAATAATAATAATAATAATAATAATAATAATAATAATAATAATGTGAAATAATTAGCAAGTTTAAATTATAAAATAAATAATGAAAAATAAAAAACGTGTTCACACAAATAAACAATGCAAAATTTACAAATATTGATGACAAAGTTAGTTGAAATTATTGACATTTTAATTATGATTTCACCAATCAAAACGCATTATTATTAGTATCATTAGTATTATTATTATTATTATTATTATTGAGTTGTGCGAGTTTTAGCATGATCTTAAACTGACCTGTGTGAGTCCTCTTGTGGATCTTTAGATTTTCTGATCTTGCAAAAACTTTCTCACAGCCGTGGAAGGGGCAGGGAAAGGGCTTCTCCCCTGTGTGGACTCTGACGTGGTTCACCAGCTTGTATTTGGCTTTGAAAGGCTTCCTGTCCCTCGCGCAGCTCTCCCAGTGACACACATACTCAGAGTGCTCTGGTCCCCCGACATGCTCCACTGTCACATGGGTGACAAGTTCATACATGGTCCCGAAGGCTCTGGAGCAGGGCAGCTTGCCGGCCCCCTCTTGGCCGTCACTCCACTTGCACACCAGCTCATGCTTCACTGTCTGCTTGGAGCACCTGAGGAAAGCGTCGCCTCCTCCTCCTCCTCCTCGCTGGATTGCCATGTTGAGGGGCTTGTACAGACCCAGGAACTGGGTGACCAGTTGCTGGCTGTTGCCCTTGTGGTTGATGGCTTGGCCATAAGGGTGAGTCCGGGTGAGGAGGTCGCCAGGTAGCCCCAGCATCATCTGGCTGCCGAGGTCTCGAGGTGCGTCGGTGGACGCATGGGCCTGCTCCTGGTAGCTTGAGAAAAAGGCTCTGTTGTCCCTGCAGCCAGGAAAGTCACGATACCTTCCAATCCCGCCATGTTGGTTAGCTCTTGATGCCAGTTGATCAGTGACGGGTGGCATGCCGGCTCCAGAGAGGTTGGCTCCAATGATAATGCCCCTGGGGCTGTGCTCTAACCGGTGGTATCCAGAGTCTGAAAAATTGTGAACCGAATGGTCAACATTTGCACTGGACCTCGTCTCGTGGTAGTCTCGCAAATTGTGCGAGGGGCAGAGTTTTAAGGAACTGCCAGTGGGGTGTCCCATGTGCTCTCCTGCCAAAGGTGGCAGCACCACGCTGGGTTCAGTATTGCTCTCCCCGGGGTTGACGCAAGAGAGAGGGCAGCCACTAAACCTCGAAAGGCTTGTCATGTTTTGTTGTGAGTTTGGCTATGAGTTTGCAAAATCAAACCGGTGCAGCACTCAGGATGCACCTAGAAATTCAGTTTCCATTTCCCCTGTTTGTGTATCATCTGCATGTGAAATTCTTGGCCGTGAACTTCGCAGAAGTAGGAACCAGACTCAATTTCGTTAAAGTTGGTGTGAGTCCCATGCCGTTCACTTTGCCCTCTTGATTTGTGGCAATAACCGTGGTAGTAAAAATGCTTCGAAACAGGCCATGGTGCAATATAAAAGCACAGCAGGCAAACCTGCTTTTAAAAAGGGAGCTTTGGGATTGGCTGGAACGCGCTGTGATTGACAGGCGCTGGGTTTGTTTTAAAAGGGACACGCAGGCGTTCACGGCACGACTCCGTTTTCAAATATCGCAGAGAAAACGCTTTGAAATGTGCCGCGACGCTCGCAAATATCGCAGCCTCTTTAACTGCAGGCGCCTTCTCATAAGACCCCTCCAACTAAACCTCTGCATAGGAGAAACGTGCAGGTTAATGTGCAATACTAATCACGGGAGAGGAAAAAAAAAAGTCAAGTGATTAAACGCAGACATGAGCAAGACAATCACAGCACATCCAGCGACTTTTTTTTTTTATTCCACTGGAGCTCTTTGCCAAAGCAAATGTCCCTGCAAGAATAATAGAGAGACTGGCCACTGCGTGTCCAGGCCAATTATTGTCAAGACTTTGCATTTTGAGTGGAGGGCCACATCTGAAAACACTGAAAGTTGCAGGAAAACTAATTCCAGAAATTTAACCTGTTATTTGACTTCATTAAAACTTTACTATTTTAATGCACGTGAGCGTAGTGAGTCTGCATGATCATAAAGCTTGAGGCAGTATTTTTTTATGTAATAGACAAGTTACAAAACTCTCATGGACGTAAAAGTATGTTTGAGTTACACTTTTTTTTTTTTTTTTTAGGGGAGAAAAATTACTTGTTGGCCTCACGTGCAAAGAAAAATGAACTTTGATAAAGCAACAAGTAGTTCAACCGGACCTCCAATATGTTATTTTATTATTGTCAAAAAAAAAACTTACATCACACAGACATTTTAGTGAACACTAGAGAACATGTTGTCCCATTTCACCTATGAGCCCATTTCTATACATAGACCCATTCACATTAAGCTAGAAATAAATTAATAATTAAGAGAGCGCACTGTGCGTCAGGCAGGCTATAGCGCACGTGCAAAAAAAAAAAAAAGTTACGTAAAATGTAAATTCTAAAACGTGCCAAGCAGCAGCGGATGCTTGGCTCCACTCTTCCTGGGAAACTCAGATAAACTTTCTTACTTTGGGGTGCTGTGAGGACATCAGGCTTGCTACTCTCTCCTCCAGTGCAGCACATATTCCTCCAGCTCTGACTCTCCTATACCTGCACCACTTCATCCAAATTCTTTTATCTGTTGCTTTTATTTCAATCTATACGACGAGCAGTGAGCTCCGGACTGCAGCTTTAGAGGCTTTAAAGTGGAAGAAAAAAACCTTATTTCCAAAGACTGTCTGAATTTACAACTTTGTCCTTAAAATAAAAAAAGGAAGAAAAAGGAAAAATCCCCCTTTTTTTCCACATTGTTATGCTGACGTCACCTACAGAGACAAAGCAAAAGGGGCCCACTTGACATTAAATGCCGCAAAATAGCAGACAGGCCCAGAACTGGCCTAATTCCGTCATGATTGTAATGGACGCTCATGTTTGTCAACCTTTAACCCGGTGAATTTCCGAGAATGATTGAGGCTTGAAGGCATATAGACGGAAAGTTTCCAATCTGTCATTCAGGAGGGACATAAAGGACAGACAGAGCCAAAATGAATCCAGGTCCTCATTTGCAGCATGAAGGCAAAACAAGAGAGAGCACTGTGTGGACTAACTGCACTTTTAATGAATTAATTTTCTATGAGGCACCTTCTCCATAACAGAGTCAAAGCAAGTGAAGTGTGCACTACACAGGCCTGTTTGATACCTGCAGATTACACAGTGATATTTCCCATAAAGATTATTTAAATGCTCACAACATCTAAATTGCTTAAAAGCTCAAATGGCCCTTAATGTGCTCATAACTTAATTAGAGTTTAGCCTAATAAGCATAAATTACAAGTCTATTCATTTCTCTGCAGTACAGTCTATAAGTCTGGTAATAATATAATCAGCTAAATGAGTGCAAGTATTTAATTTGTGAATTTATATGTTTAAAATTTTAATTTCATAAGATTAACATTGGAGAGTTGAGATTAGCTTCACAGCGACAAACAATGAAATTATAAGAGTGATGGACATAAACATGTCAATATGTCCTGCGATTATTTATGATTTCGCTCAAGACTCTAACATCATGTTGCTATAGCATCTATCCAGTGTTGTGTTTGTTCAAATCTGTGACGATGCACTATTTCAAATTTTGGAAACTCCACGGGAATATACACACCGCTTCAGTTTAAATATCGACATTGCAAGACATTTTTTCAGCATTTTGACATGAGCAATCTCTTCCAGCCCTTCAGCTTTATGAGTCCGGTCATTTATGTTGGTTGCTTGACAGGCCAGACAAAATCCTGGTGACTGTTGCATACAAAATAACACTCCCAACAATCAAAACATTCATGTCAAGGAATACTCTTTAAGCCCATAAGGTCCAAATCACTCCCAGCAGAGCGAATGTGGCCCAAATGAATGACAAGGCGATATGGAGAGATGAAATTAAGCAGAACATAAATGCCAGTTAGAAAACTAGAGCTACAGTAAAACGCCATGTTGTAGACACTGAAAATGGAGCTGATTTTATTTCTTTAACCCGGGAAGGTGATGAGGGGAATTCTTTTAGAAATAACACAAATCGCCTTTTTAGGGAAAACTATTCGCACAGCATCACTCAACACACACACACACACGCATAAACATACATATTTGGCCATAATAAACTATTCCATGTCTATATCTGTAAGAATCACGAGGCGCTACACTTAGCGATTAATGTCTATATAACACAAGATATTGAAAAAAATAATAATAAGTGAATGGCGAGCAAAAATTATTTCATCAAGTATCCAATTGTGTGTGTGTGTGTGACAGGCAGACACACAGTTAGTGTGTGTTTATATACTGTACGTATTGCAAACAGGAATGCCTGTGTGTGTGTGTGTTTATGAGAGTGTATGTTTAAACAATTGCATGTATTAGTGTGGAGTGTGCTGACATATTATAATTGATGAGGGATGGCAGTGCACAGTCTTGCCATGACTTTATGAAATTTAGATGAATTAACAGGTTTGGGACGAGTCCATTTGCAGACAGATGCTCCAGTAAATCACAGCAAGAAGTCAATTAGCCCTCTCCATCAGCCATATGAAGGCAAACACCATGTACTGTAGCAGTCACTCAAAAGCCAACTGACCATATAATGTATGAAATATAGATGATGGTCCGTGCAGCTATTATTGTACTGTATGCAAGTGTAAACCTGTGTTGAATACCACGAAGCAAATACGGGACCACAAAACATCTGTGAGACTGTCTTTCTCCGAGGACAAACAAGAAAATAAACTCACACACACCACAAAAATATGCACGAGAGCGAAGCAACACAGTCAAACATTTTATAGTACAATTGAAAATTACAATTAAAATGTCATTTGTCGTGTACAGCTTGAGTACCTGTGACAAAAATCCTTGTCAATATCGACTGCTACACTCACACAGAAATGTAAAATAGCATTTGATATAGGCTACATGCATTGGAAAATACAACGGCTATTAAAAATTTTTGTTTGTAAAATCACTAAGCATTTGGAAAATACGTGGGCAATTGTTCCAGGTATAAACAGCATGATCACTGGAACAACTGTGAGCCAAAATTCGATTCTGAGAGTGAATGAAATCCACTGGACTATATTGTGAATACAAAGCAGAACCTGAGCCTTTATGCTGTTTTGGATTCTGCAGAATGTAAGAAAACTGAGATAGAGATTGTTTTGGAAAATGCACCTAATGCAGCACACAGGTCACAACGATCAATTTTGCTATTAAATCAAGGCCGGGACACAGTCTGAGAGTTGGGACGTGTCACGTTCAACCACAGCAAAAACATGCAAGTTCATTCAACACAATGTCCATTTAAGCAAAACACTCAATCATGGTATCATTCATTTAACTGCACCGTTGGGATACATTGAGCCTTTTCTGTCTGTTTAAAATGGAAATACGGAAAACACATTCACATGCTCTGCTATTTGATTAATGGCAGCAGTGTTGGGCTATGGTCCTGCCATTGTTTCAGGGAGATGAAGATTTCACTTTTGTCCGGTCACTATTGAGTTAACTTCAAGTCCACAAACTTGTCTATAGCACCAGCGGCCTGAGCCAGCCAAGCATAGTGTAGGCTACAGGCCAGACAACGTGAACTAGAAAAAAAAATTACTCCACTTAGCTGCAAAAAAGAAAAAAAATCCAGAAGATTGGGCCAATTTGTTCATATAAGAAGACAATTATCATGCATCTAGGCCATTTATCAAATTATGCACTGAAATAACGTTTATAGCTACTGACTCCAACACAGAATAAATGTATAAATGTGAGTTGTTTACCATTTAGGCTGATGGCTATGTTCTGCTCTTTTCCAACAGCATGGGCCTACTGTCACAGAGGTATGCACACCACAATATTGTGATATTTTAAGGTAACGCGCATGCTCAGTTAGAAGAAGATTATGTTATAACCAATGGGCTATCCCAACGCCCAATGAGGTAATCCCAGCAGAGATAACTAAATCATCAAATTATACATAGTCCTGCAGAATACCCTGCTATAATTTAGCACGTTGCATTACGCCTACCTTTAAATCATCATTACAATTTTTTTTATTTTTTTTTAGCAGTGTCGGATGTTTCAACCCAGGCCTAGATGCATATCCATCTAATCACGTCATGCAATTATAATTAATATCTCTTAAGATAAATAGACAAAATAGTGTGATTGCAAAAGTAGAAAATATGATTGCACAAAAATTAACAGAATTTAATTAAATAGATATATGTGGAAAAAATAATAGAGATGAAAATGGGCGATGCTCGAGTAGCGGTGGAAAATATTTGGGGGGGGAAATGGCTGGTGTGAGTGAGACAAACGCTTAACAAAAGTGCAGCTCTAGTCTGACTGGCTTTGCCCCTCTTTTAAAGTTTTCTATTGTCCAGTTAAAAAAAAAAATAATAATGCGCCATGGCAGTCTGCTTCTTTCAGGAGAAAAAAAAAACAGGAAATTAAAATACACAATATCACGTAATATTCTGGCAATCCTGACCTTCTATTATTGTTTGAAAAAAAACATATAGGTTAATTAGAAATTTCCTGTTTGAAGTTCGTCAAATTTAACAGAATTAATGAAATAATAAAAAACGTGCAATAAACACCAGCACAACAGAGGAAACCAGTTTGAAATTTAACTCTCAAGCAACAGTTGCTTCACATCAGGCCCAGTTTATTGACAGCTCCCCTTTTTCTCAGCAAGAGCTCCCAAACATTTGTGACTCATCTAAACCACCTCACTTCATTATTCCACAGTGATAACATGGCTGCAAATGCACGGCACATAACCTTAAGTGGCGACGTGGAGCCTTCACGTTTCAACAAGCCAATAAAATATGGAGGGAATACAGGAAAAACTTAACAGGGCTGCTTGTCACTTGTGAAAGTTCACAAAGGTCGCCATAAATCTCATACTGCAAAAACTGCAAAGGCAAACTCTGCTAACTGTGTGTGTGCATGTGTGTGTGTGTGGGGGGGGGGGGGGGGGGGGGGGTCGTGCACGCGCATGGTGTGTGAGAAGACGAGTGTGTGTGTGAGAGAGAAGGGGGGAGTAAACTGTGAGAGGCTGAGAGAGAGAGAGGGAGAGAGACCGAGGGGGAGGGAGGGGAGGAGAGAGGCAGACAAACAGAGAGGGAGAGATGAAGTGAATCTCATTCGTCGTTTTGCTTCGAGATAAGTTGTGGAGGTTTTGCACAAAAAGCGCAAGTGTTGTACTAAATGTGCACGACGGCCATAAAAAAAACAGAGGTATGCAGGTCCCTGCAACAATTAAATTACCATATGAGTAACAGGCAGAAGAACTGAGCAAGAGCGTGTTCACTTCCAGAAAACTAAATCCCATGCAACCTCCACAGGATAAATATAATAAAGTGCAGATTTACACACAGGCCTGCCTCATGCCCCAACTCCTCCCTTCTTTTTAACCCAGAAAGAAGTTAGAAAACTCACCTTTTCAATCTACAACTCTTTCTCGAGGAAATGTTCTGGAGTGAGGGCGAAAGCAGAATGAAGGACTGATTTGAAGATTTTTTTTTTTTTTTTTGGGTCCAGATCCCCTAAAATAAAGAATGTGAGCTCCTTCCTGGGACAGATTGAGGAGGGTGAGGAGGGGAGGGGAGGGGGGGTTTGGGGAGGATGTGAAAGGCTTGGAGTTAAAAAGCGCCGCTTGAAGCACTCAGCGCGTCTCTGAACTTGATCAGATTTTATGTGTCCTGCAGCGAGTCAGCGGCAGCTCCTGTGAAACTTGCTCAATGGCACGAATTTTTTGGCTGAGCGAAAAAAAAATCTCAGGATATTACAATTACTGCCATCTTTCTTTCTGTCTTTTATTCTTCCGTCTTACACCCTATAGAGCTTTTGCTAAAAAAAAAAAAAAAAAAGAAAAAGAAAAATACCACCCCCCCTCCTCTTTCAAGCGGCTTCAAGAAAGGCACATTTTGGAGCTGTGCCAAGTACATTCAAGTTTTCAGTTAATAAGACTATAAAACTGGTGACATGAAAGAGAAAAATAAGATAAATCAATAGATAGATAGATATAGATGGACAGATCAAATACAAAAACTTGACTTCAAAATGCATGAAAAAGTTTTTACGCACAAACCTATTTTTTATGGTGCACAATAACTTCGTTTGCGCAAAACAACACAAGTTTTGCACCAAAAAGTTTGAACAGATCCTACTTCTTTAAAACTTGATTGTGTTTATTAGTATTTATGAAAATCTGTTGGGGACTTTCTCGAGGGGTGCAAATCACGTAGGGCTGCATGAGACGTGCGCCACAACATAACGCATAAGTAGGATCTGCGCCAGAGCGCCCCGTTATACCTGCAAAATAATGCCTGCAAGAGCCAATCAAATGAAACCAATTGAGACGACCTGCCATCTTCAATAGCAAACTGTGCCAATCACCAGAAATCTAGCCAATTAACACCCTCCTTGGCTGTCACGTGTCGGAGGGGTAGCCGCGCGCTGATTGGCTGTCGTAGCACTGCCTCCCGAGTTCATTTATGTTCTGGGAGTGAGTGATTGACTTTATCAGTCCAAGGACATCATCCGCCTGGAAAGGGGGGGAAGTTTGATCCTCTTTCTCACGGATCGCAGTCAACGGGAGTTTTTTCCTCCCGAACTCTTTACGCATAGGATTTTTCCCCGCTTTGGCTTGGTGTGTTTTTTTTATTTTAGGATCTCTTTTTTCCTCCCGTGCGTGAAAACGTGGTAAACCTCGGCGCGCTGTCTGCAGCCTGCGCGCTCCGCTAAACTGGATTTTAATTTTATTTCCTGCTTTCTTGCCGTCTCCTAAGTTTGCTTCAAGCTCATGACTATGCTTCTTGACAGCGGTCCGCAGTTTGCATCGTTAGGAGTGGGGGGCTTCGGGACACCGCGGCACCACGACATCGGGAACAGAGACGCGGGTCTGGGGCTGAATCCCTTCACCGATTCCTCCCACTCCGCAGCCTTCAAAATCAGCCCGGTGGCGCACGACATCGCCTCCAGCCAGACGTCAGCTTTCACCCCGCAAGCCTCTGGATATGCAGCAGCCCTGGGACACTCTCACGGCGGGCAGGTGGGCTCGTACGGCGGCGGAGCCTTCAACTCGACACGGGACTTTCTCTTCCGGAACCGGGGTGTCGGAGAGTCCACCGCGCCGAGCGCCCAGCATGGGATCTTTGCAGCTTCGGCGGGGAGTCTGCACGGCCCGACGGGGATCACAGACAACCCCGGACATCTGTTGTTTCCAGGACTTCACGACCAGGGGGTGAGCCACACTTCACCGAGCGGACACGTAGTGAACAGCCAAATGCATCTTGGCTTACGCGGGGACATTTTCGGAAGACCTGATCCGTACCGTCCGGTGGCCAGCCCTCGGACGGACCCCTATGGGGCTCAGCTGCACAACTACAGCCACCCCATCAACATGAACATGGGGATGAACGTGCCCACGCACCACGGTCCGGGGGCCTTCTTCAGATACATGAGGCAGCCCATTAAACAAGAATTATCCTGCAAATGGATAGACGAGAACCAGATGAACAGACCCAAAAAGACGTGCGACAGGACTTTCAGCACCATGCACGAGATGGTCACACATGTGTCCATGGAGCACGTCGGCGGCCCCGAGCAGAGCAACCACATCTGCTACTGGGAGGACTGCCCCAGAGAGGGCAAATCTTTTAAGGCCAAGTACAAACTCGTCAACCACATCCGCGTGCACACGGGCGAGAAACCGTTCCCATGCCCGTTCCCCGGATGTGGGAAAATATTCGCCAGGTCGGAAAATTTGAAAATCCACAAAAGGACACATACAGGTAGGCAAAGACAACATGGAGGCGAAATACTATTTGTGGGAGGGGGGGAGAAAAAGTGAACAGAAATGTGCTAGTGATTGTTTGTGGGGCTTTTTAAAAAATGAATGCATCTTTTTGTTTTTGTTGTTTACAACATTTGAGAACTTGGCTGATATAAGTGAATTATTTTTAAAAACAGTGATGTTGAGCAACTCTCATTCATCGCTGCTTTTGTGCTCAAGAAGTTGTGTGTGATTATAAACACAGCCACTTCACTCACTTGCAAAACTTTAGCTCCATGTACAAAATTACGACCCTGCTTTCCTGAGCATCACGCACAAATGCAATGAATCGGTTTGTGCATGTTTATAATTGTCGTCCTTGTTATGCTTGTGCAGAAAAGCCCTGTTGATTCACTGTTTACTACATACAGTGCAGGCCAGTAGTAGCATGAAGGAGCAGGCCTCTTGAATAAATAAAGCCTGACAGAGCAGTGTGTAGTAGTAGAGCTGGATCCATGTCGCCCCCAAAATGTAGGTTACTCTGTTATATAATAGGCTGCAGACAATTTACATCTCCGAGCTTCGGCTTTACAGGTGGTGCTACAATGGGAGTTTGTTTGTCATGGCTATTGGGGTAATTCACGGTGTGTGTGTGTGTTTAATCCTGCAGGTGAGAAGCCGTTTAAGTGTGAATTTGATGGCTGTGACAGACGCTTCGCCAACAGCAGCGACAGGAAAAAGCACATGCATGTGCACACATCAGACAAGCCATACATCTGCAAAGTGTGCGACAAATCATACACACACCCCAGCTCTCTCAGGAAACACATGAAGGTAATTAATGTCTTCATTACTCCTTAAACACATTAATACACCCCCTCCCCCTCCTCACCCCCATCCTCCTCCTCCTCTTCCTCTACAGACAAGGACTAACACAACTTGAGGCATTTGTTAAGATGTTATAACAGTGTCAGACTGCAAAAAAAAATACGTGTAAGGAGCCATTTAGTGACACTTGTAATTCAATAATGTAAATATAGTAGCAAGTTGTTGACTGAGTTTGACTTCTTTTTTTTTAATCTTCTCTTTTTTAACATTCACTTTGAGGTTTAGCTACATATTAAGATGCACTTCAATGTGGATGTTGTTTGTGCAGAAGTGGCCGGGCATGTTTTGAACTTTGCTGCCATAGTTCCTCTGTCAAATCCAGATTTTATCCGCTTTTGAGTTCACTCCTGCACAAAGCCACTTTATAATGAATCAGGCTCACTCGTCGCTCACGCCTTGTTATATATATATTTTTTGCAGGTACATGAGTCTCAAGGATCTGAATCGTCTCCAGCAGCCAGCTCTGGATACGAGTCGTCCACGCCGCCTGTGCTGGTCTCAGCCAGCACTGAAGACCCGACAAAAACACCGCCGTTAGCCGTTCAAAACACGTCTGGTCACAGCGAAGGACTGGCACCCAACTTTAACGAATGGTACGTTTGAAGTCAGAAGAGCAAAACCCTCTCTCAATGTGGACCGCAAGGGTTGAGGATAAATGAGGATAAAAACCTTAAAAAACTATTCCTGTTCACTCCACACACACACACGCACACACACACTCTCACACACACAGACACGGGATTGGGACAACAACAACAACAACAGGAGATGAGAGCAAAAGCCAGCACCGAGCAGGCCACGTCCGTCCTCAGGATCATGAAATTTGACTTTTATTCCGCAGTTTTGAGGAAATCAAATAAATCATCAAATGGAAAAAAAAATAAAAAAATAAAAAAAATAAAAGTAATACTTTCTCAGTATAAATAAATGTTTTTTTATCTTTTAGTTTACAGATTTCAGAAAAAAATTGTTTTATTTTTCATTTTATGTATTTTCTCAAATTTTTATTTAAAAAAAAAGAATAAAAAAGGAAAGATTATTTCACGCTGTTTTATATGACGGTGACTGCTGCTGCTGTCGCCTCTTCAATTGATTGTTGGAACTTCAAACAGTCTTAAGAAAACGTGCCAAAGTCTTTGTCATGAACTTGAACACAGAAAAAAAAAATCCTAAATAAATATTATACTCGTGAATGTATTTCCTTGTTTGATGGGGTCGAATCTATTGTCAACGTCCGTTTTCAGGTGGAGAAATGTGGTTATTAGGTTACGATTGTTACCGTTGAATATAACGTTGCCTTTTGTTAATACCGTTGTAAATACATATCCATGATGCCATATTTATCAATTTGTAATTTAATTATGGGTATAAGTTCTGAAAATGATATTTATGGAAATGCTTTCTAACAAGAACTGTACAGTTTTGGTCATAACCAGCTTAACATGGAACAAATGATAAACTCTAAAGCTCCAACATCGCGATTGTATCCTTCTGTTTTTTCTTTTCTTTTTTTTTCCTTTTTAACCAATAGGCCTACATGTGTCTTATTTGGATCGAAGAAATCATCTATATGAATATTATGGATTTGTCTATATATAATGCAGATATTTCCGTCACTTTTATTTTGTTTATGAGACCATTGACATGTAAATCATTGACTTTGTAGAAGAGTTCAGTTGAGCTGAGAAGCTATAAAACGGTTCTGTTGATATCTTTATTTTTGGTTCAATTTAAACTATTTTCTTTTGTGTATTTTACTTTTATAGGATCAGAAATAGATGTCAATTCGTAGCATAAACTCAGTATTGGAAAAAGAAAAAAGAATAAAACCCATCAGCCTATTGCACTCCTATACAGGTCTTAGACGAGTGTGCGAAGTTCATGATTTCCAAATCAAGGTGACAGCATTTTGAGTATTTCAAATTCGGGTCAAGCACCCCAATATATGCGCCAGTATGGCAATCTTTATAGTTCCAGCAATGTCTTTGTGCAAGTATGTTTAAATGTGTGCATCGGCAACAATGGAACTGTCACAACACAGTATCTTCAAAAATAAAAAAAGTTTTTTGTCTGTCAGCTTGCATTGTTTTAAATGTAATTCTTCTGTGAAACTAAGCGAGTTATTTGTTGTGGTGTTTGCATATAGAGCAGTTTGATTACACATTTGCTTGTTTTGTGTGAATAACTTGTCAAGATGGCATTTTTTGTGTTTAACAAAAATTTTAGTGGAAGGAATTCTAGATCTATGTGGGTTGGGGGAGGGGAGGGGGGAGAATACGTTCAGTGGCAAAAAGAGTTACAGCATTGCATTGTAACCTATTCTCAAGAATTAAATATTATGCATACACAAAGTATATTGTACTCATATGAGAACAATTTCAGACCACCAGCACTACTTTTAAAATAAAATGTAAAAAAACGGTACCTCGTGACAGTGATATATGAAATAAGTTTATTTAAATAATTTAAGGAATATATGTTTTATATGCTATTTTCTATACCTTAATTTAAATGAAGTACTTTTTCTTATTCCCACCACCTTTCTGCCCCATGTCCAGAGGTCAGAGGAAAAAAAAAAATCTGATGTATAAACACAGCTAGAATGTGATGTTGTAACACTTTCTGGGAGAAATGGGTCACACTCCAAGTTTATTCCTGAAGAGCAAAAATGTTTTACTGATGAACTGTGTCACTGTGCCACATTGAGGCAAACCATGTTGCAACAGCAGGCCTATGCGTTAGCCTATTTAGCTGCCAGAGGCAAAAGGTTCCTTGTACTTTTTAGGCTACTGTATGTTGGTTGATTTGTTTTACCAACTATTTATGAAGAAATGTGAACGGAAATTTTGACTGAAATTAAAAAAACACTATGAAAAGCGACTTTCAGACTGCGACGTTGATTATTATCACCATGTTGTTCTGCATCCTTAAACATATAGCCGACACTGTTTGCCATGCTGTTTGTATCAGACTAGTAGGAGTCACTTGAACTTGACACTGATTAAGGCGCCATCTTAGTATCTTGGCTGTGTGTGTGTGTATGTGTGTGTGCGTGTGAATGGGAATATTGAGGAGGGGGAGGGGAGGGGAGGGGGGGTCAGAGCAGCACTTCTTGGCAGAGAGGAGGGAGTCGAGATGGGGATGTGGGTCATGGCTGTAAAAGTTGCACATGCAAAGTTTGGGATTTTTTTTTTTTTAACGAGCGCTTGCAAATAATAATCCTAACGTGCAGACTGGAAGACGGGCAACTGAGGACACTGTGTGACCGTGAAAGTGGAGTGGGATCTGGTGCCAAAAGTGGCGCTGCCTCAGCGTCTCCCACTACCCGATTAACAAGGAACCGCTTCATAAAAACAACCAAAGGAGTTACCACACATCAATGGACGCCATAATAAGCATTTAAATCAGTTTGAATGACAACAAGGGCTCATGCACAGGCCTGAAATCTTTAATATTATACAATGTCACGAATCCAAATGTTCTATAAAGCTATATCCTTTCAAATGCTGGGTAAACAACAAAAAACTGTGCTAATTTGAAAGGCTGCTGCAAAGTGAAGAATTTACTGTCTCCTTTAGAGTCTAAAGCACAAAAGCACAGGAGCTTTTCTTACACCAGCTCCCCCCGCACACACACACACAAGATACCCCACACCCCACCTCCCCAACCCCTCCAATATCCTTCAACTATAAACAGATTTAGGAATATTGATTCAAATTCTGCTTTTGACTTTTGCGCAAGCGCACCTCTTGCATTCCGTTTGATTTCATTTCTTTTCACCCTCTCCCCTCTCCCCTCTCCTCTCCCTCCCCTCTGCTCTCCCCCATCCCACCCTCCTCTCTTCCTCCCTCCCTACCTCCTCGGCTCGTCTAGTCGCAGATTTCAAGTCCCCCCTTCTCTCTCTCTCTCTCTCGCTCGCTCTCAGAGACCGTGACGTCAAATAACCGAGACCCGGCTTTCTCCGAAACGCGGCGCGCTCACATGGAGGCTGCACCTTTACGCACGCATCTGGGACGAGCTGAACCGAGCTGCGGCGGGTGATCGCCACCAGGGAAGATGCACCACATGATAGTAAAAAATAAATCCAGCTTTGACATATTTACATCTCGTGCATCACATCTGTTTTTTTTCCTCTGCCACCATAAATGTAATTCTAAACCGGGCGGGTCGACTGTAAATACCGCAAATAAAATTACTGTGTTATTGCCCGTGCATGAGCTTTATGCAGACGCCCAGTACAAGTTTCCAGATTATATGAGACACCAGAAGAGAACAACATGAAAGGCTCCATTCTGCTGGATTCTCAATGGATTAGAAAGCAGCGACGGTCACGTGGATGCAGTTGTGTAAAGACTATGACAACAATGCCCCCGTGCAGCCGACTACAACTGGCTCAGAATCACGCTCATGTCAAGTTTATCTTATGGATTGCTATACTTGGCTGCGGTGTGTGGACCCGGAGGATGGCAGCTGACTGCTGGCAGCCTGCAAGTAGCCTATAATCTCTGAGCCTATAGGGTCTGCTTGGAGGAGGAAGGGAGCACAGAGAGGGGGGATGTAGGGAAGGAGGGAGGGTGGTGGGGGGCTCTATTCTGCAGGGGGAAAAAACTGGACTGAGTTGCACTGAGCTGTCGCCGAAGTTTGATATGGGATTGATCGGTCAACCCCTTCCACCTTCATCCGCCTTCTCAGTCGCAGAGTATTTGCTGGCTATAAGCGGGAGTGCGCGCATTAAGAGGATAAAGCGACACAAGCAGGTCCCCAAACGCCTTTTGTCACGCAACGGAAGGCTGTGATCTTAATAAACCCAGTGGCTAATTCATTACAATTATAAGAGGCACAGACTTCATATCAAGGAATCCAATGCATGAGCATGAGATGCACGTGCGAGGCTCTTAAAAATAGATGCTTTTATTTGGCACAGTTACAGCTTTGCAGTGAGGCTGTGCAGGATGCATGGTCTTTGCTTTTGGCCCTTGGTGTGAGTCTGAGACATTTTGGGATATGAGACAGCCCCCCTTTTTGCACTTCAGCACATGACCAAACCGAGCTGTCTGCAACACACCGGGATGTTCAGATCTCCTCCTCTCACCACTGCTGCCAGAACTGAATCATCGTGAATCCACTCAGTCATCTGAGGATGTGTGTGAAATGTAGGGCTTTTATCTTTCCACATATAGCAGCAGAACAAGTTAATATAGTGGATTACTGCAGATATTTATGGCGCACGTTCTTTTTAATCAACACATTAAGCCTGCACGGGGATATTTTGTCAATGAACGCACCATGACAATCACTTTGAAGTGAGGTGGATTTGTAACATCTTAAGGAAAAAAATATGGCTAGATATAATGACACATGAGCTAACATGCATCTGATAAATGCTTAACCCAGGGCTCATTTGCTCGGAAGTTGACGTGCTCGCCAATTATCGATGCTTATTTCACCTCCAGCAGGGCTGTTTGAATATGCATCGACAAAGTACCTTAATCCACGGTGTGTCTTTATGTATCTTAACGTGTTTCATGGCCTTTGTGATGCAAACTAATTAACACAATGGCTTTGTCTTTGAGTTCAATTATTCTTCAATTGACTCCTAAGAGACATTTACATACTGTATACTGTAGCCCGCAGGCATTTCTGCTGATGAGGAAATGAGTGAAAGTAGCCAATTGTGAAACATCATAAAAAGATATGAAGTCTGTCAAAGACTTCCTAAAGCTTTTCACACAGCAATAGATGAACAGATGAGTCAAATTTATTGGTACTGTTACTGTGATAATGGATCAAATGGACAATAACTGAAGGGGCCTTCATCATCAGATTTATAGTTAATGGTGTCATACATGCAGCCTCCAACACATCCGCCCCTGCAATGATATTCCTATTGTGCTACGGGCTGCAAGACAAACTATTAGTAGGATGTCCAACAGGAGACAGCTCTAATTCCCCAACATCTGGCAGGGTGTCAGAAACTTGATGAATTCCTCATCAGAGCAGGCGCAGGAATCAACGCTAATAGGTCCCGAGTGAGGCCTCCTGCAAACGCTCATTCAGCAAAGCAGATGTTCAGCAATTGTGCTTTGCGTTTGTCTTTTGACAGATAGATTTTCAACACTTTTGAGAGGTGGTAAACGGGCAAATGAGCAATTGACTTAATGGCTTGTTGCTCTGGCCTGGCAGTATACTGCACCCACCCAGAAATAGGTGCAATAACCAGGAGCCTCCCTGAAGCATTGAAGTGCAGGTTATTGGAGAAGCTGCAATGTTTTAACAAGCTGAACTGTTAAACAGTCTGAACTATAACCACCTGTGATTGAACGTTTAATTAAAGCCATAGCACCTATGTGTATTTGGCTAAATGCAAAGTCAACAAAAAGTTGCATTTCAGATTGCATGAATGATCTGACTCAGCACCTTCAACAAACTTTTCACCTGAGAGGCCTCCCCCTCCCTGGACACCACCTCACCTCCACCTCACCTCTGCCACACAGGACAGCCTCCACCTCCACCTCACAGCCTGCACCTCCACCTCAGAGGACAGCCTCCTCCCTGAGGGGCCGGACGGCAGCGCGCATATATTCATCAGCCTCTCTAAATAAAGAGGACAATGCTCGTTAATGTCCTCTTTTTTCCTCGAGACAAAGAATTTAAATTGGAGAGTGGCTTTCCATTATTTAAAACCTTCATTCGTCGCCTCGCTCGTGGTGATTTTCAGGCGTTTGCGCAAAGCTCCAAGTTGCTGCGGCACCGGAGAATGGAAATGACGCACATGTGTTATAACATCAAGGTGCACATGTTGCACAGTGTTCCCTACACAAATAATAATAATAAAAAAAACACGTCACCACTAAAACACAGCCTGAATCAAAAGTAGCCTATATCTCTTGCACAATTCCGATTTGTGTCCCAGAAATGCCAATCAAGGCGGAGAAAAGGCAAGCTCTGCTCTGATTGCATAATGTTTGCGCAATCTTTAATCCGTTATGGATATGCATGAGGCAGGGATAGCACCATGAAAAAAAACAATCCGCCTGATCCTGCCACTGCTTCTGCACGAGTGTGTGTGTGTGTGTGTGTGATTCCCGGCGTCACAGACAGACACAATCAAAGATCACTTGTATGAAAGGTTTTTTTTCTACAGCTCTCCATTGCGGCAAGTGGTGGAGGGTTGGCCTGCATACAGACCTGGTTTACATGTTACTTTTTATTCTAAGAAATAAGAGTTCACTACCCTTATTAGAGTGGTGCAAATTTAAAGGTGTTACAGTGATGATAAAGGATCTTTCAACCAGAATGCACGCATTTGTAATTCCGTTATCTTTAGAATCTTTTGCCATATGACTATTTCCTGTTATTCTTTACACACCTTTGCATTGACCTCTGTCTCCAGCCCCTATTAATGACACTGAAATCAATAGATTGATTCAGCATGGCGGGCAGTTGGCCACCTTCTCCCAGAACACTGGAGTGATTATTTTCTCAAAAGCATTAACAGTTCTGAAAGATGAACAGACCTGTTATGATTCAGACTAACATGGTGCTATATTGGCGCCTTCTGTGAAACTAAATATCCTTCATTATGAATGCATGATAAACTTTTCCAAGTGCTGCCTTGTGCAAAACATTTGCTGCAGACACACACATACACACACACACACTTCTGGCACACAGCAGTTGCTCATCAGAATGAAAAAAAAAAATTAAGGATGATATCAGTAAAATGATTCCAATGCATGTTTGCTTTCTTATGCATGTGTGGGAATAAATAATAAATACATTTACTGTTAGACAAGGCTGTCACATTTGCTGTACAGATGACATCAGTGTCTTACTTAACTTATAATGTGCTTGTGTTGCTTTGACCTTGAAAACGCAGGAACACATACAAAAAGTTTCTTTAAGTCAATTCTTTTGTTTCTCAGGGACTAACATTATTAAGAAAATGTCTTGGTTTTTCTCTGTAATTTTAAAGTACACCACTAAAAAAAAACCTTAAAAATATTTTTTTCAAACGAAGCAGAAGTCTGACTTTATGCAGCACTTTCCGAGGGGATTACCAAAGCTAGGAACCACTTAAGAAATATTTCTGTGTTAACATCTGCAGTATATGGCCGCAGGCACCATTGTAAAGATGACTATGAGCAAAGAGAGGAAGCATGACACATAATAGCAAACAGGAGTCTGGATCCATCACAACAACATCAACAACACCACAGCCTGTTTTTTTTTTTTTTTTTTTTTCATATGTGACGCCCCGACCTTTGTTGTGCTTTGTGGTGATTCTGTAGCGAGGTGTGTTTGGATAACTGGGCCTGTAACAGGAAAGGACCAGGTTGGTGGGTGGGTGGAGGGGGTTCTGCTGCTAAAGGAGAGTGATATTCAACAGCTGTGTTATACAGGTTTTCAACAGCCATAATAAAAAGTGTTAGACATAGCACCAGTTATTTTCTTCCCACTTTTCCACTAATCTAGACTCGACTCTCCCACTGTGCCTTTTGGCCCGAACAGTACACCAGCGGCTCATATTTTCACAGCATTAGACATACTATTATTCTGTGGTTTTTGGTCTTTGGGTATTTTTCACAGTTCTATATTCAACACGGCCAACAGAGCAGAGTCAAAGGCATTTTCTCCCCAAGAAGTATCAACAATCAGTTCCATCATGATGGGAAACAATACAGTGTGATTGCACACCTTCAACTTTGTACCATGCTCACTGGACAACAGATTTTTTTCCTTTCTTTTTTCTTTTTATTAATGGTCACCATCCTGGGACAATAAAAGGCGAGCAGGGCTTGGAGAGGGAGGAGGAGAAAAGGGAACCAGGTAGGAGGGCCTGGTGAAGGCTAGTGGGGGTTGGGAAAGCCAGGTGCTGGTGGAAATTGGCAGGCGATTGCCAAAGCGACCTCATGCCAGGATAATGCATGGGGCCATAGGTGTCCCCCAAGCCAATCCCAACCCTCATGCTGATAGCTTTTCAATGCCTGTAGGACAATCTCTCCAATAATTGCTTTTCCTGTTTCAATTCTGGTCTGAGGGCCGGCAACAAAAGAGAAGGGACTTTGTTTCTCACAACCACTGCAAAAAGTGTGTGGTGTATTGTATTCAGAGCCACTCTTACACCAGATAGTTCTAAATGGGAGGACAATTTATCTTAGTGTGTTATGTAAAGTGCCATAAGCTGCTCGAATTTTAAAATAATACAAAGACTCATCCGGCAAGACCGCTTTCAAAGTTTGCACAGGGCCGTGTGATTGGCACATCTCTCCTTAATATATTGCACATTTTCCTTCAGGAGACCTTGCGGAGGTTGTAACTAATCTCCTGTTTGTTAAAAAGTAACATAGCCAAATATTTTCATTTGCATCCCTGAGACACTCTATCCATCCTCTGCTATGATGACCGATGACATATTTCTCTCCTGGTGGAGGGAGTGAGGCTCAGCGGGCCTGCTGAAACCTAAAACCTCTCTGCACAGTCCCTCCCTGAACTCAATGGAAAGTTTGACTTGTTGCTTTAACACTGAGAGTCAATTTTTTAAAGTTTTTTTCCCCCACTAAATAAGCTGTTTCTCCTTAATTTATCAATGTCCATCTGCCTAATTTTTATGTTAAATAAATATATAAATACATGTACTAGTTCTAACAATATTAAAATTACTAATTACACTAAAAATATAACTTTGTTAATATTAACGAGGATATTAATAATTTCATAGAATTAACCCATTGTTATTATTACTATTAACTATAATTATAATAATGAGAATAAAAAATGAGCTGAAATCAGATGTTTCGTAAAATCCTGCAACCTTTTAAATTCTTTTATTCATTCTTACTTAAAAAAAAAATATTATTTTATACTTGTTAATTGACTGGTTTCATGCAGCAAGTTTAAAGTTAAAAGAGTCCCACGAGGCCTTCGTTTATCAGCTGCACCAAGCTTCCTCTTCACCGCTTTGCACAACTCACAAGCGGAGAAAGAGAAAATGTGCGCACTTCTAATTATTAACGAGCCACTTGTCTTCTTGTCCTTGAAAAGGTTCGGGCGCAATGAAAGTCAAGGAAACCGGGTTCAATCAAAACAGGAGCCTTTTCTATGGAGGGTGCAACACTGAGGAGAAGCCCCTCAGTCAAAGACTCCGTTAAATGAGTTGAATTAAAAACCGTGATGCGTCTGCAGGAACGAAATTCACTCGACTTTTTTTTTTTTTTTGCACAAAAAAATATCAGTTTCAAAACTCAACTCACTCTCAACTTTAATTTGCATGACTTCACTTTTATTATTCTGCAATGAATTGTTTTAACCCGATGCTTTTATTCTCTGCAGCCAAACACAGCCAAACAAAGATAATTTAATTTGCACACATTTCTCCTGTAAATAAAACAAAAGGGAGCAGATGAGGGTGTGTGCGCAGGTCAGGACACAGTTTAATGCTGAGAAACGTGACCACGCAGCCAGTTTGTTTTCATTCTTGCCAAGCATAAATAATATAGGAGCTCTCCTGTCTGTCAGTTAGTGCATTTAATATGCCGTCGCTCATGCATTAGAGATGAAGATGGTGGAAGCTGTTGTAAAGGGTGATATTATAAGACGTGACATTGGCTCAACCTTCAAGTCCACACCTTGAGGAGAGATAAAGACCTTGACCTCTTTCAAAAAAAAAAAAAAAAAAAAAAAAAAAAAATCAGAATATGAATAATAAGCGAACAAACTTGCTCTGCAGTGTTTTTAAACATAGATCAATGCATCATTTAGAGTAAATTAACTCAAAAATCTGCAGCTTTATGCACTGTGTGTAGCTCAATTTCACCTCCGCCGTTTTACAGCCAGCTTTATGTGGTATTCTGGTATTTGATATTCTGTTGAAATTGGCAACAGTGTGCCAGTCCAGTACCCAGTTTAATTTACCTTGTCTTGGGAGTGATTTGTCTGTATTACCTAAATAAGGTGAAATCTGGGGCACGCAGACTCTCTACTGCTTGTCGGAGTCAGTGGAGTGTGAAATTGCAACACCAGACAGCCAGGATAATAGCTCAGAAGGGGGCTAATGTCCCTGTTACATTCACAGAACATTTTTATAATGACTAAATTAAAAGGAAAAGAAGTATAGATTTATGCTATAGTCAGTTTTTTTTCCTCTTTATTGCCGTCTTCATCTGTGCTTTAGCTTTCTGTAGGTGCATGTGTCCTGCTTGGATTAGGTAGTGCAAATGGATTTAGATCCAAAATGCTGTTTGTAAAATGGAAATAACCTGTGTAGCTCAGTCTGGCCTCTCTTGGCTCTCATCTGGGCCTTTTAGGAGGCTCCTGCTTTGTCAAAGACCAGATTGAAGAGTTAATATTACTGAGGGTTGTCTCTGCTCCTTTGTCTTTCCAAAGACACTTAGCCCCACATACATGAGCACTTTCAAACTGTCTCTTCCTCCTCTGTCCATCCTTGTAACACATGCACACACACACACACACACACACACACTTGTAGTCCAGCACACACATAAATTACATGGGGATTATTGAGACATGGTTTCTGTTCTGTGAGAGATGTCACCAGCAGGGCCTGATTTGTCAGGCTTTACTATACCCAAATTCGGTTGGTAATACGTCTGCTTTTAGATCATTCCAAATAGCCCCCCAAATCCCTGCGACTCACCATTTAACACTCCCACTGGTGCTAAACTTAATCTTTCCTCTGACTGGGGTCACCGTTGTGGTGGTCTCGGCTTTCCAGCCACTGGACCGACTCCGACCAACTCGGTTCACAGTCTGCCCCACATCAAATCACACGTCTGGCACGAGGTCAAATACTCAAATAATACTGGTGTTAATAAGTGCTGGACATGCAGCAATCAGGTTGATAAGAGTTAGGATTTGGGACATATTCACCACAAACTTACAGTAAAAGAAAAAAAAACTACTGCAGGATGCACTTAGTCACAAGCATAGAGGAAGAAAAACTGTGGAAAAGGAGTAAAAAGTTGTTAAAATAGTGGGTAAACACAGCCCCCACTCACACACTCATAGTTAAGTCAAAGTAATGCTTCTCTTAAGGATGTTGTTCTGGCGATGTAAAAATGTTCACGATAATCCTGGCTCGTTCTCAGACGCAGAACTGCACGAAATCTGTCTAAATAAGCATGTTTTCATGTACTCTCGAGCCCATAAACCAAACCCAAGCCTCTTCATTAGGAAGATATAGTGTTTTTAGATTGTTTTGATGTGATCGGGGAGCAGACGGACCATTGGCTAAGCATTGGAAAGAGCAGACAGACAGACAGTCCAAGCGGTTTAGCCTTGTTTAAAATTATTAATCCACTTCTAATTCCAGCTGGCCCCCTGGCAGCATAGAACCCTATCAAAAAAATCAGCGCCTCCATTGTGAGGCCTGGCAGAAGGGGACTGGGCGTATTTTTTCTGCTCCAATCAGTTTCTAGAGGTTGGGCGATTAAAAAAAGAATCCCAAAGCCCCCCCCTTCCTCGCACAGCGGGGGAATAACGGAATCATTAATTCCCCATTAATTTCAGAAAAAAAAAACTAAATGTCGACTCGATGTAATGCCTTCAACTAAATAAAAAGACAGGAGTGACAGACAGGAGCGACAAGTGCTTTCGGTCGCCCAAAAAGTGTTCAAGGGCAACATTCCAAAACTCTACCTATCTGTTTTTTTGTGGGGGAAAAAGCATCTTAATGTGATGTTTAACATTCAATAAGTAAAACAAAGGGGAAAAAAGTCTGAAAGTTTTTGGATGCACAGGAACTTCACAAATTGTCTCATTTAATAAGTGTCATAAAAGTTGAGATGTTTTTAGGGTTTTAGGTGACTTTTTGTTTCCCAGTTTTGTAACAGCGCTCTTCAATTAAATTCTTATTTTGAAAAATGCATTTAAAAAGGGTACCTGAAGTTCTTAAGGAGGTTTAGTGTCTGTTTGGGGGCTGAGGCACAAAGATGCATCAGAGTTTGGAAGAGGACGGCAGACGTCAAATCAGGGACACAATTATATTTGGTTTGACTCATACATTCATATTTAAACATAACAAATGTGTTCAATATGTCAGAGGGTAGACAAAATAATGTGAACACCTGAATTAATTGCAAACATAATGATGGACCACTTGCAGCTGCTCCTGTATCTGTTATGTGTGTTGGTTATCATCAGCTAGGAACTTTTTATATCAGTGCAGTTTGTGTGTTTGTCTTGATTTTGATGACTGTTGAAGTTAAAGTGAGACCAATTCACCTGTAACTCGGGCACAAATGAGACAGTTTTCTAAGTTATCTCTCATTGCTTTGAAGTCTCAAATATTAAAGTGCTGATGGCCAGACTTCTCATTTTACTAATGTGATAAATAATATAAAACTCAACTTGGTGTGACCCACCTTGACAGAGTCTTTGTGATAAAGTTATTTTGCAAGTTAAAGTTTTCTTATGACAAGGTTAACATTATTCATACTGTTCATAAATGCAAGGATGTTCCAGGCTGCTAACCACACATTGTGGCGGGCAGGAGGGACAGGAGGGAGGGGGAGGGGGGAGCAATGTCAAATCTCTGTGGGACAAGGAGGTGGTTCTGCTCCATCTCTCTCAATGTAAACACCATACAGCAAGCACACTGATGCACGAGCACCCAGCGAGCGGATGGGGTTTGATTAGGAGGCACGGCCGGGCCCCGAGTGTGGGCCCCTATCATCACCCTTCCATGAATACACACACACACACACACAAGGTGACGCACACACACAAGCTGACGCACACAGAGACACTCATGGGGCCATTATAGCTGTCTCTGCTCAGAGTGACAGCCTTTCATATCTGTCTGTCTCCAAGCCAAGTGGTTATCATCTATGCACCCGACCATTAGGAAATGTCACAAACACACAAGCTTACACACACACACATACACAGGCATACAAGTACACGTGCATGTAAACACACACATACACACATACACACTCTTCTTTTCAGGAAATGAGGTCCAATTAGATGTAATCAATGGCGGATAAGTAAAAAGCATTTCAAAAAATTCAATGCTTTTAATTTTTTAAAATTGATTTTTCCACTAATTTCTCTCTCTCTCTCTCTGTCTCCCTGGTTTGCTCTCCTCTCTTTCCTCTCTCCATCTCTCAGGGTGACTTTTGAGCGCTCGGAGATTGACAGAACAAAAGAGATTGTTGTGGAGATACTAATTATTTAATGAATTCTTTATTTATTTTAAAAGTTCCCTGGGTGGCGATGTGCCCAGACTGTTACAGTAGATGGAAAATTACAGGCTGGAAGACAGTGAGTGACACATGAACAGAGGCAGAGGGGCAGGGGGTGGGCTGTGCCATCCAAACATGCCCATGCCCTTAAAAGCCATGGCAACATCCTGCCAGACCCCCCACCACCCCCCAAATCCCCTCTTCTACCCCTCCAC